>CM074722.1:441500790-442100790 GCA_037306005.1 Rhinophrynus dorsalis | reverse complement strand
TAGTGGAGTACCAGCTGTTACACGGTCGTCGCCTCTCCGTTCAACTTCCTCTAATCAGAAGTGAGGAGTGGGAATGGATGTCAGACCTCTGTGAGGTTTTACGCAATTTTGAGGAATCGACACAGATGGTGAGCGGCGATAACGCTATTATCAGTGTAACCATCCCACTTCTGTGTCTACTGAAACGCTCGCTGCTCACAATTAAAACCGACACTTTGCATGTGGAAGAGGTGGAAATGGGGGAGGAAGAGCTTACACATGGTGATAGCCAGAGCACCCTCACTTCGTCTTCTCAGCGACAATTGGAGGAGGCGGAGGAGGAGGAGGAAGACATGGTTGCCTCCGCTACAGAGGGTAGCCATGGAACTTTATTTCCATCTCTTCAGCGTGGGTGGGCAGAAGAGGAGGAAGAGGATGAGGAGATTGAGAGTCATCCTCCTGGTGAGGACAGCGAAATCTTGCCTGTTGGTACTCTGGCACACATGGCTGACTTTATGTTAGGCTGCCTTTCCCGTGACCCACGCGTTATACGCATTTTAGACAACACGGATTACTGGGTGTTCACCCTTCTGGACCCCCGCTACAAAGAGAATTTCTCATCTCTCATTCCTCCGGTGGAGAGGACAAGCAAAATGGTGCAATACCAGAAGGTTCTTGTCGAAAAATTGCTCCAAAATTTTCCATCTGACAACGCTGGCGGCAGAGTACGTGCTACCTTGGCCAACCGAGAAGGGGAGAAAAGGGGAGCACACAGCAGTTCCGACAAAGGCAGGGTAACACTCTCCAAGGCGTGGGACACCTTCATGACACCCCGCCAGCACCCTCACCCTGATGCGCAGCCTAGTGTCACAAGGAGGGAAAAGCTTTGGAAGATGGTGAAGGAGTACGTAGCAGACCGTGTCAGCGTCCTCAATGATCCCTCTGTGCCTTACAACTACTGGGTGTCCAAGCTGGACACGTGGTATGAACTGGCACTCTACGCCTTGGAGGTGCTGGCCTGCCCTGCGCCAGCGTTCTGTCTGAGCGGGTATTTAGTGCTGCTGGTGGCATCATAACAGATAAGCGTATCCGCCTTTCCACCGAAAATGCTGATAGGTTGACACTTATAAAAATGAACAAGGCCTGGATTTCCCCTGACTTCTCCACTCCACTGGAGGAAAGCCCCGGGTGAACATAAAGTCACTTTAGATATGTTATTTACAATGATGGGAATACTCTGTATTCCCATTCACCCCTTCCACCCAAAAAACGGGTATATGGTTGACTCTTATTCTTCTCATCCTCCTCTTCCATATGCCCTGGGATATAATTTTTATATAGGGCCAGCTCACCAGCGGGCCCTGTGATATAATTTTTATATAGGGCCAGCTCACCAGCGGGCCCTGTTTGACAATTTTTGTATAGGTCAGCTCACCAGCGGGCCTTCTCATATAATGTTTTATTGGGTCAGCTCTCTAGCGGGCCCTCTCATATAATGTTTTATAGCGTCAGCTCACTAGCGGGCCTTCGCATATAATGTTTAGGATGGTCAGCTCCGCAGCAGACCCTCACCCATAATGTTTTAGATGGTCGGCTCAGCAGCAGACCCTCATTCCTAATGTTTTAGATGGTCAGCTTAGCGGCATGCCCTCGCCCCTAATGTTTTAGAGGGTCACCAGCAGGCCATTAATCCTAATTTTTCAAGGCTGTGTATGATGCCCTCCTTTATGTGTAATAAAGGGTGTATTGGAGTGACATTTCAGTCTAATTTTTGGCAGCCCTTTCACTTAGTGCATAGGCTTTATGAGTGTTGGACCACTACCTGAACTATTGTACCACAATGTGAATGAGGCCCTCCATTTTGTGATATACAGGTTGTATCGGAGTGCCACAGGTCCTCCCATTGAATTAAATAGGGCTGGGGTGTTCGACAGAGCAGAAGGTAGTTCTTGGCTTCATCCACTAAGTCACTTCGTCACTTTTACTCAATGGATCAGACCCCACTGTTCCGACTATAAATTTTGGACTTAACAAGGGCAAACGGACATGTTGTAAAACCTGTGGTAGCTGCGGCCTCCGTTCCTGAATGCTGTACCTTACCCGGGCCATAACCACGTTGAACACCTGCTTTACGCTGCGCACGTTTCCCTCTTAATCATGGCCCCAGTTCCGAAAAATCGATGAAATTTTTTGCAGAATTTGCAGATGATATACAAGTAAATATACAGCAAATACTGTTTGGTAACAATTTTTCGCCTAAAATCGTTTTTATCTTCCTTTTTGTGTGTTTTACGGTCAGTCTGTAAAAATGGCGTACTACGGGCGAAACATCGTTCCCAGCAGCGACGTTGGAGTCCAAGATGCATCCAGACATCCTCCCTATGCTGTCCCTGAACCATTTCTGTGGTGTTTCCATCATTTTCTGACCTTTTCCTATGAACCAGGCACCCTCCCCTCATCAGAGCAGGGGGTGCCTGGTGTAATGCTCGAGTCCTCCCATTGACTTCAATGGGGCTCGGGTGCTCGGCCGAGCACTCGAGCCTCCGGGGGCGCTCGGCCAGAGCACCCGAACACCCGAGCATCGGGGTGCTCGATCATCACTACTTACTTCCACAGAATCAAATTATACAGTGGATCTGTTGCTATAGAATCCTATGAATGGTTATCACTGACGATAGCTGTCCTTATACACATAGCTGGGAACTCTCTGGATTTGCCCCGGAGACTTCAGTTTGGACTCTGCATTACCGCGTCTCCAGGGCAGAGTCTGATTCTTTGGATGTGGGGAGTTTCTCTGCCCACTTGTGCTCCTCCTCGCCCTCTTTTTCTCCTTCCCCAGACTATTCTGCCTATATTTTTTCATTTTGTCCCCCCTACTCGTTATTAAGTACCACCCCTTTTATGACATGACTCTCATCATTTCTCTCCCCTCAGTGGCACCACAGGACTCCCCTCTGGGAAGCCCAGACCAAAGAGTTCCAGGTATGCTTGTACAGTGCCATCATAAAATTTCAGGCCATGGAAGTACTACACCCACAAAAATGCTTGTATGAGCTATAATGGCTTTTTTTCGATTGAATATCAGAAAGGTTTATTGGAGCTGCTTTTATTGCGAAACATTACTATCAGCAGTGAGAGTGCTCTTGTTTTCTCATCAAAATATGTTTTTTCCCATATTAACCATATGAATGCCAGAGGGGTAAGCAATTAATTGCTCTGCAATGCGATACACCCTCTCTGATACACACAGCGTTAAGCCATCCCTTTTATTTGACTCATTAAAGATTGTGCTATATGTCATATTTTTTAGTATTTCATCTTAGTTGCCATTTTAAAAGCAAGGTAAAATGATAAAGAAGCAAACAGTGAAGGACGAACATAAGGGAACTGGAGAGGAATGAATAGTGACAGGAAAGGTGGATAAGTGGAAGTAAAATGAATAGAGGAGAGAAATAAGAAAGAGATGCATAAAAACAATGAACTCCTCACCTCCTACAGATCAATACAGAGAGACAATCACACTAAAACACTAGAGGAAACGTTCTAATACAATTCCTTACAAAAATAAGCAGAGGAACAGTTTTTAGAGCTGCCCCGGCTAATGCTTATCTACTGAGCTTCATATGTTGACAATTCTCCTCTTTATGCCACTTGCCCTAACAGGAGGGTGGTGTAGGAGTGTGGGGGCATTCAGACAAGTTCAGACCTCCACAGAACTCAGGAGGGGAGACATGTCTGTGCTGGGGTTAGGGTAAAGGAAATTAAGTGGGGGTGGTATAGGAAGTTTAGGTAGGGGACGTCACGGGGGTTATAAAGTGAGGGTGACCACTTCCTGAAGTGTGGCAGAGCGAGTGAACCGGGAGAAGCAGCAGTTCCCTCCCTCCCTGTTTTGGGGCTGGTATTTTGATGGGGACGGGTTGTTCTGCTATGTTGTTTATGAATTTACTACCTTTGTTTTGTCGCAGCTTTGTTGGCGCTTTGGGCCCTTGCCAATGTATAGAAGGTCAGTAAGGTGGGGGATGTTACAGGAAGATGGTAGGCCAGCGGCCTAGGTCTAAGGACACCCGGACTTTGTCGGGGGTTAGATGCCGGCCCCATTGAGCTGCATTGACCAGCTAATGAGGTGTGGTTAAGGAAAACAATTTGGGTGTTTTGAGTCTCGGCTCAAAAAAGGTGGATAGGCTGGGTTAGCCTGTAAAAGTTGGCCATTGGCAAGGGCTTAAGGTTGTATGTGAATTTTAAAATAAATGAAACATGTTTTTATAAAATAAAGCTGTGGCCTAATTTAAACCCATACTGTGTGTGAGGTGCATTTCTTGGACCTATACCCCATGCACAAGACAAGTTCCACTGATATTTATTTCTCACAAGAGGTGAAAACAAATAAAATGAATCATTTTTTTCCTGCACAGTCTACCCAGGGCCAGATTTTCCAATAGGCAGTGTAAGCAACTGCCTACAGCTACAAATTTTGAGGGGTGTCGAAGCTGTGCTGGCCACACCCACATTCTGAATTATGGGTGTGGCCAGGACAATTTCATTGTCCCTGTTCCATTCTAAAGAGATCTCTTTGGCAACCATGGGATTAAAGTCTTTTTGGACTTTGCTTTTTATAGGAAAAGGGTATTTTTTTGTACAAGGAAATAGTGGATAGGTCTTGAGGTGTGGCCATGGGCGGACCTAAGGTTGCCTAGAGTGCTTTGTCTAGGGTCGCCTGGGATGTATGTAAATCCAGCCCTGGCTAATGCATGCCTGCCAACTGTCCCAGATTCCTAGGGAAAGTTATGTTTCTGTCTTCTTGTCTCAGGATGCTGCTGTCCATAGTTTTGTTCCTGGTTTTAAAATGGAATCTCAACCCAATATTATATATACTTTCATTAAAAAATAATACATTCTGATCTTCCTCACATGTTATTATTGCTTATTTATATAGTTTAATATAGTGTTTAAGTATGGCTAATAATCATATCTGAGAACTTCCTCCCCTTGAGCCCTCGAAGAGGGTTCATGTGCTACCGACCAGGGGGGATGCAAATGTTATGATTTGTGTCATAAAGGTGTGGGGCTTAATTGGGTAGATGGCTGCACTTACCATGCTTGTGTCATAAAGTGGGTGGGAAGTGGGCAGAACAAAGTGGGAAGAGGAAGAAGTGGGTGGGAAGTGGGAGGACCAGTGTGGGAAGGAGAAGAGGGCAGAGTTTCAGAAGAAACTCACCACCGCAGGAGAAACAGCCTCTGTCCCTGGAGACCTGGTAATAAACTGTAAAATCCGGAGTCTCCGGGGGAGATCCGGAGAGTTTCCAGGTATGTTAATAATGTGCATTGTGTTGCATATGTGAGGTTATATGTCTGTTGCATGTGGTTTTCTGGTGGTGTTGTGCTGACACTGTGCATCACTATTAACATACTGATGCTACTGCCCATGAGAAGGTGACCCTGGAAATTATTTTAGACATTGGCAAGTATGCTGTAGGATGGTGTTTGGGGCTTGCTTGTACTAAGGTCTTAATAATGGCAGATTTGGGTGTGCCACTATGCAATAAACCTTTCATACGCACATGAACATATCACAGCGTGTAGGAAAATGATCTTATAGCCACGTATAAGCACTGAGATTGTGCAGTACTGGTGAATTTATATCTTCCTCCTAATTAAGCTGATGTGCTAAGAAGAAATGGGGAGTTATGCACTAAAACATGATAAAGAGGTGACAAAGCATAGATGACATCTCCAGTGATATCAGTTTGACAGTTCCTATATTATTCTATAGAGCCTATACATTAAAATCTCTCCAACTTAGTGCATAGACTCCATACAATAACACAGGAACTGGAGAAGTGATATCACTGGAGAAGTCATCTCCACCTTATCACATCTTTATCACATTTTAGTGCATAACTCCCACTGAGTAATTCTGGGGCTAATCAGTTGCACTATAGAAGACAATAATTCCCCAAATTCCAATTGATTTAAAAGGGTCTTTTAATCAGTTGAGTGCTAGAGAGGTTTCCAGTGCATTACTTCACTATGAGTAGGAGAACTCTCTAGAATTCAGTGGATAAAAGCCCCTTTTAAACCAGTGACAATTTTTATTTATGCAGTTGGGTTGCCCCATAATTGTGCCAGTTAATCCTATTGCATCAGCCTCATTTCCAGGCACAATAATGGTTACCATAATTATCTGAAAAGTTGTGCCTCATGTGAATCCTTGGCCTCTATCTCTCTGAGGGATACAGTAATCTGTATAGTTACGTTTTTGTGTACTCAGGGTTCTTACAATATATACTACATCATGCACTGGGAAAGAGACACAGGGACAGTAACAATCATGAGAACTGGAGCCATTCTGGTGCAAACAAACTGCACCATAGGGGAAAAATTAAATTTCTTATTGAGTTAAATAGTTCTTTTAACCCTTTGCTGTCCAATACGTTGCACACCTCCCTGGCACTCAAGGGGTTAACAGTTTGAATGCCAGAGAGTTCTCCAAATGTATTGTCCAGAACTTGACACTCAAAAGAGTTACTCTTTGAGTGCCAGAGACGTATCCAATGCATTGCAACTCATAGGGTTAAGTGTTATAGACTACGCTAACAATAAAATAAAATTATAATATTATAGACTAGACTAATAATGAATAAATGAGCTTTCTGTCTTAGATCTACCAGTACCACTCACTGGTATTTAACCCTTTCACATGCCAAGTGTCCCTCTATGAGACCCAAATCCCTCTGTCCCTCTTTCCCACCCTGTCCCTCTTTTCAGGAGATTAGACTGTGTGTGGTGTGTTTATAAAATGTGTATCACATTGCTCCACAGCAATAAAACTCACATTAATGTGTGTAAACTTCAGTATATATATATATATATATATATATATATATTTCTTAATTAGTCTATATATAAAATACTTTGGTCTTACTCTAAATCAATTATTCAGTTATACAAAAAAGTGTCTTTAGGATATGAAGTGTCCTAAAAATGATCTGTAATGCCCCGCCCACCAGCTCCGCCCCCAGCAATATCACCTAAAGTGTCCCTCTTTGGCCATTTGAAATGTTCGGTTATATGCTATAAGGGCTAGAAGTGTTAGGCAATGCACTGCCCATATCCCTATAACTGAAATATATAATATACACAATTTTGCCCCTCTTCACCTTATGTGAAGTGGGGGGGGGGGGTGCAGATTATACACAAGAGGAAAAATAAATTGTATGTTTTCAGCTCTTATTCCCTCCTTCCTTGCTTACCCTCATCCTTCTCACCCCCTCCGGAGTCCAGTCCGACAGGCTGATGCACGCATGCCACCTGCTTCTAGCAATGACCTGTCAGGACTTTTTCCTTTAAGCCAATATTAATGCCCTGTAAGGACCGTAGATCCAATCCATAGATCTTTGAGAATTGGATCTGTGGTATTGCCCTCCGAAGACCTTGCTATCCTCACAGGGCATTTCATCTACAGCAGTGGAAGGGATTCTTTACGGTAAGGACAATAAAGGTATGGAATTCACTGCCTGAGGAGGTGGTGCTATCAAATACAGCAGATGCCTTATGTATGTTAGTATTGGGACTAATATTTAGTGTTTGTTGATCCAAGGAGAAATCTGATTGCCATTTGGAATCAAGAAGAAACCCCCCCCATTCAAAGCAGAATTTGAAATTGCTGTATTGAGGGGTTTCTTTGCCTTCTTTTGGATCAACGACGGTAAACAGGAATAGGAAAAGGGTTGAACTTGATGGACACAAGTCTTTTTTCAACCTAAACTCCTATGTAACTATGACATTACCATTGGCTTAAAAGAAAAGGTCCTGACAGGTCATTGCTAGAAGCGGGCGGCATGCTTGCCATTGAACCTGTCAGGCTGTCAGATTGGACTCCGGAGGGGATGAGAAGGATGAGGGTAAGCGGACAGGGAGAGAATCAGAGTGGCAACATCCAATTTATTTTAGCGAGACGGGGGAAAACAAGGGTGCTTATTATACAATAGCACTCTTGTTTTCACCAAAATCTTGGGTATAATTTACACCTGCATATTATACACAGGTGAGTATTATACCTGAGATTTTACAGTAATCTTCCCAAAAAAATCAGATCTTCGCCCAGTCTAAAATCCCGAAAAAAATAACTGCTTTGTTGTATCTAAAAACAGTGTGTAACTGTATAGAATTATTACATTGTTCCTCTATTTTGTGAAATATGTAACGTCTTACTGAAAAAGCTGTCCTGGAGATCCTTGAAAATGAGATAAATCGCATTCTGTTCTTCCTGGTAAAACATTTTCCAAATAAACAAACAATAAATAAATAAATAAATAACCAGCTGAGTGCGGACTCAAATGTAGATATTCCTTTGGCACTCAAAAGGTTAAGGCAGGGTAACCAATTGTTGTTGAACCACCTGTTGGGGACTAAAACTATCATCCCCAACCAGACAGAAATCCAGGAAATGATTAAGGAGATTAACCCCTTAAGGACCCTTGACATGCTGATCACACCGTTCCCGATACCAGTCCTGGCACGTCATGGAATTCTCAGATAGCAGTACGACTGCACGTCATTTTGCCATCGTGGTATTCAAATCACAAAATAAAATAGATCTGTGGTCCTTAACTCTCTAGATTGGGCAGTCGTTAAGGGATTAAGGAGGTACAATTTTGGGATAAACTAATTGAACCATAAGGGGGAATGAAAATTCCCAGTGATTTAAAGGGACAGTAATGTTTCACAAAAACAGCAGCTCCAATTAATCTTCATAGTATTTGGGACATGGAAAGTGTTATTTCAATATTGTCAGAGTTGTAGTACAAGGGTAATTGAATGATAAAGTTTCCCCCTCCCGCCCCTTTTCCCTAGTGTAAGCTACCTCCCTTCAGACAGCTCAAAGCAAGGGACAATCTTCTTACTGTGAGCATAAGGAAGACCCTGCCCCCCCCCCCCCCCTTTGACAGGTTTTTCAGGTTTTTCCTTATGCTCACTGAAGATTGTCCCTCTCTGCGATCCATCCAGACAGTCTTATTGCTCTGAGGTGAGCAGTGTTACATCAGTAAAAGGGGCGGGAGGGGGATAATTTATCATTCAATTATTCTTGAACTACAACTCTGACCGTATTGAAATAACACTCTCCATGTCCTAAATACCATGAAGATTCATTGGAACTGCTTTTATTGTGAAACATTACTATTCATTTAAATGGCTGTTTTTCTATTGAATATCAGAAAGGTCTCTACTACAATGGTTTTCTTTGCTTTGCATTGCTTACTCTGTTTAAATAAACATTTTAAATCAATGAGAATTTGTGGAATCTTTATTCCACATTCATTTTCAGCGTTCCAGAAAGTGCAATATAAGCTATCTACAATGTAGCTTTAATGGAACATGTATTACTGGCATAGTATTGCTGATCTGCCATCTTTCATGAATTAGCAAAGTTTTGCTTTTTCAGTGACTGAATTTCAAAACATGGGTACGGCAAAATGTCCACCATTTTGTGATCGGATTAGTGATTGAGCCTAATTCAGCACAGCAATTTACAATCATTTCTATGGCATTAAACTAGAACAGACACGTCAATGTCAAACGTGGTCAAGAGCAGCAAATTCCACGTATCCCTCTCAAAATCACCTGAAAATTTAAACACTGGTGGACAGATACCAATAATTAGTAATATTTAGTAAAATATACACACACACACACACACACACGCACTCTCTCTCTCTCTCTCTCTCTCACTGGTTATTACTATTTTTCATTTCAATATATAGTATGTAGACATAATGGAAGTGTTGCAGCATGCTGTTTTTCTGTAAGAGCAATATGTTTTTTTAGCATTGATGTTCCCTTAAAGAGCTATTTTTTAGTGAATTAAAATTATTGAAGCTGTGGAAACATCTGTTAATGTAAACTAGGGAATATCACAGGCAGAGGATAAGCCTTGTAGGCAAGAGGGAGAGGAAGCTGTGAGCGCAGGAGAAAGGTGCAGGTACAGTAATTGACTGAGAGGAGGGGGTGCATAGGGAAGTATGCTGAGATGAAGCCAGAGATACGTGCAATGGGATTCTGCTTTGTTGAGGACTTTCAAGGTCATAACCAAAGCTTTGGAATGAATTATGAAGGACGATGGGAAAACAGTGCTGTAGTCTGCAGAGTAGAGTAGTGGGTTATGTATGGAAGCCTTTTTGTAAATAGATTGGAGCAGGGATAACCTGTTTGGCTAGCTAAGGATGTTGGGAGCTGTAGTCCAACAACAGCTGAAAATCAGGCTGGATATATATATATATATATTTTTTTTTTTTTATTTTTTTTTTTTAACCTATTAAGTGTTATTATCCCTTTAATTTTTTTTAATAGTCACTTACCAAGGTACATGTCCAAGATCACTTCTCCCACAACAAACATTAAGCTTCAATACACCTGACTCGTAAGAGACACTAGTCTTTGTTAGAATGAAAACAAAAATAATTAGCATTGCCCCACAAGAGATCAAATGCTGATAGATAGATAGATAGATAGATAGACAGATAGATAGATAGATAGATAGATAGATAGATAGATAGATAGATAGATAGATAGATAGATCTGAATGCTGTATGAAGGATACTTACCCATACCTCCCAAGTGTCCCTCTTTAGGAGGGACAGTCCCTCTTTGAGAACCAAATCCCTCTTTCCCACCCTGGTGTCCCTCTTTTTAGGAGATCAGATTATGTGGTGTGTAAATAAACGTATCCCATTGCTCCACAGCCATAAAACTTACATTAATGTTTGTATAAACATCAGTATATGTGTTTATAAATTAGTCTGTGTAAATAAAATACTTTGATGTTGCTCTAGATCATTTATTTAATTACACAAAGAGGTGTGAGTAGGTCATGAAATCACTTAATAAGCTATTGGTAATGGCCAGTCCACCATCCACGCCCCCAGTAACACCCCCTAAAACAAAAGTGTCCCTCTTTGGCCATTTGAAATGTTGGGGGGTATGTTTACCCTTACTGGTTGGGGATGAGTGAGAGAATGAAAGTTTTGCTTGCATCTTTGCATCCAGTACATGTAATCAGTGCCTCAACTGTGATCATTAAATTAAAGATTTCAGACAGAATCAGTAGGAGATGAAGGAA
This sequence comes from Rhinophrynus dorsalis, assembly GCA_037306005.1. NCBI lineage: Eukaryota > Metazoa > Chordata > Amphibia > Anura > Rhinophrynidae > Rhinophrynus > Rhinophrynus dorsalis. The sequence continues at coordinate 442,089,695 of CM074722.1, read as the reverse complement.
AAGAGAAGGAATTCCCAAATGTGATAATTTCACTGAATAACTAGCTGAGAAATGAGGCATATATACATGAATATAGTGACACACATTTGTTGCATTTCATGTCTGGATTGTACTAATGTGGGTTCACTTTTGAATGGTTATACGCTCTTGTGCGTGTGACCATTCCAAAGGATACCCTAATGTGCAAGGGAACACTGCTATATTTTTGATAGTTATGTAGGGTCCCTGTTTCTTACATGGGCATTGCTAGGGAGCAGCTGTAGGTCCTCAATCACCAGATTTCATCCCTAACCCTCTGAATGCTAAATACGAAGCCACACATTGCTTCATAGTGCTTTGGAGACATCTTTGACATCTAAAGGGTTAAATAAACCTTGAATTGTGTTTCCAGCCAGGGATAAGATAATCACCCTAATCATGATCATATCTGAAATAAGAAATAGGAGAAATATGTGCAAGGACAAGTCCTAAAGCTCACATGATACATTCCACAAAATGGTCAATTTTTCATCAGTGCATTAGAGCGCACGGGGTTAATTTATCAACATGTCCTGCTCAGAATATAGATGTCCAAGTGATATTGAAGGAAAAATAATAAGTTATTTTGCTTCAATATCACTGAGACTGGGACATCTATAATTTAACCCTGCGAGCTCTGACACACTTGTAAAAAAAATCAGACATAGATGGGATTTATTGTGTGACTGTCCTACACAGATATATAATGTGACTGGTGTTCATGCGCTTTGGGGAGTTGTCCTCACATCTATTTCTTATTTTATTTTGAGGAACCAACCGGGCACATTAAGGTGAACCCGGAGGTGAAGATTTAACCCTTTGATTGTCAGAGAGGTATCCAACGCATTGCAATGCAATGAGTTGCATACCTCTCTGGCACTCAAAGGGTTAAAAGCAGCACAGCAGACGACTGATGACAGACAACAATACCTGAGCAGGAGAGCATCAAAATATCTCATACAAGCTTGATTTCTCTGCCATTCACATAAGTGTCAGACAGACTACTTTATATTGTGAGTACCCCATTAAAGGGATGAGGGGGGTTATACACTAAGGTGTGATAAAGAGGAGATAATCCAGTGATATCACTTCTCCAGTTCCTGTGTTACTCAGTGGAACCTATGCACTAACATTTTTCAGGTGGGAGAGTTGTTAGTGCATAGGATCCATAGAACAACCAATGAAATGGGGAAGTGATATCACCATACTTGGGAACTCTCCGTATTTGCCCCTGAGACTCCGGTTTTGGCACTGCTTTACTGGGTCTCCGGGGCAGAGGCTGAGTCCTCCGGATACGAGGAGTTTCTATTGAAACTCTACCCACTTCCACTTTTTCCCCCGGTGTAGCTCCGTCCCCCCAGCCTTCTTTTAAGCCCTCCCCCAGCACTTGCATTAAGACCCGCCTCTTTTTGACGTGATACGCGTCATTCTTCACACCACACATGGCAGCAGAAATAAAAAGTTCCCAGGTATGGATATCACTGGATAAGTTATCTCCTCTTTATCACCTCTTTATCACACCTTAGTGCATTTTCCCCCTTGAGTGGGTTTTATGACTGAATAGACATAGGGGGTTATGCACTAAGGGGAAATAAAGACATTATAAAGAGGAGATAACATCTCTAGTGATATCACTTCTCCAGTTCCTATTTCACTCAATGGAACCTATGCACTAGATTTTTCAGGTGGGAGATATGTTGGTGCATAAGATCCATAGAGGGGTATCCAATGCCAAAAGTTAATCCCTTAAATGCTAAAGAGGTCTCCAATGCACTGTAAAGCAATTTAAATCAATGGGTGTAGGACCTCGCTAACATCCAAGGGCGTAAAAGCCACTTTTTAAGTGCTGAGAATTTGGAGCCATTTTGATTTTCCACTATGAAGATGGTTTGCTCCAGAATTACTCCAGGGGGAGATGCACTAAGGCGTGATAAAGAGGTGATAAAGTGGACATAACTTCTCCAGTTTATCACTTCTCCATTTCCTATGTTATTCTATAGATCCTATTCACTAAGACCTCCAAAGTTGGAGAAATGTTAGTGAATAGGTTCTATAGAATAACATAGGAACTGGAGAAATGATATCATTGGAGAAGTCATCTCCACTTTATCACCTCTTTATCACGCCTTAGTGAATGGATTGTTTATGACTGAATAGACATAGGGGGGATACACTAAGGTGTGATAAAAAGGTGATAACGTGGTGATGACGTCTCCAGTGATATCACTTCTCCAGTTCCTATGTTATTCTATGGAGCCTATCCACTAAGATGTCTTCAACTTTGGAAATCTTAGTGTATATGCTCTCTGTGCCAGGGAGAGTGTTATTTCAATACTGTCAGAGTTGTAATTCAAGAGTAACTGAATGATAAGAATCCCTCTCCCACCACTTTTACCTAGTGTAAGCCACCTCCCATGTGGAATCTGGTCCTGGAAAGGTCACAACAAGGGACAATCTTCTTACTGTGAACATAAGAAAAACCCTGCTCCCCTTAACAGGTTTTTCAGGCTTTTTCTTATGCTAATTGAACATTGTCCCTCTCTGCAATCCATCCGGGCAGTCTTGCTGCTCTGAGGTGAGCAGTAAAAGGGGCAGGAGGGGGATAATTTATCATTCAATTACTCTTGAACTACAACTGTGACAGTATTGAAATAACACTCTCCATGGCCCTAATGCCCAATTGGAGCTGCTTTTATTGCGAAACAGTACTATCCCTTTAAGAGCTGGGTTGCTCAGAGTTGCTCATATTAGAGGGAACACTCTTGTCTGGTCAAAACACCAAGCAGTGTAATACAATATTCTAATTTTTGCTGGTCTCCCTAATAGTGATGAGGTAGTACTCTGCTAATCTCCCTAATAGAAATTGTTTAATTGGATTCAAGTTATGAATCTGATTGGATTCAAACTCAGCCATGAGAATGTAACTGTGTAATAATCTGATGATCTCCCTAATTATAATAGTGTAATGCTCTTCTGATCTCTCCTAACAGAAATTGTGGAATTGCCTGGACCCAAGCCAAACCTGTAGAATGTAATGGTGTAATACACTACTGATCTCCCTAATAATAGTGTAGTAATCTCCTGATCTCCCAAATGCAAACTGCCCATTTGGATGCAAATCCCATCCTTGCCTTCATCCAGGCCAAGCTAAGGGAAAGTAATGGTGTAATACCATGCTGATCTTCATAAAGATAATGACACAATACTTTACTGTTTTCTCTAAGGATAATCCTATATAATAATTCGCTAGAAAGTTTGTAACGACGCAGTCATGTGCAATAGAGACTGCTGAGGGTGCTGCAGTCATGTGCAGTAGAGACTGCTGCGGGTGCTGCAGTCATGTGCAGTAGAGACTGCTGCGGGTGCTGCAGTTATGTGCAGTAGAGACTGCTGCGGGTGCTGCAGTCATGTGCAGTAGAGACTTCTGCAGTCATGTGCAGTAGAGACTGCTGCGGGTGCTGCAGTCATGTGCAGTAGACACTGCTGCGGGTGCTGCAGTCATGTGCAGTAGACACTGCTGCGGGTGCTGCAGTCATGTGCAGTAGAGACTGCTGCGGGTGCTGCAGTCATGTTCAGTACAGACTGCTGCGGGTGCTGCAGTCATGTGCAGTAGAGACTGCCCGTGACAAGGCTGATACACAGTGGGGCTCTCCGAAGCAGTGTGCAGCTCTGTATCATCCACGGCGCGGGCAGTCTCTACTGTACATGACTGCCCCGTGACCGGCTGGCAGTGGCACTGTGGCCCGTGTAACTGGCTCTTCAGCTAGTCATTTAATATTCTGCTGATGTCTCTAATGCAGAAATGCAATAGGATACAAATGCCAACTCTACATACGGTATATTATAAAATCACACCATGATAATGTAATGAAGTAATACTCCACTAATCTCCCTAATGGTCATGGTGTAATACTCTGCTGATCTTCCTAAATAGGAATAGTGCAGTTGGATGCTCGTTTTGTCTCTTGCTGTATTCAATGAATTCTGTCTTAGCAATGGGGATGTTTGTGGCGCCTGAGTATTTCTCCTGGAAGGTGCCTCAGACGCTTCTCTCTCCCTTTTCCTGTGACACAGTTACAGGGTCGTCAGTATGATTAGGCGTGCTGAGTGAAGCCTACACCCTGGGGACACTCACCGAGGACATGGTGACAAAGTGGATCACATCAATCAGTGGCTTTCTCCTCATGACTGCTGCTGTTAAAGGAGCAGGTCAGGTGTATCTGGGTGTGTTGTGTGCGCGCACCTGCATGTGTGCATGAGTCAATATGTTTATATCTGTGTGTATAGCTGTGTTTCTATGTATGTGTGTGTGTGTGTATATATATATATATATATATATATATATATATATATATATATAAGCAGAAATACACACATACAGGCACAACTACACATACTGTTAGGGTTGCCACCTTTTCTTAAAAAAAATACCGGCCATGTCATTCCCTCCATAGACTTAACATTGGACAGAAGCCAATTTTTTACCAACCTGCAGGTAAAATACCGGCTGGGTGGCAACCCTACATACTGTATATTCTCTCTCTGACACACACAGTTACACACACACCCATGCACAGACACACCCACGCAGTGTTATATGCATGAGTGTTTATAACTGTGTGTGTGAGCCTGTACATGGGAGTGTGTGTGTTTGTGTAACTGTGTGTGTCAGAGAGAGAGCATATACAGTATGTGTAGCTGTGCCTGTATGTGTGTGCTTGTATCCACATGTGTGTATAAATCTGTGTGTGTTAGGGTTGCCACCTTTTCTTAAAAAAAATACCGGCCATGGCATTCTCTCCATAGACTTAACATTGGACAGAAGCCATTTTTTTACAGGCCTGCCGGTATAATACCGGCTGGGTGGCAACCCTAGTGTGTGTGTGTGTGAGTGTGTATCTATGTGTATCTCTGTGTTTATACATGTGTGTTTGTGAGCGTTTGAATATCGGTGTGTATGTATCTGGGTATATATATGTAGGAGTGTGTGTGTGTATCTGTCTGTGTGTGCGTATGTGTATTTCTGTTTGTGTGTGTGTTTCTGTTTGTGTATGTATATAATGTGTGTCTGTGCATCTTTGTGTCCATCTGTGCAGTTTTCTGTAGTATGTACGTGTATGTGTTTGTTTTGAGTATGTGTGTGCATGCGTGTGTATACACGCATAGAATATTAAACCAAGATGATAGGACCACACTAGATTGCTGATTACATTTTCAGACCTTTACTTTATACATTATTTATAGTGCTGTTGTCTGATTGCATTCTTACAAGACTAATCCTCTACATTTTTGTGGATAGTTGTGTTTAAATACACACACTAAGGGACACATTAGGCACAGTAGGTAATCATCTCATTGTGAAGGGGCCTGGTGTGCTGGACACGCCCACTGTGCTGAGTTGTGGGTGTGTCCAGTCCAATCCCAACATCCCTGCACTAGACAGCTACTCCCCATGTATGGTGGCTTGTTTATTAAAATGGACCTTTAAAAACCGTTTTGCAGTGTTTTGGCTAACTCTACAATACTCAAAGGGTTAATTAAAAGTGAAAACTTTAGTTTATATTATTTTTTTTGTCTAAGAAGCAACATTTCCCTTGACATTTGCAAAGAAATGTTTTGGCAACCTTTCTATCATACAAGAGGTTAACAAAATTGACCTGAGTTCTAATTTCTCCCCTCTGATGTAGTTGGCTGACCTCAGAATTATTCCCCTTTGTTTTGTGCAAATGGCACTATACTCATGGACATCACTCATGCCTTTTTACTGATTGTATTAACAGCACTGCCAGGTATGATTTCAGACTACTGTTTCCTATGGTAAAATTTTGATATCCTCAAACCTTGTAAACAGCAATCCATCTGGGTTTCCATCAACCTGCACAATGTGCCCCTTATTACGCTCACCTTAGCATTGCAGCAGCATGTTCTGGGTATATATGAATATACTACAAGAATTGGAGAATAAATTTCATTTGCCAAAAGTGCATGACAGTAACTAGGGTGGAAATGGTGTATGACTACGTAGCCCATCAAAGTCAAGGTCTTTTTTCTGTGTAACAGAACAAAAACTGTATCTTGTACAGGAATTCAAAGAATACTTGTTAACATTTTAAACACTTAAAAATATAAGGATTTTCCCCCTGAGTAAAACAAGGGTACTCCCACTGCTGAGAGGTGTTTTATCTAAAATTTATTGTAGTTCAAACATGAATTTTTTATAGGTGCAATATCACAGTGGCCTGAAATGTTAGTGGCGCTGTTGCTACACCATCCAATGGACAACTCTGGTCAGCTGACCATAAACCTTCATAGGATGGTGTAGCAACAGCCCCACTGTAACATTTCAGGCCATTGTGATACCGCAACTAAAAAAAAAATCCAATTTAAACAGCAATAACTTTGAATAAAATAACTCTCAGCAGTGGGAGTACCTTTATTTTGCTCAGGAGGAAAACCCATACTATATCTTTTTTTTTTACCTCTTAAGTGTTACTATCCCCTTAAAGGAAAAGTAACACCTCCAAACAATAACTCCCTACTTTCCTTACTATGACCATGAAATCCTAATGACCACTATGAATTTTGCTCTTGTGCCTTTGTGCAAGAGATATAATTAAGAGATATAATCAATAATGGATGCCAAGTTCATGGAGACGGACATGACATTTTCTAGAAGGATCACGGAACAAAAAACAGTGCCTGCTGTACACAGAAACCTTAAACAAATAGTAGTACTTAAGATGTAAAAAAAATATATATGTTTAGGGTTTAATCCCCTAAGTATAACAAGGGTACTCCCACTGCTAAAAGGTGTTTTATTCAAAAGTTATTACAGCGCAAAAGTTACATTTTTAGGTGCAGTATCACAGTGGCCTGAAATTGTACAGTGGTGCTGTTGCAACACCATCCTATGAAGATGTATGGTCAACTTACCAGAGCTGTCCATAGGATGGTGTAGCAACAGCGCCACTTTACAATTTCAGGCCATTGCGATGCTGCAACTAAAAAATCAAGTTTAAGTTGCAATATCTTTTGAATAAACCTCCTTTCAGTAGTGGGAGTACCCTTGTTTTAATCAGGGAAATAAACATATATATATATATATATATATATATATATATATATTTAGTTTTACATATTATGTATTACTATCCCTTTAACCCTTTAAGGAATAGCGTTGCACACACCTCTGACACTTAAAGAGTTAATTAAGCTTATGAACTCTGCCTTCTTTAAAAAAAAAACTGCCTGCAACTGTTATTCAGCCTCCATGATATGAAGTGATTAAACAAAGGCATAAGGGTAAAGTTCAAAGAGACCATTAGAACTTTCTGGGTATCGTAAGGTAAGTGTGGAGTGCTTAGCAGGAGGTGTTACTTCTCCTTTAAGGCCCAGAGAGGTGTGCAGAGCTTAGCAATGGGACAATGGTCCTAGGGACAGATTCCATTTTATTGATGTGCTTAATTAGGTCATTTACAAATCTTGTTCCTTTCCAGACATTGCTAGGAGATTACACACAGCGGTAAAGGAAAATCAAAAAGTTGTGATTATCAATGGACAGTTTATTGGAAAGTCAATAAGACTGACACCATACATGCCAGCACTCATTGTTAAAAATTTTAATATTTGACCATTTTTCTCTGACATCTGGGATCCTTCCAAGGGGGTTATGTTCCCAAAAGACTCCAATTCTGGGTCAGTTTAATGCATTGTCAGCAGTCCATGCAGCTTAATTGTGCCATTACATGCATCAAGCTGGCAACAATGCTAAAAGCATAATACTTGGGCTTTTGGTCAATTAGCCAGTACCTAGCAATGCCACTGCATCTCTCCATAATGCATTAATGAACGCCCTAAGCCTATGGGGCATATACACATCCATACTGCAGCAAATATTTTAGCATTTTGACATTTGTAGGTGCTAAGCAGGACTTGTTTACTCTTATTATGTATATAAAAAGCCATTTGTTAGTAGGGTGACCACGGGTCCCGGAACGTCCGGGACTGTCCCTTATTTCAGGGACATGTCCCGCGTCCCGGGTCCCCTTCAACCGGGACAATGAAGTGTCCCGGAATGAAGCCAAGCCGCCCTGAATGTCAGCCTGCAAGCGGTGTGTCACATCATGGACGCCGCTTGCAGGCTGACATCCAGGGCGGCAATGCAACTTACCTGATCTGGAGGCAAGCGCTCTAGTAATACAGAGCGCTGGGAGATGACATCATCTCCCAGCGCTCTGCATTACTGAGCACAGCGCGTGGGAGCTTCAGCTCTGTGCAGGAGGAGGCACAGAGCACTTTGCACTCCGCTAGACCACCAGGGACTCAAGGTAAGGCATATAGGGTGACCACGTCCCGGAATGGCAGAAGGGAAATGTGGTCACCCTATTTGTTAGCCATAGTGTTTTGTACCACAATTATGCCCACCAAAGCTTGTGAGATGTGGAAATGCTTGTGCGAGTGCTGAATTTTATGTCCCCAAGCTCATATACCTCCCAAGTATCCCTCTTTAATAGGGGCAGTCCCTCTTTGAGACAGAAATCCCTCAGTCCCTCCTTTTAGGAGATCAGACTGTGTGGTGTGTATATAAATATAACCCTTAGCTCCACAGCAATAAAGCTCACATTAACATTTGTTTAAATTTCAGTATATGTGTTTATTATCTGCGTAAATAAAATACTTTGCTCTTGTTCTAAATCATGTACTCATTTACATAAAGGCATACCTCCTAACATTTCAAGTTGCCAAAGAGGGACACTTGTGGTTTAGGGTGTGTGGCTAGTGGGTGGGGCATTACAGAGGATTTTTAGGCTATTGACACCTCCTTGTGTAACCTAATAAGTGACTTATAACAAGACCAAAGTATTTTATTTACATAGACTAATGTATAAACACATATACTGATATTTAAACAAACATTAATGTGAGTTTTATGGCTGTGGAGCAATGTGATACACTTATGCACATCACACAGTCTGATCTTATAAAAAAGAGGGACATCAGGGTGGGAAAGAGGGACAGAGGGATTTGGGTCTAAAAGAGGGACTGTCCCTCCTAAAGAGGGACACTTGGGAGGTATGTAAAGGGCTGTCAGTAGGTCATAAAGTAAGCTAAAAATTCAAAGTAAAGCTCCTACCACCAGCTGCTCCCCCAGCAAAACCACCTGAAACAAAAGCGTTCCTTTTCGTCCATTTGAAGTGTTGATAGGAATGAGATCAAGATGGTTATATACAAACAGAGCACATAGACACTAGAATAGAACCTACTTGCTCTAAGGGTATAATGAATGGATTGTGAGACTACCAGTGGTCTGTGCTGGAGGTGCTGTTTGCTCTAATGTACTAATAAATCTCTATGTTCTACTGTCCATCTATGTTTGTTGGTGTTTTATGGAGCTTTCATGTCGTACATGGCCATTTAGGGCCGTATTCAGGAAGATAAAAGGCTCAGTCTAGAGCAAACCAACTGGAGTCAAAGAAGAAAAAAACACATTCCCATTGATTTAAAGTGTTAGTAATGTCTATATTTAACAAAAGCTAATATTTCAGCTATTATAAAATGAAATTAAACAACCCCAGTACCATCTCTCAGACCGTTATGGTTTGAAAGATATAGGAGGCTAACGTTCCCTGCTCCCTCCGCTTTCTCTGACGTCAGCTGTAAGATGACGTCAGGATATCCTGGTCCCGGGACAAGCAAGGGGCTCTTCAGCAGTGCTGAAATAGCAAACTGTGAAAGGAAATACTTCATTGGAACTGTATACAAAGTGTGCCTGCAAACCAGGCACACTTTGTGGACCGTTCCGATGAAGTATTTTATTTTACACTGCGCTATTTCGGCTCTGCTGAAGAGCCGCCTCGAGTCAGCTGACTCGAATCACCTGCTGTCAGCTTTACAGCCAACAGCGGTTAAAGCGGAAGGAGAGGAGAACTTTAGCCTTCTATATCTCTCAAACCATAAAGGTTTGAAAGATGGGATTGGGGTTGTTTAGTTTCATTTTATAATAGCTTCAATATTAGCACTTGTTAAATATAGACATTACTAACCCTTTAACCATTTGTATGCCAGGGAGTTATCCAATGCATTGCAACACAATGCGTTGGATACCTACCTGACACAGAAATGATTAACCCTTTGAGTGCATTGCTTTGCAATGCGTTGCATACCCCTCTGGCACTCAAAGGGTTAACTGAAGCTTTTAACCCTGAGTGCCAGAGGGATACACAATGCCAAGAGTCAACCCTTTAAGTGCTAAAGAGGTCTCCAATGCATTGCAAAGCAATTTAATTCAATGCGTTCAGGACCTCGCTAACAATCAAGGGCTTTAAAAGCTGCTTTTAAAGCATAACTTTCATCACATTAATACTGAGCCCCAAATCATAATTACAATAGCGATATGTATAGACGTACTTGTATTTTCAAGAATAATTGCTGCATTAGTGAGAAATACAAGAGGCAAATATAGTTTTTGATACCTTTTATTGGCTAACTAAGCAGATTTAGAATGCAAGCTTTCAAGACCTTAGGTCTCTTCCTCAGGCATGTTATACAGATAAATATGAAAACATCTCTCTTAAATACAAGTACACATCACATTGTTTAGAATGGAAATCAAATAAGAGAAGTCAATCCAGATCCAGATATCTTTGATCAGTCAGTGGTAAATTGCACTCTTCCTCTGAGGCTTTAGAGGTATTTACGATGCTCTTGGGTCTGTTGGAACGGTCAAGGGTCAATCCACTAAGTCAGTGGTTCTCAACCTTTCTAGCGCCGCGACCCTTTAATAAAATTTCCCAAGTCGCGGGGACCCCTAACAGTAAAATTATTTTCGTTACTCCTTCATCGCTGTAGTTTTGCTACTGTTATGTTACAAAAAAACAATTTCTAATGGTTTTAGGCAGGGGTCAAGTCAAGATTGTCTCTATCTATACGTGTGTGTGTATATCATTGCATGTATGAGTGCGTCTATGTATGTCCGTGTATGTGTGTGGGAGTTTCTGTGTCTGTGTGTATGTGTGTTTCATGTGTCTTTGTCTCTATTACTGTTGCATGCATGCACTCAAGTTGCCCCCATCATCTCCACATTGCCCTCACATTTCCCCCCATCAGCTCCAACTTGCCCCCATCAGCTCCACGTTGCCCCCATCATCTCCATATTGTCCTCACATTGCCCCCCATCAGCACCAACTTGCCCTGATCATCTCCAGTTTGCCCTGATCAGCTCCATATTACCCTCACATTTCCCCCATCAGCTCCAACTTGCCCCCTCATCTCCACATCAGCTCCATATTGCCCTCACATTGCCCCCCATCAGCTCCAACTTGTCTCCATTAGTTCCAACTTGCCCCCAACAACTCCATATTGCCCCATCAGCTCCAACTTGCCCTGATCTGCTCCAACTTGCCCCCTCATCTCCACATTGCCCCCCATCAGCTCCAACTTGCCCCCAACAACTCCATATTGCCCCATCAGCTCCAACTTGCCCTGATCTGCTTCATCTTGCCCTGATCAGCTCCATCTTGCCCCCATCAGCTCCAACTTGCCCTGATCTGCTCCAACTTGCCACCATCAGCTCCAACTTGCCACCATCAGCTCCAACTTGCCCTGATCTGCTCCAACTTGCCCCCATCAGCTCCAACTTGCCGCCATCAGCTCCATATTGCCCCCCCATCAGCTCCATATTGCCCCCCCATCAGCTCCAACTTGCCTGTCCAGTACAGTACAGCATATACAACAACCCGCCCCGATTCCCAGCATCATTGCCAGACTCACTCATTCACTTGCAGCACTCTGTCTCTGCTCCCGCTCATGCTGCTCTCTCTGCATCTTCTGGCTGCGGTGTGCAGATAGGGTGCGTGTGTGCGCGCGCGCCTGACGTCGTCAGTGAGTGGACTCCCTCTCTATAGGTCTCCTGCGCTGCTGCCTGTTTGTGCTTTAATAATGTGTACCCTTTCGGCGACCCCTGGCAAATTGTCATTCGACCCCCGACGGGGTCGCGACCCACAGGTTGAGAACCGCTGCACTAAGTGATAATGTGACAAGAATTCTTTATCTCTATTTAAACCACTACAAATTGCATTAAATTTTAACATTAATTTTACCTCCCATGCCTTTCTGTCCCTCTGAATGCGGAACCGTCCCATCAATACAGTTAACTTAATATCCCTGATAGTGAGAAATAGACCTTTTAAGGCAGACAGGCAGTGTCAGGGATCTTGCAGTAGGCACTCTCTGCACCTGCACAGTCAGTGCCTTAAGGTAACCAGGCAGTCAACTCACCAATCATGGAGTTGAAGGGGATGGACAGCGCAGAATCAAAGATGTCGTCTCTGCACGATATCTGCACTGTTCCCTGATGCCTGTCTGGCTAACAAGTTCTATTTTCACTAATGTCACAATTATACTTGAAAATACAAGTACATCTATTCATATCGCTATTGTAATTATGATTTGGGGCTCAGTATTAATGTGAAGAAAGTTCTGCTTTAAAGTACTGAGAATATGGAGACATTTTGATTGTCCCCTATGGAGTTGGTTTGCCCCAGAATTACTCCAGGGGAGAGATACACTAAGGCATGATAAAGAGGTGATAAAGTGGACATGACTTCTCTAGTGACATCATGATGATGCCTTCTCCATTGATATCACAACTCCAGTTCCTATGTTATTCTATAGAGCCAATGCACTAAAATCTCAAAAGTTGAAGAAATCTTACTGCATTGTCTCCATAGAATGACATAGGAACTGGAGAAGTGATATCAATGGAGAAGTCATCACCACTTTATCACACCTTAGTGCATCCCCCCTTGAGTGGGTTGTTTATGACTGAATAGACATAGGAGGTTATGCACTAAGAGGTAATAAAGAGGAGATAATTCAGTGATATCACTTCTCCATTTCCTATGTTACTCAATGGAACCTATGCACTAAGATTTTTCAGGTCGGTGAGATGTTAGTGCATAGGCTCTATAGAATAACAAATTAAATAGAGAAGTGCTATAATTGAATAAGTAATTTCCTCGTTATCACCTCTTTATCACACCTTAGTGCATTTCCCCCCTTGAGTGGGTTTTTATGGCTGAATAGACATAGGGGATTATGCACTAAGGGGAAATAAAGACATTATAAAGAGGAGATAACATCTCTAGTGATATTGCGTCTCCAGTTCCTATGTTACTCAATGGAACGTATGCACTAGATTTTTCAGGTGGGAGAGATGTTGGTGCCTACGATCCATAGAGGGGTATCCAATGCCAAGAGTTAATCCCTTACATGCTAAAGAGGTCTCCAACGCACTGCAAAGCAATTTAAAGGGATAGTAATGTTTCATAATAAAAGCAGCTCTAGTTACTCATCATAGTATTTGGGCTTTGGAGAGTGTTATTTCAATTCTGTCAGAGTTGTATTTCAAGAGTAATTCAATGTCAAAGTGTCCCCCTCCTGCCCCTTTTACTGATGTAACACTGCTCAGCCAGAGCAGAAGGGAGGTGCCCAGGTAGACTGCAGAGAGGGACAATCTTCAATTAAGATAAGGGAAAAACCTGAAAAGCTTGTCAAGGGGGGCAGGGCTTTCATTGTTCTCAGAGGAAGAAGATTGTCCCCTTCTGTTATCTGTCTAGTCTATAGACTGGATTCCACATTTGAGAAGAGATGGCTTACACTAGGTAAAAGGGGCGGGAGGGGAAACTTTGCTTGTGAATATCTCTCAAACCATAAAGGTTTGAGAGATAAGACTTATATCGTTCTTCATGTTTTTTTAATACCTACAAAATAAAATAAAGATAAAACGAAGTATTACTATCCCTTTAAATCAATGCGTTCAGGACCTCGCTAACATCCAAGGGCTTAAAAGCTGCTTTTAAAGTACGGAGAATTTGGAGACATTTTGATTTTCCCTTAGGGAGTTGGTTTGCACCAGAATTACTCCAGGGGGAGATGCACTAAGCAGGGGTTAAAATTTGAAGTCCTTTGCTACTAGCCAGACCTGAAAAGTTCCTCACCACCTCACCCACCAGGGCTGAATTTCTACTCACCATTGGCTAGTAGCGAGTGGAAATTTTGAGCTCTGCACTAAGGTGTGATAAAGAGGTGATAAAGTGGAGATGACTTCTCCAGTGATATCACTTCTCCAGTTCCTATGTTATTCTACAGAGCCAATGCACTGAAATCTCCAAAGCTGAAGAAACGTTAGTGTATTGGCTTCATAGAATGCCATAGGAACTGGAGAAGTGATAAACTGGAGAAGTCATCACCACTTTATCACCTGTTTATCACCGCTTAGTGAATCTCCCCCCTCTTCCTCTTAGTACATTGGCCTCATTGTGAAGCTGTTCCGCGCACCTTCTCGGCTCTCTGAGTGCTAGAATTGTCATTCAGTGTGTCTGCCGGTGGTTTTAGTCCTCTGATCACTGCTCGCTCCTCTTCTGTCCGTAGCTGCTGAGCCTTGTATTTTCATTACACACATTTCGTTTGATGAGCAGAGAAGAGGCAGGCGTTTCCTATTCCTCTGTTATCATGGTGTTACATTTAAAGAACTAGATCTCTCTGGCACTGATGTGAACTAAAGACAATAAGCATCTCATAGATCAAATGAGCTTATTGAGACCAATAATAAAAATATCTCAGGTATGCAAAGTAGTGCTTTGGAGACCTCTCTAACATTTAAAGGGTTAAATCAAAAAAGGATTTTTTTTAAAGGAGTATTTGGTTTGCTCTGGAATTCTACCGCTTGTTTTCATACATCAGCCATGAAAAGTTTGAATGGGGCAGGGGGCATTGAGATTGCTATAGTCACACCCACAACTGAGCACAGTGGGTGTAGCCTGTACAGCTGATACTCCCACTATAATTAACCCTTTGAGCACACCCAAAGGGAAAAGTGCATCTAGACGTCTGCTATTCCTTATTGGAAAGTTGGCCCTTTAGGTTGACTTTAGAAGAGGAGAGTCCATACTCCCAATATTTCAAATTGGCAAAGAGTGACAATTGTTTTTTAGGGGGTGTTGCTGGGGGCGTTGCCTGTGGGCGGAGCATTACCAGGAATTTTTATGCTATTTCATGACCTATTGATACCTCCATGTATAACATAATATATGATTTAGATCAATAAAGTGTTTTATCTACACAGACTAATGTATAAATACACATATACTGATGTTTAAACAAACAAGAATGAGAGTTTTATTGCTGTAGAACAATGTGATACACTAATATACACCACACAGTCTGATTTTCTAAAAAGAGGGACATCAGGGTGGGAAAGAGGGACAGAGGGATTTGGGTCTAAAAGAGGGACTGTCCCTCCTAAAGAGGGACACTTGGGAGGTATGGGAGAGTTTGAGAATTAAGGTACAACACTTTGAGGGATAGATACGACTCTGCAGCGAAGCTCATTTTCTGTGCTTAGACATTAGCCTGAAAGTCATGCAGTTGCACTTCGGTGTATATATGATAGCGTTAGTGCTTTAGTACATACCAGGCTCATATTTCGCCATAATTAACCCTTTAAGTGGCAGACGGGTGCCCAACGCACATAGTAATGGACTAATTTTACATCAATTTCCTTGGTGTCTTGTTAATATATCGTGTTAACCCTTTGAGTACCAGAGGGGTACGCAACGTACCCCTCTGGCACTTAAAGGGTTAAATGAGATGCAGAGAAATGGAAAGCTAGACCTACGAATACACTGCCCTCCCATTGCCGCAAGCAGGGTAAAAAGGGCAATTTGCATTACAATGAACTTAGTAAATTGGCGTTAGGCAAGAGCAGCTCTCCAGAAATCGGTTCTAGAGTCTATGTTTATAATGTGTATAGAACTGGAACAATTATGGTGCAAAATTGCACCATAGAGGGCAAATAAATATTCCCTTTAATGGATTTTTAACCCCTTGAATGCTAGAGAGTTACCAATGCATTTTTTTATTTGATGTGGTTAAAACTAGGTTATCAATTTGAATCCAGTCATTTTTATTTCCACCCAATGGTGGAGATGGTTTGCTTCAAAATAGCTCCAATTCTTCTTAGTACATCAGACACCAAAAACACATACAGAGAATGTCTAAATTGGCCACAAAGCCGACAGGCCTAGTTTCATCCATATCTACTGCACTGCTGGCAGTTATGTCCTTGATAAGTGACGTTGTACAGGAGGAGGAGGATTGTGAAAGTAATATGAAAGTAGAGGTAATTTTTTGGGAAACAGGAGAGAGTACAGTGTTTGGGAGAAGACAGTAGAGTGAATGGGGAGAGGTCAGCTTATATAACGGGGAGGAGAGAGCAGTGGGAAGGAGGATTGAAGGAGAGAATGAGCCGTATGGAAACTAATAGGAAGATCAGTGTGATAGTGTCAGATGAGTGAGCGGTGTGATAGGAGGGGACGGAGGGGAGAGGAAGAAAAGAAAGGTATGAAGGACGTATTGTGAGAAAGGGATAGGTGGGAGAAAGCAGACTGAGAGAGGATGGAGAGAACAGAGTGAGAGAGGGGCTGAAGAGAGCAGAGTGAGAGAGAGGATAGAACAGAGTGAGATAGAGGGCGAGGAGAGCAGAGTGAGATAGAGGGCGAGGAGAGCAGAGTGAGAGAGAGGATAGAACAGAGTGAGAGAGAGGATAGAACAGAGTGAGAGAGAGGATAGAACAGAGTGAGATAGAGGGCGAGGAGAGCAGAGTGAGAGAGAGGATAGAACAGAGTGACAGAGAAGATAGAACAGAGTGAGATAGAGGGCAAGGAGAGCAGAGTAAGAGAGAGGATAGAACAGAGTGAGATAGAGGGCGAGGAGAGCAGAGTGAGAGAGAGGATAGAACAGAGTGAGAGAGAGGATAGAACAGAGTGAGAGAGAGGATAGAACAGAGTGAGATAGAGGGCGAGGAGAGCCGAGTGAGAGAGAGGATAGAACAGAGTGAGATAGAGGGCGAGGAGAGCAGAGTAAGAGAGAGGATAGAACAGAGTGAGATAGAGGGCGAGGAGAGCAGAGTGAGAGAGAGGATAGAACAGAGTGAGATAGAGGGCGAGGAGAGCAGAGTGAGAGAGAGGATAGAACAGAGTGAGATAGAGGATAGAACAGAGTGAGATAGAGGATAGAACAGAGTGAGATAGAGGGTGAGGAGAGCAGAGTGAGAGAGAGGATAGAACAGAGTGAGAGAGAGGATAGAACAGAGTGAGATAGAGGGCGAGGAGAGCAGAGTGAGAGAGAGGATAGAACAGAGTGAGATAGAGGATAGAACAGAGTGAGATAGAGGGCGAGGAGAGCCGAGTGAGAGAGAGGATAGAACAGAGTGAGATAGAGGGCGAGGAGAGCAGAGTAAGAGAGAGGATAGAACAGAGTGAGATAGAGGGCGAGGAGAGCAGAGTGAGAGAGAGGATAGAACAGAGTGAGATAGAGGGCGAGGAGAGCAGAGCAGAGACGTAACTAGAAGCCTCCGGGCCCTGGTGCTAGAAGCGCCATGGGCCCCCCTCGACTACATTGGCCCTCTCCAAAATGCGCCCATCTCCTACCTCACTGGAGTGGCAGGAGTCCAGAGAGGTGTATTCATCTCCCGCGTGGTCCTCTTCAGTAATGCAGAGCGCTGATAGATGATGTCATCTCCCAGCCCTCTGCATTATTGCAGTGTCAGACGGAGATCACGGGCGCCAGGCAGAGGGGTTGCAGGGGGCGGCCGAGCCCCCTGGAGCGACAGGCCTGGTTGCGGGTGCGACCCCTATAGTTACGCCACTGGAGAAGAGTAAGAGAGAGAGGATAGGACAGAGTGAGAGAGGGGCTGAAGAGAGCAGAGTGAGAGAGAGGATAGAACAGAGTGAGAGAGAGGATAGAACAGAGTGAGATAGAGGGCGAGGAGAGCAGAGTGAGAGAGAGGATAGAACAGAGTGAGAGAAAAGATAGAACAGAGTGAGATAGAGGGCGAGGAGAGCAGAGTAAGAGAGAGGATAGAACAGAGTGAGATAGAGGGCGAGGAGAGCAGAGTGAGAGAGAGGATAGAACAGAGTGAGAGAGAGGATAGAACAGAGTGAGATAGAGGGCGAGGAGAGCCGAGTGAGAGAGAGGATAGAACAGAGTGAGATAGAGGGCGAGGAGAGCAGAGTAAGAGAGAGGATAGAACAGAGTGAGATAGAGGGCGAGGAGAGCAGAGTGAGAGAGAGGATAGAACAGAGTGAGATAGAGGGCGAGGAGAGCAGAGTGAGAGAGAGGATAGAACAGAGTGAGAGAGAGGATAGAACAGAGTGAGATAGAGGATAGAACAGAGTGAGATAGAGGGCGAGGAGAGCAGAGTAAGAGAGAGGATAGAACAGAGTGAGATAGAGGGCGAGGAGAGCAGAGTGAGAGAGAGGATAGAACAGAGTGAGAGAGAGGATAGAACAGAGTGAGAGAGAGGATAGAACAGAGTGAGATAGAGGGCGAGGAGAGCCGAGTGAGAGAGAGGATAGAACAGAGTGAGATAGAGGGCGAGGAGAGCAGAGTGAGAGAGAGGATAGAACAGAGTGAGATAGAGGGCGAGGAGAGCAGAGTGAGAGAGAGGATAGAACAGAGTGAGATAGAGGATAGAACAGAGTGAGATAGAGGATAGAACAGAGTGAGATAGAGGGCGAGGAGAGCCGAGTGAGAGAGAGGATAGAACAGAGTGAGATAGAGGGCGAGGAGAGCAGAGTAAGAGAGAGGATAGAACAGAGTGAGATAGAGGGCGAGGAGAGCCGAGTGAGAGAGAGGATAGAACAGAGTGAGATAGAGGGCGAGGAGAGCAGAGCAGAGACGTAACTAGAAGCCTCCGGGCCCTGGTGCTAGAAGCGCCATGGGCCCCCCTCGACTACATTGGCCCTCTCCAAAGTGCGCCCATCTCCTACCTCACTGGAGTGGCAGGAGCCCAGAGAGGTGTATTCATCTCCCGCGTGGTCCTCTTCAGTAATGCAGAGCACTGAGAGATGATGTCATCTCCCAGCCCTCTGCATTATTGCAGTGTCAGACGGAGATCACGGGCGCCAGGCAGAGGGGTTGCAGGGGGCGGCCGAGCCCCCTGGAGCGACAGGCCTGGTTGCGGGTGCGACCCCTATAGTTACGCCACTGGAGAAGAGTAAGAGAGAGAGGATAGGACAGAGTGAGAGAGGGGCTGAAGAGAGCAGAGTGAGAGAGAGGATAGAACAGAGTGAGATAGAGGGCGAGGAGAGCAGAGTAAGCAAGAATGGAGAGAGCAGGCTGAGAGAGAGGATGGGGAGAAGAGTGAAAGAGGATGGAGAGAAAAGAGTGAGAAAGAGAGCAGAATGATGGGGGATGAAGTGGGCGATGAGAGAGAGGATGGAGAGCTGAGGGGACAGAGAGAGCAGGGTGAGAAGCAAGATGGGGAGAGCAAAGTGAGCAAGGATGGAGAGAACAGAATGAAAGGGGATTGAGAGAGGATGGAGAGGGCAGTGTAAATGAGAATGGAGAGAGCAGACTGATGGGTGATGGAAAGGCCAATGAGAGGGAATGGAGAGAAAGGTGAGAAGGGATGTAGAGGGGATGGAAAGAGCAGAGTGAGAGAGGACTGAGACAGCAGTATAAGAGGGGATAGAGAGAGCAGAGTGAGAGAGGACTGAGACAGCAGTATAAGAGGGGATAGAGAGAGCAGAGTGAGAGAGGACTGAGACAGCAGTATAAGAGGGGATAGAGAGAGCAGAGTGAGAGAGGACTGAGACAGCAGTATAAGAGGGGATAGAGAGAGCAGAGTGAGAGAGGACTGAGACAGCAGTATAAGAGGGGATAGAGAGAGCAGAGTGAGAGAGGACTGAGACAGCAGTATAAGAGGGGATAGAGAGAGCAGTGTGTGAGAGAATGGAGAGAGCAGAATGAGAGGGAATGGCGAGAGCAGTGTGAATGAAAATGGAGAGGATAGAATGAGAGAGGATGGAGACAGGATGGAAAGACAGTGTCAGAGACGATAGAGAGAGCTGTGTAAGAGAGGATGGAGAGGGCAGTGTAAATGAGAATGGAGAGAGTAGAATGAGAGGGAATGGAAAGAGGATGGAGAGAGCAGTGTGAGAGAGGATAGAGACAGCAGTGTGAGAGAGGATGGAGAGGGCAGTGTGATGGGGAAGTAAAGGGCAGGTGATGGGGAAGTAAAGGGCAGTGTGATGGGGAAGTAAAGGGCAGTGTGATGGGGAAGTAAAGGGCAGGTGATGGGGAAGTAAAGGGCAGTGTGATGGGGAAGTAAAGGGCAGGTGATGGGGAAGTAAAGGGCAGTGTGATGGGGAAGTAAAGGGCAGGTGATGGGGAAGTAAAGGGCAGTGTGATGGGGAAGTAAAGGGCAGGTGATGGGGAAGTAAAGGGCAGTGTGATGGGGAAGTAAAGGGCAGTGTGATGGGGAAGTAAAGGGCAGGTGATGGGGAAGTAAAGGGCAGTGTGACAGAGGATGGAAAGGCAATGTGAGAAAGGATAGAGAGAGCAGAATACTAGGGGATAGAGAGAGAAAGGAGAGGGCAGTGTGAAAGAGGATGGAGAGAGCAGTGTGACGGGGGATGAAGAGGGCAGTGTGATAGGGCATGGAGATGGCAGAGTGACAGGGGATGGAGATGGCAGTATGGTAGGGGATGGAAAGGGTTTTAAGAGCGGATGGGGAGGGCAGCATGAGCTAAGTGTGGGAACGGACAGAGAGCAATGTGTGTAGTTAAAGAGATCATAATGAGAGGATTTGGAAGACAATGTAAGAGATCATTGAGATAGCAGAGTAGAGAGGATGAAGCAGAGTAGAGAGGATGAAGCAGAGTGAGAAAGGATGAAGCAGAGTAGAGAGGATGAAGCAGAGTAGAGAGGATGAAGCAGAGTGAGAAAGGATGAAGCAGAGTAGAGAGGATGAAGCAGTGAGAGAGGATTTAGAGAGCAGTGTGAGAGAGGATTAGACAGCAGTGTGAGAGAGGATTAGACAGCAATGTGAGAGAGGATTAGACAGCAGTGTGAGAGAGGATTTAGAGAGCAGTGTGAGAGAGGAATAGACTAGTGTTGCCACCCAGACGGTATTGTACTGGCAGGCCGGTAAAAAATTGGCTTCTGTCCAATGTTAAGTCTATGGAGGGAATGCCACGGCCGGTATTTTTTTGAAGAAAAGGTGGCAACCCTAGATTAGACAGCAGTGTGGATTAGACAGCAGTGTGAGAGAGGATTAGACAGCAGTGTGAGAGAGGATTAGACAGAATTGTGGATTAGACAGAAGTGTGAGATAGGATTAGACAGCATGTGAGAGAGGATTAGACAGCAGTGTGAAAGAGTATTAAACAGCAGTGCGGATTACACAGCAGTGTGAGAGAGGATTAGACAGCAGTGTGAGAGAGGATTAGACAGCAGTGTGGATTAGACAGCAGTGTGAGAGAGGATTAGACAGCAGTGTGAGAGAGGATTAGACAGCAGTGTGGATTAGACAGCAGTGTGAGAGAGGATTAGACAGCAGTGTAGATAAGACACCAGTGTGAAAGAGTATTAGACAGCAGTGCGGATTAGACAGCAGTGTGAAAGAGTATTAGACAGCAGTGTGGATTAGACAGCAGTGTGAGAGAGGATTAGACAGCAGTATAATCCACAGCAGCATTAGAAAGGATTAGACAGCAGTGTGAGAGAGGATTAGACAGCAGCGTGAGAAAGGATTAGACAGCAGTGTGAGAGAGGATTAGACAGCAGTGTGGATTATACAGCAATGTGAGAGAGGATTAGACAGCAGTGTGAGAGAGGATTAGACAGCAGTGTGGATTAGACAGCAGTGTGAGATAGGATTAGACAGCAGTGTGGATTAGACAGCAGTGTGAGATAGGATTAGACAGCAGTGTGGATTAGATAGCAGTGTGAGAGAGGATTAGACAGCAGTGTAATCCACAGCAGTGTTAGAAAGCATTAGACAGCAGCGTGAGAAAGGATTAGACAGCAGTGTGACAGAGGATTAGACAGCAGTGAGAGAAGATTTAGAGAGCAGTGTGAGAGAGGATTAGACAGCAGTGTGAGAGAGGATTAGACAGCAGTGTGAGAGAGGATTTAGAGAGCAGTGTGAGAGAGGATTAGACTGCAATGTGGATTAGAGAGCAGTGTGAGAGAGGATTAGACAGCAGTGTGAGAGAGGATTAGACAGCAGTGTGAGAGATGATTTAGAGAGCAGTGTGAGAGAGGATTAGACAGCAGTGTGAGAGGGAAAGGGCAGAGCAGTGAAAGAGAGAATAGAGAGAGCAGTGAGAGATGAAGTATAGAGAAGTGGGAGAGGGGATGAAGAGAGCAATAAAAGGGGAAATAGACAGAGCAATGAAAGTGAATGGAGAGTACACTGTATGAGAGGATGGAGAGGGCAGTGTAATAAAGGAGAGATCCAGCAGTATGACAGAGGAGAGGCAGAGTCACATGGTGGGGATGGGGGTTTGTAGTGTCACACGCCTCTTGCTTTCTAACAGGCTTCCAGCTGGCTCCTGTATTATTCGGCCATATGTCTGCCCTCTCCTGTAGTCTGATACATATTCAAAAGTGACGGTGGGGGTGGGAGATTTTCTGGGATTCACACATGGGTTGGTAACCCCTCCTGAGCCAGAGCAGCTAAGCAGCATAGACCCAAACGGCACATTGGCTTTATAATACCCTTGGTTTCTGTTGAAGGACAGGAAAATTGTTTAACTCTTTGCATGTCAGTTTCCAAATAATGCAAAGAAATGGGTTAATGTGGCATCAGTATGCATTTGCTGATACAAATTAAAATTATTTTGATACAAAATGTCCATGTTCCCTGTAAAGCACCTCTTGGATGTCTCAGAGGAGCGGGTCCAGGCAGCTGTTTCCAAAACACTCAGTATTGAATCCATCACATACAATGGCGTGATCATGTTTTTTATATATATAAAGATGGAATGCTTAGGTGAATGCATGAATCTTCCAGTACAATGCATTGCAATGCACTATTCATACACCTTTGCTTATGTAAAGAGCAATTAGTAGATCCTGGCAGACAGCTGCGCACAGTTTCTATGTAAGTAAGCCAGGTGGAGTAACACTCAAAAAGGTGTAGTAAATGCTACAAAATGTAAAGTCCTATTTAAATCAAAGGGAATTTAGAACATTTTCATTTGACACCAATGGTGTAGTTGTAGTCCTCCAAAGCTGGAGGTCGTCAAATTACTGACACCTGCTATATTTACTCAGAACTGTGCTAAAAACAATAGGTCATCCATTAAGACCAGAGGAAAGGCTCTTTGGAATAAAACAAAGGCAGGGTGTTTTTTACTGTAAGGGAGGAATAGCTATGGAATTATTTGCTTCGGGATGCTGTGTTTGCAGATACTGTTATTGCTTTCAAAAAGTAATGGATACCTATCTAGCACAGAACAATATTGAGAATGATGACAGATGGCTTCAATGCCGATAGGTTGTTGATCCAGGGAACTATCTGACTGCCATTTGGAGCCAGGAAGGATTTTTTTTTTACCCACTTTGGGCTTAATTGGAAATGGCTTCAATTTTTTTTTTTTTTTCTTTTCTTTGGATCAACAGGGGTGATTTGGCATGGGCTGGACTTGATAGACGAATGTGTTTTTTCAGCCTCGTCAACTATGTTCTTATTGTACCCTGCTATACCAGACTATCCCAGCAGGGGGTGGTGTTTTTAACCCTTTGAGTGCCAGAGGGGTACGCAACACATTGCTTTGCAATGCGTTGCATTTCCCTCTGGCACTCGAAGGATTAATACTTGGACCAGCACATCTGGTGCCAGCTATTGTAAAATGATCATAGTTCTCTAGATACAGATGTTGGCCCATTATCTCACTGATATAGCTAAACATGCAGTATCTCTGTACCTGACTGCTTTATATAACCTGGTAAGAACACATGACACTGACACTAATGTAGTTGGGAGACCTAGAGGACTTCTGGGACAAACTAATTGAATCACTGGGGACAATAAAAACTTCCCATTCATTTAGATGGGGATTTTAACCCTCTGAGTGCCAGAGGGCTATCCAATGCAATAACATCTGACACTCAAAGGGTTAATACCTTGAAAGGATGTCACCAAGATATTGCTTTGGAACTCATTGGAGACCTCCTTAGCATTCAAGTATTTAAAAGCTCCATTGAAAGCAATGGGAACACTAACACCAAAAAATTGAAATAGCTTGATATAACTTTAAATATCTCATACTTTCAGCTAGCATATGTAAAATGAATTATTCATAAATTACACCCCTAAAATATAATCCTACATTTTGCTTTTTTAACCCTTTGCGTACCATAGGGGCACCCAACAAATTGCAGAGCAATGTGTTGCATACCCCCCACTGGCACTCAAAGGGTTAAAGTGTTTCACAAAAACAGCAGCTCCAATTAATCTTGATAGTATTTGGGCCATAGAGAGTGTTATATCAATACTGTCAGAGTTGTAGTTCAAGAGTAATTGAATGATAAAGTATCCCCCTCCCACCCCTTTTACTGATGTAACACTGCTCACCTCAGATGTGGAATCTGGTCCTGGGACCAGACAGCTCACGGCAAGGGACAATCTTCTTACTGTGATCATAAGGAAAACCCTGCCCAAGGCAGGATTTTCCATATGCTCATTGAAGATTGTCCCTCTCTGTGATCCATCAAGAGTCTTACTGTTTGTCAATGCGTTGTGTACCCCTCTGGTACTCAAAGGGTTCATTGATTGAGGTTGGCGTGTCACTGCTCTTGTATTCAGAAAGGTTATCTCATCCCATTGACAGAAAATCCTGGACAGTCAATGGGAGTCCCGAAAAGGCAGGAATAGCTGCTCGCTCCGGGAACAGGCAAGACTAGATATTACGCCTCAAAAATAAATACAGGAATTTTACAGGTTCTAAAATTAATCAGAGGGTTTTTAACCATTTGAGTGTCAGAGGGGTGCCCAAACATTGCAAAGAAATGTGTTGGGAACCGCTCTGGCACACAAAGGGTTAAGTGTGTATAACCTCATTTTTAAGCGATAGTGTGCCTTTAAATCAATGGGAGCTTTGGAAATATTTATTTCTTCCTATGTTGTATTTTGTTTGCATAGATTTGCTCCAATTTCCTTGTTCATATAGCCTACTAAGCACATATTATCTACAGGCATAGTTTATCATGAATTTCTCTATTCTCTCTTTCTGCTGTCCTTTATTTTTTTCATTCACTCTTTTTTTTGTGTGTGTTTTAACCCAGGATCAGGAGTTCCCACCCGAGACGTCATTCTGGTCTCCACCATCCTCACTTTGAGCCTGAGTATCACTATTATCATGTGTGGGATCTGCCAGTGGTGCCAGCGTAAACTGGTAAGTTCACCACCACAACCACCATCACTTCATTGCCATGTGACCACCCCAGCCATCTATTAGCTCAGTGTTATAACTCTAGGGGCACCAACAGTGCAGGATTTCTAGATATCCCAGGGAGATTCACTAAACGGTGATAAAGTGGAGATGACTTCTCCAGTTTATCTCTTCTCCAGTTCCTATGTTATCCTATGGAGCCTATTCACTAGGACCTCCAGAGCTGAAGAAATCTTAGTGCATAGGCTCCATAGAATAACATAGGAACTGGAGAAGTGATAAACTAGAGAAGTCATCTCTACTCTTTATCACCGCTTAGTGAATCTCCCCCCCAGCTTCTTAAAGCGGAACTTTCAGATAATAGCCAGTCGCCATGCATTCATTAAATGCATGACGACTAGCTTGAAAATAGATGTCTTACCAAAAAAAAATATTTGTGTCTAAAGGAATCCGTCCCGTTTCGGGACTGACGGGTAGGTTAGTGCAGTCTGTGAGCCTGTGCCGTCACTCCCTTCCGGTGACCATATGGTGCAAAGCAGTCTACTCTATGGAGACCGGGACTGACTGTTCATGCGCACAGACAAGATGTCTGCCCTCTAGCCTCAGTTCCAGTCTCCAAACGGGACGGATTCCTTTAGAAACAAGTATTTTTTTTTTTTTTTGGTAAGACATCTATTTTCAAGCTAGTCACCATGCATTTAATGAATGCATGGTGACTTGCTATTATCTGAAAGTTCCGCTTTAACATGAGTGTAATCAATTGCTCAGACTTACTGATTGCTCCAACGGAGCTTAGTTAGGGATATACTAACCCAGTGGTTCTCAATCTTTTTTAGTTTAGGGCACCCCTAATATACAATCTACATTTTTCAGGGCACCCCTAACATTTTATGTATCATTTGTGAAGGGCGTAATGAAGTAATCTGTAGTCATTCTTATGTCTCACAATCAGAAAAACCAAAACAAACATACTGTGCATAACATTTTCCATAACTATACAAATGAAACTCAACATTTTTATTTTTTTCAATATATTATTGGAAAATGAGGGCCACCCTAAGTGGATATCTGTAGCACACCAAAGTGCCACGGCACCCTGGTTCAGAATCACTGACTTAACCCTGTAAGTGCTAGAGGTGTGAGCAATGCGTTTCAAATTGCCAAAGAGGGACACTTGTGTTGCTGGGGGTGTTGTTGGGGGCGTGGCTGGTGGGTGGGACATTACCGAGAATTTTTAGGCTATTTCATGACCTATTGATACCTCTTTGTGTAACCTAATAAATGACTTATAACAAGATCTAAGTATTTTATTTATACAGACTAATTTATAAAACATATACTGACATTTAAACAAACAATAATGTGAGTTTTATTGCTGTAGAGCAATGTGATACATTTATATATATATATATATATATATATATACCCAACAATCTGATCTCCTAAAAAGAGGGACATCAGGGTGGGAAAGAGGGACAGAGGGATTTGGGTCCAAAAGAGGACTGTCCCTCCTAAAGAGGGACACTTGGGAGGTATGCTCTGGAACTCGAGGGGGTAAAACCACGCCTGGTGGTGTTTCCCTGGGAGCTATAGATGAGAGTCACTGTTTTAGCACCTCAGAAGTATAGAATAGCACATCTAATCATATGTACTGGGATGTGTCAAAATTGGTTTGAAAAAGGGCAAAGGGATGGCTGAGATTAACCTTTTCAGGTCCAGATGGGAGTGCAACACATTTCAGGATCAGTGAGAGAACAGCAGGGGTCCCTATTCAGACCCCAGATCAGCTCCTACCACTGATGCCAAGGGGCTCACAATGCAACCCTGGATTCCTCAGCAGGTCTAAGAGCAGACCTGCTGAGTGGCTTGCTGATGAGGCAATATCATCATATTTGTCCTTTAAAGGGGCACTAAACATTTACAAAAAGATGATAATTGAATGTGTGTATAGATAGATAGATAGATAGATAGATAGATAGATAGATAGATAGACAGACAGAGATAGTTAATATATTCTTCTGCTGAATTAAACAATGGTACTTCTGCTGTGAGATCATGCTAAATACATTTTTTACTGAGCAAACTTGCATTTTCTTTTATTATATTCAATGTGTATCAGACAAAAGGTTGATTCAAATGATTAAACATATGCAGCAAAAACAAACACTGATACATGTATAAAAGCAATTCTGAAGCAGACTAAATACACCAAAGTAGCAAAAGAAAATCTCCAAATTCCCACTTCTGCAAAGTGTTCAAGTCTATTTTAGCATTCAAGGTGTTAAAAGCCTCATTTAAACCAATGAGAATTTTTATGTCTTCTGTGATGCTGTTGGTTTGCCCCTGAATTGTTCTATTAAAGTTCAAGGTTCTGGCTTTCACACTGGGACCTTTATCAAGAATCTACGTGACAGAATGATCAGCACTTTCACTAGATAAGGTTCCCTGCCTGGGAGCTGCTGAAGCAATTTGTCAAGTCGCAGGAGATACTGTATATATTGAAAGAGAGGCTCACACTTACAGATCGTGATTAGTCCTGATGATTTATTAAGCTGAGGTTACATGGTCATTGGGATTCCATACGTCAGAGAAACCTTTGTTGGGAAAGGTCACCCTGACATCAGAAATGTCGATGACAGTGTAACCAAAATGTAATAAATGACCTATCATTATGATAAATTATCAACTATCAACAGAATAAATCATCACCTCACATTAAAAATATATATTTATATGTGCATTCATATATATATATATATATATATATATATATATATATATATATAGTACTAGTTTTAAAGCTCATGTACATGGGCCAACACTGGCGGCACTGCAGTCATGTACAGTACTGACTGCCCGCGCTGCGGCTGATACGGAGAGGGGCGCTCCAAATTCAGACCAAGCGGTCCCAGGAAGGTGCGCAGAGAGGACTCTGGTCTGAATTTACAGCGGCCCGCTCCTTATCAGCACTGCACGGGCCGTCTGTACTGCGCATGACTGCAGCGAGAGCAGCTGTCTCTACTGCTCATGACGGCTTCTGACAAACATCCTTAGAGAATTATAATATAGGATAAGACCAGATATATGAGTATTGAAGTATGTAATAATACCTTTTTTATGGGGCTAACATTCAATTATATGGACAAGCTTTTGAGAGCGATGCACCCTTTTTCAAATCTAAAGCATACCATAGTCTTTATCCTTGAAAAAGGAAGCATCGTTCTTGAAAGCTTGTCTGTATAATTGGATATTAGCCCAATAAAAAAGGTATTATTACATACAGCAATACTCATTCATCTGATCTCTACGCCACTGGATTCACACGGTTAACATAAATTAAATATATATTATAATATATACATAAACATAACCCTCTGCACACACATAAAGATGCAGACAGATATATATTCACACACACACACACACACATATATACTTATATGCATACATACATATAAGCACACATTCTCAGTCATTTGTTCACACCCTGCACTCATAGGCAGTACACAAATGTCTAATTTCATCTGATCGTCATCATCCTTGAGTAGAATATTGACAGAACCACTGGCCCATAATAAAAAAGAGAGTCTCATCTATCTACATAGCTATTTTATGTTTTCTACACCTTGGGAAGCTTAAAACTGATTTATATAGTCCCTAGGAAATAAATCTGTATAAAACATGTCATAGCTCATATCATGAAATGAAAAACAAAACCAGAATCACAGAGGGCACCTTGCTGCTGACGTGCTATGAAGAATTGGAGTAATTTTGGAGTAAACCAACCTCTCCATAGGGGATAAATTATACCTCTGTTTGGTTTCTATGGGGCTTTTAACCATTTGAATGCTAAAGAGATCTCTATCGCATTGAAAATTATTTAAATCATTTAAATCAGTCGGAAATAAAAATTTGGGAATGTTTTGTCCCCTATGGTGCAGTTGGTTTGCTTTAGAATTGCTCAGGGTAGATGCACTAATATGTGGTTAAAATAAGATACACTGCAATGCCTATGTCATTCTATGAAGCCTCATTTTCCAGTTTCAGAGACCTTAATGCACAGGATCCATAGAATAACATAGAGACTGGGTAGGGTAATGTTTCTCAACAGACAGTTTATTTCATCAGTGGCTTAACAATAGGGGTCACAGCGGTCGCACCTGCGACCGGGCCAGTCACTCAAGGGTCCCGGCCGCCCCCTGTGACCCCCTCGCCCGCAGCAGTCCTCAGCTGATCTCCCACTCGGCTCGCCGCTCTAATAATACAGAGCGCTGGGAGGTGACATCATCTCCCAGCCTCTGCATTACTAGAGCGGTGCGTGGAAGCTTCAGTTACAGAGATCTGTGCTGAAGGAGGCACAGATCTGTAAAGACACTCCGCTAGACCACCAGGGACTGGAAGTAGGGGCAATGTGGAGATAAAGGGGAAATGTGAAGATGGGGGCATTGTGGAGATGAAGGGGGCATTGTGGAAGGGGCAATGTGGTGATGAAGGGGGTTATTGTGGAAGGGGCATTGTGGAGATGAAGGGGGCATTGTGGCAGGGGCAATGTGGAGATGAAGGGGGCATTGTGGAAGGGGCAATGTGGAGATGAAGAGGGCATTGTGGATGAGGGGGCCAATGTGGTCGGGGGGGGGCCCATGGCAATTCTTGCACCAGGGCCCGGTGGCTTCTATTTACGCCTCTGTATTTCACCTTTATCTCACGTTAGTGAATCTCCCATTGTTCTGCTTAGTAAGTCAGCTCTTTGTATACCAGCTGAATTTGAAATTCTAGCGATAATATTGTTGCAAATCTATAGCAAACGGAGACAGTTCTTTATAACTTCGCAGCGCCAATGTTTTCCTTCCCCCTAACGTCAACTTTCCTCAACCTCTACTACTTGGTGTTACATGCAATAAAACTGATATTACACAGTTTATAAATTAAAAAAATGCATTTTAACCCCATCCCGACAATGGACGTACATGTACATCCCTCAGAAACTGTCACTTAGTGACAGAATACGTATATGTACGTCCAGGAAGTCATTCAGTAGAATGAAGAAAAAAAGTTCTGCGGGTGTTAAGTGCCAGCCGTGTGCGCGCGTGGCCGGTCACTAAGGGGTTAATGCCACTTTAAAGACAATTTACATGTAACTCCATTTTTATAAATCTCCATTTTCCCTTGCTGCGAGCTGTCCGGTCAAGGGACCAGATTCCACATCTGAGGTGAGCAGTGCTCCCTTTTGGAGCCGGCCAAAGGAACTGACAGCGCAGGCGCACGGACGTCACTATGACAAGATGTCCATGCTTCCTGCTACTGTCAGCCTCGGAACAAGTGTAAAATCAGTTAAACCAGGTAATAATTCTGGCGACTAGCGCTACTAAGCAGCTAGTCGCCAGATGGGGACTGAATTAAGATAAAGATTTTGTGGGGTGGTAGTTCCCCTTTAAGCATTCCAGGCGTTAAAATATTCATAGTAACGCCATGTTTATAAAAACTAATTTAAAACGTTTATAAATCATACCAGGCGTTATCGTCACTTATACAATAGAATACACACCATGAAAACGATTTAGAGAACATCAAATTACAAGTGATAGACCATGTTCCCGTGCACCCAAGAGAAGGTGAGAGATTTAAACTCCTAGGCCAAAGAGAAACCTTCTGGATATTTAAATTACAATCCATGACCCCAGTAG
Source organism: Rhinophrynus dorsalis (assembly GCA_037306005.1). Lineage (NCBI taxonomy): Eukaryota > Metazoa > Chordata > Amphibia > Anura > Rhinophrynidae > Rhinophrynus > Rhinophrynus dorsalis. The sequence goes on along the minus strand of CM074722.1, from coordinate 442,058,749 downwards.
GATTAAATGAGGAAATGGATCTATGGTGCTTCTGAAACAAATACCGTCTCCTATAAGATAGAAAATATCTCCAGGAACATTCAATGAACCTATGAGTATGTTGGAAATATTCAATCACACATCACTCAACATCATATCATCTCATCAAATCACAGGATGAAACTGAAAGTATTCACAAATACCTCATTCTTTGGATCGTCTTCCAGTTCACAAAAAAAAAAAATTTACAAGCATGCTTTTTAGGGGATAACCATCGAACGAAGAAAAACCTAATAGAAGTTGGAAGAGTGATATAATATCACTACAACAGATCATTGGATGGAACTTTAAATTCCTATAAGACCTTCTACTTGATATGAGATTTAAAGGGGAACTACCACCCCGCAATAACTTAACATGCATTCATTCTTCATCTGGCGCCTAGCTGCTTAGTAGCGCTAGTTGCCAGAAATATTACCTGGTTCCAAAGATTTTGCCGTTTTTCCGATGCTCACAGGAGCAGAAAGCACGGACATCTCGTCACAGTGACGTCCGTGCGCCTGCGCTGTCAGTCCCTTTTGGAGCCAAGTGGCGCTACTAAGCAGCTAGTTGCCAGATGAAGAATGAATGCATGTTAAGTTATTGCGGGGTGGTAGTTCCCCTTTAACATCTATGGAATTCTATGTATACACTTAGCCTTATAGTGTAATTTACCACATGAGAAAGAAAACAGAACAAACATTAGGATTTAGGGAATTAAGATAAATAAACCTTTTATTAAGCAAACAGCAAATTATAACCTACTTCGTAGAATTACTTTTTATTTCAGACATATCTTTCTATGCACCATTTCCCAAGCAATGTACTAACACGACACAGAGGAAATCAGATCAAAGTCTTCCCTTTTTTCTATAGATAAATAAAGAGACAAGAGCACACATTGGGAGAAATTTATAAAAGTAGAATAAGGTGAAATGCAACATAAAAGTGCTCTAAAAATGAATTTTTGTATTTATATAGAATGCTACGACAGTTCTCGAGATCCTAACATGACCTCATACACTTTCTGAAGAAATGGTGTTAATCTCATTACATATATACAGCAAATTTATTTTAAAAAATGCGACAATTTTGCAACTGAATTTTTGCCAGAATTTTAGCAAAAAGTGGCAGAAATGTATTGACAGAATAGTGATCATAGTTGGGAACTCTTTGGATTTGCCCTGGAGACTCCCGTTTTTACTGTGCATTACTGGGTCTCCGGAACATAGTCTGATTCTCCGGGGTATGGGCAGTTTCTTAAAGGGATAGTAATACTTCAGTATTACAAATCCCTATATTAAAGCCCTTGTAAAAAGAAACGTTTTGCCCCCAGTGTCATCTCTCACACCTTTATGGTTTGAGAGATGAACGCTTCTAAAGTTGCCCTCTCCCTCCCCATTCCCCGTAGTCAGCATTTTAGCTGCCTCAGGGAAATCCGGTCAGAGATCATCAGGCGGCTCTGCAGCACAGCCGCAATCTCGTTAACTAAAAAAAAACTTTCATTAAAACGGTCTTCTACGTGTGCTTGCAAGCCAAGCACATGTAGAAGAGAATTTCAGTGAAAGTTTTTTTTTAGTTAACACGATCAGGCTTTGCTGGAGAGCCACCTGATGATCTCTGACCGGATTTCCCTGAGGCAGCTAAAATGCTGACTACGGGGAAGGGGGAGGGAGAGGGCAACTTTAGAAGCGTTCATCTCTCAAACCATAAAGGTGTGAGAGATGACACTGGGGGCAAAACGTTTCTTTTTACAAGGGCTTTAATATAGGGATTTGTAATACTGAAGTATTACTATCCCTTTAAGAAACTCTGCCCATTTGTGCTCCTTCCTTATCTGCTCCACCCACTTCCTGCCCATTTCTCCTCCTTCCCCTGCCTATTACCTATATTTTTACAAGTTTTTGAAGCTCCACCCCCAATTGTAATTAAGCCCCACCCCTTTTGACTCACATTGCATTGTTTGTCTCCCTCAACGGCACCACAAGGCCTCCGCCTTCGACAAGGCCAGAAGAAAACGTTTCTAGGTATGATAGTGATTTATGCAACATTTAAAAAGCTGACTTTGTTCACTTATAAACAGTAAGCACCTCACTTTACATGCATCAGTGATATTTTAATGACCAGCATGCAGAGTCCTTAACACTTTGAGTGCCAATCCAATGCATTGCACTCTGACACTCAAAGGGTTAAGAATACTTTTTATAAATATTTCCCCCACTGTTCCAATGTAACTGTGAGCGGATATTATACAGATGGTCAATATGCTAACAAGGAGCTTCCAACTGTTTATGTATTATATCAACAATAGTTAACATGTGGGGAAATTAGCAACTCTTCCTGCAAAGGTGACTACATCTTCTTTACACACACCTGTGAAAGCACCTAATCTGACCATCTGTATAACATCTGCTTACGTTACCTGTATTTATGTCACTACATGCTTCCTTGTTCATTTGGTTGTCTGTCTGAAGGTCCATATCTCTGCGATCTTACAAGGAACAGCAATTAATTGAATACGATGGATGATCACCAAGGTCTCTATCTGTGCAAGGCAGATTAGGATCCCCTACCAGAGTGTAACTACAGGGGTGCGGAAGGTACAGTTATGACGGTGGCAAGCATCCAAGGGGGCCCATCAGATCTAGGGCTCAACAGGTTTTAGTTATGGCCCATGAAGAATATTTTTGTATTGGGGGGGTTCCAAAAATCTCTCCCACCAGGACCTTCCAATGACAAGTTAGATCACTAATCCCCCACTTGTGCATGCTGTTTCCACTCTATGAAATGACCATTCATAGTCATGAATAGGATTCTCACTATCTTTGTCATACATGTATAATGGGATAATATGCTAAGAGGTTCTTACCTTAATTGTTCCTTTCTCCTGTGTCTACTGTAGAAATAGCATTAAATGTGCAGTAAACATTTTATTAAAAAATATACATACTGTAGGGTATTTTCTGCTGAGTAAAACAAGGGTACTCCTACTGCTGAGAAATGCATATTTCCAGAGCACTTATAGTTTAAACTCTTTTTTCTTTCACATTATCAGTGTCCTCTAGTGGTCAGATTTCAGTTACTTTTTCCATTACAATCAATTGGAAGGTGAGTCACTGACAAACAGTTCTCCACAGAATGTGATAAAAACTGCTGAGTCACTTCTTGTCAGTTTGAACTTTCGGGAAGTAATCACACTGTCACTCACTTCCTATTCTTAACTGTTCTAACATATGAACGCAACATCTGCCCGCAGTGGGCACATCCTTGTTTTACTCAACAGGAAAAGCTCTATAATATGTAGGTTTTCCTAAAAAAAGTTTTCTGCTCCTTTAGCAATTTTTTCACATTAACTGTGTGTGCTGATAGAGCTGTTCACCAATATGTGTACTGGATGCACCTGCATATAAGGACAGGCACTTAATTAGTGAATGTATGTATAAGCACAGCCCATATGCTATTCCGATGGGTTTGTACATTCCCACAGATATATATAATTGCCCACCAATGAATTTCTACTATAGCAGTAAGCGTATAAATCCTTTTATACTTATTAAGTCCAGAATTATTTAGAAACCTAAGTTCTTATTAAGTCCAGCATTTTTTAGAAATATAAGTTCTTATGAGACTCATCGCCAGATGACAACGCAGACATATTGCCAAAGAGGCATCTGCGTGCCTGCGCTGTCCAGCCCTGTTTCCTCACTGATTGACAAGTAACTTAAAGGGATAGTAATGCTTCATTTTATCTTTATTTTATTTTTTAGGTATTAAAAAAACATGAAGAACGATATAAGTCTTATCTCTCAAACCTTTATGGTTTGAGAGATATTCACAAGCAAAGTTTCTCCTCACTGACCAAAACGGTCAAGTCTGCCATCTAGCTGTTAGATTTGGAATCCGGTACACAGATCAACCGCTGGCTCTTCAGCAGAGCCCAGATCGCAAGATATAAAAATAACTATTTCATTGGAAGGGTCTAAAAAGTGTGCTTGCAAACCAGGCACACTTTGTAGACTATTAGAATGAAGTAGTTCTTATATCTCGCGATCTTGGCTCTGCTGTAGAGCCATGACCGGATTCCAAATCTGAAAGCTAGATGGCAGACTTGACCGTTTTGGTCAGTGAGGGGAAACTTTGCTTGTGAATATCTCTCAAACCATAAAGGTTTGAGAGATAAATCTTATATCGTTCTTCATGTTTTTTTAATGCCTACAAAATAAAATAAAGTTAAAACGAAGTATTACTAACTCTTTAAGAGGGAGTTGCATTGTACCGCACGCTGCACACAGATATGGACAGTGCAGGTGCACAGATGCCTCTTTGGCAAGATGTCTGTTGTCTGGCAGTGAGTCTCATAAGAACTTATATTTGTAAATAATGATGGACTTAATGAGGATTAAAAAAGGATTTATATGTTTACCGTTATAGTCAAATTGAATTGGGGGGCACTTATATATATGTGATAGTTCCTTTTTAAAGGGGGAATCATACCCTTGGGATAAGTTTCTCTTAACCCTTTGAGTGCCAGAGGGGTACGCAATGCATTGCAAAGCAATGCATTGTGTACCCCTCTGGCACTCAAAGAGTTAAAGGGATAGTAATACTTTCAAATTACTAAACCCCATATTGTAGCTATGCTAAAAAGAAATTTATTGCCCCCAGTGCCATCTCTCAAACCCTTATGGTTTGAGAGATAATAGCGCTCAAAGTTTCCCCCTCCCTCCCCTTTCCCTGAAGTCAGCATTCTAGCTGACTGCAAGGGAAGCTGTCGTATGACCATCTTATGTGCATCAGTTGGCTCTGCAGCAGAGCCGAGATCGCGTTCATAAAAAATAATTTTTTAACTGAAATGGTCTTCTACGTGTGCTTTGTGCGCTATTATCTCTCAAACCATAAGGGTTTGAGAGATGACACTAGGGGCAATAAATTTATTTTTAGCATAGCTACAATATGGGGATTAGTAATCTGGAAGTATTACTATCCCTTTCATTTGTTTAACTGAAACACTTACCAGGCAGGTATAATTCATTGAGCAGTCAGTTGCATCTACATTTGACTCAGTTGTAGTTTATAAGTGAACAGGGACATATTCACAGTAAATATTAATTCCCCTTTAGTATGTGTACTGTATGGGGGGGGGGGGGGGCACCAGTGGCTTGTTGGACCACATAACCCACCATCCTTAGCGAGCCAATTACCAGCCAAGCATAATGAGAGTTTGGCCTACCAACAGTTAGGCTGCCACTGTTGCCCATTCCTAATTTGCTTGGTTTATACCAAGAATAGGTAATGCGAGACATATCAGCTGTTGCTAGACTACAGTTCCCATCATCCTCCAGCAGCTGCTTGTTTCCAGAGGATGATGAATATTATAGCTCAACAACAGCTGGAGGAACTCACATTATCCAGCCCTAGTTTATTCAGTACCATGGTTGACATTGCAAAGGGTCATTTCAGTGTCACTTCCTGGGACAGATTGTCCCATTATAACTAGCAATTAGTCTGTGTTCAGAAGTTCATCCAAAGATGGATTTATCACAGAGCTGTCAATCTCACCTCTGTGATCTGCTGATAACTACACTGACACATCATAGATGTCCTCCAGAGTAAATCATAGAAATATTTATCAAGCAACTTCAGCTGATTTAATAAATGTTCAATAAGGGGAACATACTATTTTGAAGCTTCCATGTTTTAAAAATAGTGAATTTATTGACTATTATGCGTCAACAGTCTTTATGCTAACAAATGAGTAAATCTAGGTATCCAATTAGCCACCATAGGGAGAGATTAAAACTTATATGTTTGCTTTGCATTAAAAGCCCCAGTGAAATCAGTTGGGATTTGGGGAATGTTTACTTTTCCCATCCTGTGAAATGGGCTTGCTCCAGAATTGCTCTAGTTTGCCTTTATACATGAAGCCCAAATGTTTAAAGGAACAGTATAGGGTCCACGCAAGATCCTTTTAAATTCTTAAAGGGATAGTAATGTCAGAAAAAAGTATTAACTATATGGTAGATACAATTAAAAGAGAATACTTGCACTTATTCGTATCTCTCAAACCATTATGGTTTGAGAGATATCGGAAAATAAAGTTCTCCGCTCCCTCCCCTTTCTGCTTGACGAGCTGTAAAGCTGTCAGAAGCAGATTCTGGTTCCTGGATCAGATGCGGCTCTTCAGCAGCGCAGACATAGCGATACCTAAAAATAAATACTTCATCAGAACGGTCTACAACGTGTGCCTGGTTTGCAAGCACACGTTGTAGACCATTGTGATGAAGTATTTATCTTTAGATATCGTCATATCGGCTCCGCTGAAGAGCCACATCTGGTCAAGCGACCAGAATCTGCTTCTGACAGCTTTACAGCTCGTCAAGCAGAAAGGGGAGGGAGCAGAGAACTTTATTTTCCTATATCTCTCAAACCATAACGGTTTGAGAGATACAAATAAGTGCAAGTACTCTCTTTTAATTGTATCTACCATATAGTTAATACTTTTTTCTGACATTACTGTCCCTTTAAGTCAGAAGAGTTGCAAGCATGGTTGACATCAGCACAGAGTAAGGTAATCATAGCAGATTCTTCTCCTCACTAAGGACATTGATGGTGGATTCCCTGACACTGGGCTTCCATAGACTTCAGTACAGAGGAGGTGAATCTCCCATGAGCACCTCACTCTAGGCTGACATCACCCAGCCGTGCAGATTACTGTGACCTCCAAGGCAAACACTGGGTAAAAGGATCAGTTTGTACCTATGGGAACTCCATTACCATAGCTCTTGGTACACAGTCAATTATTTAAAAAGGGTCTTTGAGGACTGTCAAGTTACTAGCCCAATATGTACTGAAAGGTCTAGCCTTTAAAAACTGATGGGCAACATGATCATACCTGGGAACTTCCTTCTGTGGAGTCCCCAGTGAGGGCTTATGGGCTGCAACCCAGCTTATGTTAATGATGCGGTTCACATCATAAAGTGGGTGTTGCTTACTTGTGTGGACAGGGTTTAACCAGGATTGGGCTAGGGAGTGGGTGGGGAGTGGAATGGAAATCATCTGAACATGGTGGGAAGGAGGAGAAGTGGGCAGGTTTACTCTCCACTCAACACAACAGGAGAATCAGCCTCGGTCCCTGGAGATCCAGTAATTAACACTAAAAACTGGAGCCTCCTGGGAATGTCCAGAAAGTTCCCAGGTATGAATATGATATAACTCCAGAACCTCATGTGCGGCCTTTGGACCTCTAAAGGGCTGCACATTGCGTTTTTCATTGTGGGGGTCAATTTTGCTCCCAGCACCACTTCAGCAACATTGGTATATCTGCTTCTACAGAAGAAGATCTACTTAGGCCTATTGTCTATATGTGGGAACTTTCAAACTGAGCTGACCCAGAGATTTTTGAAACATTTACCCATAAAGATTGGCAAAACATAGATTCTGTGGTAAAAGTCTGTTCTTACTCCGACCCTGAAGTTCACCAATTAGCCCTCAAGTAACGCATAACATGCCACAACATAAAAATCCACCACTTTCTGACTTTCTAGTACAAAGGGCACCAATTTAGAGACTAAAGAAGCATTTCATTGTTGTAGATCATCATGGACACCAGCAGAATGTTTTTATATTTTTGATCTAGCAAAGCTTACAAAAGAACTGGAGCAACACTACTGATACCACAGAGCTTAAACTGAAATTGAGTTACACTCTTTATACCACATATTTTACAACTGAAATAGAGCTACACTTGTAATACCACAGAGCTTACATTACTACTATTACTACTAAAAACAAAGAGCTTACAGTTGAAATTGATTTACACTAGGGATATCAGAGAACTTACAATTGAAATGGACGTACTGCAGTGACAGACATCACAAATGAAATGGTACAGCGCTGATGATACCAATGATATTACAGAGAGTGTGAGGCAAAGGGGAGATGGGGTATACTGGGTGAAAAAGACAAAGGTGAGAAAGAAAGGCAAAGGGGAATTAGAGGTAAGGGAGAGATGTAGGCGAGAACGGGTAATAGGGAAGAGATGTGAGACAGGGAGAAGGATGGTAGAGGACAATATGAGGATAACAGGAGCAATGAGAAGTAAGAGTGGGGCTGGCGGGATTGCAGTGACAAAAAGCGGGACTGAGAGGAGATAAGTAAGAGAGTGGGCTAATGGGTGGAGCAAGAGTGCATCTTGTTCTACTGTCCACTGGTAATCTCAGACCCACATTTACACTGTCTGAAATCCCAGGCTTGTTGTCTTTCCTGCCCCTCATTCTCCCGCAGTGTTTCAACCTCACGCAATCACCCTCCTTATTGAATCCCCCTCTTTCCTGAGACCCCCTCCCACTTGCCTACCTTTGATGGTGCAGGAGGTGGGCCTCATGATCCCTGGTGCTCCAGCAGGGGTTTCAAATAAGAGGTCTACACCTCATACAGTGTAGACATCTACCACCAGCTCCTTTGCAGTTTTCATCAGCCCAGTAATAGAACATACTGTGATATGATGTCATATCCCAGTACGCTGTATTATTTGAGTTCCAGGGAGTGTGAGGAAACTGGCTATAGAGGTCTTTGCCAGAAAAGGCAAATACATATTCAGGGAAGGCACTGAGATATCTGGGCCAGCAAAATCATGGGGATGGACTCTCTCACCCTGAGAATATAGAATATGACCTTTCACCCCAAGATCTGAGTCAAAGCCCTGAACAATAGTTGGCTAAGGTGTCAAGACCTCCCAATTAATGCAGCATGTCTATGCATTGGAGACCCTTTCTGGCACTCAAGGGGTTAAAAGCTTAATTTAACTGAATGGGTATTTGCAGAATGTCCCCCCCCCCCATGGTGAAGTTGTTTTCTTCTAGAATTGCACATCTTCGGCTTGATAAATAAGGCACATTGGCCCAGATTTATTAAAGCAAGTTGGAGTTATTCTGGAGTAAACCAACTGCACCATAGGGGGGACAAGTACAAATTCCTAAATTCCCACGCACTTGAACAGAGCTTTTTAACACCTTGAATGCCAGATAGGTCTCCAATACATTGCAAAACAATGCATTGGAAACCTCTTTAGCATTCAAGGGGTTACAATCCCAATTTAATTTAACAGTACATTTTATTTGTCCCCTATGGTGCAGATGGTTTAATCCAGAATAACTCCAGATGGCTGTAAGAATGTCTCTGGTAGTTATAAAAGTATTAAGGACAGTTTACAAGGAAATAACGCCGTGATTTTTTTTTTTTTTTTAAAGTGGAACTTTCATTAATATTGAGCCCCAAAATATAAGTACAACAGTGATATGTATGGACTTACTTGTAGTTGCGGCATTAGTGAAAAATAGACCTTTCTAGACAGACACCGGCAGGCATCTTGCAGTAGGCACTCCCTGCATCTGCGCTGTCAGTCCCTTCCTGTGCGTTAAGGCACAACGGCATTCAAGTCACCAGTCGTGGAGTGGAAAGGGACGGACAGAGCAGACTCGGAGATGCTGGCTCTGCAAGATGTCTGCACTGTTTCCCACTGTCTGTCTGCCAAAAGAGTTATATATTCACTAAAGCCGCAATTACACTTGACACTATAAGTACAAGTATATACATATTGCTATTGTACTTATATTTTGGGGCTCAATATTAACCCCGTAACGACTGGCCACGCATGCACGCGGCGGTCACTAAAGGACCACGGAGCTTTTCTTTTTTTTTTTTTTACGATCGGATTCAGGGCCGCGTGGGGAGCCCTGAAATCCATGACGGTCATAGTACGTCATGGGTCATTGAGGCACTTTTTACCCATGACGTACCATGACCGTCAAAGGTCGTTAAGGGGTTAATGTCATGAGAGTTCCGCTTTAAATGGAGTAAGGAAGTTTGTAAAAAGTGGAGCAGCGTATTTATAAAGAAATGCTGTTTGCAACAATTTAGTGAAAGAATTGGCACATTAACAACATTTATAAATGTAACTAGAATCCTATATAATAAAACACTAGAATGTTTGTCCGATGCAGTCATGCGCAGTAGAGACTGCCCAAACACACGGAATGCTGGGAGCACGGAATGCTGGGAGTTCTGTGCTGGGAGCATTCTGTGCGTTCGGGCAGTCTCTACATCGCATGACTGCATCGCGTGCACCTCCAGTGAGGTGGCGGCAGTATGCAGAGCAGGACCGGCCTCTTAACCCTTTGAGTGCCAGAGGGATACACAGTGCATTGCAAAGCACTGAGTTGCGTACCCCTCTGGCACTCTAAGGGTTAACATCACCCGGACCTTGGGCCATGTACACAGGCTTTTACACCAGTACTTTATAAATATCAACACTCATAATAAGGAATAAGGACATTTTAAGGATCTGTTGAAAAAACAAACAAGAACACTTTTTATAAATCTCCCCCATTGTGCTTAATATGAGTCCTACTTCCTGGTAATTGTCTCTCACAACCAAGATCCTCATCATTTTGTATATTGATTAGACTGACAGATTGTATATAACTGATGATGAAACTAATGTAATATATCCTACAATGCAGGCACAAGCAAGTGCTTTGTGATTTCTTTGTATAGTGCAGACTACTTTTACAGACAGACACGTGGGAATATATAACATTATGGATAACCTCTGGGACACAAGGGTTTCTGAATAATGTATTAGCAACCCATGACAGGTATATAAAATGGTGTTCCCACTGTGAATCTCTGAATGGGGAATGAAACGCAATGAGAGAGACATGATTCAAACTGAAAATAAAAACAGAAGAACATGGACTGACACATATGTCATTATTATCGAATTCTAAATCAATATCGTTAGTTAGGATTATACAAAGAACGTGGCAGGTCCAGATGATAACTGTGGATATGGATTGAGTACCAGCAATTATGAAAGAGGCAGTAAATTAAGTAATGAGGCTAAGAAAAGAAAGATGGTAAGTCTTGACTAGCAAGCACCCAGACACAGTGAAGGCAAGTTTAAAGGGATAGTAATGTTTCACAAAAAAAACAGCTCCAATTAATCTTCATAGTATTTGGACCATGGAGAGTGTTATTTCAATACTGTCAGAGTTGTAGTTCAAGAGTAATTGAATGATAAAGATTCCTCCTCCCGCCCCTTTTACTGATGTAACGCTGCTCACATCAGATGTGGAATCTGGTCCTGTGACCGGACAGCTCACAGCAAGGGACAATCTTCTTACCCCTCCCACCCCTTTTACCTAGTGTAAGCTTCCTCCCCTCAGATGTGGAATCTGGTCTCTTGACCATACTGATAACCGTAAGGGACAGTCTTCTTACTGTGAGCATAAGGAAAAAGCTGCCCCCTCCCTTGACAGGTTTTTCAGGTTTTTCCTTACTCACTGAAGATTGTCCCTCTCTGTGATTCATCCAGACAGTCTTGCTGTTCTGAGGTGAGCAGTGTTACATCAGTAAAAGGGGCGGGAGTGGGGATACTTTATCATTCAATTACTCTTGAACTACAACTCCGACAGTACTAAAATAGCACTCTCCATCGCCCAAATACTATGAAGATTAATTAGAGATGCTTTTATTGTGAAACATTACTATCCCTTTAATTGATCAAACTCCATTCCATTTAATCACATACATTCCTAAAAAAAATTAATAATTTTACTTGAGTATACTGTTGGATAATGTAGTTAAAAACAAATAATAATTCAAAAGCAAATAAAATTCAATCAAACCCAACATTACAGCTCTTACTCAATCAAAAGTTGTAGAATTTGTTCAGTATTGACATAACACACTCCATGGCCCAAATACTATGAAGATTAATCTGAGCTGTTTTTCATATGAAACATTACTATCCCTTTAAGCAGTCAGGGTTCTCCAACCTTTTCTTTAAAGGGAGCTACTTTTAATCAATGAAACATGTACTGAGCTTCTCTAAAGCATTTTGAAAATATATAAATGTATAACTGTATTTATTAAACCATCTCCAAAGCTGCTCTTATCAACTCTTCAGTCCTTCGATTAACAAAGAGCTGCGCAGAAAACAAGTGATGTTCTCCACAGCTCAAGGCGATAACTTCTGCTACAAGACATGCTTTTTAGCAGGAAAAATCCATATTCTCTACAAAGGAAAAAACCTGATTTTATGATTGATAGCGCTTTCTCCTTCTTAAAGGGATAGTAATGTTTCATAATAAAAGCAGCTCTAATTAATCATCATAGTATTTGGACTTTGGAGAGTGTTATTTCAATTGTCAGAGTTAAGAGTCATTCAATGACAAAGTATCTCCCTCCCGCCCATTTTACTGATGCAACACTGCTCAGCCAGAGCAGAAGGGAGTACCCAGGTAGATTGCAGAGAGGCACAATCTTCAATTAAGATAAGGGAAAAAGCTGAAAAACTTGTCAAGGGGGGCAGGGCTTTAATTGTTCTCATAGGAAGAAGATTGTCCCCTGCTGTTAACTGTCTGGTCTATGGACTGCATTCCACATCTGAGAAGAGATGGCTTACACTAGGTAAAAGGGGCGGGAGGGGAATCTTTGCTTGTGAATATCTCTCAAACTATTAAGGTTTGAGACATAAGACTTATATCATTCTTCATGTTTTTGTAATGCCTACAAAATAAAATAAAGATAAAACTAAGTATTACTATCCCTTTAAAAATACTATCCCATATTACTGTGTATTACAATAGGAGAGTAAATATGGACTCACACTGTGGGTCTTTCCCACTCTGACACCACCTACAGTATCTCCCACATCACATACTATATACAGTAAAATCTCAGGTATAATACGTACCTATGTATAATGTGCAGGTGCAAATTATGCCCAATTTTTAAGGGAAAACAAGAGCGCCTGTGTATAATGCCTGTGTATAATATGCACCCTTGTTTTCCCTGTCTACTCACCAAAAATTTTACTTTTTTGTTGCCTTTTCCCTACCTCCACCAAATGCAATCCGCTTCCCTTTGTCTGCCCTGCTTCAACTTCAACTCACCCCCCTGCAGAGTCGGCTGTGATCGCTGCACTACGGGCAACATTTTTGCATTTGCCATCCGCTTCCAGCAAATCCCTGCGAGGATGTTTTCATTTAAGCCAATGGTAATACCTCACTGTCCGAGCAGGGCAATAAAGTACATCCAATGCATAGATCTCTGCATATTAGATGTACTATATTGCCCTGTGAGGACCTTGAGGTATTACCATTTGCTTAAATGAGAAGGTCCTTGCAGGAAATTACTGGAAGTGGTCGGCAAATGCAAGCATGCCTCCCGCTGTGCAGGGATCCCAGCCGAATCCGGAGGAGGTTAGTTGAAGTAGGGCAGGCAAAGGGAAGCAGATTGCAGTGGGGGGAACACAAATAAATATATGGGTGCTTTTTTGTACTCGCACATAATACACCCCACACACACACAAACACACTTTACATAAGGTGAAGAGAGGCAAAATTGTGCGTATTATACTCAAGATTTTATGGTAAGTATGCAGAATAATCTGAAAGCAGCTATTATAGTAGTGGGGCAGGAGAACCATAAAAATGCTGTGAGGCCTCTGTCTGCATTGCTATCTGCTCTCCGATTGGCCACTTCTGGTACCACAGATGAAAGCTGTTCCTAGATCAGCGGTTCTCAACCTGTGGGTCGCGACCCCGTCGGGGGTCGAATGACAATTTGCCAGGGGTCGCCGAAAGGGTACACCTTAATAAAGCTCAAACAGGCAGCAGCGCAGGAGACCTAGAGAGACGGAGTCCCCTCACTGACGACGTCAAGCGTGCACACACACACACACCCTATCTGCGCACCGCAGCCAGAAGATGCAAAGAGAGCAGAGAGACCAGCGGGAGCAGAGAGACCAGCGGAAGCAGAGAGACCAGCGGAAGCAGAGAGACCAGCGTGAGCGGGAGCAGAGAGACCAGCGTGAGCGGGTGCAGAGACCGAGTGCCGCAAGTGAATGAGTGAGTCTGGCAATGATGCTGGGAATCGGGACGGCTTGTTGTATATGCTGTACTGTACTGGATAGGCAAGTTGGAGCTGATGGGGGGGGGCAATATGGAGCTGTTGGTGGCAAGTTGGAGCAGATAAGGGCAAGTTGGAGCTGATGGGGGCAAGTTGAAGCAGATCAGGGCAAGCTGGAGCTGATGGTGGCAAGTTGAAGCAGATCAGGGCAAGTTGGAGCTGATGGGGGCAAGTTGGAGCTGATGGTGGCAAGTTGGAGCAGATCAGGGCAAGTTGGAGCTGATGGTGGCAAGTTGGAGCAGATCAGGGCAAGTTGGAGCTGATGGGGGCAAGTTGAAGCAGATCAGGGCAAGTTGGAGATGATGGTGGCAAGTTGGAGCAGATCAGGGCAAGTTGGAGCTGATGGGGGCAAGTTGAAGCAGATCAGGGCAAGTTGGAGATGATGGTGGCAAGTTGGAGCAGATCAGGGCAAGTTGGAGCTGATGGGGGCAAGTTGAAGCAGATCAGGGCAAGTTGGAGATGATGGTGGCAAGTTGGAGCAGATCAGGGCAAGTTGGAGCTGATGGGGGCAAGTTGAAGCAGATCAGGGCAAGTTGGAGCAGATCAGGGCAAGTTGGAGCTGATGGTGACAAGTTGGAGCAGATCAGGGCAAGTTGGAGCTGATGGGGGCAAGTTGAAGCAGATCAGGGCAAGCTGGAGCTGATGGTGGCAAGTTGAAGCAGATCAGGGCAAGTTGGAGCTGATGGGGGCAAGTTGGAGCTGATGGGGGAAATGTGAGGGCAATATGGAGCTGATGTGGAGATGAGGGGGCAAGTTGGAGCTGATGGGGGCAAGTTGGAAATGATGGGGGCAATGTGAGGGCAATATGGAGATCAGGGGGAAAGCTGGAGCTGAAGGGGCAATATGGAGCTGATGGGGACAAGTTGGAGGTGATGGGAGAAATGTGAGGGCAATATGGAGCTGATCAGGGCAAGTTGGAGCTGATGGGGGGCAATGTGAGGACAATATGGAGATCAGGGGGAAAGCTGGAGCTGAAGGGGCAATATGGAGCTGATGGGGACAAGTTGGAGGTGATGGGAGAAATGTGAGGGCAATATGGAGCTGATCAGGGCAAGTTGGAGCTGATGGGGGGCAATGTGAGGACAATATGGAGATGATGGGGGCAACGTGGAGCTGATGGGGGGGAAATGTGAAGGCAATGTGGAGATGATAGGGGGCAACTTGAGTGCATGCATGCAACAGTAATAGAGACAAAGACACATGAAACAGACATACACACAGACACAGAAACTCCCACACACATGCACGGACATACATAGACACACTCATACATGCAATGATATACACACACACGTATAGAGAGAGACAATCTTGACTTGACCCCTGCCTAAAACCATTAGAAATTGTTTTTTTGTAACATAACAGTAGAAAAACTACAGCGATGAAGGAGTAACGAAAATAATTTTACTGTTAGGGGTCCCCGCGACTTGGGAAATTTTATTAAAGGGTCGCGGCGCTAGAAAGGTTGAGAACCACTGTCCTAGATTGTTTGCAGCCAACTGGGGAGGCAGATTCCAGTCACTGGATTTGTGTCTGGCAGAGCTGGATACCTGATTTAACTGGAGAGAACTACTTACTGATTGCAGTAGAGCTGCAAGCAGTTCACGAGTTACCTGTTGGAGACCCCTGTTATACAAGAGCCTTATATGTAAAGACAAAGTGCACTTTAGGAGACATATATATGTACTTTCTGAGTTAAATGCGGCTTTTATACCCTTGAATGTTAGAGAGGCCTCTGTAGCATTCAAGGGTTTAAAAGTCCCTTTTAAATCAATGGGAATCTGCAGAATTTTCATTTCAGCCATATGGTGCAGTTAGTTTGCTGCAAAATAGCACTTTCTTAGTATGATGAAGGCCCTAAGGTGCTTATAAAGGAAAAGTGTATGAATACAAACCAACTGTGCTATGGGAGAAATCATTCTCATTGATTTAAATGAGGCTTTTAACCATTTGAATGGCTTCTCAATGATTTTTAGACCACTCTGGCATTCGATGCATTATAAATCACATTTAAATCAGTGGGTATTTTGGGAAAATGTAATTATTTATTTATTTATAGTGAGGTTGGTTCACTTCAGAAGTTCCACTAGGCCTTTATACAGAGGGCCCAAAAGACTTAACATTACTGGCCAAGTATGTACTGAAAGGTCTAGTCTATAAAAAGTGAATAAGAGAAGGTTACTGGTAATGAATGAGGGAAAGTTGCTGACAGTGACAATGTTCCTGGCAATGAATGAGATAAAGTTACTGTTGCTGAATAAAGGAGCTAAATGATAGTGACTGCGAGTAGATTACTGATAGTGAACAGATGAAGTTACTGGTAGTGAATAGAGGAGGTCTCTGGCTGTGAATAAACAAGGTTACTGGTAGTGTATAGATGAGGTTACTGGGCATGAATAGGAGAATGTTACTGGTAGTAAAGGGAGGTTACTGGTAGTGAGGAGAAGAGAGTTACTGGTAGTGAATAGAGGATGTTGTTGTAGCGAATAAAAGTGGTAACTTATAGTGAATGAGAGTAGGTTATTTGTAGTGAATTATACAAGGCTACTGTTAGTGATGAGAGGAGGTTATTGGTAGTGAATTAGAGGAGGTTATTGGAAGTAATTGTTAGGATTTTTGGTAATGAATAGAGGAGGCTATTGGTAGTGAATAGAAGAAGGTTATCGGACTTGACAAAAGGAGGCTACTGGTAGTGTATAAAAATGAGTTATTGGTAGTTAATAGAGGTGTTTACATGTAGGGAATGAGAAGAGGTTATTGGTAGTGAATAGAGGATGTTACTAGTATGGAATAGATGTGGTTAATGGTACAGATGGGGGGTTGCTGGTAATGAATAGAGGGTGTTACTTGTAGTAAGCAGAGGAGGTTATTAGTAGTGAATAGAGGAGGTTACTGGTAGTAAATAGAGAAAATTTCTGGATGTGACTGAGAGGAGGCTACTGGTAGTGAATAGATGAAGTTACCGGTATTGAGTAGATGAGGATACTGGTAGTGAATGAAAGAAGACCACTAGTAGTAAATTAGAGGAGATTACTGGTAGTACTTATAGGAGGTTAGTGATAGTGAGTAGAGGAGGTTACTGGTAGGGAATGAAAGAAGGTTATGGTTAATAAATAGCGGAGGCTACTGGTAGTAAACATATACTGGTAGTGAATGAGAGAAGATTACTGGTAGTTATTATAGGCATTTACTGGTAGTAAATAGAGAAGGTTACTGGTAGAGAATGGGCGAGATTGCTGGTAGTAAATAGAGATTACTACTGGTAGTAAATATAGGAGGTTACTGGTATTGAATAGAGGAGGTAACAATATAAATAGAGGGGGTTACTGGTAGAAAATTAAGCAGGTTACTGGCAGTGATTAGAGGAGGTTACATGTGGTAGACAGGAGAGATTACTGTAGTAAATATCAGACTTTACCACAAGTAATTAAGAGGTAGACACTGGCTTTGAATCAGTGTAGCTTATTGTTAATGGATGAAGGCAAATGACTGGTAGTAAATGAGCTGGGATTTTGGAAGTGAATTAGTGGGTGTTACTTCTAGAAAATGAGAGGTGAGGGTTTAATGCAGTATACAAAATGACCTTCAGCATAATGTTATTATGTGCAGCTTGGAAGAAGGATTAAGATAAAAAAATTCAGAAGTTTTGAGTAGACCTAGAGTTCTCTTGTGCTCTGAGATTCACCTAGTGTAAACCTAGAGTTCTCTTGTGCTCTGAGATTCACCTAGTGTAAACCTAGAGTTCTCTTGTGTTCTGAAATTCACCTAGTGTAAGCCTAGAGTTCTCTTGTGTTCTGAGATTCACCTAGTGTAAACCTAGAGTTCTCTTGTGCTCTGAGATTCACCTAGTGTAAACCTAGAGTTCTCTTGTGTTCTGAGATTCACCTAGTGTAAGCCTAGAGTTCTCTTGTGTTCTGAGATTCACCTAGTGTAAGCCTAGAGTTCTCTTGTGTTCTGAGATTCACCTAGTGTAAACCTAAAGTTCTCTTGTGTTCTGAGATTCACACTGTGGTGTAAAAGTCAATGCATTTAGGCCTTACATAGGGATGGCAGAGCACAGTTCTCAAGTAACAGTAACAAATTTCCAAGGATATTCTCTTTTTTTGATCATGTATATAAATGGCTGGCCTCGGCTCCAGTAGCGATATCTTAAAGGAGATCTAACACCTCCTAAAAATAACTCCTCCTATTTTACTGATTGTAGCCAGAAAATCCTCCAGTAATACTGAACAAAATGAAATAAAAAATGTACATTATATTTTATTTAAAGGGATAGTAATACTTTAATATTACTAACCCCCATAGTGTAGCTCTTTAAAAAATAATTCAATTGCTCCCAGGTTCATCTCTCAAACCTTTATGGTTTGAGAGATAACCGAATGCAAAGTTCCCCCCTTCCTCCCCCTTCCCTGAAGTCAGCGTTGTACTGACTGCAAGGATATCCGACCTTATTTTCATCAGGCAGCTCTGCAGCAGAGCCGAGATTGCGTTAATAAAATAGAATTATTTCACTGAAACGGTCTTTACGTGTGCTTGCAAACCAAGCACATGTAGAAGACCATTTCAGTGAAATAATTATTTTTCACTAATGCAATTTCGGCTCTGCTGCAGAGCTGCCTGATGAAAATAAGACCGGATACAACGCTGACTTCAGGGAAGGGGGGAAATTTGCGTTCGGTTATCTCTCAAACCATAAAGGTTTGAGAGATGAACCTGGGGGCAACTGAATAATTTTTTAAAGAGCTACACTATGGGGATTAGTAATATTAAAGAATTACTATCCCTTTAAGACCATAATGCCCCTGGTAACATCAAATATATATCAGAATCACACCCATGCACAAACATACTCATACACACGGACGCTCATACATTTACACCATTGTAGTATGAAGAGCATGCAGTTCATTGAAAACAAATGAAAAGACTTTGCTTCTACCATGCCAGTTGAGGGATAAGAAAACTTAAAGGCTAATTGCAATGTTTTACTAAATCTGCTCCTGTAAGTTTGTGTATCTAAAACATCTAACATTGACCTCTACACATTAGGGCATAAAACTAGCAGCAATCACCACTTTAATGACCTCGTTGGGAACATAAAGAACAATCAAGTCATTTCAAGCTTAAATGTCTTTTTTGCCACTGGGATTGCCACTCAGTCAAGGTTAAGGATCACTGGAGCATATATATATAGATATACAGTAATTTTGCAAAAAAAAATAGAGTCCTGGATTATGGCTGACTAGTGAAATGAATCCTTCATTTGGTGCAGTTAGACTTTAACCCTTTAAGGGCAAGAGGTGTGTGCAATAATGTGCTTTGCAATATGTTTCTCATATATATATATATATATATATATATAGCAGCAGCACTCACATTTGGTTACGGTGAAAAAGTTAAAGAGATAATAATGGTTAATTTTAAGTTGATTTAATATTGTAGACATTAAAAAAGATTAACATCAATGTAAGTCTTATCTCTCAAACCTTTATGGTTTGAGAGATATAACTTGCTAAAGTTAACTTTTCCTGGCTGTTTTACTCAAGTCTGCCATCTAGCTGACAGCTGCAGATTCCAGTCATTTGACCAGACAGAGCTCTTCAGCAGAGCTGAAATCGCGCTATTTAGAAATAAATACTTCATTGGAACGGTCTACAAAGTGTGCTTGCAAGCCGGGCACACTTTGTAGACCATTCCAAATGAAGTATTTATCTTTAGGTATCGTTATATCGGCGCTGGTGAAGAGCCACATCTGGTCAAGCGACCAGAATCTGCTTCTGACAGCTTTACAGCTCATCAAGCAGAAAGGGGAGGGTCCAGAGAACTTTATTTTCCTGTATCTCTCAAACCATAACGGTCTGAGAGATACGAATAAGTGCAAGTACTCTCTTTTAATTGTATATACCATATAGTTAATACTTTTTTCTGACATTACTATCCCTTTAAGGTTTTATTGTCAATGTTTCGGCCAGACAAGGTGGCCTTCCTTTGATAATTGGAAAAAAGTTAAGGTTTTATTGTCAACATTTCGACCAGACAAGCTGGTCTTCCTCAAGGGGAAGGTAAGCTTGTCTGGCCGAAACGTTGACAATAAAACTTTAGCTTTTTCACCATTTTCAAACCCATCAAGTACTGATGCTATTTCTTTGCATGTCTATGGTTGGCCTTGCTGCTTGCACCCAGGTATTATTCATCAGTGCTTCCTGCCCAATATATAGAGATAAATGTATTGATCATCTCAACATTAACCACTAGTAAACACAGTTTTCACTTTTTCAATAATTTTAAGGTGCAGAGAGGGCTGTTTTGACCGTTTCTACACTGTGATGTAATTAACCAGTGCATACTAGAAACTTGACATTTAACACAGTCAAAAAGGCATAAATAGCTCAGTGTTTAAGGGGTTATGAGGGAATGAAACAAAATAATTTGAAAGTAACACCTGTTTGCTCTGAAGAAAATATTTTTCTAGTATAACTACCTGGTTACCGGCCAAACTACATTTGTTATCTTCATAATATACAATGCTGAAAGTTTTGATGTTTCACATATCTGCACATTTCCCATTTCATACCAACAATCTGCACCCAGTCTAGGAATGAGGAAGACATTGTTAGGCAGGTGTGCTGTCAACTTCTACACCCTTCCCTTAGAGTTTGAGGTCTGTTCAGGTCTCCAAACTCTTTAAAGGGAGAGTAATACTTAAAATGTAAAAAAAAATATGTTGTAGGGTTTATCCCCCTGAGTAAAACAAGAGTACTCCCACTGCTGAAAGGTGTTTCATTCAAAAGTTATTAATTTTCAAAGTTGAATTTTTTAGGTGCAATATCACAGTGGCCTGAAATTGTACAGTGGACAGCTCTGGTCCCAGGACCATAAATCTCCATAGGATGGTGTAGCAACAGCGCCATTGTACAATTTCTGGCCACTGTGATATTGCACCTAAAAAATTCAACTTTGAAAATTCATGGATTTTCCTAACTTATGTGATGGAAAGTCAGAATTTTATTAAAGACACGGAGGCGAATATTATGCTTAAACTTCCTCACTGCTTCCCTCAGCAGCAAAGATTATATTTATTGTTTTACACAATCCAAAAGAAAAAACTTCATTATGGGAACTCCCCTTTTCAAGCCCACCAATCACAGTCTATAAGCCCCCCTTCAAACAGTGATATCCTCCAAACATCTTCCTCTTCTTGCGATCAACTGCGACCGAAATATCAACCGAAATAATCATCGAACAGGAACCAACAGCGGGATCCACAGGACCTGGAACAGGAACGCTAACTGCAGCGTACAGAACATGACCAGAACAAGAGTATCCAAACATCACCCGTAGACATCAACCTGAAAAAATAGGAAATAAGTGAAAGGGAGGGAAACAAAGGGAGGGATAATATTCGCCTCCGTGTCTTTAATAAAATTCTGACTTTCCATCACATAAGTTAGGAAAATCCACGAATTTTATGTCAGAACGGAGGCTCATATTATGCTAGTTCAAAGCTGATCAACAACCTGGCTAGCCACATGTACAATAGGTTTAAAATAAAAATCCCTAAAAGTGGACTCCCTTGACCAATCCGCTGCTCGAAGTACATCCTCCAAACGTCCACCAGCATGTATGGCCATAGATGCCATAGCACCTCTGGACGAATGCGCTCCGAACAAGGAGACGTCAATGCCTGATAATTGCATTACCCAACGCACCCATCTCGCCAGCGTGGCAGAAGACACCGGGAGATGAGGTTTGCGGAAGGAAACCAATAGTTGTGTCCAACGTGGACTCCTCAAAGGGGCTGTCCGTCGTTCATACTCCTGTAGACAGTTGACAACACACAACTGCTGTTGCTCCGGAAAGGCAGGATAAGTCACCACCCTCGCACTAGTCTTAGTGCGCCTGTGAATGACAAAACGTACCCCGTCCGGAGTAAAAGACCTAGAGTGAAGGTCTAAAGCATGAACGTCAGACACTCTCTTGAAGGAAATAAGGCAAAGGAGCATCGTCAATTTGGCCGATAATTGTTTTAAAGACAACATAGCATTTGAGGGCCAAGACACCAAAAAATCAAGTACAATGTTAACATCCCAAAAGGTATGATATCGAGACTGCGGTGGTCTAGAAAAACGAATACCACGCAGTAAACGACAAACTAGAGAACACTGACCAATAGGAGTACCCTCCACCAAATTATGTCCTGCAGAAATGGCTGAACGATATGTATTAATCGTCCGATATGCCCTACCGGAATCGTACAGAGATGACAAAAAATTTACCACCTGCACTGGAGATGCTGAAACGGGATCCAAACCCCGTTCCAAACACCAACGTACCCAAGCTGACCAAGAGGACTGGTACATAGCTCTGGTACCCGGTGCCCACGCTTCCTGTAAAAGGAACTCAGCCGACGCCGAAAACGGAGAGGTTCCGTCGGAACCCCCGACAAGAGCCAAACTACCAACTGAAGAGATCCTGCTACAGTCAACTCGTGAGGGATACCTTCCGGGTTCACCAGAAGAGTAGGAAACAGAGGCAACAGACGAGGCACGTCGCAAGATAGTTCCAGAAGAGGAGGGAACCACGGCTGAGCCGGCCAAAATGGAGTCACCACAGCCACTGTGGAACCCTGTCGTCTGATCATAAGAAGAGTCCTGGAAATCATTGCAAACGGAGGAAACACATACAGAGGCCCTTCTCCCCAAGTCTGGAGAAACGCGTCGACAGCCAGAGCCTCCGGATCTGGTCGCCAACTGAAAAATCGAGGCACTTGACAATTGAGACGGGACGCAAAGAGATCCAGCTCGAATGGACCCCAAAGATCCGAAATATGGGAGAAGACCTCGCGATGCAACCTCCAGTCGCTGCGATCCACCAAATATCGGGAGTGCCAATCGGCCACCGCGTTGGACAACCCCGGGAGGTATTCCGCCTGAAGGGAAATGTTCCGATCCAGGCAGAAATGCCAAAAGTCCCGGGCCAAGTCTGCCAGCGGCTTGGACTTCGTCCCTCCCAAGCGATTGATGTACCGAACCGCGGACACATTGTCCATGCGAAGCAGAATACAACAATTCACTTGATCCTTGGCTAGACTCTTGAGGGCAAAAGACCCTGCCAACAGTTCTAGACAGTTGATGTGAAGTTCTGCCTCCGAAACGGACCATTTTCCGCCTGTAGAGACCGAACCACATGTGGCCCCCCAGCCAACGAGACTGGCGTCGGATTCTATAACGACATCTGGGGCCGTACCAAAAATGGCTCTGCCGTTCCAGGCGTCCAGATGCTTGAGCCACCAAACTAATTCCTCTCGGGCATCTGACGACAGAACGACGACGTCTGTATAACTTAGACCGCGACGTAGATGCTTCGCTTTCAATTTCTGCAGGGCCCGGTAATGAAGTGGGCCCGGAAAAATTGCTTGTATCGATGCGGAGAGCAGACCTACAATCCGAGCCAGAGTCCGCAGAGATATCCGGTCCTTTCTGAGAACCGAACGCAGTTCCTTGCGAATAGACTTCACCTTCGACCTGGGAAGGCTGAGCGTAGCTTCCAGGGAATTGACAACAAACCCCAGGAATTCCAGCCGATGAGTCGGAACGAGGGACGACTTGTCCCAATTGATGAGGAAACCGAGCGAAGTCAGCAAACGAATGGTCAAGTCGATGTGATCCAAAAGAACGGACCGTTCCTGGGACATGAGAAACATGTCGTCTAGATAAATGATAATCCTGACCCCGCGGGATCTGAGGAACTGAACAACCGGTTTTAATAGCTTCGTAAAGCACCAAGGCGCCGAAGAGAGGCCAAAGGGAAGGCAAGTAAACTGCCATTTCCTGCCCCGCCACAAAAATTGGAGAAAAACTTGAGACGCAGGATCCATGGGGACCGTGAGGTATGCGTCTTTCAGATCTATTTTCGCGAGCCAATCCCCAAGGAGGAGAAGATCGCGAAGACAATGAATTCCCTCCATTTTGAAATGGCGATAAAGTACAAAATCGTTCAAAAGCCGAAGGTTGATGACTGGTCGAAGACCTGAATCTTTCTTCCGAACTAGGAAGATGTTGCTGACAAAGCCAGCCGGACCCATAGGAGCCAAGGCGATCGCCCGTTTTTGAAGGAGGTTTGAAATCTCCTGGTCCACTAGAAGATCGTCTGCTCGGGAAAAAAGGAAAGGGATAGGAAGAATTTCCTGTACTGGAGGTGAATAAAACTCTATCTGATAGCCTGCTACAGTCTGCAGGACCCACAGATCTGAAGTGATGGCTGCCCACTGAGGGGAAAAATGGGAGAGTCTGCCCCCCACTTTCCCCGAAGCAACCCTGTGGTAAAGAGGAAAACTTACCTGAATATGGTCTTGACTTAACAGATCCTCTGTAACCTCTGGCCCGCCAAGGCCTGCCACGAGAGGGAAAGAAAGGGCCCCCATATCTCTGGTCCTGCGGAGGTTGGCCCCGATACACTGGAGTATTGGAGGTCTGAAACCTGCGTTGTGGAGGTGCGTATCGGCCGGGGGAGCGACCTCTGCCTCGCCCGGCCCTGGCAAAAACCTTGGGCTGAAAGACTTTTTTAAGAGAAGTTTGGGCCTTATCTAGGGCAGTAAATGTTGAAACGAATTTACCTAGCTCCTTAATGAAGGAATCTCCAAAAAGCAACCCCGAAGCGGCAGGACCCGGTTCGGTAAGAGCCAAATCAGCCAACTTAGGATCCACCTTCATTAAAATAGATATAAAAAGAAAACACTATTTAATAATAAACAATTTCAATAGGAGAAAAAATACATGACCTGTATCCTTGAGGGAGCAGCAAAGAAGAGGAAGATGTTTGGAGGATATCACTGTTTGAAGGGGGGCTTATAGACTGTGATTGGTGGGCTTGAAAAGGGGAGTTCCCATAATGAAGTTTTTTCTTTTGGATTGTGTAAAACAATAAATATAATCTTTGCTGCTGAGGGAAGCAGTGAGGAAGTTTAAGCATAATATGAGCCTCCGTTCTGACATAAAATTAATAACTTTTGAATGAAACACCTTTCAGCAGTGGGAGTACTCTTGTTTTACTCAGGGGGATAAACCCTACAACATATTTTTTTTACATTTTAAGTATTACTATCCCTTTAACCTCATTTCCTAGGGAGATATTCAGGAGGATAAAGAGGAAACATTCTGGGGCAAACCAACTGCACCATAGGGGATAAAACATATCCTGCAAATATTTTATTTAAATGAGAATGTTAACACATGGGGGGGAACATTTACTAAGGAGTGATAAAAAGGTGATAAAGTGGAGATGACTTCTCCAGTGATATCACTTCTCCAGTTCCTATGTTATTCTATGGAGCTAATGCACTAAGATCTCCAAAGGTGAAGATATCTTAGTGCATTGGCTCCATAGAATAACATAGGAACTGGAGAAGTGATATCACTGGAGAAGTCATATCTACTTTATCATCTCATCATCACCGCTCAGTAAATCTCCCCCCATGAGTGCTACAGAGGTCTCAAATGCATTGTGAAAATTAGGTTTGAATTAATCAGTGTACCCAACTAATTCAAAGCTTTACCAGTGGGATTCCTACACTCACTGGCTTCTTATAGTACAAGTAGTTTGGCTCTCACTGAACTTAGTCCCTCTATTCCATTCATAAATACATATGCGACCTTGTTCAAGGGATAGTAACACTTTATATGCAAATAAATATATATTGTAGGGTTTATCCTCCTGAGTAAAACAGGGGTAGTCCTAGCACTGAGTGTTGTTTTAGTCAAAAACTATTGCATCTCAAACTTAAACTTTTTAGGTGCAATATCTCAGTGGCCTGAAATGTTACAGTGGCGCTGTTGCTACATCATCCTAAGGACAGCTCTGGTCAGTTGCCCATAAACCTCCATAGGGTAGTGTAGGGATAGCACCGCTGTAACATTTCAGGCCATTGAGATATTGCACCTAAAAAATTCAAGTTTGAAGGCTTCAGCAAGCTAGAAGGCACTGACTTCACACATCCAAGGTTCTTACAATTTACTTATTTATCGTCCCCTATCCCGACCAGAAATTGAGCACTGTATTCTGCACTTAACCCTTATATTCTCTGTATGTCTCCCTTTTCCACTTTAGATTGTAAGCTTTCGAGCAAGGACCCCATTTCCAGTATTTAATTTTCCTAAGCACTTGTCACACTGTATTGTCCAAACCCTTAAATTGTAAAGCGCTGTGTAAACTTGTGGCGCTATATAAATAAACATATTCATTCATTCATTAACACTTGAGCTGGAATAACTTCTGAATAAAACACCTCTCAGCACTGGGTGTACCTTGTTTTACTCAGGAGGATAAACCTAACAATACATATATTTTTGCATATTACCGTAAAATCTCAGTTATAATACGCACAATTTTACCCCACTTCACCTTATGTGAAGTCAGGGGTGCATATTATACACAAGAGTTTTTAAATAAAGTAAAAAACTGAGGCTGGTAGATAGCTTCCCTCCCCTGGCGATAACCACCTGAAAGCCCGTTGAAGGAAGCGGGCGGCAAATAGAAGCATGCCGCCCGCACTGAAGCTTTACATATTGGTAAGCCTGCTCTTCAGAAGATGAGGACTTCAGAGGGGACTTACATTTAAACTAGTAAGTCTTATTATCAGAGCGGATATCACCGGGGTAGGGAGGGAAGCTATCTACAAGCCTGCCGGCCTTAACCCTTTGAGGCACTCAAAGGGTTAAAAAAGATTTTGGTAAAGGGGAAATTCAAAGGGTTAACAATACATATTATGTACTTGCTGGGTATGTAAAGTAAAAAAAAATAAAAAATGGCAAACTATACATATGTTAACCCTTTGAGCCCCAGAGAGGTATCCAACGCATTGCATGTTTGTGTATGTGTTTATAAATTAGTTGTGTAAATAAAATACTTTGATTTTGCTCTAAATCGTTTATTTAGCTACACAAAGAGGTGTCAATAGCTCATGAAATAAACGAAAATATATTTTAATGATGCTGCCCTCAGCACCACCACTACTTCCTAAACAAAAGTGACCCCCTCTTTGACCATATCAATCTCTGGGAGGCATATTTTCTGCCTCTCTCTGCCTTGTGATCACAGTGACGAGGAAAGAAACAGAGGACAGTGACTAAGGCAATATTTATGAACATCGCCTTTGTCACGTGGCTCCACTTGCATGTGATCAAGCATCCAATTATTTAAAATATGTGCACTAAAAGTGTATGTATACTGGTAAATAAAATGACCAAATTAGTATTTAAACTAACCACAGTAAATCAAGAGAGGGTGTCTGCTGCAAATTAATTTGGATTGGGCTGGCCACACCCACAATTCAGAATGTAGGCGTTGCCAGCACTGCTGAGTTACCACCCCTCTTGGAAAATCCAGCCCTGGTAATACACATTTAACCCTTTTGAGTGTCAGAGGCTTACGCAAAGCATTGCAAACACCTCTGGCACTCAATGGGATAAATATCATGTACTCCAAATTAGCATCTGTAAAAATTGTGCATTTGGTATAAGAAATCTAAGGCTGGATTAAAATGCAGGTGCTAATTTTATCTCTCCTATTATTTCCAGGTTTCCCCATAGACTTCAATAGGAATTTTTTTTATAAAACAAGAGGTAACATTTATCTCCTGCATTTGAATCCAGCCCCTAGAATCTAATTTAAAATCCCAGGGTCTCATCTTTAACTCCTTGGATGCTTGAGACTTCCCAGTTGTAGTAAGTCACCATTTGATTGGAGACATCCATTACATCCAAGGGTTTAAGAAGATGTTTCAGAAGTAATAGTCTAGTGATGTTTTAACACCTTAAGGACCCTTGACGTGCCAGGACTGTTACGTCTGGTCACTGTGCAGCTGCATGCCGCTCGGCGACCCCAGAATCCATTGCAAGATAAAAGAAAAATGCTCCGTGGTCCTTAACGCAGTGCTCTGCTTTGGTCGGTTGTTAAGGGGTTGAACCAGAGTTTGGCTGTGTGAGGCTACTGACAGACTACAACTACAACCATTCCTCATTGAATGAAGTTGTAGTCTAGCTGCAGTTGGAAGGCCTCACCTTGCCTGTTCTTGTTTTAAAGTGATAGTAATACTTCATATTTGCTGAACTTAATCTTGTTAGGCTTAAAAAAAAAAATAATAATCTCATCCATGTCTCACTGTCCAAACCTTTATAGTTCTTTAGAAATCTCAATTTTTATTTCCTTCTTCCCTCCCCTTTCTCCTATGTCACCTGTCCAGCTCTCATACCGTAGGGACTGTCTACAGCATTGGTAAGACATGCCAAGCCTTCTTGTCGTCACCATCAAGTTTTTTAATTCACTTTCCTTTTCTCGGAGCTCCATGCGGTCACGTGACTACTTTCCCTACCCATGGTGCATTGCATTGGCTTGCTTGGCCGACGAAACATTGAGTTTCTGAGCAGAACCATTCCAATCTATTGCTGTGTTGTAAGTTACAACACAGTAATAGATTGGAATGGTTCTGCTCAGAAACTCAATGTTTCATCAGCCAAGCAAGCCGATGCCATGCACCATGGGCAGGGAAAATAGTCACAACACAGCAATAGATTGTAATGGTTCTGCTCAGAAACTCAATGTTTCGTCAGCCAAGCAAGCCGATGCAAGGCACCATGGGTAGAGAAAGTAGTCACGTGACCGCACGGAGCTCCGAGAAAAGGGTAGTGAATTAAAAAACTTAATGGTGACAACAAGAAGGCTGGGCAGGTCTTACCAATGCTGTAGACACTCCCTACGGTCTACAGACAAGACTTCAGATCTGAGAGCTGGACAGGTGACGTAGGAGAAAGGGGAGGGAAGGGGGAAATAAAATTTGAGATTTCTAAAGAACTATTAAGGTTTGGATAGTGAGACATGGATGGGATTATTTCTTTTTTTAAGCCTAACAAAATTAAGTTCAGTAAATATGAAGTATTACTATCGCTTTAAACTATTACAGCTAATATAACAGACAGAAGAGGGATGCCTAGTGACATCAATAATGAACTGGATTGTTACTCATTATAAGCTACACAAACAAAGCTCGGCAAACAGTGACTGTACAGATCAGGACACATCTTGCTGATAAGATTATCTTTTGGATTACTATAACTGAATAAAAAACATAGCAGATGCTTACAGTAAATATGGAATAATAAAAGTATATTACCACATTTTCATTTTTTGGCGTTAGATCCACTTCATTAACTTAAACTGAACCCATCACTTAAAAAAACAGTGATTGCATATTTTCAATCTACAGTAAAAACTGCCTTTCACTAGTTAAAATTCTGTAAAAGGTTTGGTTTTGAAGACATTTGTATTTGTACGTCTATCTGGCACTGTACGCAAAGAAGCATTTTCAGTAGGAATGTCAACTTCTACAAATATCTTGGTATGTGGTTTGACCCCCAACCTCACTTTTGGTCTTCATATTGATAAATAACATCTAAACTTTATCCTAAAATAAGCTGTCTGTTGAGCAACAAATCCTGTCTAAGTCCCATGGTAAGGAAAACATATTGTTAAACAGATGCTGATGCCAGCGACAGACAATGGAGATACAGTGTATGCATCTAAGCCACAAATCCAACTTGGTAAACTCAACACTCGGTATATTTCATTATGTCGCTTTGTCCTCCAATGTAATAACACTATCCATCATTGTGATATGTTTAACCCCTTAAAAGGTTGGTAATGGCATATATAAATAAAAAGTATTATTGTACATTTAGAAAAAATAAATCCATCAATGCCAGTCCTATCTCTCAAACCTTTTTGGTTTGGGAGCTGTAAGGTGACGTCATTGACATCAGACTCTAGCTGACAGAAGAAGATCCTGGTCCCGGGATCGGCAGGCGGCTCTTCAGCAGAGCCGAGATAACGATATATAAAAAGAAATACTTCATTGGATCGGTCTACAAAGTGTTCTTGCAAACCAGGCACACATTGTAGACCATTCCAATGAAGTATTTCTTTTTAGATTGTGGTATTTCAGCTCAGCTGAAGAGCCACATTGAGTCAGCCAACACTAATCTCCTTTTGTCAGCTTTACAGCTGACATCAGGGAAAGGGGAGGGAGAGGGGAACTTTAAAATGTTATATCTCTCAAACCATAAAGGATTGAGAGATAGGACTGGCATCAATGGATTTATTTTTTCAGTATCTACAAAAATAATTTTTATTTATATATGCCATTACTAACCCTTGTCATCATGGGAAAAGTTACGTTAAGGACCAATGATGGTTATGTATGTCATGGAATTCAGGGTTCCCCACACGGCTGCACACTGGGGAGCCCTGAATCCAGTAGTGAAAAAAAAGTCCCATGATCCTTAAAGGGATAGTAATACTTAAAATGTAAAAAAAAAATGTTGTAGGGTTTATCCTCCTGAGTAAAACAAGGGGACTCCCACTGCTGAAAGGTGTTTTATTCAAAAGGAATTACAACTCAAAGTTGAATGTTTTAGGTGCAATATCACAGTGGCCTGAAATAGTACAGTGGTGCTGTTACTACACCATCCTATGGAAAGCTCTGGTCCCGGGACCATAAATCTCCATAGGACGGTGTAACAACAACGCCACTGTACAATTTCAGGCCACTGTGATATTGCACCTAAAAAAATTCAACTTTGAGCTGTAATAACTTTTGAATAAAACACCTTTCAGCAGTGGGAGTACCCTTGTTTTACTCAGGGGGATAAACCCTACAACATTTTTTTATATATATTTTAAGTATTACTATCCCTTTAACTGCTGGCCGCGCGGCCATGTGGACGGTCCTTAAGGGGATAAAGAACTAAAGTGGCTAACACTCGACTCTAGACATGCCCTTCACCTTTCTTGCCTAGTTTATAACCACTTCTCTGGAATACTACTAGACCACCAGAGTAGTATGCTCACCCCAGCTCTCCATACTAACTATAACCTCCGCTCCACTTCTAACTACTCACTGTGTATACCACATTACAAGAAAGAAGCAGGACAATCTGCCTTCTGCTTCAGAGCTCCGAAAGCCTGGAATAACTTACTCCAAAAAATCAGATCTTCTTCCGGTCTAAAACTCCTAAAAATAACTGCTTCTTTGTATCTAAAAAAAATATTTAATTGTATATAATGTTTTTTGCATGTGTGTTTAAATTGTTATTCTCTGTTTTGTGTACATATGTAACTTCTTACAGTAAAAGCTCTTCAGGACATACTTGAGAACGATAGAAATCTCAATCAATGTATTCTTCCTGGTAAACCATTATCTAAATAAATAAATGTCCAAACTAAGGTCTTGGGGCTGTTTTTGGCCTTTTGGGATGTCCAGTCCAGCCCTTCAAGGAAATTCTGTCCAATAATAAAAATGTGGCCTGTAGCAAGACAATAATCTTTATGCGATCTTTACCAGCCAAGCAGACATTTAATGCTAATTACGTACATTTGTATAGCAAAATGTAAGGTAGTTCAATAGCCTCACTATGGATTGTGTATCGTAGTCAGTACAATGTCTAATTTATCACATTTGCCTTCTATACTATTATATTATTTAGTCAGATGGGGCCCTTTAATCCCTCTTCAATGTCTGGCCCTTGAGGAAAACAGTTTGGCCTTGTAATGCTGGGATGAATGTACAAATCATTAGCATTCAACCCATATAATGCATTGCAGCTACCCCTCTGGCTCTCAAAAGTTATTGAGACATTTCATTTTTCCACTATGGTGCAATTGGTTTGTCCCAGAATGGCTTCCATTCTTCTTAGTACCTCAGTATCATTGTGTTGCAGGCCTCTCTAGCATTCATAGGGTTATAATGTTAAAGTATTTCACCAGAAAGGATACATTGAGATTGTCTCTCATTTTCATAGCTGTGAACTCTCCGGATTTGCCCTGGAGACTCAGGTTTTGGCTTCTAATTACCAGGTCTCCAAGGCAGAGACTGATTCTCGAGATGTCTTTCCAGTGTGTTCCTCCCAGGGCCGGCTCCACCTATGGGCGAGGTAGGCGCCGGCCTAGGGCGCACATGTACTGGGGGCGCAGGCATGCAGCAGAGAAGAGCTGCACCCAGGGCCGGCCGTTCCCGCTAGCAGGACTTCTCCGCTGGGCACTGTAACACAGCGGGGTCTGTGTAGCTACTGCTCTCCCTCGTTGCCGTTGGCTCTTTAGTAATGCAGGGCGCGCTGGGAGTCAACATCTCCCAGTGCGCTCTGCATTACTGAAAAGAAGACCGTGCGGGAACTCCTCCAGCAACTACAGGTCTGTGATGGGGGGCAAGTTGGGGCTGATGGGGGGGGAAAGTGGAGCTGGTGGGGGCAAGTTGGAGCTGGTGGGGGGCAAAGTGGAGCTGCTGGGGAAAAGTGGAGCTGGTGGGGGCAAGTTGGAGCTGATAGGGGCAAAGTGGAGCTAGTGGGGGGCAAGTTGGAGCTGGTGGGACAAAGTGGAGCTGGTGGGGGCAAGTTGGAGCTGATAAGGGGCAAAATGGAGCTGATAAGGGGCAAAGTGGAGCTGGTGGGGGCAAGTTGGAGCCGATGGAGCAAGAAAAGAGGTGGGGCATAAGTAGGTGGGATATAAAGGTGTGGGACACAAGGGGCAGAGCCAAGGGGCAGCAAAATTAGGTTTTGCCTACGGTGGCAAAAATCCTTGCACCAGCCCTGGTTCTTCCCACTCCCCTCCCACTTCTCCTCCTTCACCAGCCTGGTCCTCCATTTTTGTGTATATTTCTAAAGCTCTGCCCCCACTCACATGTAAGTCCAGACTCTTTTCTGACACGAATCACATCATTGATCTCACCCAATGGCACCCCTGGGAAGCAGGGCTGGATTTCTCATAAGGCACAGTAGGCGTCTGCCTACGGGCGCACCCCACAGAGGGGCGCCTGTCATTGGGACCCGTTTATTTTATTTTTTAAATTATTCTTGCTGTGGGCAGTGCAGGCACTAACCCCCCACCCAGTCAGGTGTCCATCGGCACAGACCTGTAGCTCCTGATCTCCCTCATGAGCTCTGCTCTGCATTACTGAACAGAAGACCGCACGGGAGCTCCAGCAGCTACAGGACTGTGTAGAAGGAGGCACAGACCTTTCCTGCCACACCATTGGACCACCCGGGAAAAGGTAGGAAATGGGGGTGGGCACAATGGGAGGGTAATATGGAGCTGATGGAGGGCAAGTTGAAACTGATGAGGGCAGTGTGGAGATTAGGAGCATTGTGGAGGTGTCCAGTGGACATGGCCAATGGGGGGGGATGGTTCAGATTTCTGTGCCTACAGGCTCCTGAGATGTAAATCCGGCCCTGCCAGGGAGTCCACAAAGATAAGTTCCCAGGTATGCTCATTTTCAAGTATGCCCTGTGGTAAATTACCCAATTTAATGGTACTCATTTTATCTATCTCAGAATGATGAGTGAGTGCTTCTGGGACTAGAACCTGCAATTCTGTCAGGGGAGGGCTTGCAATTTGTGGCCCAGGGGGCAAATATATTCAAGTGGCCCATTTCTATTATCGTTCCAGGCCACTGTTCCAGCCCACCCCCTTTTGTTAATTTTAAAATTGACATTAATGTTGGGACGTAAGTCACGTGATGCCACATAGCTTACAGTTGAAATGGGGCTACACTAGTGCGCCACTACAAAGCTTACAAGGGAAATGGTTTATGCTACTAGTGTAGCTCCATTTGGATTGTACCTCTGTGGTATCACTATTGTAGCTCCATTTACAGCAGCAATCTGGAGATTTAGTGAGATGCAGTGGCCTACCAGCCCAGACATATGACCAGCCCAGGGGGCAATTGCCCCCCCAACCCCCAGGCCAGACCTCCCCTGAATCCTGTAGTCTGAACAGATTCTGCAACTGGCGCATTAACCAACTGAGCCATCTCACCAGGGTTAATATAATACACAGGGCCATATGAAAAGTGGAGGAGTTCTAGGGCAAACCATTTGCACTAAAGGGAGATAACTAAAAATTCCAAAAATTCCCACTGATTTAAAAGATAATTTTAACCCCTTGAATGCTAGATACATCTTCAACACATTGGTTTGTACTGTGTGGAGACCTCTCTAGCATTCAAGGGTTAAAATCCACATTTAAATTAAAAGGACTTTTTAGTTCTCGCCTATAGTTCAAATGGTTTGCCCTATAACTCCAGCCCATAGTCTGTCCTTACATTGTTCTTTTTACTGTGTGGAACTGACAGCTGCCTTTTCATTATAGACAGAAACATATACGCCTTGTTGGGTTTTACACTTTGCAGTGCATCAAAGGATGAGTGAAGTGAAGACACAGGGGTGTTATCTTAATTGAATAATCATTTATCTATCTTGTTTGATTAATCATTTAGTCTCCCTTGTATTGTAATTGCTTGCTAAGTGTCAGTACTTTAGTTCTACTGACTTTCATTTGAAAGATGTGTTTGGCTTTATTATGTCTGAACAAACTAAGGCACACCTCCCTACATTTCATATTGCCAAAGAGGGACACTTGTGTTTTAGAGGGTGTTGCTGGGGGCGTGGCTGGTAGGCGGGGCATTACTGAGAATTTTTAGGGTATTTCATGATCTATTGACACCTCCTTGTGTAACCTAATAAACGGCTTATAACAAGACCAAAGTATTTTACTTACACATACTAATTTATAACACATATACTGACGTTCATACAAACATTTATGTGAGTGTTATTGCTGTGGAGCAATGCGATACATTTATATGTACACCACACAGTCTGATCTCCTTAAAAAAGGGACACCAGGATGGGAAAGAGGGACACTTGGGAGGTATGCTAAGGCCTTGTTTATATTGGTGACAGATATTCTACAATCTGACCCCAGCTGATAATTCAGGCACACTCGAGTATATAAACTTAAAGGGATAATAATACTTTTTAAAAAATGTAGCTCCGTTTGATCCTCCTATAACAGTGTTTCTCAACTCCTGCCCTCAGGACCCACTAACAGGCCAGGACTTAGGGATTTCTCTGCTAGAGCACAGGTGTGGTGATCAGAGGCTCATTCACATTGATTAACTCACCTGTGCTCTAACAAGGAAATCATCAAATCCTGGCCTGTTAGTGGGTCCTATAACCTGGGTCATGTGACGCTGTATTTCAGTATTTTGGCCTATTGAGACCTCCTTGTGTAATCTAATAAATGACTTATAACAAGATCAAAGTATTTTATTTACACAGACTAATGTATAATCACATATACTAATGTTTAAACAAACATTGATGTGAGTGTTATGGCTGTGGAGCAATGGGATACACTTGTATACACACTACACAGTCTGATCTCCTAAAAAGAGGGCCATGAGGGTGGGAAAGAGGGACAGAGGGATTTGGGTCAAAAAGAAGGACTGTCCCTCCTAAAGTGGGACACTTGGGATGTATGTAGGTTTGGAATCCAGTCATGTGACTGTACAGAGAACAGTAAGGGACAATTTTCATCCACTGAGTATAAGGAAAACCCTACCCCCTTGACAAAGAAGGGCAAGACTTTCCTTATGTTCACTGAAGATTGTTTTTTGCTGCATACTGCCCGGCTGATTTAGAGAGGTAGTGTGCCGTAGGGAAAAGGGGAAGGGGATCCTTTAGCACTGAATTACTCATAAACTACAAAACAGAAAATATTGAAATACAACGTTATATCGCCCGGTTATAGGAGACTCAATCGGTGATACATTTTTTACAGGTATTACTATCCCTTTAACCCCTTAAGGACCCTTGACGTACCAGGACCGTCACGGTCCTTGAAATACTCAAGGACCGATGACGGTCATAGTACGTCACGTACTTTTTACTTACAGCGCTCTACCGGGAGCGCTGTAAGCAAAAATAGGGCCTGAAATAGACCGCTCCAAGATCGGAGCGATCTCTATCAGGCCCCATAATGACGCGCCGATACACGCGACAGGTCACGTGTACCGGCGCGTCCAAGTGCGCCTATGCGGTCATTATGGGACGAAAATGTCCCATGACCGCCAGTCCTTAAGGGGTTAAAGGAGAGATAACCTTTTTTGTTTTTTATGAAAGCCTATATAAATTATAGGACTTTTCTTGCTGTATAGATCAAGGCTACTCTCACTGCTGTCATTTATTTATTTAATAGTTCTAACTGTTCAAATTGTCAGGAAGACAGCATGGTTACTTCCAGAAAGTTCAAACTGTCAGGAATGTCCAGCAATGTTCATTCGTAAGCGATTGCAGAACAAAAACAATTCTATGAATTTTCCATAGCAGTTGCACTGGCATCTATTAGGGGTATACATTACTGTGTTACCGATGTAGTGCATACTAGTGGGCAATCTCTGCCATCGTTAGAGCTGCCAACAAGTCCAATACACAAGTCCCATAGCATGGGCAAGGAAACTCACAATCATGGGGACAGTGTTGTATACGCTGTGTTTATACATTGAGTAGAATTTGATGCAGAATAAGGGAACACCCAAAAACACCCACATACTGCCCAATTATCCTCCCCTTGGCTCAAGTGGTGGAGAATTTGTGGCGCATGTAGCTTAGTATGTTGATGTTAGGCAAGCTCAGGCGTAATTGTGGTCATACATTCACTCCACTGTCAATAGCAAGCTCTCATTTGTTTGGATTCGAGTGCTTAAAGGGATAGTATTACTTCAAAATTACTATCCCTCATATTGTAGCCCTTAATAAACTGAGTTAAATGACACCAGAGGCATCTCTCAGACCTTTATGGTTTAAGAGATAGCCGCTTTCAAAGTTTCCTCTCCCCTGCTGTCAGCGTTCTGCTGCCATCAGGGGAATCCGGTCCCAGGACAGACGGAGGCTCTTAAACAGAGCCGATATCTCGTTATGGAAGGAAAAATTATTCATTGAAACAGCCTTCTACGTGTGCTTGGTTACCAATCACACGTATAAGACTGTTTCAATGAATCATTTTTCCTTCCATAATGAGATATCGGCTCTGCTGAAGAGCCTCCTCTTGATTCAGAGACCGGATTCCCCTGCTGACAGCAGAACGCTGACAGCAGGGGAGAGGAAACTTTGAAAGCGGCTATCTCTTAAACCATAAAGGTTTGAGAGATGCCGCTGGTGTCATTTAACTCAGTTTAATAAGGGCTACAATATGAGGGATATTAATTTTGAAGTAATACTATCCCTTTAAGCTTAAATAATCTTATGTGCTTGAAGACAGAAGATGAGAAACCTGGTTTACAGCAGTCGGGGAAAAATGCTTGGCCCAGTCCAGGTCTGCTGCAGTGAATTGAAGAAGCTCAACTGCATCCATTTAAAGCCTCATTAAATTGAGTGGATTGCTTAGAATATTAAACAAGAATCAGACTTTTTCACAGTGCATACTGCAATAGCAATGACGTGATGGGACACTGTGAAAAGAATTTAAAACAAAACAAAAATAGAGAGGGCTTGTAAAACAGGAAGAGCAGGAGTAAGATCAGTTTTCTAGAACACTACCACCAAAAATGTAATTATGTGACTTTAAATATCATGCATTTTCAGTTGGCAATGGAAAAACTTTTTTATTTTAGCACTTTGAGTTCTTAGAGCTCTTTGAAAAACATGACAGGATTCTCAGAAACGCGGAAGAGAATTTTGTCCTCCCTGTTATCTCTGTTACATTGTTGTCATCAGTAGCCAATATGGGCCTTTATCTCCTGTAAGGTGGTCATCCTCATCAGCCTTCTGCTTTGGTTCAGAGGCTTGTATGTCCTCCACAACACTGATGCTGACATAAGAACAAAGAGGAATACTGGGGCCATTACCACAATTGATCACTGGGACATCAGAAGCAACGGAGGAGAGAGACTTAGTTGATATGCCTATCTATTTTACCTGTCTTGTAATCAGGATTTTACTGTGTGCATTATTTTTGTAATAAATGTACTATAAAATGTCAGTATAATATGAACATGTGTATAATACACAGTTGCAAATTATACCCAAGATTTTATGGGAAATACAGGCCTATGTATAATACGTGCTCATGTTTTCCCCATCTAGTTACCAAAAAAATTTACATTTTTGCTGCCGATTCCCTCTCTCCACCAAGCTCAATCCACTTCCCTTTGCCTGCCCTGATTCAACTATTATTATTAATCTTTATTATTAATCTTTATGTAGCGCCAACAAATTCCGCGGCGCTTTGCAGTAGGGAGTAGACATACAGAGGTATTAAATAGTACAATCCAGTGTGGAGAACAGAAGGATCAGAGGGCCCTGCTCGGGAGAGCTTACAGTCTAGAGGAAGGTGGGTATGACACAGGAGGAGTAACTAACCCCCTCCGGAGTCGGCTGTGATCTCTGCACAGCGGGCGGCACATTTGCATATGCCCCCCGCTTCCAGCAAATCCCTGAAGACCTTCTCATTTAAGCCAATGGTAATACCTTAAAGAGATAGTAATATTTCATAATAAAAGCAGCTCTAATTAATCATCATAGTATTTGGACCTTGGAGAGTGTCATTTCAATACTGTCAGAGCTGTAGTTCAAGAGTAATTCAATGACAAAGTATCCCCCTCCCGCCCCTTTTACTGATGTAACACTGCTCAGCCAGAGCAGAAGGGAGGTGCCCAGGTAGACTGCAGAGAGAGAGACAATCTTCAATTAAGATAAGGGAAAAACCTGAAAAAACTTGTCAAGGGGGGCAGGGCTTTCATTGTTCTCATAGGAAGAAGATTGTCCCCTTCTGTTATCTGTCTGGTCTATGGACTGCATTCCACATCTGAGAAGAGATGGCTTACACTAGGTAAAAGGGGCGGGAGGGGAAACTTTGCTTGTGAATATCTCTCAAACTATAAAGGTTCGAGAGATAAGACTTATATCGTTCTTTGTGTTTTTTTAATGCCTACAAAATAAAATAAAGATAATACGAAGTATCACTATCCCTTTAAGGTCCTCACAGGGCAATACAGTACATTCAGTGCTTAGATCTCTACCCATTGGATGTACTGTATTGCCCTACGAGGACTTCAAGGTATTACCATTGGCTTAAATGAAAAAGGTTCTTGCAGGGAATTGCTGGAAGCAGGCAGGGAATGCAAACGTGGTGACCACTGTGCAGAGATCCCAGCCGACTCCGGAGGAGGTGAGTTGAAGAAGGGCAGGCAAAGGGAAACAGATTGCAGTGGGGGGAACACAAATAAATATACGGGCATTTTTTTATTTGCATATAATATGCACTCCCCACTTCACATAAGGTGAAGAAGGGCAAAATTGTATGTATTATATGCAAGATTGTACAGTAATTCATGATAGGATGTCTCCTTCTTGTGTGCTTATTCTTTTATTATTTCCTACGTTTCAAGTGGAGGTGTCCAGGATCCTTAAAGTGATAGCAATGTCTAAAAAAAACTTTTTTGCATTTAGAAGAGCTTAAAAAGCTGATCTAAATGCAAAAAAAGTATCTCTCAAAACGCTATGGTTTAAGAGATACGGGCGTTTAAAGTTTGATTTCTCCTACTGACAGCTGTAAAGCTGTCAGCAGGAGATTTGTGTCGGTCGACACGCTTGAGAAGTGCCGAGATCTCGTTACTTACACGGAATCCCTCCATTGGAATGGTCTAAAACGTGTGCCTAGTGTTCAGGCACACGTTTTAGACCATTTCAATGAAGGGATTCCATGTAAGTAACGAGATCCCGGCACTTCTCAAGCGCCACCGTGTCGACCGACACAAATCTCCTGCTGACAGCTTTACAGCTGTCAGTAGGAGAAATCAAACTTTAAACACCTGTATCTCTTAAACCATAGCAGTTTGAGAGATACGTTTTTTTGCATTTAGATCAGCTTTTTAAACTCTTCTAAATGCAAAAACGTTTTTTTAGACATTACTAACACTTTAAGATATATAGATGAACAGCGAACAAATTGGAATCAACAATCCGGAAACTTGGATTAGTTTCAGAAGGATTGGTATGGTTGTAGCCCATCAAATATATTAAGGAGTGTACATCTTAGGTGTGAGCATTTGGAATGTGGGTTGATTAATTATTTTTGTGCTGGATCCCTAAAATCAAATCCTCAGGTTGCATTTTAATGTATGTCCTATACAGACATCACTTGATTAATAGTTTGCTCAGTGTGAAATGAGAGACAGTAGCTAAATGCAGTAAATTTATTGAGATAAGTATCTACCACTCATGTATTCTGAAAGGTTGTTACCTTGTCTTAGCCCATTTATAGACAATACAGCACTATCACTATGGAGGCACCTGTCAAGATTGTTATGATAATGGAAGTCATAGAATCATGTAAAAGGAAGGAATGAGAGGAATGTTAGTTGCCTGACATGCCAATCATTACTTCAAATTTGCATAAACTGACACATAAAGCTAAATATATCATAAACTATTATTTTAACTAAAGAATGGTTAATGTAAATGTACGTGAATTTTAAGGCTTTTAAGTTTCTGTACTTATACGCTGTTTGTTTCTGTACTTATATGCTGACATGAAATCAAGAGCCTGAACTCTGTGGTATGTACTATCACTGTCCCTTAAAGGGATAGTAATGTTTCAAAATAAAAGCAGCTCCAATTAATCTTCATAGTATTTGGGACATGGAGAGTGTTATTTCAATACTGAGAGAGATGTAGTTCAAGAGAAATTGGATGATAAAATATCCCCCTCCCACCCCTTTTACTGATGTAACACTTCTCAGCTCAGAACAGACAGGTGGTGTCCAGATGGCTTGCAGAGAGAGGGGCAATCTTCAATTAACATAAGGGAAAAACCTGTCAAGGGGTGCAGGGTTTTCCTTATGCTCACAGTAAGAAGATTGTCCCTTGCTGTGAGCTGTCTGGTCTCAACAACAGATTCCTGGTGAGGGGAGGCGGCTTACACTAGGTAAAAGGGGTGGGAGTGGGATACTTTATCATTCAATTACTCTTGAACTACAACACTAACAGTACTGAAATAACACTCGCCATGTCCCAAATACTATGAAGATTATGTGGAGCTGCTTTTATTTTGAAACATTACTATCCCTTTAATAACCTACTTAGTATTAATATACAGTATATCTGTATAACCAAGTCCCAATAAAGATGAATGCTTGAGGTTAAAGCGGAACTAATATACTTATACCCAATATACTTATATCCACACTAGTATTATCCTGAATAAGTCTGGCATTACTGTCAAATCCAACTCATTCTGAGACACACTCAAAAGACTCTGGGAATTTTTATTTGTTCCCTGTGGTGCAGTTGGTTTGCCCCAGAATTACTCCAGTTCATCTTAGTACATCAGCCCCAGGGAGACTGATGTATTAAGAAAGTGGTGCAATTCTGGTGCAACTCGGCTGCACCCCAGTAAACAAATACATATTCATGTTAATATAAATGGGGCGTTCAGCCACTGGAGCACTAAGCAATGCACTGGAGGCCACATTACTAGTCAGTGGTTTAGCCCTTTGAGTGTGTTGCATACCCCTCTGGCACTCCAAGGGTTAAAAGCCATATTTAACATTTTGAACACTTTATTTCTCTGTTATGGTTACCAGATCCTGTATTTAACCCTTTGAGTGTCACTGAATGGGTTAAAAGAGGACACGTGAAAAATGCCTGCAGCTTTGATACATGGGAACCATAGCAACATCACAATTAACTGCAGGAACCCTACAACAGGCATTTTTCATATCAGTCCTCATTAAAAGGGATCATCTGAAAACCTTACAGTCTACCCCAGAATTACACCGTTTATCCTAAGTACCTTAGTGACGCTGAGTGGATTAACCTATTGTGTCCCGGAGCGATGCACTGGATAACCCTCTGGCACACAAAGGGTTATAAAGTGGGCGGAATTAGGGCTCAGGTGTCCTTTTTTTGGTGACTTAAGCAGATGAAGACTTAACAGTGTAATTGCCAAGAATGTGCAAATAAGAGAAAGCATAAGTGTATCTCTCCTTGAGTTCAAGCAGGGGGGTAAGCGGCTTAGAAGAATTATCTTCAAACCCTGGACAATTATTATTATTATCCCATAATTATTTACTTTTTTAACCACTTGAATACTAGAGAGCATACCTGGGAACTCTCTGAATTTGCCCAGGAGACTTTGCTCTCTTCTCCTCCTTCCCACCCTGTTCCTCCCATTTCCTTCCCTGTTCTCCTCCTTCCCACCCTGTTCCTCCCATTTCCTGCCCTCTTCTCCTCCTTTCCCACCCTGTTTCTCCCATTTCCTTCCCACGTCTCCGTCTTCCCCACCCTGTTCCTCCCATTTCCTGCCCACTTCTCCTCCTTCCCACCCTGTTCCTCCCATTTCCTTCCCTGTTCTCCTCCTTCCCACCCTGTTCCTCCCATTTCCTGCCCTCTTCTCCTCCTTTCCCACCCTGTTCCTCCCATTTCCTGCCCTCTTCTCCTCCTTTCCCACCCTGTTCCTCCCATTTCCTTCCCACGTCTCCGTCTTCCCCACCCTGTTCCTCCCATTTCCTGCCCACTTCTCCTCCTTCCCACCCTGTTCCTCCCATTTCCTTCCCTGTTCTCCTCCTTCCCACCCTGTTACTCCCATTTTCTGCCCTCTTCTCCTCCTTTCCCACCCTGTTCCTCCCATTTCCTGCCCACTTCTCCTGCTTCCCACCCTGTTCCTCCCATTTCCTTCCCACGTCTCTGTCTTCCCCACCCTCTTCCTCCCATTTCCTGCCCACTTCTCCTACTTCCCCACCCTGTTCCTCCCATTTCCTGCCCACTTCTCCTGCTTCCCATCCTGTTCCTCCCATTTCCTGCCCACTTCTCCTGCTTCCCACCCTGCTCCTCCCATTTCCTGCCCACGTCTCCTTCTTCCCCACACTCTTCCTCCCATTTCCTGCCCACTTCTCCTACTTTCCCACTCTGTTCCTCCCATTTCTCACCCTCTTCTCCTCCTTCCCTACCCAGTCCTTTCCGCTCTCCACCCCCACTCACAAGTAAGCCACACCCCCTTTTGACACCAATAACATAATTTACATCCTCCAGCGGAACTACAGGAGTCAAAGTCACCAGAAGACAATGCATTGGCGCCCTCTCTATCATTCAAGGGGCTAAATGTAGTGTTCCCTCTGTGGTGTGCAAAAGTGTAAGAGTTAAAATGGACTTTTTATGCAGAGTTGCATTGGAATAACACATGCACCATTCAGTTCTGCCCTGTGTTAATTGCCCTTTTAACTCTTTCAGTACTGAGTATGTCACTCTTGTTCACCTTTAATGGAAAACTGATTATAAACCCAATTTAAATCAACAGAAATGATTCCCTGTCTGCCACTGGATTGACCAAAAATTGTTCCAATTTCACCTTTACAGATATGCCCCAAAGACTGTTTATGACTGAGCCCTTTCCATAATAATAGTTCTTACTTTCCTATGCAATCAAAAACTTGGCTTTGCATACAGCTGCAATTATGGGTTTATGTCTGTATTCAATAAGGTAAAAAGATGCCATTCTAGCCAACTGCATCCTAGGGGACAACTACAAATCCCCAAATTCCCATTGATTTAAATTTGCATTTTAAGACATTGAATGTTAGAGAGTATCCAACACATTGCTTCTCAACTACACAATAGAGCATAAATACAAACGTACATAGATTTAAAGGGGTACTAATACTTGTAGAGTTTATCCTCCTGAGTAAAACAAGGTGACTCCCATTGCTGAAAGGTGTGGTAGTCAAAAGTTATTACAGCTCAAACTTGAATGTGCAGTATCACAGTGGCCTGAAACTGTACAGTGGTGCTGTTTCTACACCATCCCATTGAGATTTTTGGTCAGCTGACCAGAGCTGTCCATAGGATAGCAACAGCGCCACTGTACAACAAGGCTATTTCCACTGCTGAAAGGTGTTTTATGCAAGAGTCATTGCAGCTTAGAATTTAATATTTTTAGCTGCACTATCTCAATGGCCTGAAATTTTACAGTGGAGCTGTTGCTACACTATTCTGTGGAGGGTTTTGGTCAAATGAATAATGGTACTACACCTGCTTTCCTCCAATCACATTGCTCTATGCCTGATGATAGTGAATCAATAAATATAAAGTGCTTGTGTAAAAGCCAATGGACACGGGCCAAGGTCCGGGTAATGTTAACCCTTTGAGTGCCAGAGGGGT
The DNA here is from genome assembly GCA_037306005.1 of Rhinophrynus dorsalis. Classification (NCBI taxonomy): domain Eukaryota; kingdom Metazoa; phylum Chordata; class Amphibia; order Anura; family Rhinophrynidae; genus Rhinophrynus; species Rhinophrynus dorsalis. Next base: position 442,014,719 of record CM074722.1, on the reverse strand, counting down.
ATGCAAATGCATTGCTTTACAATGCATTGCATACCCCTCTGGCACTCAAAGGGTTAAGTGGCCGCTACTTCACTGCTCCACGCGATGCAGTCCTGTGCAGTAGACTGTCCGAATGCGCTCAGTCTCTACTGCACATGACAGCTTCTGACAAACATCCTAGCGAATTATTATATAGGATAAGTGTCTTGATTTTACCAAATTAAGTTCCTCAAGTACCCTTGGGCATATGCTACAAGAGCCTGGTGCTTTATTCACCATTACATTTTCCTGTTTCCAGCAGTGATATATTTAAATTGCTGTATGTTAATACTTCCTATTGCAGGTAATCTATATTATGAAGAACTTTAAGTCTTAATATTTTCAGTATCTAAGGGTAAGCTCATTTTGAAAATTCCCAGGTGTGTGTGGTATGTGGTTGGCTGTAATGGAGTCTATATCTCAGCCCCCCTTTATTAGATTATGATGGGAGTAATATCATTGGAAATGGGAGTCTTCCCTTTCTAAGGATGATAATCAAATATTTTTGTACCTTTGGAAATTCACATTATTGACTTTTCAAATAAAAAAAAAAATTGGGGCATTTTGGGTACATTTTGTGATCATGTTCAGGGGTATCCACAAACTAATGGTATTTTCAAAAGAAATAGATCTAACTAAAATAAAATAATGGTATATAGTATGAGCGTTGTTCACAGAAAAGTGACTGAAACAGTCATTGGAATGTGAACAGCAATATAAGTGATAAAACCATGCTTAGCCTATAGGAGAGAAATGCCTTAGCAGTGATGTGACCACTGGCATAACAATAGGGGTCGCACCTGTGACCGGGCCTGCCACTCCGGGGGCCCGGCAACCCTCTACGACCCCAGCGCCCAAAGCAAGTAGGTCTGTGCCTTCTTTGGCACAGACCTCTAACAGCTGATCTCCCTTTCCGGCGCTCTTGTAATGCAGAGTGCTGGGAGATTACATCATCTCCCAGTGCTCTGCATTACTGAAGAGAGAACCATGCAGGAGCTCCAGCTTCTGAGGTCTGTGCAGAAGGAGGCACAGACCTCTTCTGCCACGCTGCTAGACGACCAGGGAGGTAGGAAACGGACATTGGGGGGGGGGTCAATACGGACAATGTGGAGAATGGGGGCGATGTGGTGGCAATGTGGAGATTGGGGGGCAGTGTGGATATTGGGAGGGCAATGTAGAGATTGGGGGCAATGAGGGGATATGTGGAGACTGGGGGCAATAGGGGGGGCAATGTGGTCTGGGGGGCCCATGGCAATTTCTTCCCCAGGGCCCGGTGGCATCTAGTTATGCCTCTGGATGTGGCTAAACTAGAATGAATACTTCAGTACCCACCTCAGGGTGGTTTTGTTTGGAACCGACCAGCAGTCAGATCACTGAGTGATCAGATTGCTTGTTATTCCTCATGACACACACACACACACAGACCAAATCTAGCAATCAAATCTCTTAGCAGTCAAGTTGCCTGTTAATGTGTTTGTGTGTGGGGCTGTGCAGGTTTGATAAAAATGCCCTCAGGCAAGGTTGCTATGGTTTAGTCTGCTGAGGCCAAACACATAACAGTCTGATGGCTAAGAAATCAAAATGTTCAATCTGGACTGACCAAACAAATTAAACAATTTTGTCAACCCAGTCAATTTAACTGGCCCAATACACAGGGTGATAACCAGCTAATGTGATCGTTTTCAACCAGACTGGTTTATTTTCAATGACAAAATCATGGCCAGCTTAAAGTGGAACTTTCACCTCAGTTCAAGTTCGCATATTTGAAAACGACATTAAAAACTGTTTATATGTCATGTTAGCCAAAAGATCAGCAAATGTACAGTTTAGGAGAAATTCACACTTTTAGTTCTGGGAAAAGTGAAAGTGAGCATTTCCTGGTACTGCACAAAGCTTCATTAGTATATAAAAATGTAATTGAAACCTTCATTGGCATATGACACATCACTGAAAATACTTAATTAGCCAATGCAACGTCATTGACAAGCTTAATTAGAATATGAAAATGTCACTGGTACCACACGGGTACCACAATTAGCATATGAAAGAAGTGTGAATATCTTCTGAATTGTACATTTGCTGGTCTTTTGACACATGGGCAGTTTTTAGTGCAGTTTCCTTGAATTAAAGTGAAAGTTACATTTTAATTTATCATCTAATCTTTGTACCACTGATTTGTAAGTATAAATAATACAATAATACAGGGATAAGTAAAGCAGTATTTTAAACATGATTACCCCATTCTCCTACCCCCCCCCCCCACAAACTGAAATATTTACAGTCTGGCGGTGGTAGCTTTACCATGAGGGGAAACAAGGCTCTTCTCCTCTGTCTATCACTTAAATAAAAATCTATCCCTTCCCCTTTAAAAACATTGGCACCGATAAAGAAAATGATGACTGAGATTAATCCCCAAGTACACACATAAAGTAGCCAACCCTATATATCACACATACAAGAGTCTGAAAAAAACTACCTGACCATCAACCATTTTGAATATCAGAAGTAGCACTGAATTGCACTGATCTCTAGCACTCAAAGGGTTACATCTATCCAGTGGCATAGATTAAATATGTTTGTCCTTTCTGCTGTGGTCGCTGATTAATTCCTTGGATACTAGATACATCAACACATTTGTATTTACACCCTGAGGCTTGAGATTATGAGTACTGGCGCCTTTTTGGCTGTGATATGATGTGTATGATACTAACACACAGTAAGAAGAATGTACAGATAGAATATCATGTGACAAATGTATGAAGCTTTATATGAGACAAAATGGCTACTTCGTATTATGTTAACTATGGTGTGGGCTGCATGGAATTTTATGGGGGGGTTTCAGTGTGTATCAATATCCTTTGCCCAGACAAAGGCTTTGTAATAATAGACTAAATTGATTAAACAAATTTCCTTTTCCTTATGCATGCAGTAACTGTGGTGTTGTTCACATTGAAGTTATGCAGTGGTGGTTGCAATGGAGTGTACTAAAGTGTCCAAAGTATTTTCTTGTAGTGCTATTGTTATTTGATTTCTTAAAGGGATAGTAATACTTGGTTTTAACTTTATTTTATTTTGTAGGCATTAAAAAAACATGAAGAATGATATAAGTCTTATCTCTCAATCCTTTATGGTTTATGAGATATTCATAAGCAAAGTTCCCCTCCCCGCCCCTTTTACCTAGTGTAAGCCATCTCTTCTCAGATATGGATCAGGTTGTATGACCAGACAGATAACAGAAGGGGACAATTTTCTTTGTATGAAAACAATGAAAGCCCTTCCCCCCTTGACAAGTTTTTCAGGTTTTTCCCTTATCTTAATTGAAGATTGTCCCTCTCTGCACTCTACCTGGGCACCTCCCTTCTGATCTGTTTGAACAGGGGGGGGGATACTTTGTTTGTGAATATCTCTTAAACGATAAAGGTTTGAGAGATAAGACATATCATTCTTCATGTTTTTTTAATGCCTACAAAATAAAATAAAGTTAAAACGAAGTATTACTATCCCTTTAAATAGTTTTGTTACATTATTGTTGCACAGCGAGCTCAAATGTCTACTAAAAACTATTGGTAGACTTTAATCATTACGGTAGACACTATACACCGGTAAATCCATGTTTTGTAAAGTACTGTATTCTCTGTGCCACAGAGAAGGGTGATCTTTGGGCCTCCTTAATGGGAATTATAAACCCAGATTTATACAAGCAAACTGGAGTTATTCTGGAGTAAACCAACTGCACCATACGCATAGCTGGGAACTCTCCAAATTTGCCCCGGAGACTCTGGTTTTTGCTGCTAATTACCAGGTCTCCAGGGCAGTGGCTGATTCTCCAGATATGGGAGTTTTTAATCAAACTCTGCCCACTTCTGCTTCTTCCGCATTTTTTCCTCCCACTTCCTGCCCAATCCTCCTCCTTCCTCATCTGTTCCTCCCACTTCCTGCCCAGTTTTCCTCCTTCCTCGTCTGTTCCTCCCACTTCCTGCCCACTTCTCCTCCTTCCTCATTTGTTCCTCCCACTTCCTGCCCACTTCTCCTCCTTCCCATTCTGCTCCTACCAGTTCCCACCCAGTTCGCTTCCTTCCCCAGCCTATTCCTCCTACTCTGGCCACGTATCTTAAACTCCCACTCACGATTAAGCATTATCCCTTTTTTTGATGGGAATTGTGTCATTTTTATCCCCCCAGAGGCACCACAGGAGTTACCTCTGGGGAATCCACAAGGAAAATTACCCAGGTATGACCATACGGGACAAATAAAATTCCTAGACCTCTCTAGTATCTAAGGGGTTAAAAGCCAAAATTAATTTAACAGGAATTTTTATTTGTCCACTAGGGTACAGTTGGTTTACTCCAGAATAACTCCAGTGTGCTCTTATATATAGGACATAGTCCCCCAACAGCTGGAGGCCTTAAGATCGACTACCCCTGGCAGCATAGAGGACAGCTGTATCCTACTGGTGAAGAAGGAAGCTATAACAGTTTGCTGAGTGCTCGAACAGCTAAATAATTAATACAGAATAAAATAAATTATTTATCTTGACATAACAGTCATGATTCAGTTTCCCTTTATATAAATACTAGAAAATGTTATCAATCACAGCTCAGTTACACTTATCAAAACATTATAAACTAAGCAGCTCAATACGTGTAATGCCTTAAGTGACCCAAATAGTGATTTAAAGGGATAGTAGTGTTTCACAAAAAAGCAGCTCCAATCTTCATAGTATCTGGGTCATGGAGAGTTATTTTAATACTGTCAGAGTTGTAGTTCAGGAGTAATTGAATAATAAAGTATCCACTCCTGCCCTTTTACCTAGTGTAAACCACCTCCCCTCAGATGTAGAATCTGGTCCTGGGACCAAACAGATCACAGCAAGGGACAATCTTCTAACTGTGAGCATAAGGAAAACCCTGCCCCCCTTGACAGATTTTTCCTTATGCTCACTGAAGATTGTCCCTCTCTGTGATCCATCTGGACAGTCTTGCTTCTCTGAGGGGAGCAGTTTTACATCAGTAAAAGGGGTGGTAGGGGGATACTTTATCATTCAATTACTCTTGAACTACAACTCTGACAGTATTGAAATAACAGTCTCCGAAGATTAATTGGAGCTGCTTTTATTGTGAAACATTTCTATCCCTTTAAAACAGAATAGTGGAGATTTCTAAAAATGAGGTAAAGGCAAATGTGATGTAAAAGTACTCTAAAAATGAATTTTGGTATTTATAAAGAACGCTACAACAGTTCTTGTGGTCCAAACACGATATAGTAGTAGAAATAGTTTGAGTCTCGTGTATATTCTTGTGCAACAAATTTATAAAAAAAGATGCAAAATTGTCACAGTTTACAGAACTGCAGAATTTTTTCCAGATGTTTAAAGGGATAGTAATGTTTCACAAAAACAGCAGCTCCAATTAATCTTCATAGTATTTGGGCCATGGAGAGTGTTATATCAATACTGTCAGAGCTGTAGTTCAAGAGTAATTGAAGGATAAAGTTTCCCCTCCCGCTCCTTTTACCTAGTGTAAGCCATCTCTTCTCAGATGTGGAATCTGGTTGTAAGACCAGACAGATAACAGCAGGGGACAATCTTCTTCCTATGAGAACAATGAAAGCCCTGCCCCCCCTTGACAAGCTTTTCAGGTTTTTCCCTTATTTAAGTGAAGATTGTCCCTCTCTGCAGTCTACCTGGGCACCTCCCTTCTGCTCTGGCTGAACAGTGTTACATCAGTAAAAGGGGCGGGAGGGGGATACTTTGTTATTGAATTACTCTTGAACTACAACTCTGACAGAATTGAAATAACACTCTCCAAGGTCCAAATACTAGGATGATTAATTAGAGCTGCTTTTATTATGAAACATTGCTATCCCTTTAACACCAGGTTTAATCACTTCTTCAAAAAAAGTGGTGGAAATGTATTGATAGAATAGCTATTTAAGCCATATTTAAAAAGCTGCCGCTGTCTACTTATAAATAGCACCTCACTTTACATGCATTAGCGTTTTAGGTTTAAATTCAACATTCACATTTTTGTCTTTAAAAAAAGGAAGGGGCACCCTAAGTGGATATCCGCAGCACACCAAAAAGCCATGGCACCCTGGTTCTTAGCTAATCATTTAAACCTACATTTTTGGCATCCGCCCAGGCAGTGAACTATATTATTTCTTTTCTAAACCTTATGAGTTACTGTTCCGGCTCTCTGTAAACCACATTTATGAGACCATAACAAATACACTCATTTTTGCTTCTCTGCCAAAAAAAAAAATAGCCTGTTCCTTTTGAGTACAAATTTGATGCAATAGACAGTAAAGAAAGAATCGGTCAACATGAACACTAAAATAGTTTTACAGTGGAACATATACCAGCTTTATTGCAAATTTTTAACAACAAAAAAAAGCCCCTCTTTATTGTCTTTCAAGTTTTTCCTAAATAAAATGATGGAGTTATTTTACATATCAAATTAAGTTAGAGAATTCTATGCAATTAACTGTCAAGTTACAAAAAAGCTTTAGAAAAGAATCCTAAAATGTGTTAAAGGAGCGGTAACCTTTTTTTTATTAAAAACAAATGCTATAGGTGTTTTACTACTGTGTAAAAGAAGGATGGATATTTTAATTCAAAACGTATTACATCTCAAACATTACTTTTCATCAACCGATGTCCAAATTGCATTTTTATAATGCCGTGTTTGAGTCACTCACTACAGCTACTTATTTTAAGTGATAGGAACAGCACCACCTGTTGATCAGAATACAGTGTTGCAGTATTATTTAAAATATAAAAAGAATTAACATGCAGTATATTTTTAACTTAAAATCTTGTTTAACTCCGCAAGAAAAGCCATATAACACACATCTCTCTCTCTCTCTCTCTATATATATATATATATATATATATATATATATATATATATATATATATCTTGATAAAGGCCCCCAAGTGGGTCGAAACGTTGATCCTTATACTTAATAAATGATTGATCAATTATACACCCAGCAGTGCACCTGCTATTTGATGAGATCTCTCATCTACACATTGCTATATACATATATATATATATATATATATAGAGAGAGAGAGAGAGAGAGAGAGAGAGAAAAGTGGAGTAATTCAGGGACAAACCAACTTCAGAATAAAAAAAATAAATATTCCCCAAATTCCTGTGGTATAAATGGTACTTTTAATGTTGAATGCTGTAAAGGTCCCTAACACAATTGCTTTCTAGCATTCATCAGTTACAAAGACCCACTCCACCAACTGGCTCCCAAGGATATTATGGGCAACGTTCATAACATACCTCCAAAGGTATAAAACGTATGAGGATGATAGCCATGACATCTTTAGTAGAAAGAGGCATCTTGAAGGTACAGGTTATAGTCCCTCTAGTGGGGGGACTTATTTGATCCACTTGGATTTCCTCAATCCAGGTGAGACTGAGGAAGTGTTTTCTATGTAGGGGATGTCTGCTGCTCAGTTTGGACCCAACCCTTTCAGCTCATGTTTCTCATTCAAATTTCCTTCAGTGGACTGGCTTTTGATCATCAATCAAATTTTAAAGAGATAGTACTGGTTCATTATAACATAAGGTTCTATCATTCTTTATAGTTTGTACTAACACTCTCCACCATTGGCAATGTTCATATCACTCTAGTTTCTATGTAATTATATTATAAAGTTTCCCACTCGCACGCCTTTTACATACATCAGTCTTCTGTGTCTCAGATCAGGAAACCTGTCCGGATGGATAACATTGAGGGCCGAAGGAAAATCCTGCCCTTCTTCATTTTCCTTATAATGATGGACAGCAGACTGTCCATCAGTGTGATCTGTCCAGTCAAGTGACTGGATTTCAGATCTGAGTGGAGGTAGCTTAACATATTGAAAAGGAGCAGGAGGGGGAAACATTATACAGAAACTAGACTATGAACTATGAAACTAAACTATGAACATTGCCAATGGCAGAGAGCGTTAGTAGAAACTATAAGGAAGGATCAAACCTTATTTTATAATGAACCATTACTATCTTTTTAAAGGGATAGTAATGTTTCATAATAAAATCAACTCTAATTAATCATCATAGTATTTGGACTTTGGAGAGTGTTTCAATTCTGTCGGAGTTGCAGTTCAAGAGTAATTCAATGACAAAGTATACCCCTCCCGCCCCTTTTACTGATGTAACACTGTTCAGCCAGAGCAGAAGGGAGGTGCCCAGGTAGATTGCAGAGAGGGACAATCTTCAATTAAGATAAGGGGAAAACATGAAATACTTGTGAAGGGGGGCAGGGCTTTCATTGTTCTCACAGGAAGAAGATTGTCCCCTGCTGTTATCTGTCTGGTCTATAGTCTGCATTCCACATCTGAGAAGAGATGGCTTACACTAGGTAAAAGGGGCAGGATGGGAAACTTTGCTTGTGAATATCTCTTAAACCATAAAGGTTTGAGAGATAAGACTTATATCGTTCTTCATGTTTTTTTAATGCCTACGAAATAAAATAAAGATAAAACGAAGTATTACTATCCCTTTAAATAAAGAAAAGACAAAGAGAGGAGGAAACCAGCTGAATTTAGAGGTCCCAGAGAAATTCAGATAATTATTAAAATATCAAAACTAACTGAATTTTTACAGATTCTGATGCCGGTTAGTAGTGTTAGGGATACGTCCAATGTAGTACTTATTATGTAAAGTTATTTTTTTTAAATTCACAATTTATTGCCCCTTTAAATCAAAGGAAATATTTGTTTGTTATCCTATAATTCTGCTCATTTACCTCAGAATTGCAACACTTTGCCACTGTGCATATAGCCCACTAACAGCAGATCTTTATATAGTCAATGAGTTAATAACATTCTTATGTAGATTAATGCCTCTCAAATTAGAAGAATGTTTATGGAGTCAAGAGGTGAATACGCACTAAGCTGTGATTAAATTCCCTATTTAGAGAAGCTCTCCAGTTCATATGTTGTTCTATGTAGCCTCTACAAACAATAGAGCAGTCAGAGAATTTGATAATGAGGCTCCATCATCATATATAATAATTCGCTAAGGATGCTTGTCAGAAGCCGTCATGCGCAATAGAGACGGCTGCACGTGCTGCAGTTATGCAAAGTAGAGACCTCCCGCGCCACTGCTGATACGGAGCAGGGCACTCCGAATTCAGACCAGAGTCCTCTCTGCGCGCCTTCCTGGGACAAAGCGCCTCGCTCCGTATCAGCCGCAACGTGGGCAATCTCTACTGCTCATGACTGCAGTGGTGGCATTGTGGCCCATGTAAACGGGCTTTTCAACTAGTAGACTAATAAAGTAGTTGGATAGCTTCTAGCTGAAGATCTTAATCCCATGAAGATTTGTGAACAAGTGTACACAACTCTGTTCTCTACTACTATACACTGCCCTCCACATGCGATTACTCACAGGAATATCTATATGTGAATGATCAGATATATATATATATCTGATTGCTTGCTAGGGAAAATATGTTATTGCCCTTATTCATCAGACTAAAAAGGTGCAATTCTAGAGCAAACCAACTGGTCCATAGGAAAGAAATGAAAATTAAGCAGGTTCCCACTGATTTAAATGAGGATTCTAATCCGTTGACTAATAAAGAGGTCTCTGACACATTGCTTAGCAATGACCTCTTTAGAATCAAGTGGTTAAAAGCCCCATTTAAATCAGTGAGGATTGTCACTGCAACCCTCCAGTGGTGTAGTTGTTTTGTTCCAGAACTGCATCTGTGCAATAAGCCGAAGAGGTGTAGTTGTTGAGAGGCCAACTGTACCTTAGAGGACACATAAAAATTATGACAGTTGGTGTCAATGCAGATAGGTTGTTGATCCAGGGAAATATTTGACTGCCATTCGGTGTCAGGATGGAATTTATTTACCTACTTGCAACTTCATTGAAAATAGCTTCAATGGGGTTTTTTCTTTTGCCTTCCTCTGAACAGTGGTGATATGGTATGGGCTCGACTTGATGGACGCGTGTCTTTTTTCAGCCTCGTCACCTATGTTACTCTGACAGAATTGAAATAACACTCTCCAAAGTCCAAATACTATGATGATTAATTAGAGCTGCTTTTATTATGAAACATTGCTATCCCTTTAAATGGGGATTTTATCAATGACAGGAAAGCTAACTTCAGGAGCTGGCAATCCTGCCAACGAAGCCCTAACATCTGGCAGCTTCTTTTAACTCTTTGAATGCCGGAGGGCTTTCCAATGTCATAGTGTACATTGGAGGAGATTTTTAAGAAGTCTTCTTGATGTACATGTAAGAACGGTCACTAAACAACAGGTCATATTTATAAAGAAATAAAGTCAAGGTTATAAATATGTCTATCTGAGAATATCCTGAGAACATTCTGAGAAAATCTACAACTGAGAATATTTTTCACACACATACGTATATATATATATATATATATATATATATATATATATCATTATATTGTTCCATTAAGAACTGGTCATTCCTGGCGTTCAGATTTAATCATTAAAATTATCTTTATTTTTTGTGTAATTAGCTAACTTTGTAATGAACATATTGTTCCACAATTCTTATTTGGACAAGATCATTTCTACTCCACTTTTCAAAAAAGTTGACTGACTGGAGTTAGTACTTAGTGAAAATGTCGTTAAACATTTATACATATCCTTATGTCGCATTGGGACTTTTTTAATGACTCTTTCTTTATTACTCCAGTTTTATAAATCTCCCTTATAGTGTCCAAATCTAGGTAGTGATCTCTATGGGATGGAGTCAGACAGATGTTCCTTGCCCATGCACCCCAGGTGTCCTGCCCTCTTTTACCCTGTTGATTGGGATACAGATAACTTAGGGTTAGTGTTTTGGGGACACTAAGTCATCTTCTGAAGAAAACACGGAAGGGTTCACTTTGAAAATGTCACACACAAAAGAGCGTGTGATATAAAGGCGTAATAACCTTGATGAAAAAGGTGCTTCGCCAGGTTCTCTCCCTTTCTCTGAGTGTTCTGCCCCACCGTGTCATTCTGCATGAAAGAAGGGGAGAGGGAGTCCGTCGTAGCCCTCAGCAACATTTAGAAATCAGACTGGCGTACATTTTTAATTAATCGCGGCAGGGGTAGCACAGCTGAATCCTCTTCCTTTAGCTGACTGCTGACTACAACTCCCATCATCCCCAGTAAAATATTACAACTCTCATATAATCTTCCCACATTTGGGCTGACTCCTGCTTCTCTAGATTGAAGGGTTGAAGCGACGTTTAATGCGGCAACATGAGAATCTCGTACTTTTGATGCAGGGCGAGATTCTCATGTAGCCCTTTTCATCATGGCGACATGGTTATTGCCCCTATATGTTGCATGACATTTTCAAAGGATACCACACAGAAGAGTGCCATAAACACATTGAATGAAAAGTAAAAGGATATGTTAATGAAGTGAGTCTGGCATGGTTGGCAGAAGACAAAGAGGGGAACGAAACAGAGCAGAAGGAGGATGTGTGGTGATCAAATGAATGACAGCAGGAGCTGGCATCCAACCTGAGGTGGACCAGTGTATAGCAACCAGTGTTTGTCATGGAACTCAAATAAGGGAACATTTTCATTCATATCAATGCAGTATCGTATACTAGGTTGCTGTTGATTATGTGTTGTATCCACCTCAAGAGTTCAGTTCATAAGCAGCCATTACTTTACTTCATTTTGACTCTTATTGAGAGTATGTGGACATTAGTGGCATTACTACATCTGTGCCCTCATTCTGTTGTTATCTTTATTCCATTTTTGCCTCTGTTTGCTATTAATGCCGGTTATTTGACTTTATCAGGTTTGCCTGGGATTGATAACACTTATTTATTCTCCATCTGGGCAAACTGCATTTGTAGTTTTAGCTGCTGGTTACACGTTTTTATTCATTGTCTTTTGACTTTTTATTTTGTATTCTATTTTTCTTTATTTTGGTTCTTCTGATATATTTGAAATTGTATTTCAAAATTATACTCATTGTTCGATTTATAAATATACTGACAATAAACTTGTCTTTTGATCTATTCCAACACGTATTGGGAAATTGCGCTGTCTACCCCCTTCCCTCTATTTTTGTCTTTACATGCCTGGTGTGGTCTGCTGGCAGACTATGTTCATGCTATAGTTGGACAAGCATCAAAAGAGACTAAAGAAGGAGCCTCAATTTTCTATTAAACTACATTAGAGATAGTCTAATTTCCTATATCTCCAGCCTATGCAGGAGCTACATATACAGTATAATTACGATTCTACCAAGGTATCCCATATTTCTTCTTTCTCCATCTCGTCTATAGTGTTTCTAGGATAAAAGGTCCGGCTTTTGCTTTTATGTATCAAGTGCAGAAAGATTGGAATTGTGCTGGATATACTTACATTGTATAAAGTGCAGAAAGACTGGGATTCTGCAGTAAGATTCAGATTGTGCTGGACATACTCACATTGTATCAGGTGCAGAAAGACTGATATTGTGCTGGACATACTCACATTGTATCAGGTGCAGAAAGATTGAGATTGTGCTGGATACACTCACATTGTATCAGGTGCAGAAAGACTGATATTGTGCTGGACATACTCACATTGTATCAGGTGCAGAAAGACTAGGATTGTGCTGGACATACTCACATTGTATCAGGTGCAGAAAGACTGAGATTGTGTTGGACATACTCACATTGTATCAGGTGCAGAAAGACTGAGATTGTGCTGGATATACTCACATTGTATCAGGTGCAGAAAGACTGAGATTCTGCTGGACATATTCACATTGCATCAGATGCAGAAAGATTGAGATTGTGCTAGACATACTCATAATGCATCAGGTACAGAAAGATTGAGAGTGTGCTGAATATACTCACATTGTATCAGGTGCAGAAAGACTGAGATTGTGCTGGACATACTCACATCGTATCAGGTGCAGAAAGACTGAGATTGTGCTGGACATACTCACACTGTATCAGGTGCAGGAAGATTGAGATTGTGCTGTATATACTCACATTGTATCAGCATTGTACAAGGTGCAGAAAGATTGAGATTGTGCTGGACATACTCACATTGTATGAGGTGCAGAAAGATTGAGATTGTGCTGGACATACTTACATTGTATCAGGTGTCGAAAGATTATGATTGTGCTGGACACGTTCACATTGTATCAGGTGCAGAAAGATTGGGATTGCGCTGGACATACTCACATTGTATCAGGTGCGGGAAGATTGAGATTGTGCTGGACATACTCACATTGTATCAGGTGCAGAAAGATTAAGATTGTGCTGAACATGTTCACATTGTATCAGGTGCAGAAATATTGGTATTGTACTATATATACTCAAATTGTATCAGGTGCAGAAAGTTTGGGATTGTACTGGACATCCTGACATTTTATCAGGTGCAGAAAGATTGGGATTGTACTGGGCATACATTGTATCAGGTGCAGGAAGACTGGGATTCTACTGGACATACTCACATTGTATCAGTTGCTGAAAGACTGTGATTCTGCTGGACACACTAACATTGCATTGGGTGCAGAAAGATTGAGATTGTGACTCACATTGTATCAGTTGCAGAAAGATTGGGATTCTGCTGGACATACATTGCATCAGGTGCAGTAAGATTTGAATTGTGCTGGACATACATTGCATCAGGTGCAGTAAGATTGGGATTCTCTAACAGGTGCACAAATATTGGGATTGTGCTGGACATGTTCACATTGTATCATTTGCAGACAATTTGGGATTCTGCTGGACATACTCTCATTGTATAGTGTGCAGAAAGATTTGAATTGTGCTGGACATAGTCACATTGTATTAGTTGCAGAAAGATTGGAATTTTGCTGGACATACTCACATTGGATCAGGTGCAGAAAGACAGATTGTGACTCACATTGTATCAGTTGCAGAAAGATTGGGATTCTGCTGGACATACTCACATTGTATCAGTTGCAGAAAGATTGGGATTCTGCTGGACATACTCACATTGTATCAAGTGCAGAAAGATTGGGATTCTGCTGGACATACTCACATTGTATCAGTTGCAGAAAGATTGGGATTCTGCTGGACATACTCACATTGTATCAAGTGCAGAAAGATTGGGATTCTGCTGGACATACATTGCATCAGGTGCAGTAAGATTTGAATTGTGCTGGACATACATTGCATCAGGTGCAGAAAGATTTGAATTGTGCTGGACATACATTACATCAGGTGCAGTAAGATTGGGATTCTCTAACAGATGCACAAAGATTGGGATTGTGCTGGACATACTCTCATTCCCAACCAACTTCTGGCTGCATGGGGGTGATGAGAGTGCAATCCCCACAAGCTGGAGAGCCAAATGTTGCTTGCCCCTTCCCTTAGGCTGTTGATTTATCTGCCTAATAGGAAATGCAGCCCTGCTTGCTGATTGCTGTGTCTGGGGAAGGGATAATGTGAGTAATGTTTCTATACATCAGAGCTGTCTGATTTGATGCCTGCAGGCCAGATGCCAGCTAGAAGTGTTTTTGGCGGCCCGTGGCTTGTCTGAGAACTCATTAGTTATCATTACGTTACATCATCTTTTAAATGAGATCTGGCCTACCTGTGAATATAAAATGATCAGTCCAAGCCCATGGTAAAGATGTACAGTATGTCCATACAAGTCATCAAGAGATTGTTCCAGGTACTAGACTGCGGGTAAGAAAGGTCAAACTAAGATACGGTTTCCAGTTGCCCAGAGACTCCCCGGTGGATACTTTCAGTTCTTCCACTCCATCAGATTAGGCAAATAGAAAGCTTTAGCACCCCAATAAGGAGAAATGTTTGCTGCTGTTGTACAGATGCAGAGGCGTAACTAGAAGCCTCCGGGCCCTGGTACAAAAAGTGCCACGCCCCCCCCGACCACATTGACCCCCTCCACAATGCCTCCATCTCCTACCTGGAGCTCCCGCACGGTCCTCTTAGGAATGCAAAGCGCTGGGAGATGATGTCATCTCCCAGCGTTCTGCATTACTAGAGCGCCAGCAGGAGATTGCGGACACCAGACAGAGGGGTTGCAGGGGGAGGCTGGGCCCCTGGAGTGCACGGGCCCGGTTGCAGGTGCGACCCCTGCGACCCGTATAGTTACGCCACTGTACAGATGGGACCTTTTTCAGATGTGGTTTGACTACAATTCCCATAATTCTCAAATGGCCATTGACCATCTGAGGATGATAGGATCTGTAGTTCAACAACAGCTGGGGCACCACAGATTGCTCACTAATAGCTCCCAGGGGGTTTGGACATCATCGGCTGAATTCAAAGTTTCTCCTTTATGGTGCAATTGGTGTGCTCCAGTATGACTCCAGTTTTCTTTGAACTCTTTGAGTGCCAGACGGGTACGCAACACATTGTAGAGCAATTCATTGCATACCTCTCTGTCACTCAAAGGGTTAAAGTTATGTCCCTTGGAATAGTATTGATGTAATAAATTTCACTTTACTGGTTTGTAATCTCTCCTGAAATGGGTCTTTTCAAATTGGATGAAACCTAAAATTTGAGTTTGCCTATTTGAAAACATCTTTAAAGGTGATCTATAACCCCCTAAACAAGTTAGTCTTAACCCCTTAAGGACCATTGACGTGGCAGGACCTTCACGCTGGTCCGGCATTTAAGGACCAGTGATGGTCCTGGAACGTCACGTACTTTTATTCACAGTGCTCCTGTAGGAGTGCGGTGAGTAACACCGGGGACTGAAGTTGATCGCTCCAAGACCAGAGCGATTTCTTTCAGTCCCCCGTTCGGCGTGCCACCCCACGTGATCAGTCACGTGGGACGGCACGTCAAAGTTTCCTATCTGGTCCTTAAAGGACCGCACACCCCGGGACTGCTGGTCCTTAAGGGGTTAATATGTAGGCTATCTAGCGAATATGTGTTATATTGTCTTCATTTTTTTTTTTTTTGCTACATCGTTATTTGGCCGAAATCTAAAGAATACATACTGCCCTGCTCCTACTTCTGGACAGACTGCAGTTACCAGCTCTGTCCAATGATGGAGGCTTTCTGCCTGTAAGCTGTACTGATCTTTGGCCAATGAGAGCGCTCCAGCTTACATACAGAAAGCCTCCGTCATTGGAGGAGGCTGGATAGAGGGAGGGGAACAGAGGAAGAGTGACAGACTGCGGTACAGAGCTGGTAACCACAGTTTATCTGGAAGTAGATGCAGGGCAATATTTATTCTTTAGATTTCAGCCAAATAACGAAGTAACAAAAAAAATGAAGACAATATAACACATGTTCGCTATATAGCCTACATATTAAGACTAACTTGTTTAGGTGTGATAGATCTCCTTTAACCCTTTGTGAGCCAGAGAGGTATACTTTATACCTCTCTGAAAATCAAGATATTAAAAACTGCCTATGTAACAGGTTGGGAGATATTGATATTTTTATTTGTGTATTGTATATGCTAATGTATGATAATGGCGATTTTCAGTATGCTTTATACAGAGCTCAAAATATCCACTCTCCACTAGTCAATAGCAAGTGAAAATTTAGCCCTGGCGAGTAGAAATTCAGCCCTGGTGGGTATGTTTTGGGTTGCAGTAGCGAGTAACTTTTCAGGTCTGGCTAGTAGCAAAGGACTTCACATTTTAAGTCCTGGTTTATATATATTATACACAATCATACGTACTAAAATATTATATATAGTTACATATTGTTTTTAAATTAAACAAGCAGTTATATTTAAGGATTTTAGACTGGATGAAGATCTGATTTTTTGGGGGGCAGGTTATTCCAGACTTTCGGAGCTCTGAAGGAGAGGACAGATCGACCGGCTTCTTTCTTGTATTGTGGTATATTCAGTGAGTTATTAGCAGTGGAGCGGAGGTTACAGTTAGTATGGAGAGCTGGAGTGAGCATACTGCTCAGGTAGTCTGGTGGCTTTCCAGATAAATGGTTATAAACTATGCAAGAGAGGTGAAGGGCACGTCTACATTAGAGTGTTAGCCAATTAAAGGGATAGTAATTTTTCACAAAAACAGCAGTTCCAATTAATCTTCATAGTAATTTGGCCATGGAGAGTGTTATTTCAATACTGTCAAAGTTGTGGTTCAAGAGTAATTGAATGATAAAGTTTCCCCCTCCCATCCCTTTTACTGATTTAACACTGCTTATCTCAGATGTGGAATCCAGTCCATAGACCAGACAGATAACAGCAGGAGACAATCTTCTTCCTATGAGAACAAATAAAGCCCTGCCCCCCTTCACAAGTTTTTCAGGTTTTTCCCTTATCCTAATTGAAGATTGTCCCTCTCTGCAATCTACCTGGGCACCTCCCTTCTGCTCTGGCTGAGCAGTGTTACATCAGTAAAAGGGGCGGGAGAGGGATACTTTGTCATTGAATTACTCTTGAACTACAACTCTGACAGAATTGAAATAACACTCTCCAAAGTCCAAATAGTATGATGATTAATTAGAGCTGCTTTTATCATGAAACATTACTATCCCTTTAAAGGTGATCTATCACCCCTATACAAGTTTGTCTTTATAGTTATATTATATAGGGAATATGCTGAATACTGTATAAATTTATTTTTTAAATTGCTATTTTGCCAAAATTCAAGGAATAAATACTGCCCTGCACCCTAGTTCCAAACAGACTGAGGTTACCAGCTCTGTACCGCAGTCTGTCACTGCCTCTACTCCCCTCCCTCTATCCAGCCTCCTCTAATGGCGGAGACTTTATGCCTGTAAGCTGGAGCGATCTCATCAGCCAGAGACAGCTCCAGCTTACAGGCAGAAAGCCTGCGTCATCGGAGGAGGCTGGATAGAGTGAGGGGAGCAGAGGCAGAGTGATGGACTGCAGTTACAGAGCTGGTAACCTCAGTCTGTCCAGAAGTAGGGTACAGGGCAGTATTTATTCCTTAAATTTCGGCAAAATTGCGAATTAAAAAAGAAATGCATTCAGTATTCAACATATTCGCTATACAACATAACTATTAAGACAAACTTGTATAGGGGTGATAGATCCCCTTTAAGTTCTTCATACATATCACAATGATGGGTTGTTTAATTACATTGGAGGATAAAGTGGCAAAATGAGTTATACAGTGTGTCAAGTCTGGTAAGATGGATTTGAGGCGAAGGGAGCATATACTACATTTCCATTGTCTATGACTGGCATTAACAACTATTGTACAATACTGTTTTCTTATCGAGGGACTTAAACAGGATTTGTTTCTAAACAGAGTACCTATTTAGGGATACAGTTTAGATGTTAATTAATATATTAATATGGAGACCAAAAGTAAGGTTGGGGTCAAGCCACATACTAAGATAATTGTAACTGGGCAACGTTAGGATTAGGCTTTGTTACAATGGATAGGTGTGTATTGCAGAGATCACCCAGTTTGTGCTTTGTACCAAATACCATTGTGACCATTTTGTTGCCATTTACGAACAGTGTGCCTTTTGCTATCCATTTTTCAGCAGAGAAATCATGTTGTAATACGGCTTCAAGTTCAGATATGCTAATTAAAAGGATACTAATGGTTGCTTTTAACAACATTTAATAATGTAGATATTAAAAAAATAAATGCATTGATGTAAGTCCAGTCTCTCAAACGTGTATAGTTTGAGAGATATATGCTTCTAAAGTCCCCCCACCGCCTCTTTCACAGAGGTCAGCGCTCCAGCTTACAGCATGAAATCCTGTTCCTGGGACCAGCCAGTAGCTCTTCAGCAGAGCTAAAATAGCTCTGTCTAAAAAGAAATACTTCATTAGAACGGTCTACAACGTATGCTTGCAAACCAGGAATACTTTTTAGACTGTTCCAGTGAAGAATTCCTTTTTAGATAGCACTATTTCGGCTCTACTGAAGAGCTGCCAGCCGGTCTCGGGATCAGGATCTCATGCTGTCAGCTAAAGAGCTGACGTCTGTGAAAGGGATGGGAAGGGGGACTTTAGAAGCATATATCTCTCAAACTATGCATATTTTGAGAGTCCTTACATCAATCCATTTATTTTTTTAATATCTACAATATTAAACATTGTTAAAAGCAACCATTACTATCCCTTTAAGCTCTGGGCTACAATAATATACTTTCCCTTATTCAGAAATAAAAGTATCAATAACTCTTAAACCATGTGTCTGCGGTCTTTCTGGATAACCTGATTCATAAGCCGCTCCTAACAAAGTTTTCAAATAACAAAATTAAATTCAAGGTGACAGGTTCACGTTAATTATATTATTATCCATTATCAGCACTTACACCAGTAAAATGCCGCTTGCGGCCTTCTGAATTATTTAACACGGCCCTTGCTCAGTCTGGATTTTGTTGAGCACAACTCTGGCCTAAATTTCATTGCTGGTAATACATGTTTCTACTGATTTTATTTCATAGATTCTTATTAGGGAAACATGCAGATGAAACCTCAGTGTAATGTAAGCCTCTTTGCAGAATTCATGTACAGGAAAATCAGAGCATCTGATACCCTGCTTTTCTTCAAAACTGCTGGTACATACTATGAAGTATTCACCAGTTTTCAGGATATTTAGTGCCTGAAACAAACAGAGAATATATTAGAAGACCGTGGCATAAATGCCACCATTATCACAATACACTTGCATTCAGTGTATGTCAGCACTATGGAACCTTCCAGCCTTAACATGGAGGATGGCATTGGCATATGTAAGTGGTTCTCTCTCCCTGAAGAATGGGCATGTGCCAAATAAGATAAAGGTCTTTAAAGAATTTGCAAATGGCTATTCACAAAGAAATCAGTGTTTCCCTGCACCTTCAGCCACTGTCCATTTGCTGCAGTGGTTGGTAAAACTTTGATGTACCTTGGGCACCAGCTTAGGTTTTCACAGTTGTCCTACAAATCTATATATATAAAAGCATCATGTGACCAAAAAACTTGTCTGTAGTCTAACACACCCAGGGGTGGCAGTAAGGAGGGGATATTCATGTCTCCTCCCTACTGACAGTCCTTGAGATACTGAGGGGGTGTGATTTTGACAGGAGCAGGAGTCGGCAGGGCTCTGCAAGGAGTTAGCCCATCCTCAACTTCTTCCGCAACAAAAAAAAAGCATGGCTGACAAACACACACACATACATACATACACACTGTGAAACACATACATGCACATACACACATACATACATACATGTAACCCCCTGGATGTTTTCTGTTGTGGGTCTCCTACGGACTTAGAAGCACTTACTACGCTGTTTAGAACTTTGAAGTTGTGCTCAGGATGTGAAAAGGAGGCTTGAACTTCAAGGAACCGAATGAGAATGCTCATAACATGAAAAAGAGGCTTGGAATACAAGGAACTGAATGAGAATTCTCAGAACATGATAAAGTGGCGTGGAATACAAGAAATTTACTGGGCAGATGCACAACAGACACAGACATACACACACAGCCCTCACCTGAGCCTCTTCTAATCCCAAATGTCCTCATACTGCACACACACACACACACACACACACTCACACACACAATGCCCTCACCTGTACTTCTCCTGTTAACCCTTTCAGTGCCAGAGGGTTATGCAACACATTCTTTGCAATATGTTGCAAATCAGTCTGGCATTCAAAGGGTAAAACCTTTATAGACTCTTAACTTGCAGGGAAGTAATGTACAAGGGAGGTAGGGATGTCGGACGCCTATGCTACTCAAACGGTTAACCCTTGGGAGTGCCAGAGGGGTATGGAAAACATTACTTTGTAATGAGTTGAGAATCCCTCTGCCACTCAAAGGGTTAAAGGGATAGTAATACTTTTATTAAAGTGCAGCTCCAAGTCATTTTTATATTTAATTACTTACAGCGTTGTAGTTCAAATGCTATTCAAGCCGAAAGAATCCCCCTCCTGCCCCTTTGCTTGCATCACTCAGCCTCTCATTCTGGTCCGGATGGAGCCAGCAAGGGACAATCTTCAGTAAGCAAAAGGAAAATCCTGCCCTCCTTCCTCATGGGCAGCAGGTTTTCCTTATACTTACTGAATGAAGATTGTCCCTCGCTGCATCTGTCCAGTCCCACGACCACTTTACAAGGTGGCCAGGAGGGGTGGGAGGGTGATCCTTTCGGCTTCAACAGTGTTTGAACTACACCACCGTAAAAAATTAAATATAGCGTAATGTTAAAAAAATATAAAGCAGACTCAGAGATAAACTTAATAGAAGTATTACTATCCCTTTAAAACATGATATACTCTTGACTTTTTCATATGTGTCGGTGTTGGGCTTTTTTAGAGCCTTTTTTTTATTTTTTGAGATGGACAGTGGATGCCCAGGATCCCTGGTCTTCCCTCAACTCAGAGACACCCAGCACTGCCTCTCAATGGCTGATACCCCTGCCAGACTCTAGACTGTGGCCTGCTCCCTCAGGATCAACAGCGGCTTCTTCCTCCCACACTGGATCTGGACATTGCGACCCACATTGTGGGGAGAAGAGTGTCTCCGCTGCACCAGGGACAGTAAGATGGGGCGCTGAATCTACATTATTTATGTCTTCAGTACAACTTGTTTATACATTATCAGCACTCTATTTAACCATTTGAGTGCCAGAGAGGTAACTAATGCATTGTACCATAACAAATTGGATGCCTTTTCAGTACTCAAAGGGTTAACTCTGACATGACACACCACTGTATACTGCGTGGCACTCTATGGTTTAACATGCTGGTATGAGTCTCTCTCACATAATCTCCTTTTATTTCCTGCTTTCCACTTCTACATGCCAAACACACAGAGGCATAATACTGCAATTCTGCATGAAAATAAAGGAAATAATTAACACCACAAGATGAGGGGCGGCAACACATTGTGAGAGATCTACATTTGGCTTTTAATGCTCTGAATACTGCAGATATTCACTTTAATACAAGGTTGTTACCGACACAGCACTGTAAAGCTCCTACACTAATCCCAGGGTGGCCACATCCCACACTTCTACATTCAGAACCTACAGATCAGCAAGAGCAGGAACTTTCACACGTGGGGCAGCTATCATTGTGTCAGTGTCCCCTCTGTGTGTGTGTGTCTGCCTGTGTGTTGCATATGTCTGTGTTTATCAGTGTGTCTACATTTCAGACACATACGCCCAATGTTCATAACATGACGGGCAACACTGTCCCTCATTGCTAGTACTTTGATAAAAATCAGAATATCATATGTCTGTAATGAAATTGTTAATTGATCCCTTATAAACTGCCTGTGAATTCCAGACTGTGTGTGCCTTGTGAATTCTAAGCTGTATGTGCCCTGAGAATTCCAGACTGTGTGTGCCTTGAGAATTCTAAACTGTATGTGCCCTGAGAATTCCAGACTGTGTGTGCCTTGAGAATTCTAAGCTGTATGTGCCCTGAGAATTCCAGACTGTGTGTGCCTTGAGAATTCTAAACTGTATGTGCCCTGAGAATTCCAGACTGTGTGTGCCTTGAGAATTCTAAGCTGTATGTGCCCTGAGAATTCCAGACTGTGTGTGCCTTGAGAATTCTACTCTGTATGTGCCCTGAGAATTCCAGACTGTGTGTGCCTTGAGAATTCTAAGCTGTATGTGCCCTGAGAATTCCAGGCTGTGTGTGCGTCTTGAGAATTCTAAGCTGTATGTGCCCTGAGAATTCCAGACTGTGTGTGCCTTGAGAATTCTAAGCTGTATGTGCCCTGAAAATTCCAGACTGTGTGTGCCTTGATAATTCTAAGTTGTATGTGCCCTGAGAATTCCAGACTGTGTGTGCCTTGAGAATTCTAAGCTGTATGTGCCCTGAGAATTCCAGACTGTGTGTGCCTTGATAATTCTAAGCTGTATGTGCCCTGAGAATTCCAGACTGTGTGTGCCTTGATAATTCTAAGCTGTATGTGCCCTGAGAATTCCAGACTGTGTGTGCCTTGAGAATTCTACTCTGTATGTGCCCTGAGAATTCCAGACAGTGTGTGCCTTGAGAATTCTAAGCTGTATGTGCCCTGAGAATTCCAGACTGTGTGTGCCTTGAGAATTCTAAGCTGTATGTGCCCTGAGAATTCCAGACTGTGTGTGCCTTGAGAATTCTAAGCTGTATGTGCCCTGAAAATTCCAGACTGTGTGTGCCTTGATAATTCTAAGTTGTATGTGCCCTGAGAATTCCAGACT
Source organism: Rhinophrynus dorsalis (assembly GCA_037306005.1). Taxonomy (NCBI): domain Eukaryota; kingdom Metazoa; phylum Chordata; class Amphibia; order Anura; family Rhinophrynidae; genus Rhinophrynus; species Rhinophrynus dorsalis. The sequence continues at coordinate 441,991,612 of CM074722.1, read as the reverse complement.
GTGTGTGCCTTGAGAATTCTAAGCTGTATGTGCCCTGAGAATTCCAGACTGTGTGTGCCTTGAGAATTCTAAGCTGTATGTGCCCTGAGAATTCCAGACTGTGTGTGCCTTGAGAATTCTAAGCTGTATGTGCCCTGAGAATTCCAGACTGTGTGTGCCTTGATAATTCTAAGCTGTATGTGCCCTGAGAATTCCAGGCTGTGTGTGCCTTGAGAATTCTAAGCTGTATGTGCCCTGAGAATTCCAGAATGCGTGTGCCTTGAGAATTCTAAGCTGTATGTGCCCTGAGAATTCCAGACTGTGTGTGCTTTGAAAATACCAAAACTGTGTTTGCCCTGAGAATTCCAAACTAAGGGCCATATGTTCAAAGGGATAACGATAAAAAATGTTGTATGAACGACAAAAATAAGTATTTTCTAAAGAGTAAACTACAAAAAACTAGTGTACAACACAACTCCAGAATTGCTGGGCAAAGAGGCGGGGAAAGGGCGTGGCTAAATTATTCTCCAGTGTCGTATAGAGGAAAAGAAAATTTCAGTCAGGACAAACGACATTTCTGATCACAACCGACACTCTCTGAAAATATTAATGATCCCAAAGACACTGTACTTTGAAAAGTTGTTCAAATGACAAAAGCTATTTCGCTACTTCTTAGAACATACGGCCTTAATTGTGCCCTGAGAATTCTAAACTGTGTGTGCCCTGAGAACTCCTGACTACATGTGCCCTGAGAATTCCAAGCTGTGGGTGCCCTGAAATCCCAGGCTGCATGTGCCTTGAGAATTCCAGATTAAGGGTGGCCTAAGAATTCCTATCTTTGTCACTCACAGCTCATATCACTCTTACTCACAACTCATATCACTCTTACACACAACTCATATCACTCTTATTTCCAGCTTGTATCACTCTTACTCCCAGCTCATATCACTCTTACTGACAGCTCGTATCACTCTTACTCCCAGCTCATATCACTCTTACTGACAGCTCATATTACTCTTACTCCCAGCTCATATCACTTTCACTCACAGTTTACACCACTGTCACTCACAGCGCATATCATTGTCACTCACAGCTCATATCACTCTTACTCCCAGTTTCAACACTGTCACTCACAGCTCATATCACTCACTCACAGCTCATACCACTCTCACTCACAGTTCATCTCACAGCACATATCATTTGCAGCGCATATCACTCACAGTGCATATCACTTTCACTCAGCTCATATCACTCACTCACAACTCATATCACACTTACTCAGGGCCGGCGCCACCTATAGGCGAGGTAGGCGCCGGCCTAGGGCGCACATGTACTGTGGGCGTGGGCATGCAGTGGAGAAAAGCTGCGCCCGCTGCCCGCACGCACCACACCGGAAGCGCAACACAGTCAGATCTGTGTTGCTACTGCGGTCCTTCATCGCCATCAACTCTTTAGTAATGCAGAGCGCGCTGAGAGTCATGATCTCCCGGCGCGCTCTGCATTACTGAAAAGAAGACTGCGCGGGTGCTCCAGGTATGCAATGGGGGGCAAGTTAGAGCTGATGGGTGGCAAAGTGGAGCTGATGGGGGGCAAGCTGGAGCTGATAGGGAGCAAAGTGGAGCTGATGGAGGGAAGTTGGAGCTGATGGGGGCATAGTGGAGCTGATGGGGGCAAGTTGGAGCTGGTGGGGGCATGGTGGAGCTGGTGGGGGCAAGTTGGAGCTGTTGGGGACAAGTTGGAGCAGATGGGGGGCAAAGTGGAGCTGATGGGGGCAAGTTGGAGCTGGTGGGGGCAAGGTGGAGCTGATAGGGGGCAAAATGGAGCCGGTGGGGGGCATCTCTTAAAGGCATCTCCAGACCAGGGGCAGAGAGAGTACAATTATGAAAAGAGGTGGGGTATAAGTAGGCGGGGTATAAAGGGGTGGCACACAAGGGGTGGAGCCAAATGGGTGGCAAAATTAGGTTTTGCCTTGGGTGGCAAAAATCCTTGCACCAGCCCTGCACTTACTTACAGTTTACAACTATCACTCACAGCTCATATCACTCTCACTCAAAACTCATATCACTCTTACTGACAGCTCGTATCACTCTTATTCCCAGCTCATATCACTCTTACTCACAGCTCATAGCACTCTTACTCACAGCTCATAGCACTCGTACTCACAGCTCATATTACTCTTACTCCCAGCTCGTATCACTTTCACTCACAGTTTACACCACTGTCACTCACAGCGCATATCACTTTTTACTTACAGCTCATATCACTCTTACTCAGAGCATTTCACACTCACTCACAGCTCATATCACTCTTACTCCCAGTTACAACACTGTCACTCACAGCCATACCTCCCAACTGTCCCTCTTTAGGAGGGACAGTCCCTCTTTGAGACCCAAATCCCTCTGTCCCTCTTTTCTACCCTTTTGTCCCTCTTTTCAGGATATCAGAACGAGTATTGTGTATTACTTTGCTCCACAGCAATAAAACTCACATTAATGTTTAGTTAATTTTTAAGATATGTGTTTATACATTAATCTGTGTAAATATAATACTTTGGTATTGCTCTAAATAATTTATTCAGTTAAACAAAGAGGAGCCAATAGGTCATGAAATATCCTAAAACTTCTCGGTAATGCCCCGCCCACCAGCCACACCCCCATAAACACCACCTAAAACAAAAGTGTCCCTCTTTGGTTATTTGAAATGTTGGGAGGCATGACTCACAGCTCATATCACTCTCACTCACACTCAAACTGCATACCAGTAATTGAAATGGGGCTTTTAACCCAGTTGAATTCTAGAGATGTCTGCAACACATTGTGATAAAGGACGGGAGCAATTCTGGAGATAATCAACAGCTCTAGCATCCCAGGAGTAATTGCCTTTGTTTAGCATCAATGTATCATAACTTCTCATGTACACAAGTGGTAAAAAAACCATCACAACTAAAATTAATGTAAATAAAGTCAATAATATTCTGCGGTTTGTAAGGAGACATTTGTACCATTCCATTTCAGCATCATCAAATGCAAATTCTTTTAGTAAACATGCTCCTAAAGTCATCATTATTAAGCTACGTGAATATGAAAAATCTATCCCCTAAAGACAGAACAGCACTAATCGGCCTTAATGCCAGTATGTGCTGGAGAGCCGATTTATATCCAGAACTGTTTCTAACAGTTCCTTGGGGTGGTAAAATACTGCTGTACACGCAGCCATCTCTAACAGAGAATCAAATCCTCTGTTCTCTTTCCCCGGACCCATTAAAATCTGTTCTCTTCTGCCAGACGCATTTGGAAAGGGGATTTAATAATTCATAAGTAAAACTATATATAAAGCAGGTTAGTCAGAGACACGTCACCGCTGCCTGATGTAGCCAAGTTGCATCTGTTTGATACTTCATGTGAAATGCTTTCTGTTCCCGGATGAAATGTCGACTTCAAAATAATGGTTACAATGGGGAGATTTAAAGGGGAGAGAGATCAAGCTTGATGGTCTAATTTTGCTCAGTGCAGCACTGGGATCACATAAGCTTGTTCATATGATATATTTTAGCAGATGTATCTGTAATTCTACAGAGGCTGTTGTGCTAAGAAGAATGGTTATAAATAGAATCTACTAGGACCCGGGGTGAAATCTGAGGCTGCCTACCCCTTCCCATACAAACACCCGACAGTCAGGAATTGTTGTTATGATGTACTACTTGAACGTATGCATGAGTGGTGCCCACTTGTCACAGTGCCTTACCTTGGCCTGCGCCGTTCAGCCAGGAGTAGGGTTCTGAACAGACGCTCCTGCATCACTAGCAGCATTCCTCTGCCTGCGGCCTAGTCTGGTTCCTGGTTACTGGCAGCATTGAATCAGGCACTTGCCTGGACGCTTGTTATAGGCCCAGCCTGGGCAACCTAATTGGTCCCGCCTTCTCCTACACCTTTATAAACCTCTATGGGCCTGTGTATCAGTTACCCTTATGTTGGTATTCTGAGCAGTTCATTATCTAGTATTCCTGATTCCTGTGTATGATCTGGCTTATCCAACCATCCATTCTGGTGCTGACCTGCAGCTCTGTCTGACTATTCTCCTTATGCATTCTGATTTGGCTCAGATATCCTTTCTGGTGCAAACCAGTGGCTCTGGCTGACTACCCGCTCTGTGTATGACCTAGGCTTGTCTGACTACCCACTCTGGTGTTGACCTGGGGCTCTGTCCACTGCGCATCCAGCATTCCATCGCTTCAGTGGATATCCTATCTGGTGGAACACCCATGGCTCTGGCTGACTACTCGCTCCGTGTATGACTTCGGCTCGTCTGACTATCCTATCTGGTGCTTACTAGAAGGCCCTGTCTGTTCGCTCCTAGGGTTGGTTCCGTTATTCGACATCCTTCCTAGTTTTGACCTGGGGCTATCAGACTCCCAGATACTGACTGCTGGCTGAGTCAGTATCACTCTTGGGCGTTACTGTACAGCGAGACTCCAGCAGGCTGAGGCCTAGTCTCAGACAGTGTGGTGGTGATATTAGGAGACTGCTATTCCTGATACAGTATTCGCCTTTTCGATCACCCACTGTGTGTATATATTATATTGCATTACTGTATTATTCTCATAATAAAGGTTATATTAACTATATCCTGGCTCTGCTTGCCAACCGTAACAACACTGTATCTTTGTTTTATGTAGATTGGTACCATGCTCTAGACAGGGAGGTTTTTCCTTTGTTTCCTATCATAGTTGGGATATTGGCATAAGAAAAAACTCTGACTTAAATCCTAGTAAGGCAAATGCTTCCTTTTACTGTACTTTTCTACATAATGGATGGACCTCTTTATATCATTCTATATCCTTTTTGGGGGGTAGACATGAGGTATCACCGACCAGGAAAGATGACCACCATGTGAGTGCTTCTGTTAGAATTGAAATGTATTGGTTGCCACAGTTTGTCTATCCCATCAGTTATAGGTCATTATTTATATCATATTTTATTTATGTTTTACTTTTATTGTGTTTTTCTTTATTATGTGACTAGTTTTAAAGCCTGTGTACACGGGCCAACAGTGGCGGCGCTGCAGTCATGCGCAGTACTGACTGCCCGAACGCGCCGCAGCCGATATGGAGGGAGGAACTTCGAATTCAGACTGTAGTCCTCTCTGCGCACCTTCCTGGGACCTTGGTACCAGGAAGGTGTGCAGAGAGGACTCCAGTCTGAATTCGGAGCTCCCCGCACCGTATCAGCCATGGTGCGGGCAGTCTGTACTTCGCATGACTGCAGCGCGCGAAGCCGTCTCTACTGCGCATGACAGCTTCTGACAAACATCCGTAGTGAATTATAATATAGGATTGGATACATGATGAAGTAGGTGTTGGTCGGGACTGTGATTATATGTTCATCATAATCATCAGTAATGCAGATGGCCCTTTTTTTCAAGTTATTGGCCATTGGCCATCCAGTGTTTGTACACTTCCATCACTGTTTGATTGGCCTATTTGGGTAATATGGGTTTGAATAAATATCAGTGAGCCATGGTATTCTGTTTCACCCAATATTTCTGAGGAAATGGCTTATAGACATGAAACATCTTGATAAATTGGCTTCAACTGCATTTTTGAATGACTGTACTTTTTTATTCAGCTTTCATTATTAGTATCAATTTCACATTTCCAGCAGCTAATACCTTGGTGTCTCCAAGAGCAGGGCAGACTCATTCTCCTGCATATGATCTTGCATGTTCTCAGTGAATCTGAGAAAAGCCCTCATTATAACATGAGGATGAATGAACATTGCCAGATTTCTCATTAGGCAGAGAAGGCATGCTTAGTGTAGCACATTTACAGAGGTACTGCGGCAGCTGCTGACCCTGCCCACTTGCACACCCACACCCAGTATCCTGATAAGTGTATAGATTGAAGAGTGTGTCTGAAAAATAAACAAGCAGAACAGTTTTCACTACCTCCCTCTGCAGTTTCCAATCTGTCTGACTGCCCCATGCTATTAAATTAGGGTTGCCATCCAGACGGTATTTTACCGGTAGGCCGTTAAAAATCGGCTTCTTTCCAATGTTAAGTCTATGGAGGGAATGCCTTGGCTGGTATATTTTTGAAGAAAAGGCGGAAACCCTATATTAAATGAACACACTACTGCCTGAGAACTGTTCCTGAAAATGCTAAGACCAATGCACTTTTTCCCTGGGTTACCCCTGTAATTCTTAGTGTTTTATTTGCAGTCCAATTCCACCACTCTTTCTGAGCCCAGTACCGAAGCAACCAATTGGGGAATTTTACATTTCTTGAGAGAACCTAATTTAAAGCCACCCTACTGATTTCTTCAGTACTGTGTTAATTGCATAGAGTGGGATGATTGGACAGCAGATATAACCACTGAGGTGGAGCAAGGGGAGGGTCTAGATACATCTATGTTTTTATGCCTGGGGAGCCAAGGATATTTGGGCCGGTGTATGAGAAGTTATTTTTTATGTGTGCATACATTTGACAGTCGAACAGCACCCTGTTGTCTTTTTTTTTCTTCTTTTACAAGCTGATCCTCTCAGGATGTCAGTGTATTTTATTCTATGGGTGTCTCCTTCAAAGTGTTGATGCCTATTGTTTGTCATTAGGACATGTTCAGTAAAGCCAGACTAGAAATAGGGATAAGTGAGGGCACTTACCTACAGATACGATGCAAAAGACATCTATAGAAACAGATATATCGTACTGCTGTATGGAAGGCATCAGCCTACAGTACGTAATTCCTTTTGTTAAAGCAGAACTACCACCTCCACTAAAGTCGCCCTGAAATACTTAGGCAGGTGGTGACTAGCTTACTAATCATTACTTTATCTCTCAACTTTATCTCCACAAATAAAGTTATTCTTAAGCTTCCGAGACTGTCCTACAGGTTACTGCAGCCTGTGTGCCTGCTCCATCAGTATCTTCTGGAGCCGTCCGAGCCAGCGCAATACCTGTTAAAGGTGAAGAGGACTGACAGCACAGGCACGCATTCAAGATGTCCGCGGTAATGCCTGGCTTCCGATGTCGGAAGCTTAAGGATAACTTTATTTGTGGGTACTTTAGAGATGTAAATAATGATTACAAAGCTAGTCGCCACCTGCATAAGTATTGCAGGGTGACTTTAGTGGAGGTGGTAGTTTCGCTTTAAAAAAAATAGGGCCGTGTTCAAGAAGCTGAAGAGGTGCAGTTCTGGAGCAAACGATCTGTACCATAGTACCACAGGCTGTGAGCCACCCGGAGCTCCCCTCTCCGGATCAGCCCGTGTATACGGGCTTTGTAACTAGTTGTTAAATAATGTCTTATAAACCTATCTAGCACTGAAAGGGTCAAAAGCCCCATTTAAATCAATGGAAATTTGGCAATATTTTTATTTCTCCCCTATGGTTTAAGTGGTTTGCCCCAGAATTGCACCTTTCACTTCTGAAAACAGCCCTAAGAGGCTAATATCCCTATAGGCACACTTTTCCTTTAATCTCTCACAGATAACTACAATTTTGCGGCCCCCAATTAACTCCATGGATGCTTGAGACATCTCCAGTGCATTGTTTCACAATGTGTTGGAGACATCTCTCGGTTCTGAGGGGTTAAATGAACAGTAACCTCTAGTATACTAACTAAATGCAGGTTATATAAAGCCCAGATTACTTCTAACTTTCTCCAGTAGCTCGGGTGTTAATACTCACAGAGTTGCATGACTGATCCCATGCCTTTTCTCTAAGGCAAGATAGAAGGAGCCTTCATGTCCCGTACCGGATCAGTGACTATCACTACTGGAGCTTAAAGGGATAGTAATGTTTCATAAAAACAGCAGCTCCAATTAATCTTCATAGTATTTGGGCCATGGAGAGTGTTATTTCAATACTGTCAGAGTTGTAGCTCAAGAGTAATTGAATGATAACGTATCCCCTTCCCAACCCTTTTACCTAGTGTAAGACACTTCTCCTCAGATGTGGAATCTGGTCTCTTGACCAGACATCTCACAGCAAGGAACAATCTTCTTTCCATGAGCATAAAGAAAACCCTGTCCCCCTTGACAGTATTTTCAGGTTTTCCCTTATCATCACTGAAGATTGTCCCTCTCTCTGACCTATCCACACAGTCTTGCTGCTCTGAGGTGAACAGTGTTACATCAATAAAAGGGGAAGGAGGGGTATACTTTATCATTCAATTACTCTTGAACTACAACTCTGACAGTATTGAAATAACACTCTACATGATCCAAATACTATGAAGATTAATTGGAGCTGCATTTATTGTGAAACATATTGAATCAGTGCACTTGCACATTAGGATTTACTGTTCCTTATAGAATAATTTGTTTGACTTGTTATATTGAATCAGTTGCTTAAATATTTTGGGGTTTTTTTCCCCTCCAGGGAAAACGGTACAAAAACTCTCTGGAAACAGTGGGAACTCCGGATTCCAGCCGTGGCAACCGCAATGAAAAGAAGACATTAAAGTAAGTGTATATGGGAATTACAGGGATTTCAAAATGGGGGCCTTCAAATTCACAGAATTTCCAAACCTGTTGTCTTTCCCGAGATATAACGAACGTAACCAAATTCACAGCCGGTACAGCATTGATTGTGAAACTAACCCATGCGTATTTCTCTTATCCTAAAATTAACCCATCTAGATCCTGGACAGCTCTAACTTTCGGCAGAACATTTCTTTTTCTAGATGCTACCTATGAATTTACCATGCAGTCTGCTGCCAAAACAAGACGCTCATTCTTGAGCCAAGATGCCTTTCTGTTGTTGGGAAATGTAACATAACCATGAATCACAAACATAAGCTTTGAAGGTGCAGAAACTGTTTTTACGAAAAAAAATTTGTCATATGGATTTTCCTGCTGAGTAAAACACTCAAGGCTAGATGATCCATTCAAAAGTTATTAAACCTCAAACAGTTTTTTGAAATCTAATTGTTAGCAACAGCGCTACCTGCTGTCCAAAAGGCATTTTTATAATGGACTCCATGGGCCTTATTTTCAAAATAAAAGTGGAGTAAATCTGGGTGAAACCAAGTACACCATACAAAGAAATAAAAGTCCCATTGATTTAAATGGGGCTTTTAACCTCTTGAATGCTAGGCAGTGTACTGCAAAACAAAAAAAAAAATGTGTTGGAAACCTCTTTCTCCTTTAACAGGATAGTAATACTTAATATGTAAAAAAAAAAGAAAAAAATGTATAATATATATATATTAATATTAGGAATTATCCTCCTGAGTAAAACAAGAGTATTCTCACTGCGGAGAGGTCTTTTATTTGAACATTATTACAGCTCAAACTTGAATTTTAGGTGCATTGCAATGCATTGGGCACCTCTCTGGTACTCATACGGTTAATAGGCCAGACAGTGTTGTACGTAGACATTGGTGCAAAAATGTATTTGGGCCCCCAACACAAAAACATTTCCATGCGGCATAACTAGATCCTGTTGGACACTGGGGCAGATGGGGGGGGCCCTGTTGATGCAGGCCCACATGTAACTGCCCCTCTCTGCACCCCCTGTACTTATGCCCTTGGGACCAGAAAGCTCGAAAGTCATAATGGCCCTTATGAAATTTAGACTTGTGGTTTTGTTCAACAAAGAACATCTGTGGTCAGTCTTGGGTGCTTTCCAACGTGTTGCCCACCCCTCTGGTCCTTATATAGTTAAGTAGGCTTATACACTCTGCCTACTGCAGTTTAAAAGAAAAAAGCTGGCAATAACTGGCATGTATCAATTGTGTACTGTTAGAATAATACATTTTACAGAAAAGTAAAAGTTACCTACAATGTTTCATTCCTCCTGCAGGGAAATCCAGGAGTGATAGTTTCTCAGTATAGCAGCTTAGCTGTTGGTTAAAGGGATAGTAATGGTTAATTTTAAGTTGATGTAATATTGTAGACATTAAAAAAAGATTAACATCAATGTCTTATCTCTCAAACCTTTATGGTTTGAGAGATATAACTTGCTAAAGTTACCTCTTCCTGGCTGTTTTACTCAAGTCTGCCATCTAGCTGACAGCCGCAGATTCCAGTCATTTGACTAGACAGAGGCTCTTCAGCAGAGCTGAAATCAGACTATTTAGAAATAAATACTTCATTGGAACAGTCTACAAAGTGTACTTGCAAGCCAGGCACACTTTGTAGACCATTCCAAATTAAGTATTTATCTTTAGATATCGTCATATCGGCACTGCTGAAGAGCCACATCTGGTCAAGTGACCAGAATCTGCTTCTGACAGCTTTACAGCTCGTCAAGCAGAAAGGGGAGGGACCAGGGAACTTTATTTTCCTATATCTCTCAAACCATAATGGTTTGAGAGATATGAATAAGTGCAAGTACTCTCTTTTAATTGTATCTACCATATAGTTAATACATTTTTTCTGACAGTACTAGCCCTTTAACAGCCAGCCAGACCCAATGGCCAGACACAATTGGCCCAAGGTCCATGTTTTGCCCTTATTGATTTAAGATATTTAAATTAACAACAAAATCTATAAATGTACTGAGGTTATATACACTTAAATATCCTGTAGTTCATGTTACCATCTGTAAAACCTCTCAATTTGTTTTCTGGGGCCTGAAATCTAGTCTTATACATGCTCTAAAGGAGCAGACAGTCCTGCCTTTTCCAGGGTTCCCATTGAATGTCCAAAATTGTCTGTAAATGGGCTAAGTTAACAGCTTTTTATGAGCAATGGGCATTAATCACAATCAACTAAGCTTAGTCTTCAATCCAATAAAAACATTAAATATATGCTATCTGAACAGGATAATTTACAATTTTGCATTAACCGTTTGAGTGCCAGAGAGATAGCCAACACATTGCAACACATTTAAATAGTTGACATTTAAAGTTATAGCAACCTGTGTTTTCTGTTTGTTTGTTTGTTTGTTTGTTTTAGTGTTTCCTTAAAAGCCCCATTTAAATCAATGAGACTTTGTTTTGTCACATAAGGGAAAGCTAGTTTGCCCCAGAATTACTTCACTTTTCTCTTGTGTATAAGGCTCAGCTGGAAAACTTGAGTCTTTGACTACGGCTGTCCATTATAAATGACAGCAACAGTGATCAGAATTGGAAATTGCACTTTAATTAAAAATGAACAAAGTTGAGTTGCAATTACTTTTCAATTAATAATATCCCAACCGTGGGAGTACTCTTGATTTACTCAACAAGAAATTACATATATATATATATATATATATATATATATATATATATATATATATATATATGTTTGTGTGTGCTTATTTTTCATTAAAACATTTAGTGCACCTTTAAAGCTGAACATTTTCATAAGATTGGCCTGTTGATGATGAAATATACATGCAAATTACACACCTGACTGTACATATGTGTTTGATATATACATACACACGTTGTGAGAAAGAGCCTACACAATCTCTCCTCTCCCTTCGTTCGTCGTTCTTCCTTTCTTTCCAACAGGTGCTTCCTTTCTCTTCCTTTTCAATGATAATTTCAATGGAATCAATCGGAAAAAAAAAGGTTTTTGTCTCAGCTCCCTGCATTGAGCGCTTTTGTTCTCCCCCCGAACATAACAAAAAAAAAATGCCTTCTTATCTTTCTGCGAGATGAGTACAGTACAACGTATTTAATCAGCTTTTGTATAATCTTTGCTGATTCCAGTCCCTCTCGTTATTCACATATGGATATTTATATTTGCTCATTGTGACTTTTTCTGCATATTAAAAAAAGAAAGTAACTATTATGCAGGGGGAAATGTATTTTTATCTTCCATCTGCCTTTTCATTTTAAGTACCATTTTATTTTATTCAAGTCTTAAAATTCTGCTTTCAGATTAAAGCACAGATTATTAATTATTTAAAATCATATAAAATATGGTTTCATGCCTTGTTATCTAGCTGTTCTCCTCCTAACGTAATGCCTTTTATCTTGCTGTTGATTTTAAAAGGGAATTATGGCCATATGCTGGAAGATAAAGAAGAGCAATTCTCTAGCAATCCAAGTGCACCATAGGAGTGGTTTTAATTCATTTTTTAACCCCTGAATGCAAGGCATTGCACAGGGGACATTTTATTTGTCTCTTTTGGTACAGTTAATCTTTCCCATTTCTTTTTAGAACATTATTTAGTGTCACATAAAATATTCTATAATTTCCCATTTCCTCTCTATTCTCCTTCTAAACTAAAATTTTCCCTGCTTTACATCTTTATTACTGCTTTAAAGGAGGGATAGTAATAAAGGGATAGTAATGCCAGAAATAAACTTTATTCAGTATGGGAGATTTTACAAAAAAATAAAGTATTTGGAGACAGTCCTGGTTGGAGAGATATTTGCAGCTAATGTTCCCTCTCTCCTGATGTCATCTGTAAAGCTGACAGCAGGAGACTCGAGTCGTGTGACTCAAGGCGGCTCTTCAGCAGAGCCGAAATAGCAATCAGTAAAAAGAAATACTTAATTGGAAAGGTCTGCAAAGTGTGCTTGCAAACCAAGCACACTTTGTAGACCATTCCAATGAAGTAATTCTTTTGAAAGATAGCTATATCGGCTCTGCTGAAGAGCCGCCAGCTGGTCCCAGGACCGGGATCTCCTGCTGTCAGCAGAGCGCTGATGTCAGGAGAAGGGTAGGGAATGAGGAACTTTAGCCCTGAATATCTCTCAAACTGTAAATGTTTGAGAGATAGGACTTTCTCCAAATACTTTATTTTTGTGTAATCTACCACACTGATTAAAGTTTATTTCTGGCATTACTAACCCTTTAAAAGGCGAACTAGGTGCTGGATTCATGATGGTAATGCTTGGAGCAAAGCAACTGAGGGGGCCCTGAGAGGGGCGAAACGTTGATATGATTTAAGTGTATAATAAAATGTATTATTTTTTTAAGAACCTAGTGTGCATTTGCTGTGTGATGGTTTTTCCATCTACAAACCCACTATCAATTTTCATTTTTCAAGCTGCACCGGTCAAGTAGATATACAATTTTCCTTTTCTTCATTATGGAGTGCCCAGTTATTTTGCTCTCTATATATAAATATATATATATGTATAGACAAAGAAGTGGGAGTTGGTAGCACTCACTCTCAAAAAAGTTCTTGCCCAGGTGCACAGTCCCAAATTTAGATGAAGCATAGAAATAAAAGGAGGGCAGCATCCGTGGGTGTTTGATAAGACCCACGGGTGCTGCCCTATCTATAAATAACATAAGCGCTAGCCTGCAACGCTCCCTGTGTGTGTGAAACTGCACATGCGCAGTAGAGACTGCAGGAAAGATGCAGTCATGCGCAGTAGGGACTGGCCGAACGTACTGACTCTGGACGGCTCACCACCTGTCCGTGCTCCCGGCTCCGGGGCAGCAGTCTAGGCTGCTGGGTGGTATTTTAGCCCGTGTATATGGGCTTTCCTACTAGTATATATTATAGTGTTAACAAGAGCATCAGCTGGTGTCCAAAATGCAGTTTTCTTAAATGAACTCTGTGGGAGAGCTGGATTCCTTGGCTATGCTTCTCCATAGTAAGTGATAGGCACAGCACCACCTGTGATTACAATAGATGTAAATAACATTCGAATGGTGCATCTCCCAGTATTGGGAATACCCTTGTTTTACAGGGCAGGAAAAGCATATTGTTTTTTTTTAACTCTTTGGGTGCCAGGCAGGTATGCAACGTATTGCAAAGCAATGTGTTGCGTACCGCTCTGGCACTCAAAGGGTTAAATGTTCCATGAAACGTTTAAGGACCAATGCATTGCACACCCCATTGGTCCTTAAACGGTAAACCCATTGAATGACAGACATCTCCAACATCTTAGAGGTCTCAGTAGCAGCCAAGAGGATAGCAAAAGAAAGAAGAGCAGTCGGGAGTGGAACAAAATAATTGTGAACTGAGGAGATATTTATCTCGCTGTGTTTTCTGGTATCATTTTTTTTTCTTCATTCTTTTTCAAATCAAATCAACGATTTCCATGAAATATTCTGAAGCTTAAAGCCAAGCTGTTTTGGAAGATACATTGTGAGTGGATTTAATGCAGAATAGCTGCACTTTGCATTGCAATGAGAATAAAAGGATAATCTGTCCTTATTTTGAACAGCAGCACAGAAAGTATGTACATAGTGTATATACAGCAGTAATAGGAGGAGATGGAGATATGGGTGGTACTGTCTGCTCCACCAGACACTGATAGTCACAAAAGTGAAACATCTGCCTGACAATCAGGGATCTTCAGTCAGAATTGAGATGTGGGTGACGAGGCTTCCAGTGGATGAGGTTGTCACCATCTCCAGTGCATTCTTAAAGGAACGCTAATGACATTATTGAATGGGGGTTAAAGGGATAGTAACACTTAATATGCCAAAAATATATATATTGCAGGTTCTATCCTCCTGAGTAAAACAATGGTTCTCCTGCTACTCAAAGGTGTTTTATTCAATAGCTATTACAGCTCAAACTTGAATATTTTAGGTGCAGTAACACAATAGCCTGAAATTGTACAGCAGCTCTGTTGCTACACCATGCTATATACAGCTCTGGTCAGTTAACCATAAACTTCCATAGGATGGTGTAGTAACAGCGCCACTGTACAATTTCAGGCCATGTTGATACAACACCTAAAGAATTACAGTTTGAGCAGCAATAACTTGAATAAAACACATCTCAGCAGTGGGAGTTGCCTTGTTTTACTAAGGATGCACCTCTACAAGATAAATAATTTGACATATGTGTTACTGTCCTTTTAAATATATTTATATATACCTAATAGCCCCTACGAATTCTGGCCTTGTGCCTGTGTTCAAGAGATAACATCATTCAATCAGCCCTGAATGTCCTGTCCAGGACCACAGGACAGAAACCTTAAAGGGATAGTATTACCTCAAAATTACTATCCCTCATATTGTAGCCCTTAATAAACTGAGTTAAATGACACCAGTGGCATCTCTCAAACCTTTATGGTGTAAGAGATAGCCTCTTTCAAAGTTTCCTCTCCCCTGCTGTCAGTGTTCTGCTGCCAGCAGGGGAATCCGGTCTCTGAATCAAGAGGAGGCTCTTCAGCAGAGCCGATATCTCGTTATGGAAGGAAAAATGATTAATTGAAACAGTCTTCTATGTGTACTTGGTTACCAAGCACACGTAGAAGACTGTTTCAATGAATCATTTTTCCTTCCATAACGAGATATCGGCTGTGTTTAAGAGCCTCCGCCTGTCCCAGGACCGGATTCTCCTGCTGGCAGCAGAACGCTGACAGCAGTAGAGAGGAAACTTTGAAAGCGGCTATCTCTTAAACCATAAAGGTTTGAGAGATGCCACTGGTGTCATTTAACTCAGTTTATTAAGGGCTACAATATGAGGGATAGTAATTTTGAAGTAATACTATCCCTTTAACTCCTTATGGCCCATTGTGCTTCTGGTCCTTAATCCCTTAAGTACCAGCGGTCCAGGGAAGTTACCTTCCCTTAAGGACCGCTTTGATCTTTGCCGACACGCCGGTACACGTGACCTGTTACTCTTACCGGTGCGCCGCCTGGAGGCCTAAGAGAAGAGCGATCAATTTTAGGCCCCATTTTTACAGTAGAGCGCTGTAAGTAAAAAGTACGTGACGTGCTATGACCATCACTGGTCCTTAAGGGTATAAGGGCCGTGACGGTCATACCACGTCACGTAGTCCTTAAGGGGTTAAAGGGTTAAATAAACTTATGCACTCTGCCTCCTCCTGTTTAAAAAAAACAAACAAACCTGCCTGCAATTGTCTTGTCTGCCTCTATGGACACAGCATATAGACTAAGGCAAAATTCATAAGGGTTATGAGGATTTCCTGACCATAATAAAGTATGTGGGGGTTATTAGGAGTTATTACTTCACATTTATACGTCCTTGTTTTTTTTTTTTTAAGAATGCAAAATGGTCTTAATAATAAACACCCACTTACCTTAATCTGTCCAGGAACTCTTAACCCTATGAGTGCCAGAGGGGTACGCAACACATTGCTCAAAGGGTTAATGACCACTATGAATCGGCTCTGGGTGTATTAGCTCCATGGGGTGATTGAATTAAATTAAAGGTACCAGGTGGCCTCATTCCATAACGATGCATTGTCCTACTTATGGTATCTAATGGTATATTGCCATGCTGTTGGAATGTAATGTTGTAATGCTGTGCTGGGCTCTTGTAATAACATTTTACAGATATAGTAATATTTAGATATTACTGCAAGCTCTAGTCTTCAATATATTTTTTTTTTAATAAAGAAATGTACCTTGGTAAATTCTCATAATGTTGTGGTCCTAGTTTTATTTTAATTAAAAGTGTCCACCTCCTGCCCCTTTCCCATACGTAACGCTAATCTCCTCAGATCTGAAATCCGGTCATTTGATTAGATTAGATTGACCAGACAGATCGCAACGAGAGACAATCTTCTGTCTGTCAGTATAAGGAAAACTGTGCCATCATTGACGAAAGAGGACAGATTTTTCCTTATGCTGACAGAAGATTGTCTCTCATCGTGATCCATCCTGACACCATGCTGCTCTGAGGGGAGGTAACTCTACATATGGACAAGGGGCGGGACACTTTTAATTAAAATAAAAAGAAGACCACAACGTTATGAGCATTTAGAAAGTGTTATAAAAAACTATATTGAAGAATTGAGCTTGCAGTAATATCTAAACATTACTAAAATCAACCCTAATTGTTTCTCCAATATTAAAGGGATAGTAATGTTTTGCAAAAAAGCAGCTCTGATTAATCTTCATAGTATTTGGGCCATGGAGAGTGTTATTTCAATACTGTCAGAATTGTAGTTCAAGAGTAATTGAATGATAAAGTATCCCCCTCCCGTCCCTTTTACCTAGCGCAGGCCGGACAGGTTGCAGCAAGGGACAATCTTCTTACTGTGAGCTTAAGGGAAACCCTGACCCCCTTGACAGGTTTTTCCTTATGCTCACTGAAGATTGTCCCTCTCTGCAATCCATCCGGACAGTCTTGCTGCTCTGAGGTGAGCAGTGTTACATCAGTAAAAGGGACGGGAGAGGGATACTTTATCATTCAATTACTCTTGAACTATAACTCTGACAGTACTGAAATAACACTCTCCATGACCCAAATACTATGAAGATTAATTGGAGCTGCTTTTATTATGAAACATTACTATCCCTTTAAGCATTAATTAGTACTTTGGATAAAACCAAAGAGGTGTGCATTTTCTTTGTTTCTTTGTTCTGGGACCAAAAACCCCTCCCACTGAAGCCTTTTAAGGAAGGAAAAGAGATAATAAATAATTCAGTGCGAGGATTCTGGGGTCTTGGAATCCAGCCGCAGTGGACATAATATTCAGCACTAATTATAGATAAATTGAGGAGAATCAACTCATGCAAAATTGATTCATAGTATCCATTAGGGATTGATTGTTTTTTAAAGGGTTAGTAATGTCTTATAGCAATAAAAGGTTTGAGAGATATAAGGTTATAAAGTTCCCCCCTCCCTCCCCTTTCATTGACGTCAGCGTCTAGCTGACAGAAGCTGATCCTGGTCCCGGGACCGGCAGGTGGCTCTTCAGCAGAGCCAAGATACCACAGTCTACAAAGAAATACTTAATTGGAACGGTCTACAAAGTGTGCTTGCAAATCAGGCACACTTTGTAGACAATTCCAATTAAGTATTTCTTTTTAGATTTTGGTATTTCGGCTCTGTTGAAGAGCCACCTCGAGTCAGCCAACACACATCTACTCCTGTCAGCTTTACAGCTGACATCAGTGAAGGGGGAACTTTATCACCTTATATCTCTTAAGCCGTAAAGGTTTGAGAGATCAGAGTGGCATTGATGGACTTATTTTTTGAATAGCTACAATATTACTAACCAAGTAACTAACCAAGTGGCTCCAAAAGGGACTGACAGCGCAGGTGCACGGATGTCACTGTGATGAGATGTCTGTGCTTCCTGCTCCTGTGACCGTCGTAAAAACGCAAAAATCTTTGGAACCAGGTAATATTGCTGGCGACTAGCGCTACTAAGCAGCTAGTCGCCAGATGAAGACTCATTTCAGGTTAAGTTATTGCGGGGTGGTAGTTACCCTTTAAAGAGGGCAGGGTTTTCCTTATACTAACAGGGGGAAGATTGTCCCTTGTTGTGATCTGTCTGGTCCGAACACTGGTTTTCAGATCTATGAAGAAGTGGCTTACAATCGGGAAAAGGGGTGAGAGAAGTAAACTTCATCACATAATTACAGCGTAACTAGCAAGTTATGAACAGTGCGAGCATCAGTCATCAGTTCTATTAAAGGGACAGTCCCATAAAAAATTATGCTTGTTTTGTAGAGGTTTAAAAAAAAAATCCTATCTCTCAAACCGCTATGGTTTGAGAGATATTGGCTTGTAAAGTTTCCCTTTTCCTGATGTGAGCTGTAAAGCTGACAGCAAGAGATTTGAGTCGTGCAACTCGAGAAAGGCTCTTCAGCAGAACCGAAATCACTTTACCTAAAAAGAACTACTTCAAGGGAACGGTCTACAAAGTGTGCTTGCAAACCAGACCTTTCCAATGAAGTAATTCTTTTTAAATAACGCAATTCTGGCTCTGCTGCAGAGCCACCGGCTGGTCCCCGGACCGGGATCTCCTGCTTTCCGCTAGATGCTGATGTCAGGAGAAGGGGAGGGGGAAACTTTACATTTGAATATCTCTCAAACCGTAAACGTTCGAGAGATAGGATTTGTGCTAAATAACTTATTTTTTAAACCTCTACAAAACACGTATAATGCTTTATGGAACAATAGTGTCCCTCTAAGTGTGATGAATGATCTGAGCTGCTTGTGGAAGGACATATTACTATCCCTTTAATGGCAAGGTTAGCCAGATGTATGAATATGTGTGCTAATTGCTTTGCATAATTCACGAAAAAGGCGAAAACGGTCTCTAATTCTGAAAAGACTACTGCAATTCAGTGACATTTTAGTGCTAATCATTTTGCCATCCAAAATACTGTAAATAGTGATTTCATACGTTTCTTGCATTCCTCCCTCAGTGTCTGTTACCCTGACCATTTCCATTCATCTCTAGAACAGGATACTGTATCTAACCCTGTAAAAGCTGAGCTGTGGGACCCCCAGATAATATTTTTTACATGCACAGTGCTTATTTCCCTACAGACGCAAGATGCTGTTTCTAAAGCTCTCGTTCTTATCTCTCCGCTCTCTTACCCTTCTTAGCAATAGTCTCCTTTGTTCCTGTGTGTCAAGACAAGAACGGGGATCAGATATGAAGAAGTGAGAGCATGCTAGGATGGTGGCAGGAATTGAAGGGGGGGGGGTAATTAATTAGGATGTGATTCCCCACCACCACCACCACGAAGCATGTGGGTAAAGGACATGAGTCAATGTTATAACATATCGATCCTTCTTCCTTTGTGTCCCCTTGTGAAGGTCAAGTTGCCACTTTGTTCTGAATATCTGTGTGTTATTCAAGGTCTCCTGCTAAGAGCTCTCCACATTGCTATCTTAGGGCCCGGGGGAGGTCAGACTATGCAATGTGCCTATTAACTCACTGAGTGACAGAGGGGTGACTGCACTGTTCACCCTCTGACTCTCAAAGCTGGATGATTTGGGATAAACAGAATTTCCCATTGCTATAAATTGAATGCTGGAGAGGTGAACAGTAATGTGAAGTATTGGAAAACCTCTCTAGCACTCAAGGGATTAAAAGCTCAATTTAAACCTTTGAGTGCCAGAGAGATATCTAGTGCATTGCAGCGCAATGCATTGAACGGCTTTCTGGCACTTAAAGGGTTAAATGAATATATATTTTTATTTCTCTCCTATGATGCAGATGGTCTTCCCCAGAATTTCTCTTATGATTGCTTTTTGCATGAGGCCCTGACATAGTAACATAGTAAATTAGGTTGAAAAAAGACACAAGTCCATCAAGTTCAACCTTCTCCTCATACCTCAGTAACTGAGAATTTTATAGCTTTCCTGCTACCAATTAAATTAGTTTTTATCAGACCTTCCTGATCAGCCTACTGATAAACAGTATAACTCTGTATGTTCCCTTTTGAAAGAAATGTATCTAATCTTCTCTTAAATGTATCCATTGTATCTGCCATAACTACCTCCCTGGGCAATGAATTCCACAATTTGACAGACCTTACCGTAAAAAAACCCTTCCTCTGCTGAAGTTTAAACCTCCTTTCCTCTAATCTCAAGGGGAGTCCCCTGGTCACCTGATCAGGCCTTGGAATAAATAGCTCACCGCAGAGATCCTGATGTCCTTATCCACAAAAGAAACGCAATTCTGGAGCATACCAACTACATTATAGGGGAGAAATAAAATGTCTCATTGAGGCTTTTTTTCTTTTTAACCAATTGAATGCTAGAGAGGTCTCCAGCATGTGGCAAAGCAAGGCTTTGAAGACCTCTCTAGCATTAGAGGCTTAAGTCTCAATTTAGAGCACTGGCACTTTGGAGAATTTCTGTTACTCCCCAATGGTGCAGTTGGTTTGCTCCAAAATTGCTCCTCTTCATCTTATTGATTATGGCTCTTTGGCTCTTAACCACCAAACAAAAAAGGAAAAATTCTGGAGGAAACCAAGTGCATCACAAGGGCGGGAAAGGATTAACCCCTCACACACACACACACAAAATACCCATGAATTTAAATGGAGCTTTTAACCCCTTAAGTGCTAGAAAGGTCTTTGACTCATTACATCACTATTGACAACTCTAGTACATCAGGAGTTACCCCTCTGAGTGCCAGAGGGGTGCCCATTGCATTGCAAAGCAATGATTTGTGCACCTCTCTGGCACTCAGAGGGTTCAAGTCCCATTTATCGCAATGGGAAGCTTTATTTATCCAAAATCGTCCATTTTTTTTTTCTTTTATGGTTAAAGTGTTAGTAATGTCCCAAAAATGTTTTTAATACATTTGTAGAGCCTAAAAAAAGAATCGTATTGAGAAATCAAAGTTCCGCCCTCCCTCCCCTTCTCTTGATGTGCGCTGTAAAGCTAACAGCAGGAGATCCGTGTCGGCCGACACTAGGAGGCTCTGCAGCAGAGCAGAAATCCCTTTATTAGAAAAGAACTACTTCATGGGAACGGTCTACAAAGTGTGCTTGCAAACCAGGCACACTTTGTAGACCTTTCCAGTGAAGTATTTCTTTTCCAATATCGCTATTTCGGCACTGCTGCAGAGCCGCTGGCTGATCCTCGGCCTGGGATCTCTTGCTGTCAGCTAGACGCTGATGTCAGGAGAAGGGGAGGGAGGGGGGAACTTTGATTGCGAATATCTCTCAAACTATAGCAGTTTGAGAGATAGGGTTTGTGGCAATGAGAGTCTTTTTTCAGCCTTTGCAAATCTATTAAAACGTTTTTTGGGGGACATTACTAACACTTTAAACCCCAAAGAGCCATATTCAATAATATAAAGAGCAGCAATTCCAGAGCAAACCAAGTGCACCAGAGGGGAGTAATAAAATATTCCACAAATTTAAATGCATCGTTTAACCCCTTCAGTTGTGCAGTTGGTTTGCTCCAGAATTCTACTAGCTTACCGAATAATGCCTAGTGTGCATAAAAGAGCAGTTCTGGAGCAAACCAACTACATCAGTAGGGGCAGACAGAAATTCATCAAATTTCCACCAATTTAACCCTTTGAGTGCCAGAGGGGTACGCAATCCATTAAAACCTTGTATGCTAGAGAGTGAGAGACCTCTCTAGCATTCAAGAGGTTAAAGGCCCCTATTTATATCAATAGGAATTTGTATTTGCCCCCCTATGTTGCAGTTGGATTGCCCCAAAATTGCTCATGTTTTGTTTTCTGTAGAAGGCCTGAAGTATTAGTAAAGTCTTGCCTTATATATTGTTCTTGGACATTTCTTCACTACCCAGCTGTCAGCTCCTGTAATGCCATCTATATTTCTGCCTGTGACAGGGATCGTTTAGTAAAAGCATCTGAGAGCATCAGGAACGAGCACGCTTTAAAAATGGTTTTCCATTAAGACTCAGTAGCCATGCTGCTAAAAAAAATATGCAGTTAAACATCTTGTACTTTGTGGATGTTAGGGTGACCACATTTCCCTTCTGCCATTCCGGGACGTGGTCACCCTAGTTGCCCCTTCATGCCCTACCTTGAGCCCCTGGTGGTCTAGCGGCGTGGAAAGTGCTCTGTGCCTCCTCCGGCACAGAGCTGAAGCTCCCGCGCGCTGTGCTCAGTAATGCCGAGCGCTGGGAGATGATGTCATCTCCCAGCGCTCTGTATTACTAGAGCGCTTGCCTCCAGGAGATCAGGTAAGCTGCATTACCGCCCTGGATGTCAGCCTGCAAGCGGTGTGTCATATCATGGACGCCGCGAGGGAGCGCTGATTTATGCTACCAAGCGCTCCCTCGCGGCGTCCATGATGTGACACACCGCTTGCAGGCTGACATCCAGGGCGGCTTGGCTTCATTCCGGGACACTTCATTGTCCCGGTTGAAGATGACCCGGGACGCGGGACATAGCCCTGAAATAAGGGACAGTCCCGGACGTTCCGGGACCCGTGGTCACCCTAGTGGATGTCTGTCAATCAAGTGAAATGGCACTTGTGTCTGACCTGCAACTTCCTGTCTCATAAATGACATCACTTCATGTTTTTTTATTTTATTTTTTTTATTTTACCATTTTGGACATTAAAGGCATACCTGGGAACTTGTAGATCTGGGCTCCCCAGAGTGGAGCCCTGTCGTGCGGATGAGGGAAGAGAAATGATGCAATTTGCATCATAAAAGGGGCGGGGCTTAATCGTGAGGGTGGGAGGGACAAAAAAAAACAAAAAAACAATAGACAGAATAACCTGGGGAAGTAGGAGAATAGGGTGGGGAGTGGGAGGAAAGGGGTGCATACCTCCCAAGTGTCCATCTTTAGGAGGAACAGTCCCTCTTTTAGACCCAAATCCCTCTGTCCCTCTTTCCCACTCTGACGTCCCTCTTTTTAGGAGATCAGACTGGGTGGTGTGTAGATAAGTGTATAATATTGTTCTGCAGCAATATAACTTGCATTATTGTTTGTTTAAATGTCAGTATATGTGTTTATAAATTAGTCTGTGTAAATAAAATACTTTGGTCTTGTTATAAGTCATTTATTAGGTTACACAAAGAGGTATGAATAGGTCATGAAGTAGCCTAAAAATCCCAGGTAATGCCCCGCCCACCAGCCACGCCCCCAGCAACACCCCCTAAAGCACAAGTGTCCCTCTTTGGCAATTTGAAATGTTGGGAGGTATGGGGGTGGGATGGAGCACAAGTGGACAGAGTTTCAGTAGAAACTCCCCACATCCTGTCCCGGAGACCTGGTAATACAGTGTTAAATCCGGAGTTCCCAGCTATGATTAAAGGGTTAGAAATACCTTGAAACCAGCGTAGCTCCAATTGATCCTTTTATAAAGAGGATCATGTAAAGCTTTATTTTAATGTGCTCCGTGTTGTAGTTCATTAGAAATTCTCTGGTTAAAGGATTCCCCTCCCTCCTCTTTCTCCTGTGTTATGCTGCCTCTTTCAGCCAGCCGGATGGAGCTCAGCGAGGGACAATCTTCACTAAGCATAAGGAAAATCCTCCCCTCCTTTGTCAAGGGGGAGCGGGGGCAGGGTTCCCCTCAGACGCATAACTGGAAGCCTCCGGGCCCTGGTGCAAGAAGTGCCCTCGACCACATTGTCCCCCTCTACATTGCCCCCCAATCTCCACAACGCCCCATCTCCTACCGCACTGGACTGGCAAGAGAGAGACGTGTTGAGCTCCCGCGTGGTCCTCTTCAGTAATGTAGAGCGCTTAGAGATTATGTCATCTGCCGGCGCTCTGCATTACTAGAGTGTGCCAGAGGGAGATTGCGGGTGCCATGCGGAGGGGTCGCAGGTGCTTGCCGAGCCCCTGGAGTGACCCCTGCGACCCCTATAATTACGCCACTGGTTTCCCTTATACTTAGTGGATGAAGACTGTCCCTCTGTGTGTGTTGTCCGGTCCCACAACCGGATTCCATATCTAAGGGGAGGCGGCTTGCAGGCTGTAAAAGGGGCGGGAGGGAGATCCTTTACCAGTGAATTTCTATTGAACTAGAACATGGAGCATATTAAAACAGAGCGTTACATGATCCTCTTAATAGGAGGATCAATCGGAACTGCGTTGGTTTCAAGACATTGCTATTCTTTTAAAGGAATACTAACATATAAAGATGAAAATGGTTGATATACCTTTTAAATATCATGGAATTACAGCTAGCATCTGTAAAATATATTTATTAAAATATCTTAAACTTGCTTTTTTTTTGACACATGGGCAGGCACAATTTAATTTTGTTTGTGCTGTTTGTAATGAGAGATAACGGCTAATGTATTTAATTCGCTGAGACTAATACCCACCACTTGTATTCAAAAATTCCGGTACCTGATACTGGGCCATTTACAGACAATACAGCACTATCGTTTTGGAGACATTTTTCAAGATTGCTTTGTTAATGGGATCCAGGGAGCCCTGCAAAAGACAATTGAAGCTTCCTTGGAGCATACGTGAGACTTCATTTTAACCCATTAAAGGGTTAGTAATTCTCAAAGATAACTTTATGTTTTATTGTAGATTTAAAAAAAAATAAATTATGTGTAGCAAACCCCATCTCTCAAATTTTTGTAAAGCTGACAGCAGGAGATTTGAGTTTGCCAACTCGAGGAGGCTCTTTAGCAGAGCCGAAATACAGATCTTTAAAAAGAACTACTTCATTGGAACGGTCTATAAAGTGTGCTTGCAAACCAAGCACACTTTGTAGACCATTCCAATGAAGTAATTATTTTTAAAGATCACTATTTCGGCTCTGCTGAAGAGCTGCCGGCTGGTCCCAGGACCGGGATGTCCTGCTGTCAGCAGAGCGCTGACGTCAGGAGAAGGGGAGGGAGGGAGGTTTGAGAGATGGGATTTGCTACACATAATTTCTTTTTTTAAAGCTACAATAAAACTTAAAGTTATCTTTGGGAACTACTATCCCTTTAAGCACCAGTGGACCTGGATTACTTTTACCCCAAAGTAGCACATAGACTACATTCAGGGAGCCGGCACATGTGAGCGAACACATGTACCAGCTTGCTGAAAGAGAGTCTGAGGTTGACTGCTCTGGTCTTGGAGAAGTCCGTTTCAGACTCCAGTATTGATCACAGAGATCCTGCAGGAGTGATGTGATAAAAAAGTCATGACTTGCCAGGACTGTCATCAGTCCTTATCACACGGACGCGCGTGACAGTCATGGCATGCATGGGCGTCCGGGGGGGGGGGCAAGGGGGGCACTTGCCCCCCCCCCCCTACAATTACCCCCTCCATATAAATAAAGGGGCTAGATGGGCTGGCCTGGGGGTCATATTATGGCTTTGCCCCCCCCCCCTGGAAAAATGTCTACGGACACCACTGTGCCAGTAACTAGTCCGTAACAGGTTAAGCCCCAGAAACCAAACTGAGAATTTTGCTAGCATGAAGTACACAGTAATTAAGTGTATATAACCCACCTAAAAAGAAAAAGGAATCACATACTTTCACTATCTTGGGTGTTGTTGATGTCCCTAGCATGCAATGGGTTAAATATCCTCCACTCAATATGAAAAATATTTTATTTTGAGGATAAGATACAGTGCCCAAAAATTAGCCCGAAAGAGAAAAATACACCTGTTTATAATATGTTGCCTAAAATAAATTTACATGGTTGCCAAGGGAGATGACTGCAGAACTGCATTATTATTATTATTATTGTTATTATCACTGATACAATGTATCTGTCACACAAATTCAGAATTAATCTATGTGCTTAAATGGCAACCAACATGAATAAATTTACAAAAAACTGTTAAAGCTCAGTCTTTTAAAGCAGAACTACCACCCCTGAATACATTTGGCCCAAATAAATACCCTCCTGGCGACTAGCTGCGCAATAGTGCTAGTCGCCAGAAATATTACCTGGTGTTTGTGAATTGTATGCTGTTCCCAGACTGACAGGCAGGAAACAGAGCAGACATCTTCCCATAGTGACGTCTGCTCGCCTGCACTGTCAGTCCCTTTTGAATGCCTCCTAGAGCAGACTGGGACTGACAGCCCAGGCGCGCAGACGTCACTAAGGAAAGATGTCTGCGCTGTTTCCTGCCTGTGAGTCTGGGAACAGTGTACAATTCTCAACCACCAGGTAATACTTCCAGCGACGCGCTATTGAGCAGCTAGTCACCAGATGTGTTTTTATTTAGGCCAGATGTATTCAAGGATGGTAGTTCTGCTTTAACCCCTTAAGGACCGGCCGCGCACATACACGGAGCATTTTTTTTTTAATGCAATCCGATTCCAGACTTCCCGAAAGGCGTGCAGCCACGCGGGGAGCCCAGAATTCCATGACAGTCCAGGACCGTCCTTAAGGGTATAACAACCCATGCTGGTCCAGGACCGTCATAGGTCCTTAAGGGGTTAATAATTAAACTTTTAAGGACCAGAGGAGTTTGTAGAATATTGTTTCACAATTCATTGCACACAGTGATGGTCCATGAAGAGTTAACTGCTGTCATTCCCATTTCTAGGAATAGCAGTATTATAAATTGAAATAACTAAATGTATTGGTCCACTCCAAACTTTTTTTCTTTTTTTACCTCACCTCATGCAACAACTGAAGATGCCAGTGGCAGCCTCATTCCTATTGGCTGTGCAGGTCGAGGGGAGGGGGGAGACATCAGAGGAGCCAGTTCTGGGTAAGAGAAACCTATGTTGAGGCTGTGCACTGAGGCTACAAGTTCAGTGCTGCTACTACAAGAAGTGGGAGTAGTAGTAGCAATTAGCTATTATTACTTAATTACTTTATAATATATAAGACTGAGTTTTAACATATTTTTTCACATTAGGTGCTTGTTGATGAGACATTGATCTGGTAGTTGTGTTGTACTTTTGCAGGTTTATCAAGCAGAGCCTGCACTGTACACGTACCTGAGGATTTTCAAAATGAGGTGACCCTGATATTTTTAAACTATTAACCTGTAGCACTACCCGTAATTTTCATTATAAGTGATATATCTCTGCTTGTTGTAACCCAGAGGTTCTCCAATCTGTCAGTCAATCAGTCTATGACATGCTATTACATAGATATATCCATACCTCCCAACATTTCAAATTGCCAAAGAGGGACACTTGTGTTTTAGGGGGTGCTTCTGGGGGAGTGACTGGTGGGCGGGACATTACCAGGAATTTTTAAGCTATTTCATGACCTATTGCCACCTTCTTGTGTAACCTAATAAATGATTTAGAACAAGACCAAAGTATTTTAGTTAAACAGACTAATTTATAAACACAAATACTGACATTTAAACAAACAATAAAGTGAGTTTTATTGCTGTAGAACAATACTATACACTTATATACACACCACACAATCTGAACTCCTAAAAAGAAGGACATCAGGGTGGGAAAGAGGGACAGAGGGATTTAGGTCTAAAAGAGGGACTGTCCCTCCTAATGAGGGACACTTGGGAGGTATGTATATCACTACTTAAATACAAACAAGGCAAGCAGGACTTCTCTCTGCCTTTATTGCTTATATGTTACCAATATAGTGACTAAAGAAGACTTTAAATGGTGCAGATCATGTAATAAGAAACACTGGACTCTCTCACACAATGTGACTCTTCACTATGAGATCCTGAGATGTGGGTCACATTCCTGAATCTCTGGATCAAACCCTGAGAGTTCCCAGGTATGCCTGTACAGCCCTACAACCAAATGGTTGTTCCAGGGTCTAATATCATGACTCCTCTTGGCCATCTCACCAGCCTCTTCAGTGCAAATGAAGCACAAAACTTTAGTTTAGTTTTTCCTTTATAGGATGTCTAAGCGACCTACAAAAAATGTAACCAGCAAAGTCCAGTCTCTGCAATTACAGTCTATGGTATCAGCCCTGCTTCAAGTACAGACCGAGACTCCTGTCTTGATCTTCGGTTGTGTGGTGCTGTCCGGCCACAATGGATGAGCCATACAAGAGAAATTCTGGGGCAAACCAACTGCACCTTAGGGCACAAATATAAATTCCAAAAAATTCCCATTGAGTTACATGGGGCTTTTAAACCCTTGAATGCTGCAGAGGTCTCCAACTCATTGCTTCACAATTCAAGGTGTTGACCTGTTTAAAGCAAAGTTTGGATGCACTACAATTGTTCCACTTGTCTGTGGACATACGGCCCAAAGTCTGATCCGATAGGAACAGATTTGTAGTACATGATAGCTTCCCTTTAAAGGGATAGCAATACTTAAATGTTACTATCCAGCATCTTGTAGCCCTTAAAAAAACAAATTAAATGACCCCAGCGGCATCTCTCAAACCTTTATGGTTTGAGAGATATCCGCTTTCAAAGTTCCCTCTCCCCTGACGTCCGCACTCTAGCTGACTGCAGGGGAATCCGGTGTGCGGATGTCAGGGGAGAGAGAACTTTGAAAGCAGATATCTCTCAAACCATAAAGGTTTGAGAGATGTCGCTGGGGTCATTTAATTTGTTTTTTAAGGTCTACAAGATGCTGGACAGTAAAATTTAAGTATTACTATCCCTTTAATAGGTTGGTGCCTTCAAAGACCAGCCCTTCTCAGAATGCAAATGACCACTTTACATTTGATATTGCTGCCATTTATTAACCCCTTGCATTCTGGAGTAATCTCCAATGCATGGAGAAGTATTGCATTGGGGATATTTCCAGCACCCAAGGGGTTAAATACATTTACCACCAATCAATTATTTTTTTCTTCAGATTTAGGGCCGTATGTTCAAAAGAAATGTGTGGGAATTTTTGGGGAAAACCAGTAGCATTATGGGGGTGAACTAAAAATTCCAAAAATCCTTATTGATTTAAATGGATATTTAATCCCATTGAATGATAGAGAGGTCTCCAAAAGTATTGCAGAGCAATGCATTGGAGAACTCGCTAGCATTCAAGGGGTTTAAATCCCAATTTAAAAGGATGGTAATGTTTCAAAATAAAAGCAGAGCCAATTAATCTTCATAGTATTTGGACCATGGAGAGTGTTATTTCAGTATTGTCAGAGTTGTAGTTCAAGAGTAACTGAATGATAAAGTATCCCCCTCCCGCCCCTTTTACCTAGTATAAGCCACCTCCCCTCAGATGTGGAATCTGGTCTTAAGACCAGACAGCTCACAGCATAGGACAATCTTTTTACTGTGAGAACAATGAAAACGCTGCCCCACTTGACAGTTTTTTCAGGTTTCTCCCTTATGCTAATTGAAGATTGTCCCTCTCTGCGATCCATCTGGACAGTCTTGCTGCCCTGAGGTGAGCAGTGTTACATCAGTAAACGGGGGAGGAGGGGAATACTTTATCATTCAATTACTCTTGAACTAAAACTCTGACAGTACTGAAATAACACTCTCCATGGCCCAAATACTATGAAGATTAATTAGAGCAGCTTTTATTTTGAAACATTACTATCCCTTTAAATCAACTGGAAATTTTAGTTTTCTCCCTGTAGTACGGTTGGTTTGTCTCAGAATTTCTGTACTTTTCTTTTGAACATAAGGTCCTGTCGGGTCCATCATAACAGCTATTTATTTGTATGTCTTCATCCTACACTAATCTTATTGATTTTAGTAGGAGAGTACCAGGAAAAGCACCAGGAAAAACATGAGTAAGACACCCATTCACTGTTTTGTGAATAGGAAAAAACGTAAGCTGCTGTCATCGATCTGCTTCTCAAAATCAGCGAGATTTGACTGTTTAAAGGGATAGTAATACTTAAAACATAAAATATATATTTTGTAGTGTTTATTTCCTTGAGTAAAACAAGGATACTCACAGTGCTGAAAGATATTTTATTTAAAAGCTATTACAGCTCAGACTTGATGTTTTTAGGTGCAGTATCACAATGCCCTGAAATTGTACAGTGGTGCTGTTGCTACACCATCCTATGGACATCTCTGTTTACTTGACCATACATTTCCATAGGATGGTGTAGCTACAGCGCCACTGTACAATTTCAGGCCACTGTGATAGTGCACCTAAAATTTCAAGTTAATAACTTTTGAATAAAACACATTTCAGCAGTGTGTGTACCCTTGTTTAAATAAGGGGGACAAACACTACAGCATATATATTTTTACATTTTAAGTATTACTATCCCTTTAATAAATTCTGTCCCCCCAGCTTCCCATATCGATTTGAATTATGCAGAGTTACAAAATCCAGCCTATGATTGAACAGCTTTCTCTTACTTGATGTACTATGGATTTCAAGATCAACCCTTAAAAAATGACACATAGGAATTCCCTGGTAATATAGTGATTGCGGACTGGGAAAAGAAACACATCTAGGGGAAGGTTTTTGCCAGTAAGTGAGTATGGGTGGAGTTGGGGTGTTAGAGGAAGTACAGGGAATTTGTGGGCAGGCAGACAATGTGGAGGCATCCTGCCCTCCCTTCTGTTCTGTTTTGTGTCTTTGTTTTGATAGTCATAGCGAGGTGGTTTTTCTAATGGGATGATATATATGTTTCAGATGCTAAGGCTGACTGTAGTCATTCCTTATGTAAACAACCTTATGGAAGTATGCTCCTACACCTATGTCATGGATATCTGTTACCCATTAGCACCAGGTTGGGGTAATTTATAGTTGACACTGTTTAAGGAGATAATTGAATGTTAACCCTTTGAGTGCCGGAGGGGTACACAGCACATTGCTTTGCAATGTGTTGTGTACCCCTCTGGCACTCAAAGGGTTAATACGGGCATGTTCCCAGTGAATTTGGTCATGCATTGTTTTATAACAATTGAATTTCTTAGTTCTACCCCATTAAATATATTTTATTTGGAAAGGACTATATTTATCTTTTATTACCTGTTAATTATTTGTAATAAAAGCTATGGCCTGTTTCCTTTTCAGATTACATGATTACATTTTATTTATGTCTATGCCCTTTAATTAGGACATGAACATTTCATGCGGCAAGGCTGTAGTGATTATTACTGGGCTGCAATGGTTCCCAGGTACCAATGCAACATGCATTGTTAAAATTAATTCTTTCTTAAGAATGATTGGGCAATCCTAAAT
Source organism: Rhinophrynus dorsalis (assembly GCA_037306005.1). Lineage (NCBI taxonomy): Eukaryota > Metazoa > Chordata > Amphibia > Anura > Rhinophrynidae > Rhinophrynus > Rhinophrynus dorsalis. The sequence goes on along the minus strand of CM074722.1, from coordinate 441,960,606 downwards.
ATACTTCTGAGGATTCGTTCATTTAGATAATTGGAATATGATAGTAATGTGGCCACATTCAGATCTCCAATAGAGTGACCACATTTCCAATATGCCATTCAGGAACACTGCTGAGATTCGAGAAGCAATTTAGTTCTCCTTGGCTCTAGGGCTGCTGCATCATGTGTACACAGGATCATGTGACATCATGACTATACATTGAGATCATTGGGCCTTCTTTATGTTGCCAAAGAGGAGTTCCAGCACCATTTTCTTATAGCGAGCAATCTAGGACATGTGGTCACACTAATATTCCGTGATTCCTTCTCATGCTTCCTTGCATTCCCTGGTGATCTTGTTAGTGGTTGGGCATGACTGATGGCTAGCTCATGTCTGTCATCTGTACATGATTGGCTGATGTCAATGTGCTGGCCATTAACTGAAAACTGTAGTGAGTATCTCCGCATTCAGTGTTGCCTATGTGAACAATAGGCACTGTGGCCTAATAGACTGTCAGTCCTGCAACATCCATGCATTCTGCTTTGAACGCAAAAGGAGAAGTAGTCATGCCACTCTACAGATCTCTGGTTAGACCTTACCTAGAGTATTGTGTACAGTACTGGAGACCCCATTTCCAGAAGGATATTGATACTCTAGAGATAATTCAGAGAAGGGCTACTAAAATGGTGAATGGTTTACAGGAAAAGAAATATCAGGATAGATTAAATGATCTGAGCATGTATAGCTTGGAGGAGAGAAGAGAGAAAGAGGGGATATGACAGAAACATTCAAACACCAGCACTACTTTGATGTGAGCTATGTAAACTAAGCTAATAATCACTCGCCAAATCTCCTCCTAGATACCATTAGCTCTCTGGGTTCTAGTAGATCCTTGCTACATCAAGGACCAATGCATGAAGGACTTCTGGCATCCAATGGCTTAATTAGGGCAATATCTTAGAGATCCAGCAACAATGAGCATATATATTTCCCGATTTACCAGTCCTGGATTCACAAATAAATGCAAATGGAGCTCGGCCCCGACTTGTTCTTGGAGTAGCCCTAGAATATAGACAGTATACACAGTATCTGGAAAATGTCCATATTTCCAGATACTGTGTATACTCTCTATTTTCTAGGGCTACTCCTAGAACAAGTCAGCGCCGAGCTCCGTTTCCATTTATTTGTGGGGGAACACTTGTGACGGGAGAGTTTGGATCCTCGAGAGAGCTCAAGGCAGCAGGACATTTGGAGTCATTTGAAAATACTTTGTCGAAAGACAATAGTAAAGACCATTATTTTTGGTCAGAAAGCTCCTCCGTTCCTTTGTGACAGTCCTGGATTCAGTTACTGGTATGCAGATTTTTTTAATGTTAGTCATGCACAGCCAACAGATCATATAATTTTACATGTAAAATGAGTCATTGTCCTGGTTTATAGTTTTAAGGTGAAGTGCTTGCTTCTGCTTGAATTTAAAGAGCAATAACACTACTTTTTAACAGTCCCCCCATGGCCTGAATATCCTAATGCCCCTTTGAATTTTTACCCTTGTGCCTTGGTTCAAGAGATAACATTTTTAATCAGTTCTGGATGTCACGTCCATTGAAACGGACATGACAGCTGCTAGTAGGAGCACTGGACACAAAGTCAGCCCATTGCACTTGGCTATATTAACCTCTTAATCCTTAGAATGCCAGAGGGGCCGCTCATGCTCTCAAACTGTTAAAGGGGAACTACCACCCCGCAATAACTTAAGCTTGACTGATTGCTCATCTGGCGACTAGCTGCATAGTAGCGCTAGTCGCCAGAAATATTACCCGGTTCTGCAGATATCGGCGTTTTACCGATGGTGACAGGAGCAGGAAGCACGGACGTCTCTTCACAGTGACGTCCGTGCGCCTGCGCTGTCAGTCCCTTTTGAACCGCGCGGACTGGAGGCCTGCGCATTCGGCCAGTCTCTACTGAGCATGTGCGTCTTACGCACACAGGGTGCGACTCATTCTAGCAAATTATATATGTTGATATATATTGTAGGGTGTTTCCTGTTGAGTAAAATAAGGGTACTCCCACTCCTGAGAGGTGCATATTTCCAGTTATTACAGTTTAAACCCAGCGCCCTCTAGTGGTCAAATTCTAATTAGATATTCTGTTACATTCTAATGGAGAGGAAAGTCAGTGATATACAGTTCTCCATAAACTGCCTGTCACTTCCTGTCATAGTTAGAACTGTCAGTAAGTAAATACACGGTAAATTCACTTCCTGATTATTTGAACTGTTATAAGTTTTAAATAAAACAATTAACAGCAGTGGGAGTACCCTTGTTTTACTCAGCAGGAAAGCACTATTACATATAGGTTTTCATAAAAAACATTTACTCTTCCTTTAAGGAAGCTGATGCACTCTGCCTGCTTCAGTCTGAAAAAAATAAAATACCAGAAACTATCATGTCCGCCCCCATGGAACTGACATCCAAGACTGATTAAAGATATTACCTACTGAACCAAGCAGCAAATGAAAAATTCATAGGGGCCATTAGGATTTTCTGGTCATAGTATGGTAAGGGGGGGTTATTATTAGGAGATTTTAGTTCTCCTTTAACCCACTGGATGCTCGAGAGGTCTCAAAAGCTGCGCAATGTTGGATAAATCTCTAGCAACCAAGGGTTTAGCCCTTTGAGTGCCAAAGAGATATGCAATGTATTGCATAACCCACTGGCACTCAAAGGGTTAGCCTCGGCTCTTCCATACAGGCCCCGCAGCTCGCCTGCTACATTTTGGCAGCTGCAAAATTAATTGGTTTAACTTGCTGTTTTTATTTCACAACAAATACAGTGCGATGTTATAGCTGACACAAGCCGTTTTATTTATTCTCCCTGCAGTGACGCACTCGGTTTTACCTCGAGCATCCTTAGATATGGCTATTTTTGGGTAAAAGTAGAGCCCACAGACACCACAGATCAGCATTGTTTAATATCAATATTAATTGCTCCCAAGAATCCTGACCAGCTGCCTTTACAAAGCAAAAAAAAAAAACTCATATGCAGCTGGAAAGACTTTCGGCTGCATTGGGGTTAATATCTATGCCCTAATTTACTTGTGCATCATGCAGAACCATCCACGCAAAGCGACAGTGAGGAGTTAAACATGGTGATTAAGTGCTAATGATTTCCTGTGAGTGGACCCGTGAGTGATCTGTGAGTTGCTTATTATGCATCTGAGGGCAGGATCTGCTCACACTCTGGGGTTGGAAATCTAAGAGGAAAACCGCAGATGAAGGCATTAGGGTGCCCCTGAGACCATCATACCGTTTCATCATGGCTCTCAGCATCAGCATTTCGAGGTAACCATACATCTACTTTACTTGGCCTGCCTCGGCTTGTGGTTTTGGGAGGGGCAGGAAGAGGACTGAGGTGATTAATGTGTTAGAAGTGAATTGAAAGTCAGTTTGATGCTGCAAAGTGGGGGATAAGGGAGGGCAAGTACAGTAAGGGGAATGGTGAGAGATGGGGAGATCCTAGTTGGGTATGTCGAGGGTTTTGCAAGGAAAGGGATCAGAAAAATAACAATGGGTGGTAAAGGGGGCAATAGTCCAGGGCAGAGGCTTCAACTGGCTAGAGAGATAGAGGCTGATGCTGGTTAGATGCTATCCAACTTCTAATTAAGCACATTGTGTGTGTGTGTGTGTGTGTGTGTGTGTGTGTGTGTGTGTGTGTGTGTGTGAGATTGTATGTGTTTGTGAGAGTGTGTGTGTGTGTGTGTGTGTGTATGTGTGTAAGTGTGTGTGTTGTGTTTGTGACAGAGACTTTGAGACAGAAACAGAGAAAATTGTGTGTGCGTGTGTGTGTATGTGTGAAAGAGAGAGAGAAAGTGTGTGTGTGTGTGTGTGAGAATACATGTGTGTGAGAGAATATGTGTGTGTGTGTGTGAGAATGTGTGTATGTGTATGGGTGTGAGAGAGAATGTTTTTATGTGTATAGGGGTGTGTGTGAGAATGTATGTGTGAAAGTGTTTGTGTGAGAATGTGTGTGTGTGTGTATGGGTGTGTGTGAGAATGTGTGTATGGGTGTGTGTGAGAATGTGTGTATGTGTATGGGTGTGTGTGAGAGAGAATGTTTGTATGTGTATAGGGGTGTGTGTGTGTGTGTGAGAATGTATGTGTGAAAGTGTTTCTGTGAGAATGTGTGTGTGTGTATGGGTGTGTGTGAGAATATGTGTATGAGCTTGTGTGAGAATGTGTGTATGTGTATGGGTGTGTGTGAGAGAGAATGTTTGTATGTATATAGGTGTGTGTGTGTGAGAGAAATAGAAGGTGTGTATGGGTATGTGTGAGAGATAGCGTTTGTGTATATCAGAGAATGTGTGCGTGCATTTGCATACACGGGAACTCTCAGGATTTGACTCTGAGACTCACGGTTTAGACCCAAATCTCGAGGTCTCAGGGTGAAGCGCCAAATTCTCAGGGTGAGAGAGTTCTGTGTTTCCCACTATATAATTTGCCCAAATTAAATGTTTCTTTAGTCTCTAAATCGATGCATTTTGTACTAGAAATAGGGTGAGATGTCCTGCTTGTCTTGTGTGTGTTTAGGCAGCAACATCTCTAAGCTGTAGCATGTTAAAGGTTCCTTGCGGTCCGACTGGAGCACCTCTGGGATGGAGCAAGCAGATACATATTGCATAAAATATACTTTTAGGGAAGCTTTAAGGGTTAATATTTCAAAGATCTCAGGGTTAGTTCATTTTGAAATTTCCCAAGTATGTACATTTGACAGTATGTCTACAATAGACACATTTGTGATAATATAGTTTTGTGCGCTGATCTCAATTTAGATATAGGAATATTTCAGTCTGTCTGACATAGGCCTGGATTCAACTGGTTTTATCTCCTCAATACCCCATAGACTTCAGCAGGAAACTGTGAGATAAAACCAGAGATAATAATTATCACCTGCAGTGGAATCCAACCCAGGGTTTTTGATGGAATGGAGAAAAACAACTTCTCTGTAGGGGACAAATAACATTTCTCCATAGATTTAAACCTCAAACCTTTGTCTTGCAATGCATTGGGTACCTCTAGGGTTGCCACCCAGCCAGTATTTTACCGGCAGGCCGGTAAAACATTGGCTTCTGTCCAATGTTAAGTCTATGGAGGGAATGCCATGGCCGGTATTTTTTTGAAGAAAAGGTGGCAACCCTAGGTACCTCTTTGACACTTGAATGCTAGAGAAGTCTCAAATGCATTATGAAGCAATGTACTAAGAGTTAAAAGCCTATTTTAAATCAATGGATATTTTTATTTGTCTCCCGTTGTGCCGTTGGATTGCCCCCAGAATAACATAATTTCTTTTTAGTACATCTCATCTTGCCGCTGGTACAGAAATATCTAGTTACTTATTTTATAGGTGCAGAGATGCTCCCTTTTTTTTGTTTAGGTGTTCTGTAGCTATCTGCTGGAGAGTTATTTTCACCCTCCAGAGCAGGGAATAAGACCTGTCCTAGTGGCCTGACTCCCAGCAGGGAGAAGACAGCGGGATTCTAGATTTAATGTTCTCACCATAGATTATGTGACACAAATTGTCTTCAGTAGGGGGTGTTCAGTTCAGTATTCTGTAGAATGCAAAAAAAACAAGAGCTTTGAAGCCTCAAAAATAAGACGTGAATGATGGACGCTGGGATACAATCTCACCTTTTGTGGTTATGTTTTACGTAAGATCTGCATTATTTATGTAACATGTCATTCTTTGCATTGGATTGTTAACATTTAAAGGACCAGGGTGCTGTGTAATACAATGCACTGGAGACGTAGCTGGCATCCTAGGAGTTAACTCGACCAGCATCACAAATCTGGTGCATTCTGGAGAAATTTGTCCTCACAATAAGTGGCTTTTAATGGAATGCTACCAGCTCGTAATACTATGGTCATAAAACCCCAATGGCCCCTGCATATTTTCTGTTGTACCTTTTGTTCAAGAAATACCATTTTTAGTTAGTTGTGGATGTCATGTGAATGGAGGAGACATGACGATTGGTTGTACATTTACCAAACTGAGGCAGGCAGAGAACATGAGCCTGCTTAACCCTTTATTGACCACACCCCTCTGGTCCTTATTTTTTATTTTATTTAGAAAATGTTTTACCAGGAAGAATACATTGAGATTTCTCTCGTTTTCAAGTATGTCCTGGTCAGTTTTCAGTAGAGGGTTGCATTTTTACACAAATTGAGAAACATTATATATTACATGTTATTAAATATATATACGAATATACATACATATGGAAATTTTAAAATTATAAACAGTTACACTCTGTTTTTAGATATAGAGAAGCATTTACTTTTAAGGATTTTAGACTGGGAGCATATTTGATTATTTCAGGCAGATTGTTCCAGGCCTTTGGCGCTCTGAAGGAGAAGGCAGATCTTCCTGCTTCTTTCTTGTATTGTGGTATATGTAGCGAGTTGTTTGCGGTGGAGCGGAGGTTATAGTTAGTATGGAGAGCAGGAGTGAGCAAACTGCTCAGGCAGTGTGGTAGTTTTCCAGAGAAGTGGTTGCGTACTAAGCAAGAATGCCAGAGAGGTATCCAACACAGTGCAGTGCAATGTGTTGGGTCACTCATTGGCAATCAAAGGGTTAAAGGGTTAGCATTACCAAGGGAAGTGTGCAGAGTGAGGTCCTGTAGTCCTGCTTGTAACTACCATGACTGATCCCATGAACATGACATCCATTACTGACTGAGCATGAAGAGGTTATCTCTTGACTGTGGGCAAAGCTGATCCTGAATAGTGAAAGTTTTCAAGGAATCCTTACTGATGGGTCAGTTAGTGGTTGTTATTGTAATAGAAACCAGGGCTGATGACCTGTGCTCTTGTGTAGGTGTTCCTAAAACTCTCCTCTTGATGGTTCTTGAAGGCTAGAGCTGAAAATTATAAATACATAAATATATATATATATATATATATATATATATATACACATACCTCCCAAGTGTCCCTCTTTAGGAGGGACAGTCCCTCTTTTAGACTTAAATCCCCCTGTCCCTCTTTCCCACCCTGATGTCCCTCTTTTTAGAAGATCAGATTGTGTGGTGTATATAAGTGTATCATATTGCTCTACAGCAATAAAACTCACATGATTGTTTGTTTAAATGTCAGTATATGTGTTTATAAATTAGTCTGTGTAAATAAAATACTTTGGTCTTGTTATAAGTCATTTATTAGGTTACACAAGGAGGTGACAATAGGTCACGAAATAGCTTAAAAATTCCTGGCAATGCCTCGCCCACCAGCCACGCCCCCAGAAACACCCCCTAAAACACGTGTCCCTCTTTGGCAATTTGAAATGTTGGGAGGTATGTATATATATATATATATATATATATATATATATATATATATATATATATATATATATATATATATATAATATCTTTATCTTTCTGGTTTGCTATCTGCCCTTCCCAGGTGACAGGGGGTGGACTATCAAAATCGCTGCAGTGAGTTTCACAGGTAATTTTCACAGGAGTGGCTCTTTGGCCCCTCCTGTGGGAATCTCTGCCCCAAGGCTCACCTCCATAGTGTTTAAGAGACTTCCCAATGTGCACAGAGCACTGAATCCTATGGGCAAAGTCGTGCAACATTATATATATATCCCTGTATTAGTCAGAATTTATGAATTTGCCAGCAGTGGTGTAACAATAGGGGTCTCAGGGGTAGCAACTGTGACCGCGCCTGTCATTCTAGGGGCTGGACACCCCCTGTGAGCCCCCTGCCTGGTGCCCGCAACAAGCCGAGGTCTGTGCCTTCTTCGGCACAGACCTCTATTAGCAGATGAGCTCCCTCTTCGGCACTCTAGTAATGCAGAGTGCTGGGAGATGATATAATCTCCCAGCATTCTGCATTACTGTAGAGAGGACCGCGTGGGAGCTCCGAGCTGCTAATAGAGGTCTGTGCAGAAGGCCGAGCAGACCTCTCCTGCCACTCCACTGGACCAGCAGGGAGGTAGGAGATGGACACTGGGGGTCAATGGGGCCATTGTGGAGGTGGTCATTGAGGGTATTGTGGAGGTGGACATTGGGGGAAATGTGGAGGTGGCCAATGTGGGGCAATGTGGAGGTGGCCAATGGAGGGCAGTGTGGTCGGGGGGGCCCAATGGCAATTTTTGCACCAGGGCCCAATGGCTTCTAGTTATGCCTATGTTTGACAGTGTAGCTTCAGCTGGTACTAGGTTCTAACCCCAGTGGCTGCTGTTTAGTGGATGCTCTACAGTGTATGATCGCTATAGTGCAAACAACCTCCGTCACTGTTAGGATTTTAATGCCAACAATCTCTGTATGCCTTCCCCAAAGCACGGGCAGTGAATCAGCATAAAATTACATTTGCTTTGTACATAATTTATCATGCTACATTAAACAAGACATAGGAAAACGTAATCCCCCAAAACGCCCATAAACTGCCACACTGTCCTCGCCTTGGCACAAGCAGCATTAAGGGTAGGAATTTTGGCTTATCTGACTCATTAAATTGCCATTAGGCATTAGTAGGGTCTACAAATCAATTCCATTGTCTGATTTAGAGCGGAATCATTATCGTACATCCACTCCGTTGGGTTATGGATGCAACCGGCAAGATAGATAATAGGGTGAAGCACCAAAAACAGCTGAAACCAGCCTATTAAATCATAGAGAAAAAATAAAATTAACCACATTTTCCATTGCGTTAACTGGGGCTTTTAACCCTTTGAATGACAGAGAGATCTCCAATGAATTGTTATGCAATATGTGGGAGATCAAAGGGTTACAAGTCCCATTTAACACTCTATGGGCTAGATTGGTGAGCAATGCATTACACCCTTCTGGTTTTTAAAGGGTTAAAGCAATGCAAAATTGTATTTGTCTCAATAGATTTTTTCTTCTGCAGCGTATCCAAATTGATACAAGAACTGGATAACAGTTTGCTTCAGGGTCGAACAAATGGGTTAAATTTGGAATATCTGCTCTTGGGAACAGACAACAGATTGATGCGAAAGGAAATCTCCTTGTATTAGCAGCAAAACAGATCAGTCAGTGTCAAACACGGCACAGAACATTAATAGGACTGATTGAATTCCAGAGACCTCTGTGGGTATTTCCTTTTTGCCATTCTACTTAAAGGGGATCTATCACCCCTTTACAACTTTGCCTAAATCGTTTTGTTAGATATCATATATAATGAAAAGTGTACAAATTAAAAAAAAAAAAAAAAAAAACACTTGTTTGGCAAAATTAAAAGTATAAATACAGCCCTGTACCTCCTTCCGGGCAGACTGTGGTTTCCTGATCTGTGCCACAGTCTGCCGCTCTGCCTCTCTCTATTTAGCCTCCTCCAATGACGGAAGCTTTCTGTTTGTGAGCTGGAGCTCTCTCATTGGCCAGAAATCGATTTCTGTCAGTGAGAGCGCTCCAGCTTACAGATAGAAAGCCTCCAGCATCAGAGGAGGCTGAACAGAGAGAGGGGAGTAGTGGCAGACTGCGGCACAGATCAGGTAACCACAGTCTGCCCGGATGTAGGTATAGCGCTGTATTTATTCTTTTAATTTCGCCAAACAAGGGTTTTTGTTTTTTTAAAATATACACTTTTCATTATATATGATATATAACAAAACGATTTAGGCAAAGTTGTAAAGGGGTGATAGATCCCCTTTAAAGGGATAGTAATACTTCGTTTCTTCTTTATTTTATTTTATAGGCATTAAAAAAACATAAAGAACAATATAAGTCTTATCTCTCAAACCTTTATGGTTTGAGAGATATTCACGAGCAAAGTTTCCCCTCCTGCCCCTTTTACCTAGTGTAAGCCATCTCTTCTCAGATGTGGAATACAGTCCATAGACCAGACAGATAACAGCAGGGGACAATCTTCTTCCAATTAGAACAATGAAAGCCCTTGACAAGTTTTTCAGGTTTTTCCCTTGTCTTATTTGAAGATTGTCCCTGTCTGCAATCTACCTGGGCACCTACCTTCTGCTGTGGCTGAGCAGTGTTACATCAGTAAAAGGGGCAGGAGGGGGATACTTTGTCATTGAATTACTCTTGAACTACAACTCTGACAGAATTGAAATAACACTCTCCAAGGTCCAAATGCTATGATGATTAATTAGAGTTGCTTTTATTATGAAACATTACTATCCCTTTAAAAGTGGATCCGCAACCTGTGAGCTTTCCAAACGCTAACACCAGGCAGACAAAGAAGGTATTTTTATAGGCTGCAATTGCTTCTGTTTCATCTACCCATTTTCTAGTATTTGAAACAGCTATTTTGGGTGTAATAGAGTCAGCTGGACTGCAAAGATATTATATAAAAGAGATGTATAAATACCAGTCTTTCATTTGTGTTAATGGAATTGGCAAGAAAATTGTATAAACTGGTGTCTGTGAGTAACACCATCAAATTCCCACTGTGTTTGTCCGGACATAATGTTTGCCAGCAATAAATATCCAGTATGTTATGCTGATTGTTATATCTGCACAGATAGCTTAGCCCTTTAAAGGAGAAATAACACCTACTAATACTCCATTCACTTACTATGACCAGCCAATCTTAATTGTCACCAAGAAATTTGTCCTTATGCTTTTTGTTCGAGAGATAACATCTTCAATCAATCCTGGATGTCATGTGTTCATGGAGGGGGACACAACAGCTGCTGTCATTTTCACACTGAAAGGAATAGTAAGGTTTCACAAAAAAAAGCAGCTCCAATTAATCTTCATTGTATTTGGGCCATGGAGAGTGTTATTTCAATACTGTCAGAGTTGTAGTTCAAGAGTAATTGAATGATAAAATATCTCCCTCCTGCCCCCTATACCTAGTGTAAGCCACCTCCCCTCAGATGTGGAATTTGGTCTCTTGACCAGACAGATCACAGCAAGGGACAATCTTCTTACTGTGAACATAAGGAAAACCCTGCCCCCCTTGACAGGTTTTCCATGTTTTTCCTTACGCTCACTGAAGATTGTCCCTTTCTATGATCCGTCCAGATAGTCTTGCTAAGGTAAGCAGTGTGCTATCAGTAATATATATTATCATTCATTAATTGTGAACACTACTATACCTTGAAGAAGACAAATAACGTGAGCCCACTTAATCCTTTAACCCCTTAAGGACCACTCGTCACGTGGTTTATACCCTTAAGAACCGGTAATGGTCATATCACGTCACGTACATTTTACTTACAGTGCTGTAAGTAAAAACGGGGTCTGAAATTGACCGCTCCAAGAATGGAGCGGTCTCTGTCAGACCTCAAAGTGGTGTCCCGGTATGCGTAATAGGTCACGTGTTCCTGTGAGTCAGAAAGATCAAAGTAGACCTCTGGTCCTTAAGGGGTTAAGGACCAGCAAAGTGGACAATTCATTGTGAAGCAAGGTGTTGCACACCCTTTTGGTCTTTAACCCTTTGAGTGCCAGAGGGTTGCCTACCCCTCTGGCACTCCAAGGGTTAAGATTACCATATGCATTGGACGGAGTTTGTGTCTTGTGGGCCTGCTAACAACTGTCATGTCCGCCTCCGTGGACATGAGATCCAGAACAGATTAAAAATGTTCTCTCTAGAACAGAGGCACAAGGAGAAAATTCACAAGGGTCATTAGGATTTTATGGCCATAGTAAAGTAACTAGGGGTTATTATTAGGATGGATGGTACAAAGCATTGCTTCACAATGTGCTTGTGAAAGCACTCTCTCCTGTTACATTATTTGCCCAGGTGCACATCCAAAATAAAGATTTGTAGAAGACATAAAGCAGGGCAGCACCCGTGGGACTTTTCCAATTAAGATATTTATTATGAAAAAAACATTAACAGCTGGGTCAACGTTTCGGTCCAGAAAAGGTCTTGATAAAGGCCCCTTTTCGGGACCGAAACGTTGACCCAGCTGTTAATGTTTTTTTCACAATAAATATCTTAATTGGAAAAGTCCCACGGGTGCTGCCCTGCTTTATGTCTTATATATATATATATATATATATATATATATATATATATATATATATACACACACATACACACACACACAAACAAACAATGTATATGGCTGGCACTCACGTAACTTTTGCCTCCACTGTGCCACGATTACCCTGGGTGCAAAACCACACATGTATACAAATCGAAGTAAGAAACAGCTGCCCTCACCGGTTATCTTTTCAAAGAATTACATAATGACCACCATCATACAAGTGTAAGTAAACTGGTGACATTTCAGTCCTCTATTCGGGACCCTCATCAAGCCAAGATGAAGGTCCCGAATAGAGGAGTGAAACATCACAGTTCACTTATACTTGTAGTATGATGGTAGTATGATGGTGGTCATTATGTAATTCTTTGAAAAGATAACCTGTGAGTGCAGCTGTTTCTTACTTCGATATATATATATATATATATATATATATATATATATATATATACATGCACTCAAAGGGTTAAAGGGACATTAACACCTACAAATTATTTGGATTCATATACATTTGTACCGAGTAATCCATGATAGCATCTATAACATTTTCTATTTGTTTTTGAGGTCTGACATTTAAAGGGATAGTAATACTTTATTATTACTATCCCTCATATTGTAGGTATTTGCAAAATAAGTTAATAGCCCCCAGGTTCATCTCTTAAACCTTTATGGTTTGAGAGATAACCAAAGGCAAAGTTCCCCCCTCCATCCCCTTTCCCTGAAGTTAGCGTTGTGTTGACTGCAGTGATATCCGGTCTGTCTTTTATCATGCGGCTCTGCTGCAGAGCCACGATCTCGTTAGTGACAAAGAATTATTTCACTGAAACGGTCTTCTACATGTGCTTGCAAACCAAGCACATGTAGAAGACAGTTTCAGTGAAATAATTCTTCTTCACTAATGGGATCTCGGCTCAGCTGCAGAGCCGCAAGCCTGTCGTACGACAGACTTCCCCTGCAGTCAGCATAACGCTGACTTCAGGGAAGAGGGAGGGAGGGGAAAACTTTGCCTTCGGTTATCTCACAAACCATAAAGGTTTGAGAGATGAACCAGGGGGCTATTAACTTATTTTGCAAATACCTACAAAACAAAGGATAGTAATAAAGTATTACTATCCCTTTAATCTTACCTATGATCCATTTGTGCCTTTGCCGGGACTCCCTGACTCATTACTATTCCAATCTTGATATGGTATCTCAGAAGAGACAAGGGATGTATTATCTTTAAATGTCCGGTGATAAGAGAACAGCCTTTTTAATAGAAGAACATAGAGTGTTAATTTCAGTAAAGTAACTGCATTAACTCTTGTCTCTCATTTCAAACTACACAAACAAAATTAATCAAATCATTTCTGAAAGAGACAATCTACACATGGATTCAAGAGGAACTACCACTGCTAAAAAACTTGCCTCCCAATAATGTCCCATCTGGCGACATTTCACCTGTAATAACTTTTAAATAAAAAATATTTCAGGACTGGAAGTACCCTTGTTTTATGCCTAAGAAAACCTTATTTTTTTAAATAAAAAAATGTTAATTTAGCATTACATTTTAGGGTTGGAACATAAATTAAGTTATGTTTACAAGTGATAGCTGGAACCACATGATCTTTAAAATTCGATAAACCAATTTAATTTTAAGGTGTTAATGTTTCTTTAAAAAAAAAGTCTTATTCTGTTGCTGGTGGGGGAAAATGGGGCATGACTTGGTGATTATATGGATGTATAACCAGCCTCTTTCATAGACCTCTTTCTGTTGGTAGAACTGTTGCACTCTCATCCAACAAGAGAAATTGCAGAATTAATTAGGGTGCAGAGCATGGAAGGCATCCAATGGGAGCCTTTGAAGTTTTCGATGAATTTGCTTCAATGACACTTGACTTCAAAGGCTCCGCTAGTCTTATACTGACCATGCTTGGAAACAGAAGAGAAGTGCTGCTGGCCTCGCTATCGCTACAGTCATATCTAATCTTGTAAATGCATATACAAAGCCAGATGCTTGGTGTGTGACACTTCTGAGTACGCAGAGGCAAAGTTAACTTGACCACATATCCCTTTATATAAGGCATTCTTATAAAAAGCACACATGGCAGGGCTGAACTGATTCCTGTACAGTTCTGCAGAATGAAGTTTATATAATGGTCCCTGATTTAAAGGGATATGTACCTTTTAGGCAAAGTCCCTTTGCCAACACGCAGATGAACTGCCTGCTCCCATCTTGTTATGCTAACAAAAGCATAATGAGAATACATACACGCACCCATATTTTCATTACTTAAAGGAACAGCTAACTTTTATCAATAATATATATTATAGAGTTTTTGCGGAACAGTAAAACAACATTTTTACCCACTTCTGGGACATTTTTTTTGTTCAAAAGTTATTAAATCTCAACATGCTTTTAATCAACAGCACCATGTAATGTCCAAAAGGCTTTTTTTAATTATAATAGACTCTATTGGAGAACTTGAGTCACTGACTGCATCTACCCATAGAAAATCATAGGAATGGCTCCACCTTCTGAGCACGATAGAAAATTGCAGTTTAAATGTATTTAAAAGTTTACTATCTTTTGAGCAAAAAAACTTCCAGAAGAGAGTAACCATGTTTTACTCGGCACAAATATATATATATTTTTTATCCTTATACCTGTGAATTAAGGAGATTTTTGTAAAAGAAAATAATAATAATAGTAATGACCTCAGTGTATTAGATATAAGTATTGAGCTGTGATTTTTAAGACCAATGTATCGTGCTTTTATATCAAAGCAGAGGGATGCTTTAAAGGGATACTAACGCTTTAATATGTAAAATATGTATTTTTTTTTTTTAATATGTAAAATATGTATTTTTAGGGGTTATCTTCCTGAGTAAAACAAGTTCACTCCCACTGCTGAGAAATGTATTTAAAAGTTATTTAAAATGTAAAAGTCATTGCAGCTCAAACTTGAACTTTCTTAGGTGCAGTATCTCTGTGGCCTGAAATTTTATGGTGGTGCTATTGCTACACCATCCTATGTACAGCTCGGGTCGATTAATCATAATCCTCCATAGGATGATGTAGACAACAGCAACACCATAAAATTGCAGGCATTGAGATATTGCAGCTCAAAAATAACTTGTGAATAAAGAACCACTCAGCAGTGCTAGTGACCTTGTTTTATTCAGAAGGACACACTCTATTAGGGAACAAATACAAATTTCCAAAATTACCATTGATTTAAATTGGGATTTCTACACCTTGAATGCTAGAGATACGTTCAAGATTTTTAAAGCCCCATTTAAAAATCAATGGGAATTTTTATTTCTCCCCTACAGTGAATCTGGTTTTTCCCCATAATTGTACCTCTATAGCTTACTAAACTGCACTTTAGAGGCTTATAACTGGAGCAAACCAACTGCACACTAAGAGACAAATACAAATTCCCATTGACTTAAAGGGATAGTAATACTTAAAATATAAAAAAATATGTTGTAGCGTTTGTCCCCCCTGAGTAAAACAAGGGTACTCCCACTTGTGAAAGGTGTTTCATTCAAAAGTTATTAATTTTCAAAGTTGAATTTTTTAGGTGCAATATCACAGTGTCCTGAAATTGTACAGTGGCGCTTTTGCTACACCATCCTATGGAGATTTATGGTCCCGGGACCAGAGCTGTCCATAGGATCGATTTCTGCCAATGAGACCACTCCAGCTTACAGACAGAAAGCTGCCGTCATTGGTGGAGGGAGGGAAGCAGAGGCAGAGCGACGGATTGTGGTTACAAAGCAGGTAACCGCAGTCTATGCAGAAGTAGATGGGGACAGACTTTCTAAGTTAAATTTACAGGAAATAAAACTTTTTAAAAAAAAAAAAAATTAATAACGTTTTAGTACTATGCGATATGTAGCCTAACTCTTTAGGCTTTGTTATATATAGGTGACTCATCTACTTTAAAGGGTTAGTAATGTCTGATTATAAAAACATGTTATATTGTAAATATTAAAAAAATAAATTAACTGATGCAAGTCCTGTCTCAAACATTTACAGTTTGAGAGATATAAGGTTTTAAAGTTCCTCCCTCCCTCCCCTTTCACAGACATCAGCTGTCTAGCTGACAAGAGATTTGAGTTGTGCGACTCGACGGCGGCTCTTCAGCAGAACTGAAGTAGCGCTATCTAAAAAGAAATACTTAATTGGAATGGTCTACAAAGTGTGCCTGGTTTGCAAGCACACTTCGTAGACCATTCCAATGAAGTATTTCTTTTTAGATAGCGCTATTTTGGCTCTGCTGAAGAGTCGCCAGGACCAGGATCGCCTTCTTTCAGCTAGAGACTGACGTCAGTGAAAGGGGAGGGAGGGGGGAACTTTATCACCAGTGGCGTAACTATAGGGGTCGCACCTGCGACCAGGCCTGTCAGTCCAGGGGCCCAGCCGCCCCCTGCGATCCCTCCGACTGTAGCCCGCAATCTCCCTCCAGCTCTAGTAATGCAGAGCACTGGGAGATGACATCATCTCCAAGCGCTCTGCATTACTAAGAGGACCACGTGGGAGCTCCAGGGGGTATGAGATGGGGCATTGTGAAGATTGAGGGGCATTGTAGAGGGGGTCAGTGTGGTCGAGGGGAGCCAATGTGGGGGGGGGGGCATGGCACTTCTTTCACCAGGGCCCGGAGGCTTCTAGTTATGCCTCTGTTTATCACCGTATATCTCTCAAACTATAAAGGTTAGAGAGAGGGGACTTGCTCCAGTTAAAGGGGAACTACCATCCCGCAATAACTTTCCATGAATTAAGTCTTCATCTGGCGACTAGCTGCTTAGTAGCACTAGTCGCCGGCTCCAAAAGGGACTGACAGAGCAGGCGCACGGACGCAGTACATAGTTATTACATCTCAAGCTTAAATTTTTTAGGTGCAATATGTCAATGGCCTGAAGTGCTACAGCGGCGCTGTTGCTACACCATCCTATGGAGATTTATGCAATAACTTTTAAATAAAAGGCCTCTCAGCAGTGGGTGTACCCTGGCTTTACTTACAAATATAAACCCTACAATATATATTTTTTACATACTAAGTGTTACTATCCCTTTAAGAGTTAAACTTTAAAAGGACATATCATAGTGCTAATGGCTCTATAAGAGATTCATTAAGACCACGTTTACCTCTTATCCAGTAAGCCAAGAAGCACTCTTCCGGTACTCAAGGAAACATCAATCCAGTGAGTGTTATCCAAAGTCTTCTATCACACCATGGTGATGGCCTATGTTGTTAAAGGAGAAGTATCACCTACAGAATCAAATCCTCTTTTATAGCCACATGGGGCCATCCAACAGCTACTAATAAGGACGTTAAGGACCATGGAGCTTTTGGGGGGGTTTTTTGTAGCAATTTGAATTCTAGGATGGCAGAGCAGCATGTAGCCGTTCTGACATCCCAGAATTCTATGACACGCCAGTACCGTCACTTAAGTGCTGGGACTGGAGTGACGTTCCTGGCACATCAAGAGTCCTTAAGGGGTTAGGACCAGATAAGTGTGCAATGCATTGTTTTGCAACTTATATCTCCTAAGCGTCCCTCTGTAGGAGGGACAGTCCCTCTTTGACACCAAAATCCCTCTGTCCCTCTTTCCCACCCTAATGTCCCTCTTTTTAGGAGCGCAGACTGTGTGGTGTGTGTATAAATGTATCACAATGCTCCACAACAATAAAACTTACAGTAACGTTTGTTTAAAGTGGAACCACCATGTCACAAAATGTTTAGCTTAACTTAGTCCCCTTCTGGCGACTAGCTGCTTAGTAGGTCTAGTCGCCAGAATTATTACCTTATTTAATAGATGTATGCTTTATTCCCCAGGTGTCAGTAGCACAGAGCGCGGACATCTTGCCAGAATGACGTCCACGCGCCTGCACTGTCAGTCCAGCTGGGTCTAGGAGGCGTTGCTAGGAGCCATACGGCTCCGGCTGGGACTGACAGCGCAGGTGCGCAGACGTCATTCTGACAAGATGTCCGCGCTCCATGCTACTGACAACTGGGGAATAAAGCATATTTCTATTATACTTCTGGTGACTAGACCTACTAAGCAGCTAGTCACCAGAAGGGGACTTAGTTAAGCTAAACATTTTGTGACATGGTAGTTCCGCTTTAAATTTCTGTATATATGTTTATAACTTTGTATATAAAAATACTTTTGTCTTGATCAAAATCATTTTTCAATTACACAAAGAGGTGTAAACAGTTTGTGAAATAACCTAAAAAGTTCTTGGTAATGCCCTCCACTTCAGCCACACCCCCAGCAACACCACCTAAAGCAAAAGTGTCCTTCTTTGGCCATTTGAATTGTTGGGAGGTATGGCAGTGTGTTGCATACCCCTCAGGGCCTTAAAGGGTTACGCAACCTCATTCACTCTGCCTGCTTCAGTCTAAAAAGAAGTCATGTCTGACAATACATATGACATTCAGAACTGAGTTAGCTAAGGTGGGGCCAATAGGATTACATCTACAGAAAAGCTGTAGGCAATTGGGGTTTACTCTAAGGAATTGTTGCTTCCCCTTTAACAAGCTCCCAACATATGATTCATTTGTGTAGAAAAGATGATTGTTGTGGTTCTACATTGCCCACAGAAGAACATAATTGTGTTTCAAGTTGCCACATTGGCTATTATTGAATGTTAATGGAGTCTGGGTATGAGCTCCATTCTGATTGTTTGTTGTTTGATGTCCTTTCAGCCTTAAATCTTTCTGTGTACAAAAAGACAAACCTGAGCTCGATTTTGTAAAATTAAATATATGCCCTGAAATGTGCATATATAATATTTCTTAATAAATATGCATATATATCTAATGTAAAATAGGGTGATCACATTTCAGTTTTGCCATTCATGGACAATGCTGAGACGAAAGCAGCAGAATTCTTGTACTTGACTCTAGAGAAGCTGTGTGGGAGAGGTCACTGAAAATCAGTGCACAACCTGCTCTTTCTCCAGTGCACCACAGAGTTCTAAACTCTAGAGGGAGAACTGGCCATTGACTACTGAGACAGAAAGCGATGCCTGTGGTGGGCTCATGGGCGTCTGGAGGGGGGGCAAGGGGAGGCACTTGCCCCTCCCCTACAATTACCCCCTCCATATAAACAAAGAGGCTGGATGGACTGGCCTGGGAGTCATATTATGGCTTTGCCTCCCCCCCCCGGAAAAATTTCTACGGATGCCCCTGGGTGGGCTACAAGACAATGGACATCACACTCAAAGACTAGCATTAAACCAAAAAATGGGCAGACTAGATGGACCGAATGGTTCTTATCTGCCATCAAATTCTATGTTTCTATTATGCTACAACAAAATGGCATTGAAGGTCCTGTTTGATGTCAGGATCAAGGCTCAATTCTCTAGTGTTCACAACAGGTAATATGCAGGTCTGTCTTAGTGTTTAGAACTCTGTGCTCCGGAGTCTTCATTCCAAGGACATTGTATTGTCCCAGAAGGGGGCTGCCTGGGACCTGGAACCTGCATTTTAAATTCATGACTGTACTGGGCAACCGGGACATGTGGTCACCTTAACATTGCAAAATAGGCTCATCAGTAATTTACTAAGGTATATGGATAGTGTAAAGTTAATCCTTCCACTAATGTATTAAATTCATGTTCATAAGCGTTGCATGGCCACAGTTTGGAAGCAGCCAACCAGCTGTCTTTAACTTTATTGCAAAAATCACTCCCAGCTTCTCACTTAGGCTGATGTACTAAAGAAAGGTAGTGCAATTTTGGGGAAACCAACAAAAAATCAACATTCCTATTGCTTTAAAAGAGCAGTAAAGTTTATAATGGAAAAGAAAAAAAAAACAACATACTGTATATTGTATTGTTTTTCCAGTTCAATAAAAAAATGGTTCTCTCATTTCTTAGTTCCAAAGTTTTTAGAGCATAAACTGTTGTTAAGCTGTTAGAACAGTGCCATCTGGTGTCCTGACAAATCACCTGGTAACCAGACAGTTATTATCTTGCATTCTATGGGACAGGGGAGCCACTGACTACAGTTCTCCATAGAACATGATAATAACCACCAGGGCTGGATTTCCCAATAGGCACTGTAGGTAACTGCCTACAGTTCAAAGTTTTAAGAGATGCCTCAGCTGTGCAAGCCACAACCACTTTATGAATTGTGGGTGTGGCCAGAACAATTTTAATGTCCCTGCACCAGTTTTACACCTCTTTACAGGCTATTATTTAATCTGTTGGATGCTAGAGACATGTCCAAAGCATTGCTTCACAGTACCTTCGAGATCTCTCCAGCAACCAAGTGGTTAAATATTTTTTCCCATTCTTGTGCCAGGAAAGAGTGGATAGGACTGGGGGTTGCGTCATGTGAGGTGTGGTCTTGGGTGGAGCTAATGCACCTACCATGCCTTTCCTAGGTGCTCCTGCAATGTAAATCTGGCCCTGGTAATAGCGCCCCCATTTTATGACAGTTTGAACTGCTATAACAGTTGAATAAAGCAACTGCCATCAGTAGGACTGCCTTTCTTTTACTCAGCAGGAAAGGTTCTTCAATAAGTTTCTTTTCATACTAAAACTTTATTAATCCTTTAAATCAGGCTTTAAACTCTTCAAATACCAGAGATGTGTCAATGCATTGGAGACATCTGTAGTATTCAAGGTGTTCAAAGACATTTAAATCAGTGGCAGTGTGGGGAATTTTTATTGGCTTCCTATGGTGCTGATGGTTTGCTTTAGAACTACATAGCTTTTCCTTAGGACATCAGTCTCAGTGAATCAAGAACAGTGATTCTCACCAACAGTTCTTATTTGTATGTATGTATATCTTTATTTATATGGTGCCACACAGTGTACACAGCACTTACAATAGAAGTATGTTAAAATAAATAACGGGATCAAATAAGTGTCACGTTCACAGAAATAATAGGAGAGAGGTCACTTCCCCAAGGAGCTTACAGTTTAAATAGGTAATAAGAGACGGACAACAGGTATGAGGGTGTCAACTGCTGTGAGTTCAAGTGCCGAGTTTGCCAGGATATCCTAGTCTGACCACAGGTGGGTAATTAATGGCTCAGTCATTATGATTGATTTTCCTGTGTTTAATTAAGGTTATCTTTAAAACCTGACTTGGTGTGTCCCTAGGACTGTAGCTGAAAATTACTGATGTAGAACTAAACAATTCGCAAAGTCTCATGTGACCTCTCTTGATTGAAGACAGGAAGGATGCATTCATATGTTCCCATGATATCACAAAACGGACCACACCTCAGTTTCTAATTAATCTGTGGAAGCAGCGTCACCGAACACACAGAGACCGTAAACATTACTCTGATAACATCTTATCTTTTGGCTCGTGCTCACGGCTTACATTTAGTTGATAAATCATGCACCAGTTGTATGAGTAACAAAAACATAATTGTTTTCTCATCAATGAGACAAATGTATCTAATCAGGGAGAAGTAATCATAGAGGAGCAACAGATTAAGATATGGAATAAACAGACAGAATGAGTTTTGGATCAACTAGCATAAAGTTCTCTCCATGGTTTTAATGCACTGTGTAACGTTTGTTTTTTAAGCCATTTGGGTTAGGGGAATTCTGATGACAATCCCTAAGATTACAGGATTTACCACGTTATTTAAAGAGGCAGTCTGATGTGGAACGAAAGCTGAATCAATAGCAGCTTGTGAAGTATTTTCTTCAAACCTGTCATAATTAAAACTGTTCCTATAGCTTATCTGCAAATGCCTTTTTAAAGATTAGAATGAGTGAGTATGATGGAAATTTTTAATGGTTGGTACTTGACCATCATTCGCTCAGAATGTGTACAGTCTACGAATGCATCCTATCCTATATTATAATTCGCTAAGGATGTTTGTCAGAAGCCATCATGCTCAGTAGAGATGGCTGCACGCGCTGCAGTCATGCGCAGTACAGACTGCCCACGCCATGGCTGATATGGAGCGGGGCACTCCAAATTCAGACTGGAGTGCGCAGAGAGGACTGCGGTCTGAATTTGGAGCGCCCACTCTGTATCAGCAGCGGAGCAGGCAGTCAGTACTGCACATGACTGCAGCATCGCCAGTGTTGGCCCGTGTATACAGGCTTTAAAACTAGTATATAATAAAAAGCTAGAATGTTTGTCCGATGCAGTCATGGGCAATAGAGACTGCCCGAACGCACAGAATGCTGGGATCATTTTGTGCATTTGGGCAGTCACTACAGCTCATGACTGCATCGTGTGCACTCCCAGTGAGGCGGCGGCAGTACGCAGAGCAGGACCAGCCTCTGGCGCTCAAAGGATTAACATCACCCGGTCCTTGGCCTGTGTACACGTACGTTTATTCTAGTCTTGTTAATAAACAGTAGGAGCAGCTAATAATGCACTTTGCCCTCTCTTGTTGGTGCAAACGAAGGATTGCTGGAGTGGTATGTCGTTACAGAGCCCTCTTAATTAAAACTACCTATTTTGTTATTTTTGTGTGCTGTGGCTGTTGCACAAAGCAGGGTAATTAATTTGGGTTCGTGACAAGCTAAACATGGAAAACCAATAGATAAAGAACGATGTGACGCTTCTCTGTGACATAATCAATGCTTCTTTTTCCTTCCTTCTCCTTTTAGCTCTCGGATCAGTGCTTTCTGCTGCCAACTCAAACTTACTATAATAAACTCTTGCCTCCTTTTCCTCCTCCACAGAACCTGGATGTGTTAACTTGCTTTAATTAACAGAGGAACCTCTCTCCTCTCTCTGTCTCCCTACATATATACAGACCACTATGTAACACAGAGGTTGATGTACTTAAAAACACTGAAGAAATTGTGGGGCCAATGAAAAGAACCATGAGGGATAAAGATAAATCCCTACAATTCACAATCATTTAAAGTTGGCTTTTTAAACTCTTGAATGTCTGAGTGGTCTCTAAAGCATTTGCAGTGAGTTAGAATCATTTAGGATTCAAGAGGTTAAGGGATTATTACACTTAATATTGAAAATATATGTATTGCAGTATTTATCCTGCTGAGTAAACTATAAATACTTCCATTGGTGAGAGATATTTGATTTAAAACTTATTGCAGCTCAAACTTGCATTGTCTTGGGTGCAATTCCTAAATTATGCTGTGGTTCTGTTACAGCAGTTCATGAAGAAGAAGGGAATGCACACAGAGACAGATTCAACGTTAAAGGGATAGTAATGTTTCATAATAAAAGCAGCTCTAATTAATCTTCATAGTATTTGGACCTTTGAGAGTGTTATTTCAGTTCTCTCAGAGTTGTAGTTCAAGAGTAATTCATTGACAAAGTATCCCCCTCCTGCCCCTTTTACTGATGTAACACTGTTCAGCCAGATCAGAAGGGAGGTGCCCAGGTAGATTGCAGAGAGGGACAATCTTCAATTAAGATAAGGCAAAAACCTGAAAGACTTGTCAAGGGGTGTTATCTGTGTGGTCTTACAGCCAGATTCCACATCTGAGGTGAGCAGTGTTACACTAGGTAAAAGGGGTGGGAGGGGGACACTTTATCCTTCAATTACCCTTGAACCACAACTCTGACAGTATTGAAATAACACTATCCATGGCCCAAATACTATGAAGATTAATTGGAGCTGCTGTTTTCTATCCCTTTAAAGAAAACAGCCTTTATTCCAGAGAAATCAGTAAGACGCTTAACACTCTTTGTAACAGTCTAAAGCTTTTCGCAAGAGTTGAGCTTAATCATAGATTGAACCTGGTAGGTCCATCAACCTGCCTGTACAATGATTTCATTAATCACTTCCCATGTTGATGAACCAATCATTTTAAATTGTATAAGCCAATCAACATGATGAAATCGACAAGGAAATTAGTGATCACAGTGACGTATAACTCTTAAGGTGCCAAACAAAATTAATATTGGTATACCTATGGCATTACATCTGCTGATGTGCTATCTGACTGATTTCTCTGGAATAAGGGCTGTTTACTTTTACTCTACATTGGATATATCTTTGTGTGCAGTTCCTTCTTCTTCGTGCTCTTAAATAGTTAGAACATCAACAACCTGCAATGAGCCGGATTCTGCTGAAAGCGGTGAGTGTGTTCACTCTAATGGTCTGACACATTGGCGTCTGTATGCCGCTTGTTTCATTTGAATGTATGGTGGTTTATGGTCAACTAACCAGAGCTGTCCATAGACTGGTGTAGCAACACTGCCACCACAATATTTCAGGCAATGGAAATACTGCACCCAAAAATGCAATGACTGTTCAGTAAAATATCTTTCAGCAGTGAGAGTAATCTTGTTTTACTCAGCAGGATAATCCTTGCAATAGATATTTGTTTTCAGTATTAAGCTATCCCTTTAATGGCCACACCTCCCGATAATAACCCCCACTTACCTTACTATGGTCATAAAATGCTAATGGACCATGTGAATTTTGCTTTTGTTCAAGGACAGACATTCAGGAATGACTAAAGACTTGGAGACTTGACAGTTTGTGGCAAAATACTGAACAGTTCATGAGCCTGCTTAAGCTTTTAAGGCAGGGATTGGCAAACTGAGGCCCTCCAGCTGCTGAGGCCTACAGTTCCTATCATTCCTGACCAGCCAATGGTCTTTAAAGAATTAAGTTTACCTTATGCAGTGGGTGGAGTTGGTGTCCTGTGGTCTTTCTAGCAACTGTCATGTCCACCTCGATGGACATGACATATAGAACTGTTTAAATAAAGGCACAAGAGCAAAATGCACAGGGCACTTATGATTTTCTGTCCATAGTAAGGTCAGTTTGTTATTTTTTTTTTGTTTTTTTATTTTCTTTTATTAAGGGGTGTTAATTCTCCTTTAACTCAATTGTGATTTTTATTTTTTTCCCTATGGTGCAGTTGAGTTATTCCAGAATTACTCTAGTTCTTCTTAGTACATCAGCTTCACTAACTCCCTTCCTTCTCGCTGACACCACCCCAGGGATTCAGGTTTTTTTCCAGTATTTCTTTTTTTTGTTTTTTCTCTTTTTCTGCCAATGTAGTGATCTAGACAAAGACTTTTGGAATAACAATGACAGCACAGCCCACCAGAAATGGAGCTCCTACCCTCCTAAGGAGTTTATTCTAAACATTTCACCTTACGCCCCCTATGGTGACCCAAGGCTGGCCCTCAAGTGAGTCTCTCTATTGCCTGATATGGTCGAATGTAGTGAGTATGTACAACTCCCCAAATCCTCTCACACGCCTCCTTCCACCTGCTCCTTTAACCCCCTGCTCCACTTCACCCCCATGGGCGGATAAGCCATGGAGACGAGCAACCCCTCCTAGCTTCCACTAACGGATGAGCCTCCTTCTCTAGCCTCCCTTCGCCTCTCCTACCCTTTCCATTGCAAGGCCAGGAAGGGTTGCCCGTTATAGCAGAGTGTGCTGTACATCCGCACTGTGTGGTCTGGTTCACTAACACGCCTCTTTCTTCCTGTGGCTGGCTGGCTGGCTGTCTGGTGCCTTTCCCGACAGATTTTCTCCATGTTAACCCTTTGTTGTTTATTGAAATGTGGAACTTTTTACCGTCATCATTCCCAGGCTGCCGTCTTTCTCCCTCTTCTAACGACAGATGCTTTGGGTTATTTTTATTTTATTTTGGTTTTTCCCTTTGCAGTGCTGATCTCTCTCTCTTTCTCTCTTTCTCTGTCCGTCTTTCTGTCTGTATGTTTCCCCACTCTGTGTTTCTGTCTTCACATTTGCGTGTCCTTTTTTTGCACGTGGGCACGTCTCAGTGGCACTGTGTTGTCCGGTAGTAAGTCAGCTGCATGTGGCACCTCTGGGTTGCTGGATAAGGATGGTCGGCTCGGGGACAAGCAGTTTCGCAGTGAAAACATGAAGATCAGCATGTCACAAAGCCATCACAGCGAGCCAGGCCTGGGGAAACCGGGGAGAGGCCGCTGGCACACCGTCCAGAGCCACCTTGCCTCCGGGAATCTCAGTCGTACCAAGTGAGTCATATAATAAGTTAGCAGGACAGTGATGTAGAGCTTTAGTGCAGTTGGAAAACCCAAAGCCTTACAGCTTTTGTTGGACTACAATTGCCAGCTGTTATTGAACTACAACTCCCATCATCCTCGGCTTGTCAAAAGCGGAAGATGACGGGATTAGTAGTCCAACAACATCTGAATGAAGGGCCTTAGGTTGCCCACCCTTGCTCTTTGGGATAGTGAATGAAAGCGTTAGGGACAGTAGAATGTGAAAATCTATCCATCTATGTAAAGTCAGTGTCCCACCTCCAAAAATCTTGCATCCTACTTTCTGCTATTGACACGGTTAGTATGCAAAGGGGATAGCCAGCTTCTCCCATCAATAACCTATTCCAATATCAATTCTAATCACTTACCAAGCAGGGATTAAACTATTCTGACCTTTAAGAACCTGGCCCTGTGCCAGAGAGGTCAACAGAGGTCTCACATCATTATTAATATGCCTGCCGATTGTCTGTTTTTGTGCATTTCATTAACAGTGTTTACATGGTAAAATATGAGTTCTCACTAATATGCAGACATTCTGAGGGACTGCAATTCAGTCTCAATATTAAAATCAATATTCATTCACTAAATTGCTATTTTGTTTGAACACCTCACTGATTTTAATCTATGGAAGTTGGCAACTTTGAAGATTATTTTACTGCTCAGTCAAATGACTTGCTTTTTGGGTAGTTCTTGACTTATTTACATTCAATTATTACTTTGTTTTAATGTGCGGAGTTTGGAAATCACAAGGAGATGGCATATAATGATTAGTAGATCATTTTTTTACTCCCTAATTATATGGAGGTGTAAAATGTAATTGAAAAACATCAGTGAGATAAAAAAAACAACATAAGATATTGTCGAGGATATAATAATTTCACCCTAGTATGAATTTCCTAAAGTAAATGAGATAAATATACAAACCCTTTGAGTGCCAGATGGTAATGCACCAGGTACCCCTGGCGCTCAAAGGGTTAAGGGCCATGAATATGTCACGGAACTATGACATCGCTTCAGTCAGTGACAGGGACGTGCACAGACATTTTGGAGTGCAGGGGCTCAAATTAAAAAAAGGGCACTTCTCATAATTATTTATTCAAAATATATATTTAAACAAAAGAAAAGAATTTACATCTCAGGAGCCTGTAGGCACAGAAATCTGACCACCACCCCCCATTGGCCATCTCCACTGGACACCTCCACAATGCTCCTAATCTCCACATCGCCCCCCATCATCTCCATATTGCCCTTACATTGTCCCCTGTCAGCTCCATATTGCCCCCATCAGCTCCACATTGCCCCCATCATCTCCATATTGCCCCATCAGCTCCATATTGCCCTTACATTGTCCCCTGCCAGCTCCATATTGCCCCCATCAGCTCCAACTTACCCTCACATTGCCCCCCTTCATCTCCATATTGCCCCCCATCAGCTCTAAATTGCCATCAGCTCCAACTTACCCTCACATACATTGCCCCATCATCTCTACATTTCCATCATCTCCATCTTGCCCCCCATCAGATCCATATTGCCCCCTCATTTCCACATTGCCCCCCAGTGTCCGTTTCCTACCTCTTCCCTGGTGATCCAGCAGCAGGAGAGGTCTGTATGTACCTCCTTTGTCACAGACCTGTAGCTGCTGGAGCTCCTGTGCGGTCTTCTCTTCATGCAGAGCGCTGGGAGATGATGTCATCTCCCAGCGCTCTGTAATACTAAAGAGCCGATGAGGGAGTGCAGCATCTGCAGGTCTGTCCTGAAGGAGGCACAGACCTAACTGGGCTGTGGGGGGGTTAGTGCTGGCGGCGAGGCAACTTTTTTTTTTTTTGTTAAAAGGGCACGAGGGCATTTTGGACAAAAAGGGCAGGTGCTCAAGCCCCCCTTGGTGTCTATGTGTGCACATGCCTGGTCAGTGAGATAATGACACTAAGTGGCATGACATGAATGTTAATACATTTCTCCATAGGCATCAATTTGAATCTATTAGATAAATTCAGCTGATAATGCTACTGGGCCTTATTTACTAGTTTTTGTACCCCTTTTCAAGGCAGTTTATTTTAACACATTGATGTTAGGGAGGTCTTTCCAATGTACAACCTATAATCTGTATATTGTAGACAAGGGTATTTTCTGTACCAAAAGTCTCATTAGATGCTACACAAGTAAATGTTCTAGCCGGTAGAGGTATAGTAGGTAAAATGTGATATCAAATACAACAGTGTCTATACAGAGCAAACACACACACAAACATGGGAAACTAACATCTACTAATGATGAATCCTTTCTTAGCTTAATCTGATTAGAAATCCCTAAGGTAATTTTTTTTTTACACACAAGTCTGCATTGGTGATGTTGCCCATAGTGAAAGATACTATGCTATGCTATGAAGCATTTCACTAGGATGACTACTGCCTCTCTTGATCAAAACAATGTCCAGCAAACTGCATCTGTATTATGTACAGTGGAACACAGTAAAGATGCAGCTAAGAAGTCTTTACAGTGGCCTATTGTTTGCAGCAATAACAGAACAACGTGGTTTTCATTTCATCATGTACAGCTGACAGTCAAGGTAAAATGCAGCTTCCAACATCACTGGAGAAACACAACAAAACCACAGCTAGGGTAGATTTGTACTGGCATCTGTGATAATCTCTAGGAAATCACACGTACATGTGAGTTTCATGAGATTTTTCCAAATGAATCATGGGAAAGAAATAGAAAAAACCCTGTGAAAATATCAATCATTTTGTAAACAAAAAAACATATTCTGTAGGACAGGAACATCCAAGTTCAGTCCTCAAGGGCCACCAACAGGCCAGGATGTAAGGATTTCCCTGATGAAGCACAGGTGAGTCAGTCACAATGAGTGATCCACTGATTATCTCACCTGTGCTTCATCAGGGAGATCCTTACATTCTGGCCTGTTGGTGGCACTAGAGGACTAAACCCGGACAGCCCTGCTCTATGGAATGTGGACAAAAGTCAGCATTAAACTGTTACTAGCTGTTTAATTCCTTAAGGACCAGAGAGGGTGTACAGCGCATTGCTTTGCTATGCATTGTACACCCCTCTGGTCCTTAAGGGGTTACCAGGTCACCAGGGACCTTCTTTTCACTTATAACGGACAGCTGTAGTTAGTGACTCAAGCTTTTTTTTTTTAAAAAATATTTTGGGCACTAGGGGGAGCTATTTCTAACAGTTTGATTAAAAAAAAATAAGAGTCATCTGTATTCATTTTTGAATTAAAATTCTTCCAGCAGTAGGGATATCCTTGTTCTACTCAGTAGGAAAAACCTTGTAACATATATTTTCTCATAAAAAATGTTTAAAGGGTTAGTAATGTCTTAGAAGAAGAATAAATAATATTGTAGATAATGCAAAACTAAATAGATCGGTGCAAGTCCAATCTCTCAAACCTTTATGGTTATGCTATATGTTAAGGCTTAGACTGGGGGGGTAAAGTATAGCAGGGAGGGAGTCATTGCATCTGATAGCCTTTTAAGGGAAGTTCCTGCAGGAGAATACATTACCCCATGGTTCCTATTTTCCACATGGACTAAGAGAAAAAGATTTAGTGGCAATTACACAAAAATCCCCTTTTATTTTACTGCACTCAAAGACATTTTTATTTACCAGCTCCAAATATCAAAACGTAGTGATTGGGGTGTTATGTCTGTGAAGGCTGAAATGAGAGTTGCTAGAAGGACCACAGGACCACTTTCAACGTGTTGCTTGGCAATATATTGCACATCCTTTCAAGTCCTTAAAGTGGAACTAACACTTTATTATGTCTTGGGAGATTTTGAAAGACATTTAAAAATGATCTATATTTAGGTCAGCCATCCTTTATTTAAAACTATAGTTTATGAGATATTTACCTTCTATTTGTCAGTTTATGAAAATGATCCACTACTTTAGTAGGAAGTGGCAGTTGGGTGGGAGAGAGGAATATTAGAAAAAGACACAACAGGCTGTCTCAGCCAGTGCTGCCTAATTTGCATTAACAAATAAAGCTAAATATCTTATAAACTATAGGTATGAATAAAAAACGGTTAAAATAAATACAAGTGATTTTGGAAGCTCTTTCACAATCACCGCAGTTGTTATAAAGTGTTATTTTCACTTCAAATGCTTTATTAGGCTGGCTTTAGTTTGAAAACAACTGGTAACAACTGTCATGTCTGCCTCCATGGACATGGATATGACAGGTACAAAGGAAAATTTCATATGGGCCTTTAGGACTTTCTAACCTGTAGTAAGGTGCGGGAGTTTTATTATTAGAAGGTACTCATTCTCATTTAACCCCTTAAAGGGATAGTAATACTTAAAATGTAAAAAAAAAAAATATGTTGTAGGGTTTATCCCACTGAGTAAAACAAGAGTAATCCCACTGCTGAAAGGTGTTTCATTCAAAAGTTATTAATTTTCAAAGTTGAATTTTTTAGGTGTAATATCACAGTGGGCTGAAATTGTACAGTGGCGCTGTTGCTATACCATCCTATGGAGATTTATGGTCCCGGGACCAGAGCTGTCCATAGGATCGTGTATCAACAGCGCCACTGTACAATTTCAGGCCACTGTGATATTGCACCTAAAAATGCAACTTTGATAATTAATAACTTTTGAATGAAACACCTTTCAGCAGTGGGAATACTCTTGTTTTACTCAGGGGGATAAACCCTACAACATTTTTTTTTACATTTTAAGTATTACTATCCCTTTAATGACTAGCAGTTTGGCAAAGTTAGTTTCACTTAAGGACCACTTTGATTGTTGTCGGTGCGCCGGCACATGTGACTGATTACGATTACGTGTACCGGAGCACCAGACTGGGGTCTAAGAGAGACTGCTCCGTTCTTGGAGTGGTCAATTTCAGATCCCGTTAGTGCTTACAACAATCCGGCATTAGCGATGTAAGCACAAAATACGTGATGTACCAGGATCGTGCTTCAGAGGGAAAAAAATGTTGATGGTCCTGACACGTTACCAGCCGTTAAGGGGTTAAGAAATTTATACTTCTGCTCCTTCCTTATACTGTGATTGCTGTTGCTGACATGTTACCCCAAGGACATGAAAAAACCTGAGGCATGTTTTCTGCAATCATCAGAGCCTTGAGAAAGCTTTTGTCTACTGATCAGCCAATAATTACCAGATAGTCTTGGCACCTACTGATATTGACAGCAACTGGCAGCAAGTGATCAGTTTGTCAATGACTCAAACACAAAACTGTCAACAATCAAGGACTAAAATCAATTAAATTTGTGGTTTCTGGTCCAAAACACAACGGTGATTATGATGTGTCCTGTCACTGAAGCTCTGCTGCACTTTAGAGATAGACTGATTGCTAATCAGGAACAGTCACAAAAGGCTAGTATGAACTGTCAGTACTATGATAGGGCGGTGATTCTCAGCCCTTGCTTTCAAGGCCGACTAACAGGTTAGGACTTCAGGATTTCCCTGCTTGAGCACAGGTGACAATCAGAGGCTCAGTTACTCTGATCTACTCACTGCCTAGTAACATTGTTGGTGTGGTTGAAAAAAGATGTGTCCATTAAGTTCGACCATTGCTACATCTACCTTTGTGATCCAGAGGAAGAAAAGAAAAACAATTGCAATTATTTCTAATTATGCCCCAAGCAGATAAAGAAAATGTCTTCTTGAATCTAAAAGGCAATTGGATTTCATTCTGGATCAATATCCTATTTACACTGAAACTAGGTGTCATAATTCACTACACTGTTCTCAGCTAAAAAAGAATATCAAATATATTTTTTGAAAGTATCTGCCAACACAGTCTCCCAAGACAAAGAAATCCACATCCTTACTGCTCGTACTGTAAGCAACCCTTGCCTTTGTTTTAGTGGAAAGAGCTTGTCCTCAACAAGGAAGATCTTCAAGTCCTGGACTGTTAGTGGGCCCTGATGACATGGGTTGAGAAGTTAGAACTTATGATAAAAGATGATGAGAGAAGATTATATAGACTCATTTACTAAAATGTTTTAATTGTAATGATCAGGTCTTGGCAAAACAGACTTCTTTGGAGTCTGAAAGGGCAGACTAAAAATTGTAGGGCAATCTGAGTCTCAGCTAGCGGCTGCTGGACTACAAACACCTTCATGGTCAGCCAGCAAATCTGCTGTTACTAAACTAAACTCCTAAAGAAATCCTAATGAAAATACTCAGGTTCCATCCGGCTATTGTTGAACTGTAAATGACATAATCTTCAGCCAACCAGTCATCTACTGTAGTATTATAATTCCTATCATCAGCAGCCAGTTGTTGGACAGCTGAGGACAATGGGATCTGCAGTCCGACAATGGCTGGAGGATACAGCACACTTTCTATATAGTGATACCTCTGCCCTATTGTGCAGTGAACCATACTTATAAAGGAAACAAAGAAATTCTGTCCAAAACCAAGTGGACCATAGGGAATAAATACAACTTATCAGTGTTTTAACCCCTTAGTGACAGACAACTTACCTGGTAAGTCCAGGAAGTCATTCGCTATAATGGAAAAAAAACAACAACTGACATTAAGGGGTTAAACTGCAATTTTTTCCCCTTGTATGTTAGAAATGTCTTCATCGCATTACTCTGAAATTCACTGAAGACGTATCTATTAATCTGCAGTTAAAGCTTTATTCAAATCAATTGGAGTTTTAGAAAGGTTTTCCTGCCCTATAGTGCAACAAAGGTGCCCCAGAATTACTCCAATTGTCTTTTGTGCTTAAAGGAGCAGTAAACTTTTTTATGAAAAAATATATATTATATATAATATATATTATATATATATTATATATTATATAGAGGGATTTTCCTATTGAGTAAAATAAGGGTACTCCCACTGTGAGAGATTTATATTTCCAGAGTTATTACAGTTTAAACCCATGTTTTTTTACATTAGCAGTGCCCTCTAGTGGTCAAATTCTAATTAGATTTCCTGTTAGATTCTAATGGAGAGAAAAGTCAGAGAGATACAGTTCTCCATAGAATGTGATAGAAACTGCCTGTCACTTCCTGTCAGTTAGAACTATCAGGAAGTAAACACAGTAAATTCACTTCCTGATTATTTGAACTGCTATAATTTTTGAATAAAACCTCTGACAGTGATGGGGGTGATCTTGTTTTATTCAGCAGGAAATGCTCTATAAAATATGTGTTTTCATAAAAAAAAGTTTATTGCTCCTTTAAGGTCAGATTAATCCTTCTTGTCTTTAACCCTTTGAGTGACAGAGAGTTATCCAACGCATTGCATCACATGTTGAATTCCTTCCTGGCACCCAAATTTTATTATTATTCTTTATGTACATAGCGCCAACTAATTCCACAGCGCTGTACAATAGGGAATAGACATACAGAGGTATTAAACAATCAGATGTGGAGAACAGAAGGATCAGAGGGCCCTGCTCATGAGAGCTTACAGTCTAGAGGAGGGTTAATACATCTGTA
Organism: Rhinophrynus dorsalis; assembly: GCA_037306005.1. Classification (NCBI taxonomy): domain Eukaryota; kingdom Metazoa; phylum Chordata; class Amphibia; order Anura; family Rhinophrynidae; genus Rhinophrynus; species Rhinophrynus dorsalis. Next base: position 441,927,260 of record CM074722.1, on the reverse strand, counting down.
AACCTGACTTATGAGGGGGTTATGTACTAAGGGGAGATAATGAGGAAATGAGCTCTCCAGTAAGATTAACTCTCTAATTCCCATGTTATTCTAAAGAGTCTATGCACAAAGACTGGGATAGGCAAATATTTCAGTCTGAGGGGCACATTAAGAGTTAGACTATGTGGGGAGACTGGAGCGGTTGTCTTTTGCATACATGCACACACATACACACACGTGTGCACTCATACATACACACATAAATAGACCCTCGCACACTCCTCACATAAACTCTCAAAGCATAGCTATTAGACTTTTTAAAAGTAAAACTGGCGGGCCCCTAAGATCCCATGTAGGCCACTCTAATCACAATTGCCCTGTCTTTACCTTGGTGGAGTTGGCACTACGTGATGATGTCATCACACACAATCATACGTACCTCACATACACTCAAACATTTTCACTAGACTTTTTTCCCTTTAAAGTGAAGTGGGTGGGACCTCCACATCCCAGCTAGACCTCTTTTCTCCTTATTAACATGTCATAACCTCAATGGGGTAGGTACGGAGTGATTACATCATTGTGTCACTCCAAGGACACCACATGGCAGTGGTGAGTAGAGTAGCACAGGTGGACTTTTAATGTAAAATTGATTCTTGGATCACAGAGACCCACAAGTTGCATCAAATTGTTTTGTGGGCCAAATGCGGCCCACAGGCTGTATTTGCCCACCCCTGAACCAAGTTCTTTGCACCCTGAGAGATGTTAGTGTGATAAAGGTGAGAAAAACTCTTGAGTGAGATAAACACTTTAGTCCCCATGTTCTTCTAAGGAGATCATGAGCTAGCACATCTTTTAAAGAGATAATAACCTTTTATTTTGACTTTACATATTCTGCAAGTTCATCAAATGCAAAGTAAAATTGCATATACTTTGTATTATTTATTTAATCTTCATCTATTTTTTTTACACTTTCTATGTCCTTGAGAGCTCTCTGGATCTTTTTCTTGACAGCTTTCTGTCAGGAACTGCAAACGCAGAGGCAAGTAAAACCATGTAAAAATATGCAAAGAAAAAAATAGTGATACAATGTAGAAAAGTCTGCCTTTCTATTAAATACAGCATGCAGAGTACTGGTCAGGTAGCTCTCTGAAAACTGCTATCTAGGCAACCTACTAACAGGGACATAAAAGTGTAAAAATACACTCAAAAACAAGATGAGAATAAAAATAAATGATTTTACATACTGTGCACTTGCACAATATGTAAAGTCTAAATAAAAGTTTGATATCACTTTAAAGCGGAACTATCACCTAAAACCAAAGTTTTACCATACGTTGTAATGTTTAACCCGACATTAGTGCTGTGTGTGTTCTTCAAGTCGTCTGGTAGTGGAGATATTTGCCCTGCAAAATTGGGCACTTCCGCGTTCTGTGGGACTCCATACCGTCTCAGGACTTCTCAGCTGCCCCAGGGAGCTAGTTCATGCTCCCCTTCGAAGCTGGATTTCTGTGATGTAGTGTTACAGCAAACTCCGTTTACAATGCTACTGAGGTTGCAACCTGTATTACAACTATATACAACCTCAGCAGCATTGTAAAATGGAGTTTGCTGTAAAGCTACATCACAGAAATCCATCTTTGAAGGGCAGCATGAACACACTCCCTGGGGCAGCTGGGAAGCCCTGAGATGGTACAGGGTACTGTAGAACACGGAGTGCCCGATTTTGCAGGGCAAATATCTCCACTACCAGGCAAATTGAAGAACACACACACACAGCACTAATGTCGGTTTAAACATTAAAACACATGGTAAAACTTTGGCTTTAGGTGATAGTTCTGCTTTAAGTTGAAAAGATCTTACTTGATAGGTTCCATAGAATGACATAGAAATTGAAGAGTTTAGCACACTGGAGGAATTCTTTCACCTTTATTTCACGTAAGTGCATTGCCCCCCTGGGGAGGGTTACGCTAAAGCAGGGGTAGCCATCCCTGGTCCTTACTATCTACAGTGCACGTGTTCAGGATATCCTAGCTGGAGCTCAGGTGGACTAGTTAGTAACTCAGTCACTTTAATTGGTCTACATGTGATCATTCAGGGATATCATAAACACACCCACTGCTGGTAGCTCTTGAGAAACAGGGCTGGCTATCTCTGCAGTAAGTTGAGCTAAAGAGGAGATGACTTTTCCAGTATGATAAATTCTACTTTCACTGTCGTCCAATACAGGTCACTGGTACTCTGGGAGGCGTAAGTCCCCTTTAATAGGCAGGAACAATTATGCAAATAATTTGCAAGGGGCGGAGCCTCCCCTCTTACTTAAGCCACCTTCTGGCCAGAGCCACTTTAGATTGATTTGTTCCTGGTGTGCTTGCACACCAGGTAGAGAACATCTATGCATCTTAGTATTTTATTATTTTTTATTCAAATATGGAATACCACCATTAGGAGGGTGACCATGGCTGTGAATTGCCCTCTTTAAAGTGGCTGGTGCAGCTTCCAGGGATTTTCTGTGGACCTTATGCCCTGAAGAGGGGACAGCTTGTGTTAAGCAGCTCCCCTATTGGGGAATTTACCTCTGGTTCTTTCCCTCCTTATCATGGTCACCTGAAGACAGAAGTCCAGCAAGGAAGGTGAGTCACCCATTGAGTGCTGAAGGTCCACTTGTCCCCACAGTGTCCCTTTGATGGGCTTGTATTTGGGAGTTTTAATACACTCCAGCACTCATAGGGTGTTTTTATTGCATTATTACTGTTTATGCAATTTCTGTGTTATTCTCTGAGTTTTGGAGCATTGGGTATTCATTTATTTATGTTTCTCATGTGTTTCATACTTGTTTGGGCACTTTTTAATGTTTTACTAAACTTTATTAAAAATGGTGTTCCGCGCCTTTAAGCGCGGCTTTTTCCCGCTCAGACGCAAGGGCTCCTTTACTCTCTATGGGAATTCACAGTATGGGACATATCTCTGGAACCGCTTGTCACAGCAACTTCAGAGAGGGCTCATTTTACTTCTAGGCTCCTGATCTATCATCCGGAATGTGTTTTATTAATGTGGGGTGTTCAGGGGGGCTTCGGGCAATGTTTGGGGTACTTGGACAGGAAAACTACAATTCCCATGAGCGCTTGGTTCGCGCTCGTTTCTGATTGGCTGTCATGACGGCCGCCATTTTGTGGTACTTTTCCTAGGCGAGTACACTACGCAGGGACCGAGCCTTCTCTCTCCTCAACAGATTAACCCTTCGCTGGCCAGATAAGTCCGTTTTTAGAACATTTCTGGGTGATAGTGTTATTAGTGGGGTATATTGACGCTGTGAGCATGTCTACTTCACTGGAGCTAGGGGCTAGACCCAAGTCTAAGGAGGATGGGGGGTCTGCTACCCCCATGGCGTTTTGCTCCTCTTGCCACATTGGGCTGGATGGCGATAATGTGGGGGATCTATGCCCTAATTGTACTGGTCATGATAGCAACCCTGGGCTTCCCAGCCACGCTATTGAGCCATCTTGGGTGAGGGAGTTTAAAGCTGCCACTAGGGATCTCAGATCCACGCTTCAACTCTTTCCCTCTCAGATACAGGGGGCTCTCCAGGTCTGGCAGACCCCCTCTACTATCAGGACCTCCCTGCCTAAGCCACAGGGAGCTCCTGATATCACTGATTCTTCTGAAGAAGAACTTTTACAGGATTCTGATGCTGAGGAACGTACTGTTATTGAATCTAACAGGTCCATTGGGGACCCCTATGAGTGTGACCCTTCGGCTGAGGGTCTGATCAGAGCGGTTCTGAATACGCTCATCCTTCCTCTGACTCAGGAATCCACTTATGATCCTACTGATGTTTTTCAGAAAAAGCCATCTAAACCAGTTGTTTGTTTTCCAACTAACCCTACTCTTGCCCGTCTGGTCTCTGAGGCATGGAAGAATCCTGATAGATCTTCCTCTGTCTCCAAAAAGTTTGCTAAACTTTACCCTTTTCCTGAGGCGGAGCTGGCAAAATGGGTTCATCCTCCCAAAGTGGATGCTCCTGTGTCTAGACTATCCAAATCTACTGCTTTGGCTGTCTCAGATGCCTCTGCCTTGCAGGACTGGACGGATAAGAAACTAGAGCTCTCTCTTAAGTCTATTTTTGCCTCCATTGGCACAGCCATGCGCCCCACTTTTGCTGTGGCATGGGTTAATAGAGCTATTGCGGCCTGGACTGAACGACTGACTGAAGCAGTTCGCCAGGATGCGCCGGTATCTGAACAGTTGCAGCTTCTTGCTAATATCACTGAAGCTCAGAACTATGTTGCTGACGCTGCTTTTGATGCTGTGCGCATGATGGCGAGGGCCTCCACTTCTTCTGTGGTGGCTAGACGCGCTCTTTTGCTGAAAATTTGGTCTGCTGATACGGCCTCTAAGAAAGCCTTGCTTTCCTTGCCCTTTCAGGGGAATTTGCTTTTTGGGTCTGAAACTCAAAGAAAATGAAAACTCAAAGAAATGATCAGTGAGGCTACTGGCGGTAAAAGTACTCTTCTACCCTCAGTCTTTAAGAAAAAGTTTCCAGCCAAACGCAATCGGTCCTTTCGTTCCTTTCAGACTGAGACACGCTCCTCGGCCCAAACGGGTCCTCCCACTACGCGCTCCTCCTCCAAGCCCAAACAGTCCTGGAAGCCCAAAGTTGCCTCCAAGGCCAAGACCTCCAAGACTGCTTCGGCATGACTCGCCGAACCCGGGTCCGCATCCGGCTGTAGGCGGTCGTCTCCGCATCTTTCGCCGGACTTGGGAGGAGTCAGTGGCGGACCCATGGGTTCTTCAGGTGGTGTCAGAGGGATACAGGATCCCTTTCTCTTCCCTTCCTCCTTTTCGGTTCCATTTTACTCGTCCTTCTCAGGAACCCACAAAAAGGTGTCTGTTCGACGACGCTATTCAGGATCTCTTGGACAAAGAGGTCCTGGAGGCGGTTCCTCAAGGGGACACAGGTTCAGGATTTTATTCCAACCTGTTTGTGGTAGCCAAAAAGGACGGAGGAGCCCGTCCCATTTTGGATCTCAAAGATCTCAATGCCTATGTGGTGACTTCCCACTTCCGCCAGGAGTCTCTGCGTTCTGTGATTGCAGCAATGTCTCCAGGGGAGTTTCTTGCCTCCCTGGACCTTCAGGATGCTTATCTTCACATCCCTATTCATCCAGAGAGCAGGCGGTATCTCAGGATTGCCTGCCACAGGGGACACTTTCAGTTTGCAGCGCTCCCCTTTGGGCTGACTTCAGCCCCTCAGGTCTTCCAGAGGGTGTTGGGCTCCTTGATAGCGGTGCTCCATCAGGATGGGATCAGAGTGACCCCCTACATGGACGATCTCCTACTGAAGGCCTCCTCAGCGGAGCTTCTCCTTCAGCAATTACAGATGTGCATGCACACCCTGAACCGTCATGGCTGGATCCTGAATCTGGACAAGTCGGACTTGATTCCATCTCAGAGGCTTCTGTTCCTGGGTCTCCTGTTCGACACTCGCCAATGCATGGTGTTTCTTCCAGAGGACGTGGCTCACCAGATAGCTGTCAGAGTGGCTGGAATTCTGGACATGGACGAGATTCCAGTTCCGAAGTTGTCGTCCTTAGTGGGGAAGTTCATTTCCACAATCGAAGCAGTACCATTTGCCATGGCCCACTCCAGGGATCTTCAGAGATTTGTGATCCAGACGTGCAAGAATCATCCAGATCATCAACATCTGTCTGTTTCTCTTCCTCCTCATGTCGAGTCGAGTCTGCACTGGTGGTTAGATCTCTCTCATCTCCTGAAAGGGAAATCCTTTCTAGTTCCTCCTTGGACCACAGTCACTACGGATGCCAGCCTTCGGAGCTGGGGTGCAGTCTGGGGTCGCTTCAGTGCTCAGGGGAAATGGGGTCTGGAGGAATCCATGCTCTCCATCAATGTTCTGGAACTTCGAGCTGTCCGGCTGGCCCTGAGGCACTGGGAGTCTCAATTGACCGGTCTTCCAATCAGAGTGGAGTCCGACAACGCCACGGCGGTGGCTTACATCAACAGGCAAGGCGGCACAAGAAGCGGTTCCGCCTGGTGGGAGGTCAAGGATATTTTGTCTTGGGCAGAAGATCACGTGCCTGTCATCTCTGCAGTTCATATTCCAGGCGTGGACAACGTCATGGCAGACTTCCTCAGTCGTCACACCGTCGACAGCGGAGAATGGGCTCTTCACCCAGAGGTGTTTCACATGCTCACTCAACGGTGGGGGATGCCTGTGGTGGATCTGATGGCTACCAGACACAACAGGAAGGTTCCGGTGTTTTGCTCCCGGTTGAGGGACTCCCTTGCTCTAGCAGTGGATGCCCTGTCGATCCCTTGGGACTTCCCCCTGGCTTACATCTTCCCTCCTCTTCCTCTATTGGTCAGAGTTATCCAGAAGTTGAAGAGAGAACGTTGTCCTGTCATCCTGATTGCTCCAAACTGGCCTCGCCAGTCCTGGTTTCCGGAGTTGATGGCCATGTCAGTGAAGGATCCGATCCCACTTCCAGCCCGTCCGGACCTGCTTCTTCAGGGGTATCTGTGGAAGGAGGATGTTCACTCTCTCCATTTGATGGCATGGCGGTTGAATCCTCGATTCTAGCAAAGAAAGGCTTTTCTCCTTCTGTGGTATCGACGATGCTCAGTGCTCGTAAGCCTGTGTCTTCCAAGATCTATCATCGCATATGGTCAACTTTCGTGACATGGTGTTCTGACAAGAATTTGTCACTTGAATTCCATCTTCCCACTGTCCTGGCCTTCTTGCAGGACGGTGTGGATAAGGGGCTGAGTCTGAGTTCCCTCAAAGTTCAGACTTCTGCCTTGTCTGTGTTTTTCCAGGAACGGATTGCTGTCCTTCCTGATGTGAAAGTCTTCTTCCAAGGTGTGACTCATGTTCGACCTGCCTTTAAGAGTCCTGCTCCCCAGTGGGATCTCAATTCAGTGCTGGGAGTTCTGCAGCAACCACCGTTTGAATCCTTGGCTTCCATTCCATTACGTCTTGTGACTTGGAAGTTGGCCTTCCTCTTGGCTGTTGTGTCAGTGCGCCGGGTAGCAGAGTTACAGGCTTTGTCTTGTAAACCTCCTTACCTGGTGTTCCACAAGGATAAGGCTGTGCTTCGCACTACCAAGGAATTTTTACCCAAGGTTGTGTCAGAGTTTCACATCAATCAGGAGATTGTGGTTCCCTCTTTCTGCCCTAATCCTTCATCTGACAAGGAAAGAGACCTCCATCTGTTGGATGTGGTGCGTTGCCTCAAGTTTTATGTTCATCGCACCGAGTCTATCAGGAAGTCTGACGCTCTATTCGTCATTCCTGAGGGGCCTAGGGCAGGGAGACCGGCTTCCAAAGTTACCATTGCCTCTTGGATTAAGGCTACCATCCGTGAAGCCTATAAGTTGAGGAATAAGCATGTTCCCTTCCGGGTGACTGCCCATTCCACCAGATCTATTGGGGCATCTTGGGCCTACAAGAATCAAGCTTCTGCTGATCAACTGTGCAGAGCGGCCACTTGGTCCTCTGTGCACACTTTTTCAAAGCACTACCGAGTTGATGTACTGGCGTCGGCTGATGCCAGTTTTGGAAGGAAGGTCCTGGAGGCAGTCTTGCCTGTGTAGGTCTTCCGCTCTGTGATCCTTAGTGCTTCTTTACTGTTGAGCCCGGTTGGCTCTAGTTCCGTGTGCTGTGTTAGTTCAGGGATTGTTCCCTTGGTTGGTGTCCGTTGACACTTACAGTTTGGGCTATGTTATCAACTGGTCATAGCAGTTCTAGTGACTTGGGCCTTGCGCCTGGTCCTTGCCTTACTTCCCGCCTCTGGATCAGCTCAGTGTTTATACATCCCAGAGTACCAGTGACCTGTATTGGACGACAGTGAAAATAGGATTTTAGTCTTACCTGTTAAATCCTTTTCACTTAGTCCATACAGGTCACTGGTCTCCCACCCTGTCAAGGGACCAGTCTTGGCTCTCCTGTGGCATTCAGTGGGAGACCGTTCGGGCATGCTCACAGGAGTCTTTCTTTTTGCTTACCTGAGGTCAGTTTTAGGGTCTCAAATCAATCTAAAGTGGCTCTGGCCAGAAGGTGGCTTAAGTAAGAGGGGAGGCTCCGCCCCTTGCAAATTATTTGCATAATTGTTCCTGCCTATTAAAGGGGACTTACGCCTCCCAGAGTACCAGTGACCTGTATGGACTAAGTGAAAAGGATTTAACAGGTAAGACTAAAATCCTATTATTCCTATGTTATTCTGTGGAGTCGATGCACTAATATCTCTCTAGCTGGATAGGCTCCATAGAATAACATAGGAATTGAAGAATTTGTTATACAGGAGAGTTTTTATTTCCCATTTATTATGCTTTATTGCATCTCAATACTTTCAGGTTTCTTCAATGCAGACAATTTAACAGCTGAATATTACTGTGCCGCACCTTTCCTGTGAACCATTGCATGTTTTCAGTCACAGGCCTGTCAACACTCATTGATTTACCATGGATCTTGCTGATTCTGAATCAGTCCCACTAGTTTTTAACACATCAACATCTCACAGATTTCCAAAGAGTCTCAATGACTGAAATCAACACCTTTTCATCAACATGTCACCTTGATACTAAGGTCATATTTAGGAACCTATAGAGAGTCAGGTCTGGATTTCCCAGCAGGCAGAATAGACAACTACCTAGAGCTCCAATTTATGAGGGATGCCTTAGCTGTGCTGGCCACACCCACATTCTGAATTGTGGGTGTAGCCAGAGCAATCTCAATTGCCCTAGACCAATTTTATACCCATGTACAGGCTATTATTTAACTCCTTGGATGCTAGAGAGATCTACAATACATTGAGATCTCTCTAGCAACCAAGGGGTCAAAGCCTTTTTTTGGCTTTGCTTGTTATACACAAAGGGTATTTTATGTGCCAGGAAATAATGGATGGGACTGGGGGTGGGGCCATGTAAGGAACAAGGTGTGGTCATGGGTGGAGCTAAGGATGCCTAGAGTGCCTTGCCTAGGGGTGCGTGAGATGTAAATCCAACACTATATAGAGTAGCAATTCTGTGGCAAACCAGCTGCACCAGAGGAAACAAATGGATTTCCCCTTTTTTACACATTTAAACCCCTTGAAGTTTAGAGAGATCTTTTATTTGGATTGCTCCAGAATTCCTTTTCTTCCCTTTGTGCACATAGTCCAATATCTCCGATACAAATCACTGCAATTTTCTATCCTTTCTGGTGCTCACATATATGAAATTAGACCTCTCTGGACAAGATAGATAAGAAAGGGAGGATTTTTTTTTAAGCAAACAAAAAATAGTGGTGATATTTTGGGAGCCGTTGCTGGTTTGCCTTCTCATATTCCCCTCCCCTCCAACAACATTAGGATTTGATTGACTAATACAGAAATTAAAATCAGCCTAAATGCTATCCTAGCCATTTCTATGTGAAACAAATAATTTTTTGAAAAATTAAAAGGATAGTAATACTTAAATATTACCATACTCATATTGTAGCTATGGTAAAAAGAATTGAATTGTCCCCAGGTTCATCTCTCAAACCTTTATGGTTTGAGAGATAACCAAACGCAAAGTTCACCCCTCCCTCCCCCTTCCCTGAAGTCAGTGTTGTACTGACTGCAGGGATATCCGGTCTAATTTTCATCAGGCAGCTCTGCAGCAGAGCCGAGATTGCGTTAGTGAAAAATAATTATTTCACTGAAACGTTCTTCTACGTGTGCTTGCAAACCAAGCACAAACCAAGCACACGTAGAAGACCGTTTCAGTGAAATAATTCTTTGTCACTAACGGGATCTCGGCTCAGCTGCGGAGCCACAAGCCTGTCGTACTACAGACTTCCTCTGCAGTCAGTACAACGCTGACTTCAGGGAAGGGGGAGGGAGGGGGGAACTCTGCGTTCGGTTATCTCTCAAACCATAAAGGTTTGAGAGATGAACCTGGGGACAAATCAAATCTTTTTACAATAGCTACAATATGGGGATTAGTAATATTTAAGTATTACTATGCCTTAAACAGTAAAGGCTCTCTTTCAGACGGGTGAGAGATCTGTCACAGCCCCCTAGAACAGTTCATTCACCTGATTAGTTCACTCACCTCTCTGTCTCCCGAGTTCCAGATTCCAGAAAATGGAAGGGGCGTGTCTTAATGCAGACCATGTGAGCACCAGCTAATATCACTGGCTGCTGCTCACATGAGTCTGCCGTTCATTGGAGGGCATGATGAGAATTACGGCCTTCAACTCAGCTCATGTGAAAGGCCTGCCAATGGCACCATAAGCCACTGGGTAGACCTCGCTTGCTGAAACTTAACCCTTTCAGTACCAGAGGGGTACGCAATGCATTGTCTCTCTGGCATTGAAAGGGATAGTAATGTTTCACAAAAACCAGCAACTCCAATTAATCTAGTATTTGTGCCATGGAGAGTGATATTTCAATACTGTTAAAGTTGTAGTTCAAGAGTAATTGAATAATAAAGTATCCCCCCCCTGCCCCTTTTGCCTAGTGTAACACTGCTCTCCTCAGATGTGGAATCTGGTCCTGGGACCAGACAGATCACAGCAAGGGACAATCTTCTTACCGTGAGTATAAGGAAAACCCTGCCCCCCTTGACAGGTTTTCCCTTATGCTCACTGAAGATTGTCCCTCTCTGCAATCCTTCCGGACAGTCTTGCTGCTCTGACGTGAGCAGTGTTACCTCAGTAAAAGGAGCGGGAGGTGGTGGGAATACAATAAAGGTGGAGCATGCTAGATTTTGGTGTAATCACACAAGGCCATAGTGTCTGTGTGAAAGGGACCATAGTTCAGCATGTTACAGACAACAGATGTGTTGTCTATGTAAAGGAGGTCTTATGTCTTGGTGGCACTTTATGCTAATTCCATGCACAAGATGCAGTTTTGCTCTGTCTGAAGCTAAAATCTCTCTCTCCCACTGTTCTATTAGAAATGCCACCAGTGTGTGGGCTTTGCCCAGATCAGGGTCATCCAAGTTTTTAAGACATGGGTCACATGATCAGGAAGCCAGAAATGTGAGGGCCGTATTATTTTTGTTATTGATGAAAATGGTTAATTATAGTCGGTCAGCTATTCAAAAATAGAGTTATTTATTTATTGATCAAGTCAGTGACAATACTAATCATTCCAAAACAGACGTAATAGGGTGCTAAACGTAGAAAATTGATAAACTCTGAAAACTGTAGGGTCAACTCACCAATCCATGCGAGGTGCTACTCCAAATCATCTCTCCAATGCTGAAAAAATGGACACTAAAGCAAAACCAATATGGGAGCACTCTCTCGTTGATGACTCCAAATAAATAAATAGTGGCTGAGGATAGTTGTAGATAAAAACACCAAAATTTATTGAAGGGTTAAAAAGACAAAGCGGTCCAACTCGAGCGCTTCATCATAGAACTATGATGAAGTGCTCGTGCAGAGCGAAACACGTTAGATGGGTCTCATCTAGCCTATTTGTTAGTGTCTAAGTGTCATGTTCCCCTCGATTCGAACCGCTTTGTCTTTTTAACCCTTCAATAAATTTTTGTGTTTTTATCTACAACTATCCATAGCCGTTATTTATTTATTTGGAGTAATCGACGAGGGAGTGCTCCCATATCATTGGTTTTGCTTTACTGACGATACTAATCAGAACTGGGAACTCTCCGGATTTGCCCTGGAGACTCCAGTTTTGAAACTGCTTTACCGGGTCTCTGTGGCAGAGGCTGATTCCTCCGGATGTGGGCTGTTTACATTGAAACTCTACCCACTTCTGCTCTTTCCCCTGTGTTCCTCCTTCCCCCAGCCTTCTTTGAATAGCTTTGTCACACTTTTGAGCCGTGCCCACCAAACTTGCATCAAGCTTCGCTCCTTTTTGACATAATTCGTGTCATTTTTCACCCCCTACTGCACCAGAGGACTCCCCTCCAGGGAGAGAACAATTGAAAGTTCCCAGGTATGATACTAATATATAACGGACATCTGCTCTTCAACTATACCGTAGTGGAAAGCAGGTGATTATGTCTTACTGACCTTCTAGTTAATTGTGCTAGTTAATTAGGCATAAAATAATTTTTTAATGCCTTAAGGACTGAGCGGTCCCAGGGTGGGCAGCTCTGGAGGATCACGGCACTTTTTTTTTACAGTGATGCGTTCTGGGATCGCAGAGCAGTGTGCAGCCGCACTGCGATCCCAGAATTCCGTCTCCAGTCTTTAACATCCGGACAGGAGCGACAATCTTGGCACGTCATGTGTCATTAAGGGGTTAAAAATTTCAAATGGGCTGATATGGCTGCACAGTGCACGCCCCTGGCCTAGGGTAATTCACAGCAAAGGGTGGGTAATATTGGTCAAACACAGAGACAAATTAGCCTAAAGTGCCACATTGAAATAAAGGATAATTCCTCAAACATTATTTGTATTACAAACAAATGGTTAGTACATGGTATATGCAATTTTTAATTCTATTTAAAATTATCTAAACACATTTTAAAGTGCCAGGTTCTTTAATTGGGCGTTTGAATTTTGAAATGTAAGAAAAGAAAATCTATTTAATGACTTCTTCTTTGTGAATAAAATATCTGCCCTTAAAATACTTATCATTTTAACAACAAGACCCTGCAGTCCCTTACAGAGGCATCGCCATGGCGACCACAATTCTGCAGAAAGCTGCTTATGGGAAATATTCTTCACGTTCAGTGCTGGAAGGGCCAGGAAAACACAGAACATAGAAATAAACAAAAATATATGTAATAAGAAAAATACAATATGTATGCATTTATGTATAAAATGCAGACCAGTAAGAATATCATTCTGCCTATTAAACAGATAGCTGCTATGATACAGTGGGCCTTACACAGAAAGTAAAACATGAACAATTCTGGACTGTACTACGACACAGGGGGGAATAACAATTCCCTAAATTCCCATTAATTTAAATGGACGTTTTAACCCCTTGAATGCTACAGAGAAGTCCTCCAACGCATTGAAAAGTAATGCTTTGGAGACCTCTGTAGCATTCAAGGGTTGAAAAACCCCATTTAAATTTATGTGAAATTTTATTTCTCCCCTACGGTGCAGTTGGTACACTCTGGATTTGCTCATCTTTACATTCTACCTAAGAATAAGCATCCAAGGGAGGACTGGCACTTGTAGCCTTGGGGGCAAATACAATCAATTGGCCTATTTTTACTATTGTACTAGCCCAACCCCTTTTTTAATATTAAAATTTACATCAATGTTGTGAAGTAAGGCAAGTGATACCATGTAGCCTACAATTGAAATGGGGCTACACTGCTGATATTACAGAGCTTACAATTTAAGAAAAAGCTACACTAGTGATACTGTGGAGCTTACAAGGGAAACTGGTAATGCTACTAGTGTAGCTTCATTTTGATTGTAGCTCTGTGGTATCATACGTGTAGCTGCATTTCAATTATAAGCTCTGTGGTATCACTGGTGTAGCTCCATTAGCAGTAGCAAGCAGGAGATTGAGTGAAGCAGTGGCCCACCAACCCAGACATATGACTGACCCAGGGGGCTATTGCCCCTCAGGCCAGCCCACCCCTGTAAGGGTCTCTTTAAAGGAGCAGTAAACTTTTTTTAAAAAAAACCTTTTATGTTTTTCCTGCTGAGTAAAACAAGGTCACTCCCACTGCTGTCAGCTGTTTTAATCAAATGATATAACAGTTTAAATAATCAGTAAGTGAATTTACTGTGTTTACTTCCTGATAGTTCTGACAGGAAGTGACTCGGCAGTTTCTATCACATTCTATGAAGAACTGTAAGTCACTGACTTTCCTCTGCATTAGAATGTAACAGAATAACTAATTGGAATTTGACCACTAGAAGGCACTGCTCATGTAAAAAACACAGGTTTAAATGGTAATAACTCTGGAAATATTCATTGCTCAACAATGGGAGTACACATATTTTACTCAACAGGAAACCTCCTGCAATATATATTTTTTCATAAAAAGTTTACAGCTTCTTTAAATCAGGGACGCTTGTGAAAAATATCATTCTGCAGGACTACACAAGAATCAAAGCCACCCTGCAGAATGTATTTTTGGTAATTGTCACTGATATAACGCTTTCAGTGCCAGGTGGTTTATCCGCTGCATTGTGAAACAATGTGTAGGGTACCCTGGCACTCAAAAGGTTAAAGGGATATGTAGTCATCTGTTCTTTCCTAAGACCCTATATATAATAGTCACAAACAGAAATGATTTTAGGAACATCACAATGGTGATTAAGTTGTCTCATTGATTAATGATACAGTAATTAACTAATTCTCAAACATATGACCACTTTCTAGCCAACTGTGCTATTTAACCCCTTGAATAATAGATGACCAACAGATTGCTTCACAATATATTAGACTCACTTTTAGCATTCAAAACGTTACATATCATGTAGTGTGTTAACTTGCACCTATAACACCCTGTGGGAACACTAACATCTACTAATGATCAACCTCACTTTATCTAAATTTGGGCAGAAAATTCTAATGCCCATTATGAATCAGTTCTGGTTGCACAAAACTAAAGGGGACCTATCACCCCTTTACGTTTGTCTAAAACAGTGGTTCTCAACTCCAGTCCTCAGGACCCACTAACAGGACAGGACTTAGGGATTTCTCTGCTAGAACACAGGTGTGGTGATCAGAGGCTCATTCACACTGATTAACTCACCTGTGCACTAACAAGGAAATCATCAAATCCTGGCCTGTTAGTGGGTCCTGAGGACAGGAGTTGAGAACCACTGGTCTAAAACATTAGTTTATATAGCGATTAGAATGAAAACTATTTTCATAAAACAAAAAAAAATGATTTGCCCAAATTAAAGGTCTAAGTATTACCCTGAGCCTTCCTTCCAGACAGACTGCGGTTACCAGCTCTGTACCGCCGTCCGTCACTCTTCCTCTGCTTCCCTCCCTCTACCCAGCCTCCTCCAATGACGGAAGCTTTCTGTCTGTAAACAGGAGCACTCTCTGGCCAATGACAGAGCTCCATCTTACATGCAGAGAGCCTCCGTCATTGGAGGAGGCTAGTTAGAGGGAGGGGAGCAGAGGCAGAGTGACAGACTGCGGTACAGAGCTGGTAACCGCAGACTATCCAGAAGGAAGCCGCAGGGTAATCTTTAGGCTTTAATTTGGGCAAAATAACATTTTTTTAAAAATTAAAACTGTTTTCAATCTAATCGCTATATAAACTAACGTTGTAGACAAACATGTATAGGGGTGATAGATCCCCTTTAATTTTACTTGGTGTCATGCCCACAGAGGCAGACGTGCTTGTTTTTCAGGATTCCAGAACCAGGCACAAATGCCTACTACCATGGATATGTTATTTGCAGGTTTTCATTGGGAGGAGTTTGGAGTTCTGGTGTCCTGCAGCAAAATCTAATCTCTTTCTATGGACATGATATCTAGTACTAATTCCAATTCTATGTGGAATTGTGGACATTTGGACTTTCTGTTCAGATTATGGTAAGCAAAGGGTTATTATTGGTTTTGGTGTTCCTTTAAAACCTTTTGAGTGCCAGATAGGTTGTGTTGGATACCTCACTGGTACTCAAACAGTTAATGATGAGAGAGGTGTGCAAGACAATGATTTTGCATACCACTCTGGCCCTTAAAGGGTTAAATGGAATGTACACCAGATCTTGACAGGCTTATTTCATCCTACAGCTCAATTCAACCCAAATATAGTAATACCTTAAAATAAACACACAAGGGACAAGAAGGCATATCATTCTTCTGAGGCTTAATGTATTAAAACAATTTACAAAACGAGATTAGAGCATGTCCACTTTATTAACCCCCTGATGGAATGCTATAAATAAAGATACATCACCATATATTAAATCCTATCCAAAAGTATTCCACAGTCTAGAAACAAAATAACCACTGCTGCCTTGACCAGTGGTATACAATCCTATATAATAATTTGCTAAGATGTTTGTCAGAAGCTGTCATGCGCAGTAGATACTGCCCGAACGCACAGAATGCTGGGAGTTCTGTGCTGGGAACATACTGTGCTTTCGGGCAGTCTCTACAGTGCATGACTGCGGCAGGATGCAGTGCAGGACCGGCCTCTTAACCGTTTGAGTGCCAGAGGGGTACTTACCCCGCTGGCACTCAAAGAGTTAATATCACCCGGACCTTGGCCCATGTACACAGGCTTTTACACTAGTAATTAATAATGGATGTTCAGTTTTTTACCCACCATTTCTGACCTTTCCATCATAGTGCATCTAAAATGCAGTGTTCCTCACCCTCCAGGACAATACACTTCAAATCCTCTGACGACCTCATAGAAAGTGACAGTGTTGGTTTGAGTGCGTATACATTGTAGTTTTTTGTTCACACTACACTCTCCTCAAGACGAAGAGACCCAGTTTCACTTACCTAGTTGTCCCAGGGATTCCATCGCTGTAGGGTGTGGCCGAGGAATTACCTAATGGCTGGGAGTCAGCCAAACATGATTGGCTGACACCCACTTGGGTTGACCATTGACTGAAATGTTATGGTGAGCAATGCAGTGATCCATATGAAAAATCTGCAAAGCAGCTCCATAGACCGCCATTCTGATATGCTCTTGTGAAACTTTCTTGTTTTCTGTGTTGAATCATGACTGAGGCAGCGCCAACTCTAGGCTACCTTATTACCCACCCACCAAATAACCTCACTAACGCACGACTTGGATAAAATAGGCCACAGCGTTTATTAATATATGACAAACTTGTAAACTATTCATATAACCACATTACCATTATACATAACAGTAATAACATCATATATATAACATTTTACAAATTAACATCCACAAAGTTTTACAAACTTTACAAAACTTTAACCGTTAACCATTGATAGAGGGGGGAGGATCCTTAACACCGCCAGCAATCACTCCATATGTGTATCTCCACTAGCCGCCTCACCTCACCAGCACAGTGGGTAACCGTACTCCCACACCTCTATGCACTTCCCAGGGACCCCCTGCCCTGCAGAAGTTAGGCGTCCCATCCCCCAACTTAAAGTGCCAAGGATCCCCCCCTCCGCCAAGGGACGCAGCGTTGACCCCCTTAACGCTGCGACCCCCGCCAAATCGGCACAGCACGCTCCACAAAACATTCCAGGGCCAAATTAAACAAATCAAGACCGATGTCAGTCAAATGGACCCCATCAGATCGAAACAGGTTCCTTTGGCCCTCCACATCGGAATGCTTGACAACTAACCCCCCATGCTTCCGCACATGGGACGACACCGCCTTGTTCACCTTAATCCTAGTCCGGTTGATGGCAGAATGCGAGACCGCATGCCGCCAGTAAAACCGGGGGTTAATCTCCGACCAGATAATGATGATACCCGGAAACAATACCCAAAGCCTCGACAAATCCCGCTTCATATCACGGATCAGATACTTATTAGAATACACCCCCAAATCATTGCCCCCGGCATGGATGAAGAGCACATTCGGAGGTGCGGTCACCCTAGCCAACGCCACCACCTCAGGAAAAACCCGCTCCCACAGCAACCCAGAGATCCCCAACCACCGCAGCTCCACCTCAGCCCGATCAAAGTGTAGCTGCCTCCCAGAAGGCCTCCTGGCCGCCCTCCTAGAAGCCCAGTAAATGTAGGAATGACCGACGATCCAGACTGTACAGACCGGACCAACTGCAAAAGAAAATGGGGAATACCTGACAGAAACCATACCACCGAACCATTAACCAACCAAACCAAACCAACCCCAACAACGAAAAAACCCCTCAAGGAAACTCAACCAGGCCAACCCTCACATAAGACCGGAACCGGGTAGAATCCCACCGCCCTATCCGCTTGATAACCTCATCCCCCAAACCCCAGCGCGCAGCCTGAGTGGCCGCCCCAATCCGAAACGAGTGAGACCCGTAATCCGCCCCACAAAGACCCGCGCAAGTCAACGCCTTACGAAAAACCGACACAAACTGGAACCGCGACAGGGCGGACCCATCAGCATGGACCAGCAGAGAGCCACCCAAAGCCGGCCGCACCCGCAAAAATTCCCGACACGCCGCCACCGGACAGGAAACACACCCCGGGTTCGCAAACAAAGACACCCGAACACCCCTCCCCTCCTGATCCGTCTTCGAACGCCGCACTAAGAACTGCACCTCCCCATCCGAAAGCACAATGTCCCTAACCTGAAGCCCCCCGGCCGAAAACCGAGTCCCACTGACCAGTTCCCCCACACGCAAAGCCCCAAAGAAAGCAAAGGAAAAAGCCAACCGGAACAAGCAACATTCGTACTCCGAAGTGCACACCTCAGAAAGAACCCCAAGCAAACGCAACAACAGCCCAAACGAGACAGGACGCCGCCCATCCCCAGACAGCGCACCCCTCCCCAACCCCCGGAAAGCCAACCGCACAATAAAATCCTTGGTGACATCCCGCCAGCCAAGAAGCTTAAACAGAAAAGCCAGAGCCGCCAGCCGGCGACCCGCCGTCGCCTTCGAAACCCCGTCTGCACTCCAAATGCCAAGAAGCCACAGCAACAGGTCCGAGTTGCCGGCGCCACCGTCAGCCAAACCCGCCCAGCTCACCACTTGAAACCACGAGACCCAGACCTTGGAATAGGCCGCCCACGTACTAGGTGCCACCGCACCGCGCACCAGGCCCACCACCGAGCTCAGCACAGAGTCCAAAGGTGCGACGGCACCTGCTCCCCATGAGCCGCCGCCCCAGGGACCAGCGACCGAAAACGATCCCACTGGAAGCGAGACAAGGAGTCCGCAATTACATTCTGCACACCGGGCACATGCTTAGCCCTAAACCAAACATTACCCCGCAGGCACACCAGCACCAAGTGCCGCAATAGGTGCACCACCGGCAAAGAGTTCGCAGTAAGCCCATTAAGGGCCTCAACTACCCCCATATTATCGCAATGGAACGTCACCGCCTTGTCCCGCAACCCGTCACACCACACCTCAGCTGCCACCACCACCGGGAAAAGCTCAAGTAACACCAGATTCCTAGTAAAACCCTTGGCCACCCAGTCGTCTGGCCACACCCCAGCGAACCATCGCCCCCGAAAAAACCCACCGAAACCGCGAGACCCAGCCGCATCCGTGTAAAGGTCCAACACCGCATTGGAGCATACCTGGTCCTGCCACAGGGACCGTCCATTGAAGTCCGATAAAAAGGCATCCCACACAGACAAGTCAGCCTTCAATGCAGCCGTCAACCGGATGAAATGATGCGGCAGCCTAGCCCCCGCCGTAGCAAGGGACAGGCGCCGACAAAACACCCTCCCCATCGGAAGGATCCGACAAGCAAAATTCAGCTTGCCAAGCAAAGACTGTAGCTGCCGCAATGTTACCTTCCGTACACCCAACATCCAACGGATGAGAACGTGCAAATCAGCCACCTTGTCCTCAGGAAGACGACACACCATACCCACGGAGTCCAACTCGATCCCCAAAAATACCATGACCGTGGCCGGCCCAAAGGTCTTCTCAGGCGCCAATGGAATGCCAAAAACCCGAGCAAAACGCTGCAAGGCTTCCAGCAAGACCGCACAAACCAAAGAACCCGCCGGACCCACGCACAAAAAGTCATTGAGGTAATGGATCACAGATGACAATCCCGTGTCCGACCGCACCACCCATTCCAAGAAGGAGCTAAAAGCTTCAAAGTAGGCACAGGAGATGGAACAGCCCATCGGCAAACACCGATCAACGTAATACCCACCGTCAAAGAAACAGCCCAACAAGCGCTGCGAATCCGGGTGAACCGGCAAGAGGCGAAAAGCCGCCTCAACATCCGTCTTTGCCAACAAGGCCCCCTGGCCCGCCGCCCGCGCCAAACGCACCGCCTCATCAAACGAGGTATAAGAGACCCTGCAAAGCTCCTCTCCAATATCATCATTCACCGAGTTCCCCTGCGGGAAAGATAAATGGTGAATCAACCGGAACTTCCCCGCCTCACGTTTAGGCACCACCCCCAACGGAGATACCCGAAGGCGCTCCAAGGGCGGAGTTCGAAATGGCCCAGACATACGCCCCAAGCTAACCTCCTTAGCCAGCTTCTCCCCCACCACCCCTGGAAACTCCCTAGCGGACCGCAAGTTCCTAAGTGCCACAGCCCCCGGCCCATCCCGGGATGGAATGCGAAAACCATCCCGGAAGCCGTCTTCCAGTAACTTAGCGTGCACCCGGTTGGGATACACCCTTAGCCATGGCAGCATCCTTTCCAGCATCACCGGACTCATCCCTTTTTCCAGCCCACGGCTTCCCGCGTCTGAGGCACCGAGAGAAAGAGTGTGAACCGCCACACCCGGAGCACTCGTGCTTGAATCTGCACGACAAGCCCCACTTACAGGTGGACTCATTAAAGGCAAAACAGCAGCCCTTCTTAGCGCCCGCCGACGAGGCGGCTGAACTGGCCCCACCGGCGGGTGACTGAAAGGGAGTGGAAGACCCTCCAACCGACGACTGCCCCCCGGCCCTACTGTGCCCCATCAACTTAAGCCAAAGCCCAATATCCTTATGATCCCACAACAGAGAGGAGCGGACCGCCATCCGCTGCCTGAACTGCTCGTCATACTTCAGCCAAGCTACACCCCCATAAACCCTATGCGCCTCCCAAATAGAATCAAGGTAACAAAATAACGCGGAGCATTGCTCCGGCGATTTCTCTCCAATCACACTAGCCAAAACGCAAAAGGCCTGAAGCCAGTTGCCAAAAGTCCAGGGAATAAGCCTAAAACGACGCCTATCCTCATCCTCTTCCTTCCGCCACTCTTTACCCTTCTCCCACTTGTCCAGATTAAAATGCTCCAATGGAAGCAAAGTAAAAATATCAATATATTCCCGCTTCCATATTTTGTCCCTCACTTCCTGCTTCAAATGAGCCCCCAACGGGCCCTCAAAACACACGTACGCCTGACTCTTGGCCGAATCCGAAATGGGAACAGGCCGGTCCCCACCCTTGCTGACTTCCGCATCAGATCCCCCAGGCAACACACCGGACCCCACAGCCGACGCCCCGGCAACCACCACACCCCCCACACTGATGCTTGGTGAAACACCACTCACCACAGGACCAGAGAAACCCCCAACCGCCCCGGATCCAGCCCCCGAAACCACCGCCGGCCCCCCCGTCGACACTGTCGCGGTAGCCCCGTTCCAAACCCCAGGACCCGACCTACCCCCACCAGCCTGCCGATCCCAACAATCCAACAAACCCCGCAACCCCGCCAGGAAACCCTGAAAACCCACAACACCCAAACCATCACCCCCCAGAGGACCCCCCAACCCCCCAGGAGCAACCCCAGCCGTGTGAAGTGTGTGTGAAAGAAGTGACCACTCACCCGTAGGCTGCGCCGCCTGTGAAGGCTGCGGAGCCGCAGAAGATCCAGATTGAACCGCCGCTGCAGAAGGTCCCACCGCAGAAGAACCAGCATCCAGGCCAGAAGAGCCGCCGCCAACCAAGGAGTCCGTCCCAGCCGCCATTCCGCTGGTCGTCACGTTCACTCTAGGAGAAGAAGAAACAGAAGAAGTACCCCAATCGAAGGATACCGCCCCCAAACCAGACCCGGAACCCACCAAGCCCCCCCCGGAACCGAAGGAGGCCGCACCCCGTGGAGACCCCAACATCGCCCTCACGGCATCCCCAAAACCCCCAGAGGAGGCCGCCGCCACCGGAGTCCCCGCGGCTCCCCCAACGGGCCCCCCAACAGAGTGGGAAGCCGCCCGCCCATCCCAACTGCGAGACCGCCTGGACAAGGTGCCACCTAAGGAACCGCCCAGCAGGGCGGCACCCCCAGATGCCGCCGCCCCGCTCCGCAACCCCACCACAGACTCTCCAACTAAAGCCTGCCCCCCAGGAGAACCAGCACCTGAAAGGGGCCTGCCCGCACTCCCAGAACCAGCACCCACAGGGGAAAGAAGGCCACAGGGCCCCACTGAAGAGCCGCCCACCCCTCCGCTTCCACTGGCAACCCCCAAACCGGACCCCCCAGAAGAGGGCCTCGCGCCCCGCCTCCCTGCACTGCGCCGCGGACCAGGGCTCGGGCTAGGTCTGCGCCCCCTACCGGATTTCCGGGGGGGAGAAGGGCTAAGCCTCTCAGGGGGCGCAGAGCGCCGAGCGCGCTGCCTACCAGACCCAGGGCGCATGGAAGAACCAGCCGGGGCCGAAACAGGATCCCGCCCCCCACCACCCTCCACCCGACCCGCCGCAGCAGAGCCCACAGCACTAGGACCCGCCGCCAGCAAAGAGGCCAGAACCGGGTCCTGAAGAGGAGGGTCACCGAGGCAGGCACGGAGCCAATCCTCCCCGCGCCTCCCAGCCTCCTCGCGCATCCGCCGCAACAGCGCTTCCATACCCGCAGCCACACACACACAGCCCACACTCACCATCACAAGCACGCCAGCGCAGACCGTCCACAACCTTTTCTTGCTCAGCAGCCAAGAGGAGGAAGCGGAAGGTGAGCGCACCTAAATAATAAACCCCCCCCCCTATAGCCCTCCCCTTCCCCCCCCCCCCGACTAAATTACCCTGCCCACTTCCCTGACGTGGCGAGCCCAGTCAGGTCCCTCTCCGCCTAGCTGCGCCCCGGCTCTGAGGGTTTCTTGTAGGCAAGTTTCAGTAAGTTGCAGGAGTGGGTATTTGATGCAAGATTATTGAGATTGCTCTAGCCACACCCACAGTCTAGAATGTGGTTGTGGGTGTGGCCTGCACAGCTTTGATGTCCCTCATTTTATAGTTCTAATCTAGGCCATTGGCGGGCAACTGGAGGTCCCCTAGCTGCTGCCAACTACAACTCCCATAATTCCCTACCAGCCTTTAGGTGCTGTAGTCTAGCAGCATCTGTAAGGCCTCATGTTACTCACCTCTGCTCTAGGCAGCTGCTTAGTGATAAATCCAGCCTCTGTGACCTGCTAGTATTATGCAGACTCAGGAAACAAGTACCTTTTTCCATAGAAAATGCTATTGTTTTGCTTGATGAAATTGTGAAAGCTGCAATTGTGGGAGTGTCCATTTACCCACTGCAGCTACCTTTAATGTGGAAGCTGTGAATATGGCTGGTCACTAAGACAGATGTAAAAAAAAAAAAAAGTGGCACATATTGATTAACCCTTTGAGTGCCAGAGAGATATCCAACCCATTGGATACCTCTCTGACACTCAAAGAGTTAATTTAAAAAAATGGTACAATTGTGGGGAAAACCAACAACACTACATGAACAAATAATAATGTCCACTGATCTAAATTATTTATATTAAAAGTCAGAGATGCTCAACTAGGAACAAACCTGCAACACAAAGTTGCAGGCTCTGTAGAAATGGTGTCCTACCCAGAGTGCAGTCTCTTTTAGCCCACTAGTGCCTTTCACAGAAAAAAAATATCCTAAAGCATATCAAATTGGGCCTGCCCTTACAGCAGTCCAACCATGAAATGCCAAGCAATTTCTCTCTGAACAACAGAAGCAGCCAACCCCAGCCATGTTTCAGCTTTGATGGGCCTTGTCAGTGAGGTATAGCTAATCTTTCTAAGCCCTGTGAGCAAAGGGTCCAGTGGTGGATTCCCTCTATTACCCTTAGGGTGACTAATCCCAAGGATCGTTTGCATATCTATATTAAAAGTCAGAAATGCTCAATTAGAAATGAACCTGCAATTCAAATTTTCAAGCTCTATAGAAATGATGTCCTACCCAGGGTGAAATCTATTTTAGCCCACTAGTGCCTTTTAGCCCACTAGTTGAGCATCTCTGACTTTTAGTATACATATTATCCTTGGGATTAGTCACCCTAAGGGTAATAGGGGAATCCAGCACTGGACCCTTTGCTCACAGTACTTAGAGATCAGCTATACCTCACTGATGAGGCCCAACAAGGCTGAAACTTACATCTGGGGTTGTTTGCTTCTCTTGTTTAGGGAGGAATTGCCTTGCATTTTGTGGTTGGACTGCTCTAAGGGTAGGACCTATATGATATACTTCGGGATATTTCTTCCATTCTATGATCAGCTCTGGTTAGTTGTCCATAAAGCTCTATAGGACAATATAGCAAGGGCACCACTGTAAATTTTCAGGTAATTGAGATACTGCACCTAAAAAAATTAAGTTTGAGCTGTAATAACTTTTGAATAAAACACCTCTCAGCAGTGCAAGTATCCTTGTTTACTCAGGAAGATATACACTGCAATATATATTTTGTAAGCATTAAGTGTTACTATCTCTTTAACATTGAGCAGGTTACAAGCTCCATTTAAATCAGTGTGCATTTTTGGAATGCCTGGCTGAGGATTATGGGAGTTGTAGTCTAGCAGCAGCTGGAGGGCCTGACATTGCTTAGTCCTGTATTACAGTCCAGTATCACCTGTTTCTTTTGAAATTTTGATGTTTATATTCCCCATCCCAGAAGGGTTGTGGTGTGAGATGAGTTTATGAAGATGCTATAAAAAGCTCTCCCCAGCGTCCTACTCACCACCTGGCAGCATGGTACACGTGCCACAAAATGCAAAGTGCACAGCGAGAAAGATGTCAGGATTAACCCTTTGGCTCCTTCAGGGGGCTGTAGCATTATATAGGAAAAACAGGATAGAGGAGGTTACTTTCTGGTAGTATTAAATACCTAGTTATTAGGGCAGCCTTTCATATATTAATAAACCCCTAGAACCAGAAGTGTGTCTTTTTCAGCTGTTGATGGACTACAGCTCGCACCATCCTCTGCCAGCCATCAGCTGTTGTACAACACCAATTGGAAAGACACAGGTTGCTCACCCCTGCCCAAAGCTCACTCTGTGAGCCCAGCAGGCACGTGCACACATAGACACCAAGGGGGGCTTGAGCACCTGCCCTTTTTGTCCAAAGTGCCCTTGTGCCCTTTTAACAAAAAAAAAATAATTATGAGACGTGCCCTTTTTTTCATTTGAGCCCCTGCCCCCCAAAATGTCTAGCACATCCCCGGAGCCCAGCTTTCATAATTTACTAGTTAGGAGACATTAGGCTTTTTTGTTTTCAGCTTCTCAGAATGAAAGCCTGAAATGGTGGTAAATTATTCACAGTCCCTAAAACACTATGGCCCATATTTATAAAAGCAAATTGGAGTTATTTTGGAGTAAACAAACTGCCCCATAGGGGGCAAAATATCAATCCTAAAGTTCAAAGCAGTTGAATAGAGCATTTTAACCCCCTCTCTAGCATTCAAGGGATTATAAACCCTTATGGTACAGTTGGTTTACTCCAGAATAAATAAAGTTTGCTTTTATACATATGGGCCTATGCGTTCTAAATTACTTAACCCTTTGAGTGCCTGAGGGGAGTGCAAAACATTGCAGAACACTAACAACTCTGAATAATAACCCTCCCCACATACCTTACATAGATAACCCTTTATTTTTATGTATTTGTATTCTATGTATTTGTATTATATGTAAAGTAAAACTGCTTATACTTTTATCAGTATTTTTTTTCATCTTCGCCTACTTTCCTTACAATTTTTGTCCCTGACATTGAGCTTCTTGGATCTGATTTCAGAGAGCTTTCTGTCAGAAACTATGAAAAATGGTATACTAATGATGCAATGTCAAAACCATAGCATACAGAGCACACAGTGCTTCAGGGATAGTGTTACACTGTATAAATGTTCTGCTTTGATGGTCAACTGAGCAGAAAACTCTGGAAACAGATCAAGGGAGATTACTTTCAGGGACATACAAAAGTGAAGCTATAAAAACTAATAAAAAGCATAAGCAATTTGAATTTACGTTTTAATACTTGCAGAATATGTAAAGGCAGAGTAAAACATTACTATATCTTTAATTATTTGAGTCCCAGAGTGGTATGCAACATTGCATACCCCTCTGGCACTCAAAGGGTTAATCTGCTTTATAAAAAAAAAAAAGAATCACAATGGCCATAAAGAATCAATTCTATGTGGAGTGGTTCCACACAAATTAATTAATTAGTATTGGATATCAAGATCATGGAGGCAGACATCATTCTCAGACTCCTTCCTAAGAAGTCTTCAGTGGAAGGAGTCCAAAAAGAAGTAATGTCTGTTCACTCCTGCAGAGGTTTATTTAGATAATAGTGTTTATTTCTCTTTATAAATAAAAGAGTACTCTAGTCCTACTTAGGTGTACTGGTCCCAGCCATAGCAACAGTGTCCATAGCAGAGGTTTCATTGACACAGTGTTCATACTTTATAATTACTATCCCCCAACATACATATTTGCCAAATAAGTTAATAGCCCCCAGGTTCATCTCTCAAACCTTTATGGTTTGAGAGATAACTGAATGCAAAGTTCCCCCTCCTTCCCCCTTCCCTGAAGTCAGCGTTGTGCTGACTGCAGGGATATCCGGTCTGTCTTTCATCATGCGGCTCTGCAGCAGAGCCACGATCTCATTAGTGAAAAATAATTATTTCACTGAAACAGTCTTCTACATATGCTTGCAAACCAAGCACATGTAGAAGACCGTTTCAGTGAAATAATTATTTTTCACTAATGGGATCTCGGCTCAGCTGCAGAGCCGCAAGCCTGCAGTCAGTACAATGCTGACTTCAGGGAAGAGGGTGGGAGGGGGGAACTTTGCCTTCAGTTGTCTCTCAAACTATAAAGGTTTGAGAGGTGACCCTGGGGGCTATTAAATTATTTTACAAATATCTACAATATGGGGATAGTAATAATAAAGTATTACTATCCCTTTAAGTTACTGCTTACTTGTAGGAAATCAGTATTGCATCCCCGACCTCTCTTGTCTCTAGCTGTTATATGTAGCAGGACATATATGGGCATTAGTCATCACATTCTCCATAAACATTTATGTATCTATACTATTTTAAGTGAAATTGTCAGCTTCAATTAAAGTTGAATACCTGCTAATTTCATTTAAACTGCCTATTAATCATGTAATCCAAAAGACCAACAGATGTATAGTTTAGGAGAAATTGATACTTTTGCATCTCGATTGTGATCTCTTTCATTGCAGCTCAGAGCTTAACCCCTTAACGACCCTTGACGGTCATAGTACGTCAAGGGTCGATTTGACTGAACGACCGATGACGTACTATGACCGTCATCGAATTCCGGGCTCCCCCAGCGGCTGCACGCCGTTCGGGGAGTCTGGAATGCAACGGAACAATAAAAAAAATGCTCCGTTGTCATTCAATCGCGTCCGCTCGCCGATTCCCCGGTCGTTAAGGGGTTAAAGTGGACTTGTTACCTTGTATAAAGTTTTTAAGATTTAAAAACTTTATTCAAAACTGCCTATTCATCATGTTAGCCCAAAGACAGCAGATGCATAGTTGATTAGATATTCATAATTTTATTTCTGGAAAGTGATCTCTTTCAGGATAGTGCCATTAGGCTAGGGTGACCAGACCTCACCTTTAACCAGGGATACATATGAAAAATACATGCTGCAGGGCTGATTTGATTTCAGCGCAGGCCTGAAATATGCCTATTTCCTATGTGTCCCCGGTTATAGGTGAGGTCTGGTCACCCTACATTAGGCTTTGTGCTACACTGAGAAATTAAGTAGCATATGGCTCTGCACTCAGAGAGATCACAGCCCAGGGATAAAAGGTATCAATATCATCTTATGTTTAGGGTAATATGAAACATAGGCAGCTTTGAATTAAGTTTTCAAATATGCAAACTTAATTTATTTTGGCAGGCCCACCTTGATTAGCATATGATGCTTCACTGGGAGAGATCATCAAATGTATTAAAGCAGAACTATCCCTCCAAATAAAGTGCCCCGCAAATAATTATTGATATAGTGATAAGCATAGAAATAATAGTATTCTACAGAATAAGTCCAACGTTATTAAGATATCCTACTCGATCTGAGACAGACATGCTTCTTGCTTTAGAGGCATCTGTGCGCCTGCACCGTCAGTCGCTTCCTGTGACCTTAAACTTTTTTTATGAAAAATATATATTGTAGGGATTTTCCTATTGAGTAAAATAAGGGTACTCCCACCGCCGAGAGATTTATATTTCCACAGTTATTACAGTTTGAACCCATGTTTTTTTACATTAGCAGTGCCCTCTAGTGGTCAAATTCTAATTAGATTTCCTGTTAGATTCTAATGGAGAGAAAAGTCAGAGACATACAGTTCTCCATAAAATGTGATAGAAACTGCCTGTCACTTCCTGTCAGTTAGAACTATCAGGAAGTAAACACAGTAAATTCACTTCCTGGTTATTTAAACTGCTATAAATTTTGAATAAAATATCTGACAGAAATGGGCGTGACCTTGTTTTATTCAGCAGGAAATGCTCTATAAAATATGTGTTTTCATAAAAAAATTTTTACTGCTCCTTTAAGATACAATGTTACTCCACACCAGTCCTGGAGGCGTACAGATGTCTATGCTGACGCCTGCCTGTTCGTCTTGGATCAAGTAGGATTTCTTAATAGCGCTGAACTTATTCTGTGTAATACTATTATTTATATGCTTATCGCTATATCAGTAATTATTTGGGAGGCAATTTATTTGGAGGGATAGTTCCGCTTTAAGACCATATGCAGAAATAAAAAGTGAAGGAATCATGGTTCAAGCCAGCTGCTCCATAGGGGACAAATACAAATTCCCATTGATTTAAATGTTAATTTCAGCCTCTTGAATGTTGATGGTGTCCAGTACATTGGAATTAAAAGCTCTAACCAAACCATGGGAACATATTATATGCTCTTAATGGTATAGATGATAAGTTACAGAATTTCTCTTTTACTTTGTACATATGGCCTTTACTATGTCCTAAAGGTGTTCTTTAACAAGACATCAATCTTTATGTAGTTTTAGTTCTAGGTGGTATGTCATGATTCTACCATTGTCACCTACATGACCAGGTGTACATCTCAGTTGCACCTTAGGCAAAGCATTCTAAGTGTCCTTAGCCCCTCCCATGACCTTAGGCATCCTAAGTGTGCTTAGCCCCTCCTTACATTGCCATGACTATAGCCTCATCCACTGTTCCTTGGTACAGAAACAATCCTTACCTACAAGAGAGAAAATACTTTAACCACTTGGTTCTAGAGAAGTTAACAACATATTGCTTTGTAATGTACTGGAGGCCTCTCTAGCAAGAGGTTAAACAGCAGCCAATAGAGGGTTAAACAACCAGTATATAATGTGCTCTAAGCAGTTGTTTTTAGATGTACCTGGGGCACGGTCAGGTTTTTCTTTTTGTTATATGGGTGTTTTTGGTTACCAAGTTCAGGAAAGTCATTATGAGACACTGTTGGGTGGACAAGGTATGACTCTTAGGTACTTCTGTGTTGGACAGTGATCAATAAGCCTTAGGCTTAGGTGATGGAGGAGTGTCCCTGTTGGAGAAACAGCCTGTGGTAACGTGCAGTAAAGTGTATTGGAAGAAGAGACTATGAGGTTTAGTAGAGGCAATGCCAAGGTTATCTCGATCTGAAAATCACTATTTTGAGGAGAGATGCAGTTAGTTTCATCTCAACTGACAGATGATGCGTGGTGGAATGGTTAACTTGTGGAAACTTAAGGTATTTTGGACTATTATTCCCGTCATCCTTAGCCAGCCAATCGCTGGCTGATGATGGCGGGAGTTGTTGTCCATCAACAACTGGAGCAGCTTAAGGTTGCCTACAGCTTTCCCATGGACAGTGGTTTTAAAGGAGATAGTCACACTCCTCTCTATGACTAACAGCTTTCAAATAGATCTTATAGGAGTCTGGCCCTGACTTTTCTAAACCTACTAACTATAATTCCTCTCTCTGGCTCTCATGCCCCTCTCTTGGGCAGGACATCTGTGGACAGGGTATATGGGCAGTTTATGTAGAAAAAAATGCATTTTGGCTCCTTGTTGTTGCACATAGAAGATACAGGCAGCAGTTAAGCACAGCCAGGCATATTCTTGAAGGATGGATAGACTATGAGCATATTGTTTAGGGCAAGCACAATCAGATTTCTCTCGATGGACATACAGTTGGGCAGCTCATAATTTACAGCTGGACTAAGCTCTGTCAGGGTAAAGTAATAATCTGTCAGTGCAGCCCATTTGCTACATTTGTTTGCAAGCTTAATACACCTGATCCTTGTACCTGTGTTTAGTCACTAACGTATTTAGTGCCTACTGGTGCACACAACTCAGCCAGCACCAACCTGGAATGTGAACATGCCTAAAACCCATACTGTAAGAGTAAGAAATATGTAGAATTTAGTCCTGATTTTGTCTGCACCTTGTAAGTACATGGTGTAAAAACACGATCGTACCCTCAAGCATTCATATTCTTCCACACACTTCCACTCCTTTGAGTAAACAGAGTAAGGCCCTGTCTTTATGAATAAAATGTCTTGTACCCAGGCAGATGAAATGCACAAAAACAGGTCTCTAGTGCCTATGTTGGAGTGGAAGTGCATTTGTACATTCCATAGAGTGTGACTGGGAGACTCACATTCATGCTGCAAAGAGCATTGGGTAACAGATGAAGGCGAAGCACAGACAGGCCCATTTAGTTCTGATTTTATCTCCATCTTGTTAGTACATGGTGTAAAACAAGGCACTCTGAAACACCCATATACTCCCATACTGCCTGCTCCTTGGTATTAGATGCAGTATACAGATCAGCCTAACTCCCCCATTAGAGTGGAACTGGAACCTCATTTGCACTGCTACCTAGTCTTCTTTAGCTGAGACGCTTTCTGGTTCCAGAGAGGATTTAGGCCAGGGGTGTCAAACCGAGTTCCTAAAAGGCCAAGACATTGCATGTTTTTGGGATAGTCCTGACAGAGCACAGGTGTTGCTATCAAAAAGACTGAGCTAATGATTGTCACACCTGTGAAATATCAGTGATATATGTAAAACCTGCCCTGTAGGAATGCAGTTTGACACCACTAATTTCGACACATGTAGAGGAGGCACAATCAGGCACTTTCTTGATGGATTCATTGATTATGGGGTGGAATTTAGGAAATGCAGTCAGGCTCCTCAGTTCGAAATAGGTTAATCTGAGAACTAACCAAGCTCTACTCTTTGGTCCTAGCACGCATTGCTAGGGTTGTATGTTCAAAGGGATAACAACAAAAAATTGTCGTATGAAAGACAAAAATAAGTCATTGAATGCACAAACTACATATTTTCTATAGAGCATACGACAAAAAACTAGTAATGTCCGTTGTGTACGACACAACTCCAGAATTGATGGGCAAAGGGGAGGGGCTAGGGCGTGGCGAAACTATTCCCCAGTGTCATATAGAGGAAAAGAAAATTTGTCGTAACTAACGAAAAAAATTGTCTTTCAAAAGACAAAATTTGTACGTTAAGTAAAAAGTCGAGGGAATGTGTTCTGAATGTGAGAATTTTTGTCTTTAGTTAAGACATTTTTGTCGTTCGTTAAGACATTTTTAAAGACATATTTGTCATTAGTTAAGACATTTTTTTGTCGTTCCATACAACAATTTCAGTCAGGACAAACAAAATATTTCCAGTCACAACAGACACTCTCTGAAAATATTAATGATCCCAACGACACTGTACTTTGAAAAGTCATTACAAACGACAAAAGCTATTTCACTACTTCTTTGAACATATGGCCCCTAGTGGACTGAGATGTCACAACATTTTAGGATATTCTGGATTACACACAGGTGTCAATAGCTCATTGATTTTAAATAAAATAACGATGCCAAAGTAATTCTGTCCCTAAACCAGCGCTGACTTTTCCCTCTATGAATGCAGTTTGAGATCCATGATGTAGGGTCTGTTAGAACTAGACTGATTTGAAGCACAGTCAGGCTCCTCTCCAATGATATATGAAATACATAGTTATCCATCCTTTTCTCTTTATTGACAAGGGTTTCGTAATCAGGAAGCCTTATTCACAAAATCAAGCAATTCCGGAGTAAACCAACTGCACTATAGGGTTGAAATTAATATTTGCAAGACTCCATCGAGTTTAATTTGGGTTTTTACCCCTTCAATACTAAATTGGTCTCCAACGCATTGCTTCACAATACGTTGGACACCTCTAGCATTCAAGGGGTTAAAAGCTCCATTTAAATCAGTGATATTTTTTATTTGTCCCCTATAGTGCACTTGGCTTGGTCTATAATTGCTTCTCATTTGTTCATAAGGCCCAAGGCTGTCTCTTTGTCTGACTTGTATACTTTCTGCACTGCAATGTTTCCCCCTTTACCTTTTCCTTTCTCTCCTCTTCTACTCCCTGCCTAAGTTTTGAAGACCCCACACTGCCAGCAGCCACTACTCTCGACCATATCCCCATCTCTGCAGATCTGAAGTGTCAGCGTCCCCGCACTCTGCTCCGCCAGCAGAGCCTACAGCAACCTCTCAGCCTACATCAGAAGCACAATCACTGCCAGCCAACCACCAGCCAGAGCCTTGGGCAGTTACAACTGCAGAACCCACCCCCCTCCTCCAGCACCAGCAACACCAGCAATCCCCGCCCTCAACGCACGGGTCAGAACAGGCCCCCAACCTCAGCCGGGTCCAAGTACAGAACCGCAGGCATCAGGAATCGAACCAACCCAGGCAGCTGGGACTATGTGGTTGGTCAAATTCGCAACCGTGGGCTGGACATGAAATCTTTTCTGTAAGTCTCTGCTCTTTTATCTTTTCTTACTTCCTGTTTCCACTCATTTGTCTGTCACTCTCATTGCACTTTTACCCGTGTGTAAATCAACATAGGTTCAATACCATTAGTTTTATACAAATGATACTTTTATACCCTTTCATTGCCAGGCACCTAGCAGCACACTGAGTCTGAAGTACTAATAATAACTGGAGTAATTATAGAGTATGACAACTGCACAATAAGGAGACAAATACAAATTCCCTTTGATTTAACCCTTTGCGTTGGTTACCCCTCTGGCACTCGAAGGGTTAAATGGGTAATTTAACAACTTGACTTCTAGAGAGATCACCATCACATTGCTTTGCAATGCACTGGAGACCTGTCTAGCATTCAGGATGTTAAACGTGCCCAGGGTGGACTGACCATACGGGCATTTGGTCACAGACCGAGGACCCGTGACCGAAGGGGGCCCGCCGCCACTTCCAGCGCTGCTCAGCTGCTCCAAACCACAACCACCGCCGTGCCGTTCTACTAATACAGAGCGCTGGGAGATGACATCATCATTGCATTACTAGAGGTGCGCGGGACATCGCCACGCCGCTAGACCACCAGAGACTGGAGGTACCGGCAGTGTGGAGATGAGGGGGCATGGTGGTGGAAGAGGCGATGTGGAGATGGGGACATTGTGCAAGGGGCATTGTGGAGATGAAGGGGACAATGAGGAGATAGGGGCATTGTGGAGATGAAGGGGACAATGTGGAGATAGGGGCATTGTGGAGATGAAGGGGGCATTGTGGAGATGAAGGGGCCAATGTGGAGATAGGGGCATTGTGGAGATGAAGGGGGCAATGTGGAGATGAAGGGGGCAATGTGGAAATTTCTGCAGGGGGCCCAGACCTCTTTTTGGACCAGGGGCCCTGGGTCCTGTCAGTCCGCCCCTGAACGTGCCATTTCATTAAACAGGCATGCCTATTTGTTCCCTGTGGTGCAGTTAAATTGCCGCAGAGTGGCTGATTAATGACAGCAGCAATGCTAGTGCACCTATAGGCCTGGATTGATCAGTGTTTAACCCTTTCAGTGCCAGCTCTAACACTCAAAAGGATAAGTTCCCCAATGTACAGAATCAAACCAATTTCGACAGATATTCCATACATTATTGAACATTTTATTGAGATTATCTGCATTCTGCAGAATTTCTTTAACTCTTTATCGAACATAGGGCTTTTAAAGAGTTAAAGTGAATTAAAGGCCTTATGCAGAAAAAAAGAAAATATGAATAACTGT
Organism: Rhinophrynus dorsalis; assembly: GCA_037306005.1. Classification (NCBI taxonomy): domain Eukaryota; kingdom Metazoa; phylum Chordata; class Amphibia; order Anura; family Rhinophrynidae; genus Rhinophrynus; species Rhinophrynus dorsalis. Next base: position 441,893,452 of record CM074722.1, on the reverse strand, counting down.
TGAGCACATCAGTTGCACCATATGGAGAACTTAAAAATTCCTATTGCTTTAAATGGGGCTATTAATCTTTTGTTTGCCAGAGAGATTCCTGCATTGGCTACCCCTCTGGCACTTAAATGGTTAATCCCTTACATGCAATGCTTTTGAGATTTCTCTAGGATTCAGCAATTAAAAAACCCTCATTTAATACAATGGCTATCTAGGGAATTAATATTTGACCCTGCTGTAGTTGGCTTGCTCCAAAGTTGCTCATCTTTTGCTTTTTGCTAAAGGCCCTAAGTTAGATTGTGCCTAATTAAGAACCCACTGCATTGCAAGCTTCTATTTAGGATCCGATTATTTGCAGAATTTTCCCTCATTAAGGTTTAAAATGTGCTCCCATTCAAGTACGCAGATTGCTCTCGGCAAACAACAAATTGAGGCCTGTAAAGTGTGATATCATAATGTGAAATTGCACCAATTTTGACATGAAAAAAGGTGTGATAACACCTGGTACATATAGATGTTATTCCGTAGAGCAGGGGTGTGAAAATGGGGGCCATTCAACTGTTTTCAAAGCTAAAATGTCATCATATTCATCCAGCCACTGACCGGCTGAGGATGATGGGTGTTGTAGTCAATAACTACAGGTGGACCACAGATTGACTACCCAAGTTTAGTTTACAAAATGTCTATAAAAAAAAAAATATGTCTTAGGCTGACAACTATTATAGAACTAGTGTAAAAGCCCGTGTACACAGGCCAAGGTCCGGGTGATGTTAACCCTTTGAGTGCCAGAGGGATACACAACTCATTGCTTTGCAATTTGTTGCGTACCCCTCTGGCACTCAAAGGGTTAAGAGGCCGGTCCTGCTCTGCCCGAAAGCACAGAATGCTCCCAGCACAGAACTCCCAGCATTATGTGCGTTTGGGCAGTCTCTACTGTGCATGACGGCTTCTGACAAACATCGTAGCAAATTATTATATAGGATAATATAGGATTTTAGAGATTTTTGTACCTGGATTTTTTTTAATCGCTTGATGAGAAAAGGTAGGACTGTGAGATTATAAAAGAGAATCAGATATTTGTAGTTGAAATTTCCCATGGTTTTAGATGAGACTGTGCCTTTAAATATGCAAACTAGGGATTTTAGGCTATATGCTCAAATAAATAGAGGAGCAATTCTGGGGCAATCCAACTGCATCACAGGGGAAAAATACATATTTCCCCAAATCCAGTGTATTTAAATTGGAATTGTAACCTCTTGAATGACAGAGAGGTGTCCAAAGCGTAGTTTTTGTAATGTGTTAGAAATCTATTGAGCATACAAGGGGTTTTAAAGTGCCATTTAACCCTCTGAGTACCAGAGAGATATGCAATGCATTGTGAAGCAATGTGTCATATACTCCTCTGGCACTCAGTGGCAGGGACGTGCACAGACATTTTGGGGGGCAGGGGCTCAAATGAAAAAAAGGGCACTTCTCATAATTTTTTTTTTTTTTTTTTTTAAAGGGCACTTTGGACAAAAAGGGCAGGTGCTCAAGCCCCCCTTGGTGTCTATGTGTGCACGTGCCTGCTCAGTGGGTTATTTAACATATTTGACATATTTAACCCCATCCTGACAATTGACTTACCAGGTACGTCCCGCAAAAACTGTCACTTAGTGACAGAGGACGTACCTGGTAAGTCCCGGAATTCCAGGTCTCCGTGTGGAATCATTTAGAGAAAAAAAAAATGTTAGCCGGGTGTTAAGGTGACAGCTGCATACGCACGCAGCTGTCACTAAGGGATCAGTCCATCCTAGGGTAAAAGTGTACTAATATCAACCCGCATCCCTATTTAAATCACAGAGAACCAAACCCGTGTATAACATACACAGGGTGCCGCTTCATCCACAAATCTACATAGTCAAAAAAGAGAGAAAAAATAGTGGATATTCATAGGGCACTCAACTCAGAATATACAAATAAAGATAATAATTTAACAGAGTTAGTATCAAAAATACAAATGTATTAATAAACTCAAAAATATTAAAGCTCTATAACTGAGACAAATACCAAGGTACAAGCTTCCCCCTATCCCAGTCCCCCAACCCCCCTCCGAGAATACTCGTAAAACAAAAAGCATCACCCAAAAAAGCATCACACTCTAAAAGGTGCCAATCATTTGTTACTTTTGTAACCAGTACATGCACATCCAGATTCCTTCAGCACGATATAGACAGGCCATTAATCATAAGAAATCAAACTTGTATGTGGATCGTTGATATTTACAAATACATAGGTCGCACAGGGATACTTGGAGCATAGATATTTTATATGCAAGATCACTTAAAGGGATAGTAATACTTCATTTTATCTTTATTTTATTTTGTAGGCTTTAAAAAAACACGAAGAACAATATAAGTCGTATCTCTCAAACCTTTATGGTTTGAGAGATATTCACAAGCAAAGTTTCCTCTCCCGCCCCTTTTACCTAGTGTAAGCCATCTCTTCTCAGATGTGGAATGCAGTCCATAGACCAGACAGATAACAGAAGCGGACAATCTTCTTCCTATAAGAACAATGAAAGCCCTGCCCCCCTTGACAAGTTTTTCAGGTTTTTCCCTTATCTTAATTGAAGATTGTCCCTCTCTGCAGTCTACCTGGGCACCTCCCTTCTGCTCTGGCTGTGCAGTGTTACATCAGTAAAAGGGGCGGGAGGGGGATACTTTGTCATTGAATTACTCTTGAACTACAACTTTGACAGAATTGAAATAACACTCTCCATGGATAAAATACTATGAAGATTAATTAGAGCTGCTTTTATTATGAAACATTACTATCCCTTTAAAGGAAAGCTCTCACCAGTTCCACATCTTCAGCGCAACCATCTTAGTATTCCTTTTGTGCCCAGATCTTTAATTGCGACCAAGAGATATGATCTCCATTCATTGATTTATCTCCGTACTCTCCACATGTATGTCTCCACATCAGATTGAGTGTATGTCCAATCCTGTTCGTGCTTGTTGCTATCATTGCCATAGGGGCCAGTCCCAACTAAATCTAAATTGTACCATCAGAGAAATGTATAAGTTGCCAGTCCCCACTGCATCAAAACATACATGGATCAGTAACTACCCAAACCAAAATTAATGCCACTGGCACATATAATGACTCGGTCCCAATTGGGGCCAAACTGTACTAAAATCAGTGACTTAAAGAATCAGTGCTTCCTTGGACCAGACATTAAAGAGACCAGTCCCTCCTAGGACTATACTATACTATATTGTACTGTCAGAGACATATTTAAAGCGGAACTGGCATATGGCAAGTAGCTTCTTAATAATGCTATTATATCACACAAGTACCCGGTTCTGAAGTAATTCTTTTTCTTGTGAGACTGACGGCCAGGCTTCTTGCTTTAGAGCCGTCTATGCGCCTGCGCCATCAGTCCCTTCCGGTGCCTTAAGGCACAATGCAATGCCTCCTAGAGGAGACCGGGATGGACAGCGCAGATAAACAGACGTCTCTAAGCCAAGATGTCTGCATGCAAGCCTGGCCTCCAGTCTCAGAAAAAAAAGGATTACTTCAGAACCGGGTACTTGTGTGAGATAATAGCACTATTAAGAAGCTAGTCACCAGATGCCTAATTATAGGGGGGCGACTTTATATATGGTGGTAGTTCCACTTTAAGGGGCCAGTCTCCGCTGAGTCTATGTGTACTAATGCAGTGGCATGTATAAGGGATCAGTCCTGACTAAGGCCAAACCACACTAATGATGGTGACGTACTAGAAGCAAACTGTACTAATTACCACAACGTGTAAATGGTCAGTATAATTAACATTATAAACTATAAAATCCTAATATATCTAATTGTTTTGTAATAATCCAGTCAGAAAAAGCAAGGTGAACTAAAAGCCAACACATTTTAAATGTTTAATGAAAAGCAATTTGCCATTTCCATATACAGTGAACGTACACATTTCTTTGCTCTCAGCTATTGGTCAGGCATCCAGTCAAAAGCTTAAAGGAGCAGTAAACCTTTTTTTTTTAAATTAAAGCAAGGGTACTCCTACTGTTGGAAGATTTTTCTCTGTACGTTTGCTATAACATGACGTCTTGACTGACAATGTGACTTGACATCTTGACTATCAGTTTTAAAAGGCCAAAGATGTAACTGAAATAAGACATTAAAGGGATAGCAATGTCAGAAAAAGTATTAACTATATGGTAGATACAATTAAAAGAGAGTACTTGCACTTATTCGTATCTCTCAAACCGTTATGGTTTGAGAGATATAGGAAAATAAAGTTCTCTGGTCCCTCCCCTTTCTGCTTGACGAGCTGTAAAGCTGTCAGAAGCAGATTCTGGTCGCTTGACCAGATATGGCTCTTCAGCAGCACTGAAGATACAGATAAATACTTAATCTGGAACGGTCTACAAAGTGTATCTGGCTTGCAAGCACACTTTGTAGACCGTTCCAATGAAGTATTTATTTCTAAATAGTGTGATTTCAGCTCTGCTGAAGAGCCTCTGTCTGGTCAAATGACTGGAATCTGCAGCTGTCAACTAGATGGCAGACTTGAGTAAAACAGCCAGGAAAGGGTAACCACAAAGGTTTGAGAGATAAGACTTACATTGATGTTAATCTTTTTTTAATGTCTACAATATTAAATCAACTTAAAATTAACCATTACTATCCCTTTAAACTTGCAATTTACAAAAAAGCTCAGTTTATTTGCCATTTGGAAGGGTAAGAAAGACCATCTTTGTCCAAATCCAGACTCGGACTTACAGGTTACCAACCTGACCAGCACACCATGAGCCAGTCATCTCAAAGCCTAATGGGTATGGCCAATAAACCACGACGAAAACCTATGGAGTACATACCAGGTATAGTGCACTCGAAGCACTCTTGCCATAAGTATATAGCATTCTAAGTTATTTTACCCTACACCTTGGCAAGAACCTATTGACAAGTGACAAACAACATAAAAACAGAACGCATAAAACAGGGGCGGATATGGTGGTATACTGACATGTTTCCCTTCCCTTACCGATCTGGGGATTACTAATGAATCAGGATGTTTTCTGTCTGTTTTGTTTGCAGACAAGGCTAGTAGTCTGCACTTAGGGTTACAGGAGAGAGCGAGAGAAAGACAAAACACATGTTTTATACTCTAATCTCCTCAATTAACAGAGACTTGTACTTCAAAGAGAACAATTAGCGTATTGCCCAGAAGAGAAAGTATTAGGAACAGAGAGAATTGCTGTAACTATGAGCAAATTTCCATTATTCATCTCATACAGTAAACGTGCATAACCACTTAGTGTGAGTCAGAACCTGCATTTAAAGGGCCGGAGATGCTTTGATCCTTTCTTCCCACCAGCATCCACCTCCCTCCAGCTCCACACATAAAGTCATATGCACAAACAAAAGTAGAGCAATTCTGGTACAAACCAACTACTCTTTAAGAGAACTTGTAACTCCTTGACTGCAGAGAGGATTCCAACGTATTGCTTTTCTATTATTCAAGGGGGTGGAGATCAGCGCCAAGTAGCGAATCAGGGGTGGCGATATTCACAGGAGTGGACAGGGTGGAAGTCCACTGCACACTCCTGTGAAAATCTCTGCAGTAAAACTCTGGTCCATGAACTGCACAGCGAGCCCATTTTCTAGTATATATATATATATATATATATATATATATATATATATATATATATATATATATATATATTAAGAGACACAGGACCAATGTTGTTGGAGGCTTGCTGAGGAGGCCTTCATCCTGCAGTGGACTGACAGTGGCTGAAGATGATGATGATGAATATCATGATCTATGAATTTTTATTTGTTCCATTTGGTACTGTTGATTTGCCCCAGAATTACTCCACTCATAGGAATTCTGGGGCAAATTGACTGCACCTTTGGGGACAAATAAAAATATTTATTGTTTTAAATAAGACATTTTACCCAGTGAATGCTAGAGAGGCCTCCAACACATTGCTTCTCAATACATTGGAGTCCTTTTGAGTATTAATCAGGTTAAAAGCCAGTGGGAGTTTTGAGAATGTATTTGTCCCTTATGGTAAAGTTGGCCTGTCTCAGAATTGCTCCATGCAAAACAAGAAGTAGCATGTAAGACAATAGGCCAATGAGAAACATACAACGGGCAGAACCAATGATTCCATTAAAGGGATAGTAATACTTCGTTTTAACTTTATTTTATGTTGTAGGCATTAAAAAGACATGAAGAATGATATAAGTCTTATCTCTCAAACCTTTATGGTTTAAGACATATTCACAAGTAAAGTTTCCCCTCCCGCCCCTTTTACCTAGTGTAAGCCATCTCTTCTCAGATGTGGAATGCAGTCCATAGACTGGACAGATAACAGCAGGGGACTCTCTTCTTCCTATTAGAACAATGAAAGCCCTGCCCCCCTTGATAAGTTTTTCCCTTATCTTAATTGAAGATTGTCCCTCTGTGCAATCTACCTGGGCACCTCCCTTCTGCTTTGGCTGAGGAGTGTGACATCAGTAAAAAGGGTGGGAGGGGGATACGTTGTCATTGAATTACTCTTGAACTGTAACTCTGACAGAACTGAAATAACACTCTCCAAAGTCCAAATACTATGATGATTAATTAGAGCTGCTTTTATTATGAAACATTACTATACCTTTAAAACACTTTGCAGCTAGAGAGAGATCTGCAATTCCTTCCAGACTTTTATGCTTAATTAATAAATGTACTACTTTCCCAGATGAGTAAAATAAGATACTCCTACTTCTAAGAGATGCTTCCTTCAAACATTATTACAGCTCAAGCTTATTTTATAAGTCAAAATGTAATTTTATGAAGAGTTACCACCAGGTAGTGTTATTGCTGTCTATGGAGAGGTTTTGATTGTTGACAGCCATGGTGAGGAAATGTCCTGGGTGAGATTAGCAGTAAGACTGAGCTTTAAAGTGTATTTTTAACATGTTTGCCCTAAGTAACAGGTGGTAGCTCAGTTCTTTATAGCAAGCTAATTAAGAGTAGAATTTTGTCAGCACTTACTATATTTATATTATAGATACTTTAAAGAAATGAGACTTCTTCTTCTCTCCTGCTGATCCCACAAAAAACTCTAAACTGAGAGACTGGAAGTCTCAAAGTTGATACTTACATGGGGCAGGACCCAGCAGCCCATAGACTGCTACAGACAACATTTCTATCTTGACTCCAGCAGCTTATGTGGATGACACAAACAGCTCAGCAAAGCTTTTGGTTGTGAGCCACATGATTCTGGGTTGCATCCAGCCTATGTGCGAAGAGGGCTAGTTTTTGATGCCCCAAATGGCTGGCAAGAGCTGTTAAGGGGTTGCACAGGGCAGCGTCTAGTTTGTTACTAATAATTCTTGAGAAACTAACTACACCGTAGAGATCCAAAGAAAAATTCCCAATGATTCAAATGGGACATTTGACCCATTGAATTCTAGAGAGGTTAAAGCCACATTCAACACAATGGGAATTTAAAGGGATAGTAATTTTAAAGTACAATTAAGTATTCTATATATATATTTGTATATAGTTCTGTATCTGTATCATCATGCATAATTTTGCAGTTTTACTTTTATTGTATAATAAAGTTTCCCCCTCCCGCCCCTTTTACTTACCTGAAGCAGCCTCCCCTCTAGGGTGACCACACGTCCTGGAATGCCCGGGACTGTCCCTTATTGTAGGTCTGTGTCCCGCGCCCGGGTCACTTCCCACCGGGACATCAAAGAGTCTCGGAATGGAGCAACAAAGCCGGCACCCACAGCCTACCTACATAGCGTGGCACGCACCAGTCCAGCCAGCCAATGAAATGTATTTGCTATATGGTCCTCATTGTCTGGCTCAGACAGCCAATGAGGACCGTATAGCAAATACATTTCAGTGGCTGGCTGGACTGGTGCATGCGAGACAGCTGGGATGGCACAAGTATGCTGGCACTGTGAGTGAGTCTCGCGGCTGAGGCTCCTGCCAGTACTGACCATCTTTCTGAGTCTCAAGTTTTATGTACATCGCACTCAGTCTATCAGGCAATCTGACACGCTGTTTGTCATTCCTGAGGGTCCCAGGGCAGGAATACCTGCATCCAAGGTGACTATTGTGTCATGGATCAAATCCACTATTTGTGAGGCTTACAAGCTCAGGAAGAAGCATGTTCCTTTTTCGGGTCACGGCTCATTCTACTAGAACTATTGGGGCTTCTTGGGCTTACATGAATCAGGGCTCTGCTGATCAGTTGTGCAAGGCTGCCACTTGGTCGTCTGTGCACACCTTTTCGAAGCATTACTGTGATGTGCTGGCATCGGCTGACTCCAGCTTTGGTAGGAAGATCCTGGAGGCAGTCTTGCCTGTCTAGGATCTTCTTTGGTTCTTGGTGCTCCCTTCACTTTTGAGCCCTGTTGGCTCTAGTTCAGTGTGCTGTGTAACAGTTGGAGTGTTGTACCCCTGTTCAGTGTCCGTTGACACTCTGATCTGATGGTTCATATCTGCTCTGGTAACTTTGGGAGCCTTGCGCCTGGTCCTTGTCTTACTTACTTACTAGGAACCTTTACTGGATGACAGAGAAAAGAGGATTTTAGTCTTACCTGTTAAATCCTTTTCTCTTAGTCCATACAGGTTACTGGTCTCCCACCCTGTCAAGAGACCATGCTTGGCTCTCCTGTGGCAGACAGTGGGGGTCCTTTGGGGTCATGCTCACAGGAGTCTTCTTTCCCTTCTGCTATCTAGTCAATAGTTAATGTCTCAAATCTTACTGGAGCTGGTTAGCTAGCTACAGCCAAGGAGGGAAGGTAGGCTTCACCCCAATTCTAGAATTGTTCCTGCCTACTTAAAGGGGTGGATCGCCTACCCAGAGTTACCAGTAACCTGTATGGACTAAGAGAAAAGGATATAACAGTTAAGACTAAAATCCTCTTTTTAACTCTTTGAGTGGCAGCGAGGTATCTGCATTGGATACTTTTCAGGCACTCAAAAGTGTGTTAAAGGCAGTAAATTCGCTTATGATAGTGTCCCTTTAAATCTGATTTTTAATCCCTAGAATGCAAAAGAGGATCCCAGTCTATTGTGTTGGATGCTTCTCTAGAATTCTAGAGGTTATTTAAATTGATGGGAATATTTATATTGTTCCCCATGGTGCAGCTGACTTGCTCCAAAATGTCTACAAATCTTTATGCATACGGCCAAAGTAATGCAAGAGACTTAAGGCTATATGTACAAAACAAGAGATGAGCAAAGCAACTGCACCACAGGGGATATATATACATTTTCCCTTTGATTTCAATTGGGCTTTTCATCTCATGTATGATAGAGGTCTCCAGTTAGGGTGATAGGGTGACCACACGTCCCGGAATGCCCGGGACTGTCCCTTATTGGGGGTCTGTCCCGCGTCCCGGGTCACCCCCCACCGGGTCAACAAAAAGTCCCGGAATGGAGCAACACGCACCAGTCCAGCCTTCCAATGAAATGTATTTGCTGTATGGTCCTCATTGGCTGGCTGAGCCAGCCAATGAGGACCCAAACAGCTGGGATGGAGCAGGTATGCTGGCGCTGCAAGTGAGATCCATGGCTGAGGCTTCTACCGGCACGGACCTTTTTTCTGAGGCTGACTCAGAGTAAGAGTTCCCATGGGAACTCATACTCTGTGTCAGCCTCAGAAAGATGGTCAGCGCCGGCTGGAGCCTCAGCCGCGGGACTAGGGAGACCACATGTCCCGTAATGGCAAATGGAAATGTGGTCACCCACATGTCCCAGATTGCCCGGGACAGTCCGGATTTTATATGTGTGTCCCTTGTCCTGGGCAGCCCCTTTTGAGACAATACGAAGTCCTAGAATGAAATCCAGAGCAAAGAGTTCAAACACTAGAATAAATACTCATTGCCTACTGTAACAGAAAGTGATATCTCTTCTGGGCTACAGGAAAATGGCCTCCAGACAGCATTCTAAACACGAGAATAAATACCCATTGCCTACTGTAACAGAAAGTGATATCTCTTCTGGGCTACAGGAAAATGGCCTCCAGACAGCATTCTAAACACTAGAATCTTGAACCTGACATCAAACAAGAACTGCAGTGGAATTTTGTTGTAGTATAAAGATAGTCTAAAGGCTTGGGCATAATATACATTATCTTGTAGTCCACCACAGGAATGGCTTTAAGTATCAACACTCAATGGGCAGTTCTCACTTTAGTGTAGAAAACTCTGTGGTGCGCTCTTCTCTCAGCAGTGTCCCTGAATGGTAGAACTGAAATATGGTCACCCTATCTCCAGTATATGAAGGGGTTATGCACTAAGGCGTGATAAAGTGGAGATCACTTCTCCAGTGTTCTAAACTCTCCAACTCCCTACAATCCCTCAAGTTAGAGATACCCGTATCCTCCTTCTCTGCCCCTCTGTAGTCCATTTAATTTCCTCGGCTTGACAGGGTCCCAGCGGCATGCTTGCATCTGCCACCCGCTTCCAGCACGGCCCTGTCAGGACCTCTTCTTTGTAGCTAATGGTAATGTCTTGTGAGGACCGCAATGTCCTCGCAGTGCAATACCATAGATCCAATACACACAGCTATTTATGATATTGCCCTATGAGGACCTTGCAGTCCTTGCAAGACATAACCATTGGCTACAAAGAACAGGTCCTGGCAGGGCCATGCTGGAAGAGGGCGGCAGATGCGAGTATGCTGTCTGCTCGGACCCTGTCAGGCTGAGGAAATTGGACAGACTACAGAGGGGCAGAGGAGGAGGATACGGGTAAGCGGGGAGGAAGGAAAGCAGTGCGGCGATGGGAATTTTTTTGTGTGACAGGGGAGGACAAGGACGCGTATTATACATAGTCACTCTTGTTTTCCCCTAAAATCTTGGGAATAATGTACACCTGCATTTTATACATATTATACCGGATATTTTACTGTATTCAGTTACAATCACACCCCCAGCAACACAACCTAAAACAAGTGTCCCTCCTTAACCATTTGGAATATTGGAAGAGTTGGATTTCCATCCCAGCAGCCCCGAGGCAAGGCACTGTAGGTGCCCTTAGCTTTGCCCATGTCCAAATCCCCTACTCCTCACATGACCCCACCCCTAGTCCCATCCACTGTTTCCTGGCTCAGAAAATACCCTAGGCCTATAATAAGCTAGAATGAAAAACGCTTTAACCCCTTGGTTGCTAGAGAGATCTTCAGCTCATTGGTCCGCAATGCATTTAAGATCTCTATAGCATCCATAGGTTTAAATAATTGCCTGTAAAGGGGTTTAAAACTGGTGTAGGGAAGTTGAGATTACTCTGACCACACCCATAACTCGGAATGTGGGTGTGGCCAACACAGCTGAGGCACCCCTCAAAATTTGGAGCTCTACGCAGTTGTCTACTCTGCCGACTGGGAAATCCAGCCCTGAATGTTGAGTGTTCTGGTATGACAGAAACCAAGAAAAGGGAAAGAACACAAAAACATTTATCTGGACTAATGCACATTGTGACATATATATCGACATATGACTAAAAGGTCACAGGTTTTGGCATAAAAAGTTATTTAATGGTGACTTCAAAATGCCCATATGTATAAGTGTTAATATTCACAATTTACAATTAAAATCCTGTTTGAAACTGGTCAGTGTACAAATGCATAAGTGCATAATATGTGAAATCAAATTACTTTTTATTTATTCTTCTGTTTTTACCCTTTTTCTTACACTTATGTCGCTAACAGTAAGCTCCCTGGTCTCTTTTTATCAAGAGAGCTTTCTGGTCAGTGATGTGAAAGCAGTCAAAGTGATACAATCAAACACTATCCCCTATATACTGTATTTAAATATTTCTCTGCTAAACCTTTTCACCAGGGCTGGATTTACATCCCAGGCTCCCCTAGGCAAGGTACTCTACTGAGGAGATGCAGTAAGGTATGATAAAGAGGTGATAAAGCAGAGATACCTTCTCCTATGTGATTATATGGTGCCAATGCACTAAGATCTCTCCCACTTGAGAAATATTAGTGCATTGGCTCCCTAGAAGGAATTGGAGAAGTGATATCACTGGAGAAGTCATCTCCACTTTATCACCACTTTATCACTCCTTAGTGCATAACCCCTACAGCTCCTTAGCTCCACCTCTGCCCATGGCTACACCCCTACTCCTCACCCTATCCCAACCCTAGTCCCGTCCACTATTTCCTAGCACAGAAAATCCCCTTGGTCTATAACAATTTAATGGAGATTTTTATAGCACCCAAGGGGTTAAATAATAGCCTGTAAAGTGTAGAAAACTGGTGCAGCGACATTGGGATTGTTCTAGCCACCCAAAATGTGGGTGTGGCCAGCACAGCTGAGACGCCACTCAAAATTTGGCACTTTACGCAGTTACCTACTCTGCATGTTGGGAAATTGGGCTCCACATTTCACCCCCCAGGTTTTACATTTTTGTTGCAGTTTACAGTCAATCCTTTGAGTGCCAGGGGGGGGTAAGCAAAGCATTGTCATGTCATTTACCTTTTTGTTTTTGTTTTTTTTTTCAACAGACCTTGCAGACCCAGAATGCAAAAAAACATTTTAATTTTTTTTTTTTTTTTTTTTTTTTTATTGAAATTCCAATAAAGTGCGTAGCCGACACCTGCACATTTTGCACCATTCTGTATTTCAGGAAAAAAATAATAAGAAATAAGCATATAATCTTACATGCACTATATTTAATCATGAGCAATTGGTCTAGGAACAGTACAGGTAACTGATGTAGAGTTAATGGGACACTATTATATACAGTGCGAATCATTTGGTTTGAGCTGCGCTTTGGAATATATTTATTTATTGGATTTTTATGGCTGCTTTGAATTGTTTCAACAGATTGGAAAAGCGAGAATAGCTAGCAGCTCAATTTCTTTTAGATTACCCTGAACTAAACAATATAGTTGAGACACCTAATAAATTTAATTTAAAGTGGAACTAACACTTTATAATGACTTGGTTGATTTTCAAACAGCAAAATCTCCAAAATTTTCATTAGACATTCTCTGTTTAACCCTTGAGTGCCAGAGGTGTGTGCAACCAATTACAGAGCAATGCATTGAGTACCCCTCTGGCATTCAAAACTAAAGTTTAAAATATATGTATATGCAAATTAGGCAGTACTGCCCAACTAAGCCTGGTAGGTCAGGTACTATCATTCCTTCTCCTTCCCAACTGCTGCTAGTTACCAGGAGGTATAAACTGACAAATAAATAAAGCTAGATATCTCTTACGCCATAGGTTTAAATAAGCAATGGCTAACATAACTATAGGTGATTCTAAAAATCCTTTCAAAACCTCCCAAGTGATAATAAAGTGTTAATTCTCCTTTAAAGATTTTTTTTTTTATAGAAAACTTATTGAAGAGTGAAATGTTGTACTGGTGGGAAATGTAATCCTCCAAATGTACACTGATAAAGGACAGTTACCTAGTGGTTTATATAAGATCTTGAAGGTTTCTATAAGAATTATGCATTCATGTTTTGGATCAATGCTTATTCAATTTGATGAGGCCGATCAAAAAGAACAGAACGAGAAATGTATAAGAAACATTTTTAGTTTATGTTAAATAATTGTTGGTAAAATTCATAAGGACAGATCATATTTATAAAGAAGTAAAGCCAGGTTCATAAATATGCCTATTTGGGAAATATTGGAAAAAAATTGCAGAAATTGCAGAAAATTGCAGAAAACCCCTATACACCATCACTACATTCTTCTATTAAGAATTGGTTATACCTGCGTTAATATTTATTATTTTGGTGCAACTTTCAGATTTCTTTATATATATATATATATATATATATATATACTGTGACACAGTTCCTATTTGGACAAGACTAGGGGAGTCCAACATGCGGCACGTGAGGGTCCCACCCGCCTGAGATTTTTTTAAACTTTTTTTTTTTTTTTTTACCTAATTAACTAGCATAGATGGAATCCTACCAGCACCATACAGTTCAAGAACAGATGTATGTTAAAAACCAGTTCACTTTTAAAAAGTTGCATGGAAAATGTTGTGTGGCTAGCAGCCGCATTAGCCATGTCGCCTTGTTGTAAATGGCGACATGAGAATCTGGTACTGCATAAAAGCACAAGATTCTCATGTCGCCTCATTAAACATTGTTACCTCCATGCTCGCATACAACTCCCAAAATCTTTACCTTGCCTATTTATGGTGCCTTCTCTGCCCTGTAAATGTACCTTTTGTTTCTCAAGTGCAACATATTCTGCAGTGCCGGACATTAAGTCTGCAATGAACTCCCATCATCCTTACCGTGCCTCTTTATGGTGCCTTCTCTGCACTGTAAATGTAACTTTTATGCACAGCACTGTGCAAGATTACACCATTACAATTTTATCAGTAGAGTACAGCGCAGAGAAGACACCATACTTGACTTTTCATTTCAGTGAAATGAAAAGTCAAGTATGGTGCCGTCTCTGCACTGTGCTCTACTAATGTAGAGCCATGAAGGAGGGAACAAAGGTAGCAACGGTTAAAGAGGCGACATGAGAACCTTACACTTTTATGCAGAGTGAGATTCTCATGCTGCCATTTTCAACAAGATGACATGGTTAATGCGGCTGCTAGCCACATTACATTTTCCATGCAGCTTTTTAAAAGGATACATTAAAAACTTATGAGTGTTAGAGAGATATCCAACACATTACATAAAACGCTTTGGATATTTCTCAGGCACTCAGAGAGTTACCGTAAAATCTCACGTATATTACCCACAATTTTGCCCCACTTCACCTTATGTGAAGTGAGGTGTGCGTATTATATGCAAGTAAAAAAATATGCACATATATTTTTGTAATCCCCCCAGGTGCAAACCGCTTCCCTTTTCCTGCCCTGCTTCAATTTACCCCTTCCAGAGTTGGCTTTAATCTCTGCACAGGGGGTGGCACTTGCATTTTCTGCTTGCTTCCAGCAAATCCCTGACAGGACCTTTTTATTTTAGCCAATGGTAATAACTCAGGATCCTCACAAGGCAACAAAGAACATCCAATGCGCAGAGATCCATGCATTGGATGTACTGTATTGCCCTGCAAGGACTTTGAGGTATTACCATTGGATAAAATGCGAAGGTCCTCGCAGAGATTTGCTGGAAGTATGTGGCAAATGCAAGTGCCACTCACTGTGCAGGGATTAAAGCCAACTCCGGAGGGGGTGAGTTGAAGCAGGGCAGGCACAGGGAAGCAGTAAAAAAAAGTTAATTTTTTTTGTGAGAAGAGAAGGAAAACAAGGGTGTGTATTATACATAGGCACTCTTGTTTTCCCCTAAATCATGGGTATAATTTACACCTGCATATTATACATAGGTGCATATTATACCTAAGACTTTATGGTAACTATCAGTATTATCATTGACTTGATCTATAAATAAATACATATTTTGAGTAGCTGACAGCCTATATTTCACGCCTTTATTAGGCTGACCATATTGAGACAAAAACGAGATGAGGTGTGGGACAGACGGACAGTGGGACTCCATCACTCAGAGCCTGATCGTAGTAAGAAAGCAGCAAGAACACGTTTGCTCTGTCTCTTATTAGCGGTCCTCTCTCTGTCTGGCCAAAAAGCCTGCCCCTGAAGTAAATCGGAACTTCCTCTCGTCGTCACTCACACTAGTGGTTTTACTGTGTTTACTGTACTCATTGATTACCATAGAGTCTTATGACTGGTCGTCATATCACTGTCTAAGAGACTCTATGGTAATTTACCATAGACTCGAGAGTCTTAGATATATATGTACTTAACTACTACTGGAGGAGAAGAGACAGCACTCAAATGAAGAAATGAAGATGCAGTTATATATATATATATATATATATATATATAAAATGGGACAAAATTGATATTTATATTAAAAAGACGGTACTGTCCCTTTTAAAACGGTACATATGGTCAGCCTAGTCTTTATAAATAAAAAAAATAATGCGTCACACACACACTTATGGCTTTCTGATCATGTGACCCACAACTGAAAAAACCTGGACGCTCGTGGACAAGACCAATTGTACTCCACTTTTCTAAAACGTTGACTGACTGGAGTTAGTTCTTAGCGAAAATGAAGCTAAATGTGTATACAAATCTTTATACTGCATTGCAACAATTTTACACACACTTCATTATTCCAGTCTTATAAATCTCCCACTGAGGATCTAAACTGAAGTATTAGAGAAAGCACAGGAGACAGAAGAATTCCCAAATCATCTGGAAGTCCATAGAAGCTCTGAAGTTGGATGAATGACCTCACGACAGTGGCCTTTGTGGAAGGAATCATTTACCAAAATGAGAAGATATTGAGATGAGATGATGATGTGTCCCTGGGCCCTATGTTCTGTGTGAAACTCTTTAGGAAATATTAATATACATATTTATGGCTTGCAATACCATAGGAATCCTTGTAATTATCAGCATACAACATTAATTAGTATAGTGCTATGTGGGTTACTTGGATTATCAAAATCTAAATTTAATTCATGAAGATGGAGCAGGACCACATCGTTTTTTAACATCTTATTCTCATGCGTCTGCACCTGTTGTATATTGGCATGCCTCCGATACCTATTACATGTCTCCTGTCCTGCCTTCCTGTCTGGCCCGTCATTGCTTCCTGTTTCTTATACTTACCTCACTCAGGGGAGCGCCCATCTTACAAGCTGTGTTCCTCAGCTGCGTTCAGAGATGCTACAATGTTAAGATTTCGGCTATGTTCCTGGCCCCCCTCTTTTGTCTCCTCTGCACCTTGAATTGGCATATTCTCCACTTCTGTCTACTGGCTCTGATTTAATCTTACCATTTCCCTTTCCTGCCCCTTTCGACTTCCCAGTATGACTTCTGCTTCCCCTAGGACTTTGAGTTGACTGTGATTCTTGTGGTGTGATTGGCTTTCCTGGTATTGACTGTGATCCATCCCTGACTACCCACTTGTGTCCTTCCTTGCCTACCTCTATTGGACATCCATCCTAATTGAAAGTTTGGTTTCCTATTCCGCAGCCTTTATTGCTGTCAGCTCTGCTGCATTTCAGTCAGTTCTACTGCTCAGAAGTAAAGTCTGCAGGGAATCAACCTTCCATGGGTGCTCCCCAGTCTATCTCAACAACGTCTGCCCTCTCTGGCAGAGTCCCTGCATTACAGACTTCTCCAGCATGCTCTGCCCTCTCATTTTGAACTGCAGCTTGTCTCAATGCGGTCTACCTGTCTCAGGTATATCATGCTACTGAACCACTTAAAGGGACTGTATCTCTATTCTTTGTACAGGGCCAGAACAATTGACAGTGTTTTGTTTCAGCTCTACATTCCGCCTACTGAATCTGTTCCATCTGGGATCCAACTAGCTACCTAGAACTCTGTTGTGTCCAGCCAAGTCTGACTTCCAACTTAACCACGGTTGGATATCTGTCATAGCAGTCAGCGCCTTTAACCACATCAAAGGCTCAGCAAACTCCAGGGACTACTAGCAAACCCAAGCCATGCTCTCAGTCTTTGCCTATTACCTATCTACTTCCTACGTAACAAACTGCAACACTTATTTTTTGTGTCCTTGTGTGCAAGAAATGTAATTTTTTATGCCTTACAGTTAGAGTTTTTTTTTGCATTTATTAATAATAACTTGCCATATCTTTCAAACTCTGAAAAAGATGACGTAATATAATCTGTCCATCTTGTCTTTGGTCTTCTTGCTTGGAGTTTAGAAATGAGTGGAATCCATTCCAAAATGTGTTTGGCCCATCTATGTCATGTCTTCTTGCTGTGGTCTGCCCATTTCTATTTTAGACGTTTTACTCTTTCAATGTTTGCTGATGAATCCACGCATTATTTGTCCCTTTTTGTTATGTTTAGAATTTGCTCTCCATACTTCATGGCGTAACCTTAAGTTTTTGTATGGCTTTGGCAGTCAGGGTCCATGTTTAACAGCCATATGTAAGGATATATATAAACCTGTGTGCCAATCACTAAGGCCCACTTTAGTATAATTGAATAAATATTCCTATACCATTGCTATTTCCTTTTATAAACTTCATTACAAAGAGGCAGGTGGCTCCTAAACACATAGAAATAAATGGTGAAGGGACGTGAACAAAACTGAACAATTAGTGGAGACACAGGCACTTAAAGAGATTGGAGGAATAGTCAGTGATTGATAAAGGATTTACAGCTAATGCAAGGCCATTAATTACATGATGGTTGATGTTCATTTAAACAAGAATGACTTCTGGTGATCACCTTGACGATTGAGACTGAGAGAGGCATCACAGGGACATTTGACCCTGCAAGTGTGGGATATACTCTAGAATCCACAGACCCCCATATTACCCTGCTTCCCCCATGTACCAGTCAGTTCACTGTTTGTTTATATCATCAACAGATTGTGTATTTATTACTCTGCTGGCTATCCATTAACTTGGCTAAGGCTGGAAGAGTTTATCAGGGTTATTAGTCAATTTAATGCCATCTGTTTGAAATGATTTCTTTTTAATGTAACATATTTATAGTGATTTTTTTCTGTGTAATTTTTGTCATTTGAGGTTCAGAAGCGATGTTCCTTTTTCTTGTGTTTTACAAGTAAAAAAGGTACACAATGCAAAACATTTTGGGAAGAAGACAACCCAATTGCCTTTCTACTCATAGCCTGGTGTGCACAAATGTTTCCAGACAGTGGCAATAAAGGGAAGAAATATGCATTTTTAAAAAAATATATTTCAAAGGTACTGATATCTTTGGAAAGTATGGAATTTCCTACCATATTCATTAGCAGCTCCTCTCCAAAGAGAAATTACATCCATTGGTAAGAGCTGACATAACATAGTGGTTGCCAGTAGCACAAAACTACAATTCCCCCAAAATCTGTCATTTTTTTACATTTATATATATGACATGCCTATACTAAAATAGCTGTAACAACCACAAATATGAAGAAAGGCATTTGGAAAGAAGATAATGTACTTCATCAAATGAGGGATCACTTGCCTTTCTACCCTTTCTACTCTTAGGCTAGCTTGTACAAATGTTTCCAAAAGGTGGCTCTAGTAAAATATATGTGTATATATTTTTTCTACACTTTCACTACTTCAGAGGTAATAAGATATTTGAAGACCATGGAATGTCCTTATATATTCGGGAAAACACCAGAGTAAGTTCTACTTTTCTTTTTTGAAGCTGCGTACCTGCACTAAAATGATCAGAACAATGTAAAGAAAAGGTAGACAAGTTATACCATTTTGGAAGGAAGACAGCCCACTGCATCAAAAGGGGGGGGGGGTCACTTATCCTTCTATGCGTAGCCTGGTGTACACAAATATTTCCAGAATATTTTTTGCACTTCCACCACTTCAGAGGTAAAAAGGTAGTTGTAATCCATGGATTTAATTAGTGCATTCTGCACATATTGTAAGCCTGAGAAAAATGGTACCACTTTGATATGGATTCACATAACGTAGGGGATGCCAGGAGCACTAATCTATACCTATACTGTGCCTAACTGAAATAAAACTAAACCTATATGTATGCCAGCTGATCATGTGATCACCTGGTATTAACCCCTTCATGTCTACTATTGTTGGAAAGGGCGGAGTCTCTCCATTCCAACAAGGGTACTCATGGTAGGATAGGAGTTGGGGGAACAGAGCCACCCCAGCTCAAAACAAATCAGTATAATTCCGTGCACAATTAACTACACATTTCTGTATATGTTTAGATCAGGTGATCATCTGGTATTAACAAAATTCATGCCAAATCTTGTTGGAAAAAGGAGACCCTTCTCTTATTCAGATTTGTGTTTTTTTTCTACATAATGCCTTTTGATCGCATGATCACATGACATTAACCCCTTCAGGTCACTCCTTGTTAGGAATGGGAGAATCTCACCTTTCCAGCAAGGGTACCTCCAAGTTTCTAGAGTCAGGGGACCTCCTTTCACTAACCTGTAGTGTGTAGTGGGGAAAAGGACCGTCTGTGATATAATGTGATATAATGAGAGCTGCCCCACTAGTGGACACAATAAGTAAAACTATGGTCCTTCCAGACTCTCCCTCCACCCCAGATGCCTCTTACCACTGAGGAGATCCTGGGCAACATTCATAGAAATTTTGTAGTGTCTGCTAAGGACATTGCCCATAAAGTCATTAGCAGTCAAGTGGTTAAAGGGATAGTAATACTTCGTTTTAACTTTATTTTATTTTGTAGGCATTATAAAACATGAAGAATGATATAACTCTTATCTCTCAAACCTTTATGGTTTAAGAGATATTCACAAGCAAAGTTTCCCCTCCCCGCCCCTTTTACCTAGTGTAAGCCATCTCTTCTCAGATGTGAATCAGGTTGTAAGACCAGACAGATAACAGAAGGGGACAATCTTCTTTGTATAAAAACAATGAAAGCCCTTCCCCCCTTGACAAGTTTTTCAGCTTTTTCCCTTATCTTAATTGAAGATTGTCCCTCTCTGCAGTCTACCTGGGCATCTCCCTTCTTATCTAGCTGAACAGGGGGGGGATACTTGGGAGGTATGACTTTATCATTCAATTACTCTTGAACTACAACTCTGACAGTATTGAAATAACACTCTCCATGACCCAAATACTATGAAGATTAATTGAAGCTGCTTTTATTGTGAAACATTACTATCCCTTTAAATTAGTGACACAGTAATGCATATGCCACACTGAATGGTAGACTTTCTGAGGCTGCATAATACCTTATAACTACAAGAGCGGCCTGGAATGCATTGTAGTAGCACAGTATGCTGCTGGCCTCTCTGGAATCGCGCATTCTTGTAATCAGAAATGCATATTCATGACAAGAGAACAGCAGGGCATATGCCCAGGATGAGCCACAGAAGAGATTTCCATGTCCCAGCTCCTGTGCACATGCATAAATAGGAGCAATCAGGCTGAGGCCTCCTGTGTGAGTAGCTTAAAATAAAACAACCAGATGCCCCTTACCCACAAGAGAGATGTTGCCATGAAAGAGGTGTGTGTTAATCTCATGTCATCCTATATCTAAGCTGTACTGAACTGACACTGGATTTAACCCTTTGAGTGCCAGAGAGGTAGGCAACGCTTTGCTCTGCAATGCGTTGCGTACCCCTCTGGCACTCAAGCATACCTCCCAAGTGTCCCTCTTTAGGAGGGACAGTCCCTCTTTTAGACCCAAATCCCTCTGTCCCTCTTTTGCACCCTGATGTCCCTCTTTTTAGGGGATCAGATTGCATGGTGTATATATAAGTGTATCATACAGCAATAAAACTCACATTATTGTTTGTTTAAACGTCAGTATATGTGTTTATAAATTAGTCTGTGTAAATAAAATACTTTGGTCTTGTTATAAGTCATTTATTAGGTTACACAAGGAGGTGTCAATAGGTTATGAAATAGCCTGAATATTATCGGTAATGCCCCGCCCACAGGGCTGGATTTACATCTCAGGAGCCTGTAGGCACAGCTACCTGAAGTGCCCCCCCCCCCGCCATCTCCACAATGCTCCAATCTCCATATTGCCCTCACATTGCTCCCCATCACACTCACATTGCCCCCATCATCTTAACATTGCCCTCACACTGACCCCTATCACCATCAGCTCCACATTCACCCCATCACCATCAGCTCCACATTGACCCCCATCAGCTTCAGCTCCACATTCACCCCATCAGCTCCACATTGACCCCCATCACCATCAGCTCCATATTGACCCCATCACCATCAGTCCACATTGACCCCCATCAGCTCCATATTGACCCCATCACCATTAGCTCCACATTGACCCCATCAGCTCCACATTGCTTGCCCCCCATCATCCCCATATTGACCTCACATTGCTCCCATTATCTCCAGATTAACCCTTTGAGTGTCAGAGTGGTACGCAACGCATTGCTTTGCAATGCGTTGCGTTCCACTCTGGCACTCAAAGGGTTAAGCCTCATTCATCCGTTTCCTACGTCCCTGGTGGTCCAGCGGCTGGAGAGATCTGTGCTTGTGCACAGACATGGAGCTGCTGGAGCTCCCACGTGGCCTTCCCTTTAGTAATGCAGAGCGCTATCTCCCAGCGCTCTGCATTGCTAAAGAGCCGGGAGAGCTCACAGCCTACAAGGCAGCGGCTGGCGGCTCGGCGCGGCATGGCAAGCCGCGCCAAGTGTAAAAAAAAAAAAAATAGAATTGTAGTGGCAGGCGCCCCTCTGTAGGGTGCGCCTGTAGGCAGATGCCTACTCTGCCTTACGGGAAATCCGGCCCTGCCCGCCCACCAGCCATGCCCCCAGCAACACCCCCTAAAACACAAGTGTCCCTCTTTGGCAATTTGAAATGTTGGGAGGCATGCTCAAGGGGTTAAGCCCTTGGATGGCAAAGTTATCCCCTTCAGATCTCTTAGGTTGTTGATGCCTCTAGCATCTAAGGAGTTAATTTAGGAATAATGAAGGAAAAAATATGATGTTTAACACCAAATAATGATATTGATTTGCTATGAATTAATGGAGTAATTCTGGAGCAAATCAGCTGTACAAGCGGGACAAATAAAACAATCTAATTGATTTAAATGGGGCTTTTTCTAAAACTCCTTGAGTACTAGAGACATCTCTGCCTCGTTGGTCTCTCTCTAGCATTCAGTGGGTTAAAAGCCCGCTTTAATTGAATGGGAAATCTGTGAATTTTGATTTTTCTCTGATAGCTGCTCCAAATATGCTTATTACATAACCTTTTCTATCCTTCAGCATCCCCTGACAGTATAACGTAGCCGCAATTTAATTTTTTTTTAAATATTACTAAAAATAAAAAAAAATATTTCATAAAATAAGTAACTTGAACACTTACTTCATGTACAGATGGCAGGACCCACGTAGGATGTAAATCAGTTTTATTATAGCTGTACAGTATCACAGATATATATCCTATATAATAATTCGCTAAGTTGTGTGTAACGCCCGACATGCGCAGTAGACACTGCTACGCGTGCGGCAGTCATGCCCGCGCCGCAGCTGATACAGAGCTGGGTGCTCCGAAGGAGCGTCCAGATCTGTATCAGCCGAGGCGCGGCCAGTCTCCACTGCGTGAGACTGCCCCGCGACCGGCTGCCAGAGGCACTGTGGCCCGTGTAACGGGCTGTTCAACTAGTATATATATATATATATATATATATATATATATATATATATGTGTACATTATCAATATATATATATATATATATATATATATATATATATATATACTGATAATGTAAAAGGCCAGATGTATGTTTGTCCAATGCAGTAATGCGCAGTAGAGACTGCCCGAATGCGGTATGTTTGTCCGATGCAGTCATGCGCAGTAGAGACTGCCCGAATGTGGTATGTTTGTCCAATGCAGTCATGCGCAGTAGACACTGCCCGAATGCGGTATGTTTGTCCGATGCAGTCATGCGCAGTAGACACTGCCCGAATGCAGTATGTTTGTCCGATGCAGTCATGCGCAGTAGACAATACCCGAATGTGGTATGTTTGTCCGATGCAGTCATGCACAGTAGACACTGCCCAAACGCACAGGATACAATGAAAATTTCTTTCTTTACACACTTTGGCCCGTGTACACAGGCCTTTACTCTAGTATGTATACAGAGCGTCCAGCTCTGTATCAGCCGCGGTGCGGGCAGTCTCTACTGCGCATGACTGCCCCGCGACCGGCTGTGGCACTGTGGCCCGTGTAACGGGCTCTTCAACTAGTATATATATATATATATATATGTATATATAGTTTGAACAGCCATTCTGTGTTAAATGTCCTGTGTTACAACATTTGAGCCATTTCATACATAAAGCTGAATGTGCCAGTCCCTCAAACTCTACAAATCTGGTCCAGAACTATTTGATAGAAAAATTAGTTCTTCCCCATTATGCAATAAGTTTTTGTGAGGCCACAGATTTTTTGGTCAGGGCTGCAGAAAACCAATTTTATATTGTACTGATCTATTGAACTTTAGATTGTAAGCTGTCGGGCTGGGACCTCACTTCTAGTGTTTCACTTTGCAAAATACTTATAACCCTGTATTGTCTAAACTCTTAAATTGTAAAGAGCTGACTATACTTGTGACACTATATAAAGAAACATATTCATTCAGTCAACTGATATTAACAAATTTGACCCCGAAATAGATATTATGGAGGCCTATTCACATTCACTTAGTTTGTCGATTAGAGGTCCAGTTCCTGAAATCTTGTGCTTGTCGATTAGAGGTCCAGTTCCTGAAATCTTGTGCTTGTCGATTAGAGGTCCAGTTCCTGAAATCTTGTGCTCAAAATATAGATTTACACATGCATAGTAAACAGTGGATACATTTTTGTGTACTTGTTTAGTGTAGACTTGGTGTTAGGTAGTTTACGTCTAAATAAATGTTTTCCTTTGATCGATCAATCATAGATAATACAATTGCTTGATCGCTAAAATAATGTGAAAATAGACTAAAGCATTTCTCAGTTCTGCACACTATTATTAACATAATAAAATAGAAATTGTGCAACAAAGTGAACATAGGAAAAAAACATTGGATACAAAAATAAATGTCAGTTGTGTGCAGGAAGCACACTGAATCATGCAGAACTTTTGACAGAAAAAAGATATTGTGTGCACAAAGCATTTCTTGATTGAACAAGAGACTGGATGATATTAACATTGACTGTGTAAGACCACACTTGGTTAAACAAAATATTTTACAAAAAAAAAGATTGATGGTGCATGGCAAGCACACTCAAATAAAAAGAAAATCAGGTTCAAAGGTTTTAATGTACTTGCAATGTATGCTAGATAAAAGAAAAGATTAGTTGTAAAGTATGATTGTGCTCACAAAGATCGCTCCATCGAACAAAGATTAGATGAAAAGTGCCAGCCAAGCTCAAAAGACATGCACAATTGAGCAAAGAATAACTTTTAAAAATGATGGAAGTAGCAATACAAAAAAATTTATGTTATAGTCATACCTGGGAAATATTAAAATGAGCTGACCCTGAGATCTTTAGAATGTTAACCCTTAGCCCTCCCCATGACATAGATTGTAGTCAATACATTCCTGCTTGCTGTAACCCAGAGGTGCTTCAGTCATTCTTCAATTACCCTTTAAGATGATATACCTTAGAGCAGGGCTGTCTAAGTTCAGTCTCAAGGGTCACCAACAGGCCACAATTAAAGGATTTCCCTGATTAAGCACAGGTGAGTCAGTCAGCATGAATGAGCCACTGATTAACTCACCTGTGCTTAAACAGGGAAATCCTTACATCCTGGCCTGTTGGTGGCCCTTGAGGACTGAACTTGAACAGCCATGCCTTAGAGGTATCACTGCCTGAACACGCTCAAGCTGAGAAGAACTTCTGCCTTTACTTTTCTGGTATAAATAGCACCAATTTATAGCCTAAGAAGCAGTTAATTGGTATAGATCATGAAGTAGATAACCATCTCTCTCTGGTAATTTTGCCCTTCACCCAGAGACTCTGAGATTTAGGTGAAAGCCTTGAAGGGATACTAATGTCCTATAATGATGTTACATGGCAGTGTACATTTAAAAAAAATAAATGATGTGCAGAAAATCCCATCTCTCAAACCGCTATGATTTGAGAGATATTCACATCAAAACTTCCCCCTTCCCTCCCCTTCTCCTGACGTCAGCGTTGTGCTGACAACAAGAGATCCCGGTCCTGGGACCGGCCGGCGGCTCTTCAGCAGAGCAGAAATAGCGTTATTTAAAAATAATTTCTTCATTGGAATGGTCTAAAAAGTGTACCTGTTTGCAAGCACACTTTGTAGACTGTTCCAATGAAGTAGTTCTTTTTAAATAACGCTATTTCTGCTTTGCTGAGGAGCCTCCTCGAGTAGGCCGACACAGATCTCCTTCTGTCAGCTTTACAGCTGACATCAGGAGAAGGAGAGAGAGGGGTGGTGTCTATGGGAATATCTCTCAAACCATAGTGGTTTGAGAGATGGATTTTTCTGCACATATATATTTTTTTTTAAATGTACAATACCACATAAAGTTTTTATAGGACTTTACTATCACTTTGAGTCTCAGGGTCAAACCCTGAGAGATCCCAGGTATGGTTATAGTTCTCTCTCAAGCAATCAAAAGTCAGTAAATGACAGCTGAAGTTTGAAAATGAGAACAGCATAGAGAATAGCATATTGCGATAGCTTAGGGATTAATACTTACCCTGTCACTTGGCCGACCCCACTGTGTCAAGCAAGGAATAGGAAGAAGAAGCCTTTACTTCCGGTGCTGATCAGTAACTGGCTCAATAGGAGCTAAGACTGACTTCCCAAACTGCAATAGGTCCAGGGGGCTTGAACAGAGCCTATATCCTGTGGTATTTCAGCTACGCACACACTGGCTTTGGAGGTTTGAGAAGTCAGTCTATGTTCCCACATAGCTAGTCACCAATCATCATCAGAAGTATATCTTTTATCACTTTACTATGCTTCCATTTCAGTAAAAGATTCTGGTGCAAAGGACTGTACCTTCCTTCCCATATAAAGACTCAAGGGCAGTCATTCCCTACTCTTAGTACAAGTTCACCTTACAACTGATATTGTATATGTAGAATGGTCTCGCAATTCATTAGAATATAGTGAGTACAATAAAGAAATGGGCGAGAGTTTCAAATATACTTAAACAGGTATTTATTTATTATACATATACCATCAATTGTGCAGAAATATAAAAAGTATTATTAGAAAATATCATTAATACATCTAGAGTATAGTAAGATAATATATGTTGCATTACGAATCTCTCTCTCTATCTCTCTCTTTGTTCATAAAATAAGTCACATGTATCATCTATATATAAGTTGAGATATCAGTACACTTTACCACACCTTTTCTGTTGGTGCAGCACACTGTACTAGATTACAGATTTCTTAAAGTGTTAGTAATATCAAAAAAAAAGTTTCTTGCATTTAGAAGAGCTTAAAAAGCTGAGCTAAATGCATAAAAACGTATCTCTCAAACCGCTATGGTTTAAGAGATACAGGCGTTTAAAGTTCGCTATTTTCAACTGACAGCTGTAAAGCTGTCAGCAGGAGATTTGTGTTGGTCGACACGGAGACGCTTGAGAAGTGCCGAGATCTCGTTACTTACAAGGAATCCCTACATTGGAATGGTCTAGAACGTGTGCCCAGCTGTCAGCAGGAGATTCGTGTCGGTCGACACAGAGGCGCTTGAGAAGTGCCGAGATCTCGTTACTTACAAGGAACACCAGGCACACGTTTTAGACCATTCCAATGAAGGGATTCCTTGTAAGTAACGAGATCTCGGCACTTCTCAAGCTCCTCTGTGTCGACCGACACGAATCTCCTGCTGACAGCTTTACAGCTGTCAGTAGGAAACAGCTAACTTCAAACGGTTTGAGAGATACGGTTTTTTGCATTTAGCTCAGCTTTTTAAGCTGTTCTAAATGCAAAAAACTTTTTTTGGACATTACTAACCCTTTAAAGACATCTTTGCTCATATACAAACCACCTGTATAATTTAACACATTTGTTCACTATATTCTAGGCTTAAACAGAGTAAAATTACTTTTAGAAATGTGCAAGTAGCAGCACAAACAATGCAGATTAGGCAGGAAATAGTAACTTAGTTGACGAGGCTGAAAAAAAGACATCCGTCCATCAAGTCCAGCTCATGCCAAAACACCCTATTGATCCAGAGGAAGGAAAAAAAACACTGAAGTAGTTTCCAATTTAGCCCCAAGTGGGTAAAAAAAATTCCTTCCTGACTCCAAAAGGCAGTCAGATAGATCCGTGGATCAACAACCTATCTGCTATGAAGCCAACTGTCATAATTCTCAAACGATCTATAAACAAAAAATAAGATAGGATTCCTGGACAGTACAAGCCCTTGCTAATTATAAACAAAATTTCTATGCAACACATTCTGAAAATGACCTCATATACGCATTGCTATATAAAAAAAATCAGTGTTTTAAACAACATAATGAATGTAACTATTATGTACCCAGTACTTTAGTGATCACTTATTACCAGATTAATCATAATCAGTGATTACCTGTGACACTGGGTAATGACATACTTAACCATTTTAAGGCTGGGATTACAGGAGAGATGATCCCTTAATCATACAAGGATCGGTGGCCTTTGAACATATAGACCTACATGACCTAGGATTTAAGGAGGCGGGCTCCAATTTAAAAATCTCCTAATGTTCTCCCTGAAGGAGACACAGCCCTTAATAAATGACTCATACCACATCATAGAGAGAGAGGCCACAGCATGTATTGAATTTAAAGTTAATTAAAGAGGATGTATCACCTTATAAAAAGGTGTTACCATCCGCAATTTTTAATAAAAGTTATTATAGGAAAGTTTTGTTTTTTAAAAAAAATCTAATTGTAAAGATATTCCCTCTTCAAGTGCAGAAGAGCTTTGCCAAAGAAATCAGTGTGTCCCAAAGCTCTTCTGCACGTCCTATTTCTCCTCCCACCTCCTCCAGGGAGAGCGTTCACACTTCCCATCGGTGTGCTGTGAACGGCTCCTAGCATTACAGCAAGCTCCAGTAAGTATTATACTGAGGTTGCAACCTCAGTATAATGCTAATCGCAGCTTGCTGTAAAGCTAGGAGCCGTTCACAGCACACCAAAGGGAAGCGTGAACGCTCTCCCTGGGGGAGGTGGGTGGGAGCAATAAGAGGTGATGTAGAGCTGTGATGTGCACATAATGTGGAAGTGCACAGCACAAAAAAGGGAGTATTTTTACAATTAGATTTTTTTAAAAAAAACAAAGCTTTCCTTCAATAACTTTTATTAACAAGGAGGATGGTAACACCTTTTTATAAGGTGAAAACATCCACTTTAAGAAGTTTGACCCCACTTGCATGCTAGAGACATAAACAACTCATTGCTTCACTATATGTTAAATATGTCCAGCATCCGAAGTGCTAAGAAAGGAATTAAAGGCGCGATGCAGGAAACATGCGCAATCTCTATTTCCCATGTGAAAACCACTAGGGAATAGATTTGCGCATGATTTTGTTGAATTGTTCATGAAAAGTTAATTGAAGCCATTTATACAGGAAAAGTTTATCACCTGCTTGATAACATACCCACTAATCACCCAGAACTCTCTCCTGTTTTTGCAGGAGAGAGGTAACCAAACAGTGCGTAAGGTGTTATGGACTACTATTCCTATCATATATATAAATTAATAAAAATGCCAGTATTCTTATTAATTTGATCAAAGCTGGTCACTAAGACCATGCCTATAACTGTGCACAAACCATCATTGTATATATATATATATATATATATATATATATATATATTATATAACTTTTTCCCTCTAAAGCATGGGAGTCCAACTAGCAGACCGTGAGGCAAATGTCCTACCTCAGAATACGGCCCACCCGAGATTTTTATTTTTAACAAAAATATTTTTTTTACCTATTACCTAGCGCACATGAAATAGTAAGCCACAAAAGCTTAAAGGGATAGTAAAGTCACAAAAAAAGTATGTTTTAAATGGTAGCTGCACTAAAACAACACTTAATGCACTTCATCCTTTCTCTCAAACCGTTATGGTTTGAGAGAAATAAGACAATAAAGTCCTCCGTTCCCTCCCCTTTCTGCCTGATGAGCTGTAAAGCTTTCAGCGGCGGAATCCGGTCGCAGAACTGTAGGCGGCTCTTCAGGAGTGCTGACATCGGGATATCTACCTATAATTACTTTATTGGTATGGTCTACAACGCGTGCCTGGGTTGCAAGCACACGTTGTAGACCATTCCAATGAAGTAATTATACTTAGATATCTCGATGACAGCACACCTGAAGAGCTGCCATCTGGTCCCGGAAGCAGGATCTCATGACGTCCGATATACAGCGGATGCATGAGAAGGGGGAGGGAGCGGAGGTCTTTATTTTATTACATGTCTCAAACCATAACAGTTTGAGAGAAAAGATTAAGCACATTAAATGTTTTCTTAGTGCAGCTACGATTTAGAACATAGTTTTTTTGGGACTTTACTATCCCTTTAAGTATTTGCCTGCCACTTCCATACAGTCCTTGAGAGTAATTTTCTGTTAAATACTAGTACTTTTATTAATTTGATCAAAGCTGGTCATTGACCAAGACCAGGCCTATAACTGTGCAATTTGTGCAAGTAACCTTAATGAACACTTCTTTTATGATAGTGCTAAAAATACATTAATTGATGACAGGCTATAATTCACCATTGTTATCAATGACAAATTAATGTGTCACTCATAAATTTTTGATCATGTGTTCAGCAACCCAGCTGTTTATACAGGACTGCACTGGAATAACAGATGCACTATAAGCCCTGCCCAGTTTTAATTGCTCTTCTAAATCTTTCATGACTGGGTTGCTCACCTGTCTTCAACATAGTGGTAACTGTTTCCCAGCAACTGAAGCTCCAATAATTGACTTTCCCAACTCTAAGGGCCATATGTTCAAAAGAAAAGTGGAGGAGTTTTGGGACAAACCAGTTGCACTCTAGGGGAGAGCTAAAAATTCCCATTGATATAAATGGGGATTTTAACCCCTTGGATACTAGAGATGTCTCCACACATTGCGAAGCAACGCGTAGGAGATCTTTCTAGCATTCAGGGGGTTAAAATCCCCATTTGAATCAATGGGAATTTTTTTGAATTTCTAGTTTTTCCCTATAGTGAAAATGGTTTGTCCCAGAAATCCTCCACTTTTCTTTTGAACATATGGCCCTAAGCATCTCAGGGAACTTTCAAAGGTAGCTGACCATGAGACCTTAGAAATATTAAGACTAGAATCTAGGCCTGTGAATCCTAGAGACACACCAGCAGGTCACATTTTCAGTACATCCCTGCTTGTTCAGTGGCTCCATCATTTTGATTGCACTATTAGTACTATTAGAACATCCTTAAAACATGACCTGTTGGTGTGTCCCAAAGTTTGAAGCTGAGAACCACTGTTCTAGGCCATATGAACCTGCTTGCTCTAACCCAGATGTGCTATAATGAGCACTTAATGGAACAGTAAACTTTTTTATGAAAATATTTATGATATAAAGCTTTTTTGCTGAGTAAAACAAGGGCACTCTAACTGCTGTCAGTTGTTTTATTTAAAATGTATAACAGTTCAAATAATCAGGAAGTGAATTTACTGTGTGTTTACTTCCTGGAAGTTCTGACAGCATGACTCAATGACTCAGCATGAACTGTAAGTCACTGACTTTCCTCTCCATTAGAATGTCACAGAATTGCTAATTGGATTTTGACCACTAGGAGGCATTGCTAATGTAAAAAAACCCAAAGGTTTAACCCCTAAAGGACGTCACGTACTTTTTACTTACAGCGCTCCACTGGGAGCGCTGTAAGTAAAAATAGCGCCTAAAATTGACCATTCCAAGACTGGAGAGATCTCTTTGAGGCCCCAAAGTGGCGCGCCGGTACGCGTCAACAGATTCAGTCTCACTATCTATTTGTGGGCACTGTGGTAAAGATGTAAGATTCTCAAACTCCCGGTCAACTGCAAATCATCTGAACTGCTCACATGCAAATTGAGTTCCCTTATCTGGTTTCATTCCTGTCTGGTTGGCCATGGCTTGTAACCTGTGCCTTGCAATGATTGTGGTTTCCACAGAGAAGTCAAGGAACAGCTCAGTCTCCCAGAAGCTAGAATGATTGTCAACAATCAGTAAAAAAAGCTTGCTCTGTAATAGGTCCACGCTTATAATTTACCAAGGAACCACATGAGACATTGTAGGTTATTTTACCTGCATCTGTGTATATTCATTGTAGGTTGAGCAACAACTGACAAAGTGTCAGGAGAGGGCTGGCGATTTGTGGCCCAGTAGGCAAATACATTCAAGTGGCCCATTTCTATTATCGTTCCAGGCCACTGTTCCAGCCCACCCCCTTTTGTTAATTTTAAAATTGACATTAATGTTGTAATGTAAGTCAAGTGATGCCACATAGCTTGCGGCTGAACTGGGGCTACACTAGTGTGCCACTACAAAGCTTACAATTTAAGTAAATCTTACCTAGTGATACTATAGAGTTTACAATGGAAATGGTTTATGCTACTAGTTTAGCTCCATTTGGATTGTACCTCTGTGGTATCACTAGTGTAGCTCCATTTACAGCAGCAATCAGGAGATTTAATTAGATGCAGTGGCCTACCAGCCCAGGCATATGACTAGCCCAGGGGGCAATTGCCCCCCTGCCCCCCAGTCCAATCCTCCCCTGCAGAGTGTCTTCTCTTGTTTTCCATGTTGGGTCAGTATGGGGTATCTTCTGACTGTCTACTCTATATCATGTTTCTCCACCAATGTGACTTTAGTGTACGCATATCAGCTTCTCTGGTTTTAAAACTTTTGAAATGATAGCCCTCAGCTTTTTGTAAGTATGGCATTGTAACTGCTGATTTCATCCCTGAATGTCCTGTATTCCCTCACAAATAATGAAACCTTTTCTTTTGAACCTGGGCAACCAGCTAAAAGAACAGACTCAAGCACTTGAAAACTTTCATCAATCTCACTGTGCTGTCTTATCTGAAGCAATCACTGGTCCGTGACGTTTAAATAGTAAGCTTGATTAAGCTGCACTATATCATACAGCTCCTACTGTAAACTGTAAACCGTGTGCCATCCACATTCAACATTGGACATGCCATCTGTTGCCGATGCTCTGCAATATGTGTCACTAATGTACATTTCAGGGCTAGGTGTATAGACCAAATTAAGAGTAGCATGCTCTGAAGTTGTTTGGGTGCGCACAGAAGATGCATCTTGTAAATATATATTGACAGCTGATGATCAGTTTCTGCTGTGATTTTGTCATGATAGAGATGGTAGAGGAAGCAATGGCAGGTATACAGTGCACTCAGACATTGCATTTTAATTTGAGCATAGTTTTGCTCATCAAGGTCAGCACCCTAGATGCAAATGCAACAAGCTAGCAGTCTTGCAGTAAGCACAATCAAAGTCCACTTTTACTTGAGTCGCTTTGTAAATGGACAGGTTTTGTTTCAAAATACTTCTGCATTGGTCTACCGTTACCAGACGTTTGATGTTTTTCACAGCACTATCATACGTAGGAAGCAAATGTCAAACTGTCTCTTTGTCCAGAAGCCTTCTCATGGGCTTGCTGAACCTCTGACAAGTATGGCATGAACTTTACCAGGGAGGTGACAAATCTAATAAAGCAATGCACAGCAGTGGGGTCTGGAATCTCCATTATTGCTCTAATCTTCTCTGGGTCAGCTTTAACACCCTCTTAAGAGAGCATGTGTCCATGGAAGTGAACCTCTCAAACCTTAAACTGTAGGTTTTTTTTCTTTTTTGTTTTTTTGGGTTTTTTTTCAAACAAAGTCTCAGTTTTACCTTCCTGCTGCAGTCCATCAGGGCAAGAAGTTTGCCATCATGATCACGATCTGCTTCTTCAACTGTATCTTCGCAGACATCAACAAGAATGTCACCAGCAATTGCTTCAGTCCCACTTGGCCCAGCTAGGATCTCATGATGCTCATGTTGATGCACCTCTGGTGCTTCAGATACCCAAATGTCAATTTGAGCAATCGCTTTCTTCCCCAGGGGGTTCGGAATGCTATCACATAGAAGCTTTCGTCATCTAATTTACATTGCAGATTTGCATCGTGTACTGACATGCGTGAACATGTGTGGTTTAAGTAATGTATACAAGACATCCTTAAGTGTTAGCATGATGAAGTGAGATCTTTTCAGTGCTTGGTTCTAACATTTTGGATATTTGAATATTCTCAACTGTTTAGGCTTTTTTCAATCACCTTATTGCTTATCAAGTCGGTAGGTTCAGTCACTGGTGCAATATAACCATCTGCTTGTCTAGCTGTGTTTTTACTGACAGCTTGTTGGCCACTGGCACATTGCAAAGTACACATTGAACTGAAAGGACACTTTGTCAAGGTCAAAATTAACCTCTCCTGGTAAAGATTCGATTGGTCCATTAACGTTTTTGTGTAAGAGGGGTATACCATGCTTCGCAAAGCATTGGATATGCCCTGACAGGGTTAAGCACATCCTTATATTCCTATTTTAGAAGTTGCTTTGTCAAAGGTCTCTTTTATTGATGGTCCACTTTGTGGAGGTCAGAAGTGATGGAAAATTGTATCAGCCTCAGATTCTCATGTGTTGAACTGAATAACAGCAGTTTCTGGCTCGCTTCCAAAATTTCACAATCATGCTTGTGTGTGTGTCCACGTACTCAATGCTGAAGACTCCCAGTAATTTCATCAGCTCACCTGAGCACATCTTCAGTCTGGATTCACTTGGCAGGAGCCGGGTTTCAGGTGCTAATTTAATTTTCTCTCTAAGGCTTATTACATCACACGTTGTCACAGAATCAAGCTGACATGGTTAGGGCTTGTTGAAATTCTAAGTGACAAACTATTTCCTTCCTGTGGACCACACAGCACCAATACCTTCACTGCTATATATCACTTCACTGTGTGTGAATCTTCATCATCTGAAGATGTGACCTACAAGTTATAAAGTTTCTGGTCGAAGATCATCTTTTACTTAGCAGGCACACTGTAGCACAATAATTAAATCCACCACAAGACCTTCAGGTTTTCCCAAAAGCTGGACACTGTCCTTTGATTTGTTAGAGTGTATTATCACAGTACTTACATGTTATAGCGTCAGCTGTAGGTGTGTTAAAGGGATAGTAATACTTCATTTTATCTTTACTTTATTTTGGAGGCATTAAAAAAACAAAAAAAGAACAATCTAAGTCTTATCTCTCAAATCTTTATGGTTTGGGAGATATTCACAAGCAAAGTTTCCCCTCCCGCCCCTTTTACCTAGTGTAAGCCATCTCTTCTCAGATGTGGAATGCAGTCCATAGACCAGACAGATAACAGCAGGGGACAATCTTCTTCCTATGAGAACCTTGACAAGTTTTTCAGGTTTTTCCCTTATCTTAATTGAAGATTGTCCCTCTCTGCAATCTACCTGGGCACCTCCCTTCTGGCTGAGCAGTGTTACACTAGGTAAAACGGGCGGGAGGGGGATACTTTATCATTGAATTACTCTTGAACCACAACTATGACAGAATTGAAATAACACTCTCCAAAGTCCAAATACTATGATAATTAATTAGAGCTGCTTTTATTATGAAACATTACTATCCCTTTAAGTGGGCGACCATGTTGCTGTGGTTTAACTGTGTTGCCAATGATGTGCTGTTGCTGTATCCCAGTGTTTACATAATTTATCTGCTGCCTGGCCTGCTGCATGAATTTCATGCATACCTGGGAACTTTTTCTTCTTGAGTCCCCAGAGGGTACTTATGTGGTGCTGGTGGGAGGATAAAAATGACCTGATTTACCTCACAAAATGGAGGGTCTTACTTACTAGTTTGGGAGAGGCTTAACAGGCTGTGTAATAAAGTGGGTGAGAAGTAAACAGAACAGGGTGGGGAAGGAGGAGAAGTGGGTGGAAAGTGGAACAGGCTGGAAAGGAGCAGAAGTGGACAGGGTTTCATAAGAACCTCCCCACCACTGGAGAATAGGCCTCTGTCCACCAAGACCCAGTAATTCACAGTAAAAACTGGAGTTTCCGGGGCAAATCCGGAGAGTTCCCAGGTATGTGCATATGTGAACTCTGCTGTGTGGAATATTTCAATAACTTTGTTTAAAGTTAATCCATTCTCGCTTAGGAGACAACGGGTGCTCTCACTTGCTATGCCAGTGACAATTTTGTCTCTAATTAATCTGTCAGTATGACATATTCACGTTGCTGCTTTTTCTCTCAGTCGTGTAACAGTTATCCAAACACATCTTTCATATATATGACATTTTTTGCACGCTTGAACTATGCTTCAAATGCATCTAAAATAACTAACATTGTCATGCTACTCCACTGAGGTTAAGGTTATGTCTGTAAACATGTCTGCATTCACTGCCCACTGCTCTTCTCAGAGTTGCTGCAGATTTCTCATTCAGATCTACAGACAGGAAATAATCTTAAAATTCAACTCTGAAATTCCTCTCAGTTGCTGCCTCAATCACCACATATTTTTCCTCTCAGTTGCTGCCTCAGTCACCACATATTTTCATTCCCTCAGGAAACTATTTGACTTCCTTGTCACTAGTCTCTGAGCACCCAATCAGTAGTAGTATAAAATCCGCAAAGAACACAAGGCCTAGATTTATAAAAGCAAACTGGATTTATTTTGGAGTAAACCAACTGAACTATATGGGACAAATAAAAATTCCTAAATTCCCATGCTCTTGAATAGAGCTTTTCAACTCTTGAATGCCAGAGAGGTCTCCAGGGCATTACTTCTGCTCCTCCTGCTCTTCTCAACCTACTTCCCTGCCCATGATCTACCGATCCTACCTACCCTGGTTAAGTCCTGCCCTCATTATGAAGCCAGTTGCATCATGTGGACAGTCCCATCCATTCACAATTCCCCAGAAAGTTCCCAAGTATGGTAATAAATAACAATCCCCCCAAATTCTGTCTCTCTAAATGGGGCTTTTAACCCCCTGCATGCTAGACAATGCATATAAATTTAAAGGAGCAGTAAACTTTTTTATGAAAACACATATTTTACAGAGCATTTCCTGCTGAATAAAACAAGGTCACTCCCATCTCTGTCAGATGTTTTATTCAAAATTTACAGCAGTTTATATAATCAGGAAGTGAATTTACTGTGTTTACTTCCTGATAGTTCTAACTGACAGGAAGTGACTCAGCAGTTTCTATCACATTCTATGAAGAACTGTATGTCTCTGACTTTTCTGACTTTCCTCTCCTTTATAATCTAACAGGAAATCTAATTAGAATTTGACCACTAGAGGGCACTGCTAATGTAAAAAAACATAGGTTTAACCCCTTAACAACAGATGACTTACCAGGTACGTCCCGCAGAAACTGTCACTTAGTGACAGAGGACGTACCTGGTAAGTCACGGAAGTCCGGGTCTCCGTGCGGCTGCACGCCGCTCGGAGACTCCGGACTTCTTTGAAAAAAAAAAAAAATGTTCGGTGGGCATTAAGGTGACAGCCGCGTACGAACGCGGCTGTCACTAAGGGGTTAAACTGTAATAACTCTGGAAATATAAATTTTTTGGCATGGTAGTACCCTTATTTTACTCAGTAGGAAAATCCCTACAATACATATCTTTTCATAAAAAAAGTTTACTGCTCCTTTAAAATACTGGACTCACCTGGACAATATGGGTTACCCTACTCACAAACGTGCAATAACTTTTCAATGAGACATAAGCCGGGAGTAGAGGAACCCATATTTAAACCTTTGAGTGTCACAGGGGTATCCAATACGTTTCGTACCTCTCTGGCACTCAACAGGTTAATTCATCAGGAAAACCCTATAAAATATAATAAGCATTACAATTCCTTTAAGTATGATGTAATCTTTTTTCACTGCCAAAGAAGATGACCATGCTTTTTCCTCTGGCAGCAAAATGTTCTATTATTTGTGAAAATATAGCACAATTGCCTTAGGTCTAAGAAGATGACAGGTTAACAGAGAAGCTTCTTAACCCTTTCAGTGACATATCTAGCTCATTTAGGTATCTGGCTCATTGTTTTGAAATGCATTGGACTCTCCTATGGAACTCAAAAGGGTTAAACATTTCTCTGTCTCTCCCCAGTAATAGTGCAGCAGCCGCGTGTCTGACTAATCAGAAGAATTATATTTCAGGCTCTTCTCAGTTCCACAGTGAGGTTAATTAATCCTTTCTTGTAGTAGATTGAAATAACGGCACCTCGTGCAATGTCAATAGGGGGGCAGATTCTCTTTAGAGTGGAGACTTCTACCTTGCCTGTGGCATTCTGTTGTGGCTTTTGTAGTCGTGGTAAAGGAGCAGTAAACTTTTTTTTATGAAAACCTATATGTTATAGAGCTTTTCCTGCTGAGTAAAACAAGGGTACTGACAAGTGTCAGTAGTTGTATTCAAATGTTATAACAGTTCAAACTATCAGGAAGTGAATTATAGCACATATACCTCCTGAACGTTCCAACTGACAATATGACTCTTCAGTATCTATCATATGCTGTGGAGAACAGTTTGTCAATGACTTGTGTCTCCTTGAGAATGCAGCAAAATAACTATTTGGAATTTGACCACTAGATGGCACTGTTAATGTAAAAAAGAGTTTAAACTGTAATAACTGTGGAAATATGCATCTCTTAGCCTTGGGAGCACAGTTGTTTTACACAACAGGAAAACCCCTACAATATATATATTTTCATAACCAAGTTTGCTGTTCCTTTAAAGTGACAGACAACCTCCTTTTTGACTTTACATGCTGTTCATGGAAAAATATATAAAATTAAATTGCCTATATTTTTTCCCTCTTTGTGTTTTTACACTTTTATGCTGCTGAAAGGAAGCTGTCTGAATCTGTTTTCAGACCTTTCTGTGTAATGTTGCAAAAGCAGAGAGAATGCAACAATGTAAAAATATATAATGAAACAATGTAGAAAAAACGGCTTCTACAGAATACAGATCAATCAATGCTGCAGGGGGACTGCAATATTGTATATATTATATCTTTATATATTCTCTGAAAACGTAGACCCAGGGAGCTCACATACATAAAAGCATAAAAATATAGGTGAAGATGGAACAAATAATCAAAATTATAGACAATATTTTACATATTATGCAATTGCAGAATGCAGCCCTCACATTTATGGCTTACTGATCATGTGGCCCATGGTTGACATAACTTGGACACCCCTGGCCTAGATTTATTCACAGTACACTGCGTGATAATAGTGGTCTAGTACAGAAACTGATTAGCATAAAGTGCCACACTGTGCCACCATCAATAAACATTAATTTCTCTAAAGCTATTTATATAAGAAACAAATCACTAGCACAACATATAAAAATTAACAAAAAGTAACATAGGTTGACAAGTCCACTTTAATTAGGGGACTGTTCCCTGAAAACAGGGACATCTGATTACCCTAAAATAAGTATTTACAAATTTCCCACTGATTTAAATGGTGCATTTAATCACTTGAATACTGTAAAGATCTCCAACACTTTGCCATACCTGGGAACTTTCCGGATCTACCCTGGAGACTCGGGATTTAGAGTTAATTACTGGGTCTTCGGGGACAGAGGCTGATTCTCCCGTAGTGGTGGTGAGTCTCCTGTGAAACTCTAACTACTCTTCCTATCCAGCCTGTTAATCCTACTTCCCTCCCACTTCTCCTCCCTCCCACCCTGATCTTCTCCCTCCCACTCCGTTCTTCCCACGTACTTCTCCTCCCTCCAACCCTGTTCTTCCCACTTTCCTCCCACTTCTCCTCCTTCTCACCCTGTTCTGTCCATTTCCTGCCCACTTCTCCTCCTTCCCATCCCGTTCTGCCCACTTTTTGCCCACTTCTTCTCCTTCACACGTATCCTCCTTCCCATCCTGTTGTGTCCACTTTTGCGCCCACTTCTTCTCCTTCTCACCCTGTCCCTCCCACTTCCCACCCACTTATCCTCCTTCTCACCCTGTTCCACCCACTTTCCACCCACTTCTCCTCCTTCCTACCCTGTCTGTTCTGCCCACTTCTCACGTACTTTATGACAAAATGACAACAAACCCCACCCACCTGATTAAGCCCCACCCCTTTATTGCACAAATCACATCATTTCTAAACCCTGATCACAGCATATGAGCCATCTCCAGAGGCTCAAGAGGATAAAGTTACCAGATATGAGCATTGCTTTGGAGACCTTTCTAGCAATCAGTGGATTAAAAACCTCTTTTGAGAAAATGACACATTTTCATGTCTCCTATGGTGCACATGGTTTATCCTGGAATTGCTCAAATTCCTTTTAGTACATCAACATCAGATAAAATGCACAATTTTATATCCATTTAAATATAATAAAAAGTTGAATGCAAACCTGAACTGCTTCATAATTGTCTAAATGTGCAAATGTATAAGGCATATTTTACTGCTTGTTATACCCACATATGCACTTGCTCATTTTTCAAGTTGACATGTGAGTATTATAAGCAGTAATTTATGCTATACATAGGTTAGCATTGAAGGAATATGTATGAAGAAGGTCAGGGTTGTCTTTTTCTTTTATTGTTTTTAAAGGGATAGTAATGTTTCACAAAAACAGAAGCTCCAATTAATCTTCATAGTATTTGAGTCATAGAGAGTGTAATTTCAATACTGTCAGAGTTGTGGTTCAAGAGTAATTGAAGGATAAAGTTTCCCCTCCCGCTCTTGTGCATTCTTTGTAGTGCAGCCTGAAGCTTTCAGGGCTAACTCCAGTGGATATAATCTGGGGGATTTATATATATACTATTGTAAAAGACCGTGTACACGGGCCAAGGTCCGGGTATTGTTAACCCTTTAACTGTTCCATGCGATGCAGTCTTGTGTCGCCTCACTTGCACAATGCAATCATGCGCAATAGAGACTGCCCGAACGCGCACAGTCTCTACTGCGCATGACGGCTTCTGACAAACATCCTAGCGAATTATTATATAGGATATTAATCCCAATGAGACTGAATGGAATAAGAAAAATGTAAGCAGTTATGGGGCAAACCATCTGTACTATAGGGGACTAAAACATTACCATTGATTTAAACGAAGGGCTTTTACCTTTTGAAAGTTTGAGGTAGCTCCAACGCATTGTGAAAACCTCTTTAACATTCAAGGAGTTATAAATCTAATTTAAATGAGTGGGCATTTGGGGAATTTTTATGTGTCCCCTATAGTGCATTTGGTTTGCCCCAGAATTACTCCAGTTATTATTACATCCGCCTCAATGTGGAGAATGTATGAATTTGTCAGATCAACCCATTTGTTGCACTAATACACAGTCTTGCAATTCTACCACCTGTACATGTGCTTATATACACACATAGACCTTCAGTATATGCCAGAGGTGTTCAAGTGTGTGTGGTCTGCATCATTTTTTATTGCTAAAGATGTGAAAAATAGACTGTCAGCTATTCAAAAATATGGATTTACAGGTGGATCAAATTTATCTCAATATGTAGCTATATGAAACAATTTTCAGTGTTAAATTCAGCCTAATTCCTTGATCAGTGACTAGTGAAGGGTTCATGGCGTTGCCTATGCAATTGGACACAACATGGACGTCAGGAACCCAGGAGACCGTTGCAGCAGCAGTCTTGCTGCAATGATTTTCACAGCAGTGGGTGGGGCTTGGGTTTGCTCCCGCCCACTCTTGTGAAAATCTCAGCCCCTGATTCGTAGCATGAGGCCTGTCTCCACCCTGGGGTTGAGAGGACAGTAAACCAGAAATCACTTAGAATTTTATATATAGAGAGAGAGAGCTCAAAGAGACTGATGTCCTGAGAGAACTAGTGCTATTCTGTGGCAAACCAGACTGTACCACAGGTGATGAAATAAATGGGACATTTAACTATTTGAATGCTAAAGAGGTCTCCATTGCATTTCAAAGAAATGAGTTGCATGCGAGGGGTTAAAAGCCTGGTTTAAATCAATGAGAATTTGAAAAAATTGTATGTGTCCCCTGTGGTGTAAATTGGTTTAATCCTTTCCCTCTGGCACTCAAAGGGTTAATTCAGAGTTGCTCCAGTACTTATTAGTACATTAGCCTCAGGCCGAAGCCCGGGAGCAATTCTGGGGCAACCCAAATACACCCTAAGGGACAGATGCAAATAATCCCCATTTATGTCAATGTCATTTTAAAGCGGAACTACCACCGCTAAAAAACTTGCCCCCTAATAATGCCCTATCTGACATCTAGCTGCTCAATAGCGCTAGTCGCCAGAATTATTACCGCGTTAACAAGAATGTTCCATTGGTCCGGGCTGACAGGCAGGAGGGAGTGCAGACATTTTTCCATAGTGACGTCTGCACGCCTGCGCTGTCAGTCCCTTTTGGAGCCGAATGCCCTATCTGACGTCTAGCTGCTCAATAGCGCTAGTCGCCAGAATTATTACCGCATTAACAAGAATGTTCCATTGTTCCGGGGCTGACAGGCAGGAGGGAGTGCAGACATTTTTCCATAGTGACGTCTGCACGCCTGCGCTGTCAGTCCCTTTTGGAGCCTAATGGCTCCTAGCAACGCCTCCTAGAGCAGGCTGGGACTGACAGTGCAGGAGCACAGACTTCACTATGGAAAGATGTCTGCGCTCCATCCTGCCTGTCAGCCCAGGAACAATGGATAATTCTCATTAACACGGTAATAATTCTGGTGACTAGCGCTACTGATCAGCTAGTCGCCAGATGGGGAATTATTGGGGTGGCAAGTTTTTTAGCAGTAGTAGTTCAGCTTTAACCCATTGAATTTAGGTCTCGAACACATTGCTAAGCAATACGTTGGAGACATCTCTAGCATTCAAGGGGTTAAAAAGGCACATTTTAATTAATGGAAATTGCTGGACATTGTACTTGTCCCCTATGGTGCAATTAGTTGGATCCCAGCTTGCTCTAGTTAAATCAGTCTATCAACCCTTTTGCAGGCAAAAGCCCAGGGTTAATATTCTGCCATCAGACAGATCTGGGTCATGTCTTCCTCTAGATACATTACCATTTCATGTTCTAGGGAATCCCTGCAGTGGTATGTGAATGTCAGATTTCATGTTATTTGAGAGGGATTGTGATTGTATGTTAGAAATAATTTATGATATGCATTAAGCGCATATAGAAGTACCAGATTATGTATATAAAATGGAGGGGATGAAAGACCCAGAGAGCTTCAGGGAAAAATGTGGGGGTGGGGTAGAGGGGAAGATGATAGAGGAGTACTGGGGTGGGGTGTAGGCATCAGAGTGTTCAAAGGGATTGTGATGGGAGATTGGGGGTAGACAGATGAGAGAAGGACCATGAAAGGGTAATAAGTACAAGATAACATGTATGATAAATAAGAGAAATGATAAAGAGGCTCTTAGAGAAGTTTAACCCTTTCCTTGCTAGGACGTTTTCAGTGCATTGAAGTTGATGTACCAAAAAAGAGCTATTTCAACTAATTGCACCATAGGGAATCAATAAAAAATTCCCTTTGATTAAAATGGGTATTTTAACCCCTTTAAAAACCAGAAAGGTCTACGACACATCAAGGCTAATGTAGTTAATGTATGGGAAATATTCAAATTCCTATTGAATGTTAAAGAGGTCTCCAGTGCATTTCTTTGGACTGTGTCAGTGAGCTTTCTGGCAGCTGAAAGGTTAAAAGCCCCATTTATCCCTTTGAGTGCCATGGAGGTATCCAACGCATTGCAACACAATGCATTGGATGCCTCTCTGACACTCAAAGGGTTAAATCGATGAGAATTTGATGAATTGTTAGTTTGAATTGCGTCAGTTCTTAATACGACACAATAGTCATGTTACAGATGTCTCCTAGCTTCCAAGGGGTTAAAAATAACAGTATGATACCTCATTTCCCCTAACGAGATCTAATGCCTGTAAATCAGTATATCTTGTATATGCTGGAAGACAAGAAGTTCAGAGGAAATAAAAACATTTATTCCTTTGTGCAAAAAGGTAGTAGATCCAGAGCACTGCCTCCCAGAAGAGGTCTGCTGAGTACATTTAATGCTGTTTGGGATGAAAGACAATAAAAGAGTGATTCTGAGGCAAAACAACGTCAGCATACGACACAAATAAAATTCCCATTGGTTTAAATTGGGCTTGTAACACACTGCATGCTAGAAATGTCTCCGATGCATTTTTATTGGACAATTGTACAGCTCTCCAGCATTCAAGGTAAGTCAATGGGAATTTGTATTTGTCCTCTGTCTTACACTCATGTGCATGTACGTGACCTTTGGTGTGTTAATGGTTCACTTTTAAAATGGCGCATGTAAAATATCGTGAGACTAACAGCCGCAGTAACCATGTCGCCATGTTGAAAATGGCGACATGAGAATCTCGTTCTGCATAAAAGCATGAGGTTCTCATGTCACC
The DNA here is from genome assembly GCA_037306005.1 of Rhinophrynus dorsalis. Taxonomy (NCBI): domain Eukaryota; kingdom Metazoa; phylum Chordata; class Amphibia; order Anura; family Rhinophrynidae; genus Rhinophrynus; species Rhinophrynus dorsalis. The sequence goes on along the minus strand of CM074722.1, from coordinate 441,849,560 downwards.
TCTTGAAACGTTGCTACCTTCATTCACTGCATACAACTCTCGTCATTCTTACCTTGCCTCTTTCAGCGCTGCCCGGCTATCTCTCCCCGCACCGCCTTCTCACTGTGCACCATGAGCAATGTTATTTAACGCCTCTTAAACACTACTTTACTGTTTTTTGGGAACGCAAAGGAACTCAAAGTCATCCATTGCACAGCACTGCCCATCTCTCTCTCCCCACTCCTCTCCGCCCTGTCATTGTGCACGCAAAGAAGGGGAGAGAGAGCCGGGCAGTGCTATGCAATGGATGACTTTGAGTTCCTTTGCTTTCCCAAAACACAGTAAAGTAGTGTTTAAGAGATGTTAAATAACATTGCTCATGGTGCACAGTGAGAAGGCGGAGCTGGGAGAGATAGCCGAGCAGCGCTGAAAGAAGCAAGGTAAGGATGACAGGAGTTGTATGCAGTGAATGAAGGTAGCAACGTTTCAAGAGGCGACATGAGAACCTTATGCTTTTATGCAGAGCAAGATTCTCATGTCGCCATTTTCAACATGGCAACATGGTTAATGCGGCTGTTAGCCGTACAATATTTTACATGCGCCGTTTTAAAAGGATACCGGTGTGTTGGACTCCCCCATGCATGTAATCATTACTCCACTCTGCATGTTATCTCACCTCACTTTCTTCACCCTGAATGCTGCCTTGAATCCCTCACTGCTGTGGTCCCTGGTGGGGACAATATGTACAAAGAAATGTCGAGCAAATCTGGAGTAAACAAACTGTTTGTAGCAGACAAAGAAAAATTCCCATTCATTTAAATGGCTTGTTTAACCCTTTGAGTGCCGGAGGGGGTACGCAACGCAATGCAGAGCAATGCGTTGCATACCCCAACGGCACCCAAAGGGTTACCTTAGTGTCAGTTTTTATCCCTCTCAGTGAAGTAGGCTTGCCAAAAATTTGCTCCTACTGGTGTGGTTCTGGGCCAAACCAACAGCATCGTAGGGAGTAACTAAAAATTCCCATTAATTTAAATGTGACCTTTAAACCTCTTGAACGCTAAAGATGTCTCCTCTCACTGCAAAGCAACACATTGGAGAACTCTCGAGCATTCAAGGGGTTAAAATCCCCATTTAAATCAATGGGAATTTCTGGAATGCTTATTTCTCCAATAGGGTGCAGATGGTTTGTGCTGGAATGTCCTCACTGTTCTCTATGTATGGTCCTAATGGCCTTATTCAGCAGGCTAAAGTGGCGCCGTTGTGGAGCGTGCTAAATGCACACGGGTGGGGGATGAAAATTCCTTAAATTCCCATTGATTTAAATGGGGATTTAACCTCTTGAATGCTAGAGAGGTCTCCAGACCTCTCGAGCACTCAAAGGGTTAAAATCCCCATTTAATTCAGCAGGATTTTTCACACACACACACCCACCCCCATAGTGCAGCTGGTTTCCTCCAGAACTGCCACTGTTCTAGCTGGATGGATAAGGTTCTAAGTGTTTTTCTTCTGTCGCAATACTAATACTTGCTTCTCTCACTTCTCTACCTTGTGTTTCCTTCTCTTTGCTCTCTCCCGCCCCCTTTTGCCCGTGGCCAGGGAAGGCCGCATGGTGGTGCTGTCCTTGGTGCTGGGTCTCTCCGAGCAGGACGACTTTGCAAATATCCCTGACCTACAAACCAATGGGTCCCAGCAGAACCAGAACACTCAGGGTGACAAGAGGTAGGAGGGAAGCGAGTGCAAATGTGGCCTCTTTATATGAGGCTCAAACTTGTAGGTTAGAGGTCATGCTGTCGGACATTTTCTCATGATGTCAACATCTGCCAACTTCCCGTTGTTTAGTGCTTAATGCTTGTAGATTCTTTTTATGTGTTTGTATGCCTGTGTGTGTATTGACAGCATAGCCAAGTGCATTATTCCTGTAGCTATATACATTAATGCAAACGGGATAAAGTCTGTTAAAGGGTCAGTAATGTTTAATTCCACAAGCAGCTGTGAACGTTCAACATAGTTGATAGAACTGACGTCTGATGCTCTTACTGTTTAACCCCTTAACGACCCTTGACGGTCATAATACGTCAAGGGTCGATTTGACTTAACAACCAATGACGTACTATGACCGTCATCGAGTTCCGGGCTCCCCCCGCGGCTGCACGCCGTTCGGGGTGTCCGGAACGCAACGGAGCAAAAAAAAAATTTTGCTCCGTGGTCGTTGAGTCGCGTCTTTGGCCGGATTTCCCGGTCCTTAAGGGGTTAAAGAGACACTAATGTCCCATAAAAATGTTTTTTTGTTTTGTAGAGTAAAAAAAAAATAAATTATGTGCTGCAAATCCCATCTCTCAAACCTTTACAGTTTGAGAGATATTCAGTCCTAAACTTCCACCTCTTCTCCTGACTTAGGCGCTCTGCTGACAGCAGGAGATCCTGGTCTGGGGACCAACAGGCGGCTCTTCAGCAGAGCCACAATACAGTGATTTTAAAAGAATTGGAACTGTCTACAAAGTGTGCTTGGTTTGCAAACACACCTTTTAGACAGTTCCGAAGAAGTATTTATTTTTAAATCGCTCTATTGCTTTACACCTGACATCAGGAGAGAGAGAACTTTAGCAGCAAATATCTCTCAAACCGTAAAGGTTTGAGAGATAGGATTTGCTGTGCAGAATTTCTTTTTCTTTAATTGCAAAACAAAAAAATATTTTTATGGGACATTACTGTCCCTTTAAAATTTGCTAATTACGCTGTAATTATATGATGAAGTCTATCCCCCACGTCCCTTTTGCCAATCCAAAGCCACCTCCCCATAGATCTGAAAACCGGTCATTGAACCGGACAGATCACAACAAGGGACACTCTTCCCTCTGTCAGTGTAAGGAAATCCCAGCCCTCTTTGATGAAGGAGGGCAGGTTTTTCCTAATTCTGACGGAAGATTTTCCCTCGTTGTGATCCACTGTTGAATCTGAGACAGAAACTCTGACATCGGAAAAAAGGGCAGAAGGGGTAAGTAAACGTCATCATATAATTACAGCTTAACTATCAAGTTTTGAACAGTGCGAGTATCAGACATAACTACTATTAACTATGATGTAGGTTCATAGCTGCTTGTGGGACAAAACATTACTGACCCATTAATTAACCCAGGGGTTAAAGTCTGCCTAATCTGGTGTTTTATATCTGCTAATTAACGCATCGGGGAACCTTCTTGTCCCAAGCCTTCCAGAGGTCCACTAAGGTTTGCCCTCAAAATGGGCACATAGTGAGAAAAGCAGGGTGGATACTGAACGGAACTGGCAGTGCAGTGGGCAGAGTTACCATGAAACTCACTAAGCCCTTAGAATCTGGTAATCCTATATAATAAAACGCTAGAATGTTTGTCCGATGCAGTCATGCGCAGTAGAGACTGCCTGAACACACAGAATGCTGGGCGCAATGCTGGGATCATTCTGTTGTGTGTTTGAGCAGTCTCTACAGCGCATGACTGCATCATGTGCACCGCCAGTACGCAGAGCAGGACCGGCCTCTTAATCCTTTGAGTGCCAGAGGGGTACCCAACGCATTGCAAAGCAATGCGTTGCGTACCCCTCGGGCACTCAAAGGGTTAACATCACCCGGACCTTGACCTGTGTACACAGGCTTTTATACCAGTTAAAAATAAAAACTGTCAACTCCTGGTTAGATAACCCCTCTTAGTTAGGTAAACTGGCTTTTTTTTTTGTTTGTTTTTTTTTAAACTGAAGCACACAATGTGAATGAACATACTTAACCCGTTAAGGAGCAGAGGGGTTTGCATCGCATTGCGGGGCAATGCATTGCACAGCTCTCTGCTCCTTAAAGAGCTAACAGCACCATTCGCAGTGAGCAGAGTTTGAGGTCCTGTGGTCCTTCTAGTACCTGGCATGCCCACTGCTATTGACATGACTCTGAGGAGTGATTGAAGATGTTATCATGTGAAAACCAAGGAGGAAGGGCAAAACTCACAGGGCCTTGAGGATTTTCCTGTCATAATTAGGGAAGTGGGGAGTTATTATTTGGAGTTGTACATTCTCCTTCCACAAGCCAATCATTCAAAAAGCTGTGTTGACATTTTAACAATCTTGGGGTGTCCCAGATTTCCATGTGAATAAGGCAGGTTTGACACTGTAACTAGCTGTTGTCTGTCATACTGAGTGACAATATAACTATATTACATTATGTTGTTTTTAGAGGTTGAAAAAAAAAACAAGTCCATCAAGTTCGACCTTTTATAATGTCTCTTTACTGATTCAGAGAAAGGCAAGAGAAACCCCATGGAGCCTTTTCCAGTATACAGTGAGGGAAAAATTATTTGATCCCCTGCTGATTTTGTACGTTTGCCCACTGACAAAGAAATGATCAGTCTATAATTTTAATGGTAGGTTTATTTGAACAGTGAGAGACAGAATAACAACAACAAAAATCCAGAAAAACGCATTTCAAAAAAGTTATAAATTGATTTGCATTTTACTGAGTGAAATAAGTATTTGACCCCCTATCAATCAGCAAGATTTCTGGCTCCCTGGTGTCTTTTATACAGGTAACAAGCTGAGGCTAGGATCACTCTCTTAAAGGGACTGCTTCTAATCTCAGCTTGTTACCTGTATAAAAGACACCTGTCCACAGAAGCAATCAATCAGATTACAAACTCTCCACCATGGCCAAGACCAAAGAGCTGTCCAAGGATGTCAGGGACAAGATTGTAGACCTACACAAGGCTGGAATGGGCTACAAGACCAACGCCAAGCAGCTTGGTGAGAAGGTGACAACAGTTGGTGCGATTATTCGCAAATGGAAGAAACACAAAATAACTGTCAATCTGGGGCTCCATGCAAGATCTCGCCTCGTGGAGTTTCAATGATCATGAGAACATTGAGGAATCAGCCCAGAACTACACGGGAGGATCTTGTCAATGATCTCAAAGCAGCTGGGAACAGTCACCAATAAAACAATTGGTAAATCACAACGCTGTGAAGGACTGAAATCCTGCAGCGCCCGCAAGGTACCCCTGTTCAAGAAAGCACATGTACAGACCCATCTGAAGTTTGAAGTAGAACTGGGTGAAAGTGTTGTGGTCAGATGAGACCAAAATCAAGCTCTTTGGCATCAACTCAACTCGCCATTTTTGGAGAAGGAGGAATGCTGTCTATGACCCCAAGAACACCATCCTCACAGTCAAACATGGTGGTGGAAACATTATGCTTTGGGGGCGTTTTTCTGCTAAGGGGACAGGACAATGTCACCGCATCAAAGGGACGATGGACAGGGCCATGTACCATCAAATGTTGGATGAGAACCTCATTCCCTCAGCCAGGGCATTGAAAATGGGTCATGGATGGGTATTCCAGCATGACAATGACCCAAAACACATGGTCAAGGCAACAAACGAGTTGCCCAAGAAGAAACACATTAAGGTCCTGGTGTGGCCTAGCCAGTCTCCAGACCTTAATCCCATAGAAAATCTGTGGAGGGAGCTGAAGGTTCGAGTTGCCAAACGTCAGCCTCAAAACCTTAATGACTTGGAGAGGATCTGCAAAGAGGAGTGGGACAAAATCCCTCCTGAGATGTGTGCAAACCTGGTGGCCAACTAAAAGAAAAGTCTGACCTCTGTGATTGCCAACAAGGGTTTTGCCACCAAGTACTAAGTAATGTTTTGCAAAGGGGTCAAATACTTATTTCACTCAGTAAAATGCAAATCAATTTATAACTGCCTTGAAATGCGTTTTTCTGGATTTTTTGTTGTTTTTCTGTCTCACTGTTCAAATAAACCTACCAATGAAATTATAGACTGATCATTTCTTTGTCAGTGGGCAAACATACAAAATCAGCAGGGGATCTAATAATTTTCAAAAACAGTGATAACACATGTTATTACAATTCTAGAACGCACAGCACATAATTGCAAGAAAACACTACAAAATTAGTGGTACTTAGAAAAATTACTTCAGATCAAGGATTGGAAACCAGATTCATCACAAGAATTGCATATATGGTCCTCAAGTTCACATAGTGCCACATATTACGGTTACAAATTCTAAATAAGGGTTTGAAAAAGTAGGTTAAGTTGGAACAATATAAGCGTTAAAGGGATAATAATGTTTCACAAAATAAGCAGCTCCAATTAATCTTCATAGTATTTGGGTCATGGAGAGTGTCATTTTAATACTGCCAGAGTTGTGCTTCAAAAGTAATTGAATGATAAAGTATTCCCCTCCAGCCCCTTTTACCTAGTGTAAGCCACTTTCCCTCAGATGTGGAATCTGTTCACAACAAGGGACAATCTTCTTACTGTGAGCAAAAGGAAAACCCTGCCCCTCTTGAAAGGTTTTTCAGGCTTTTCTTTATGCTCACTGAAGATTGTCCCTCTCTGTAGTCCATCCGGAGAGTCTTACTGCTCTGAAGTGAGCAGTGTTAAATCAGTTAAAGGGGCAGGAGGGGAATACTTCATCATTCAATTACTCTTGAACTACAACTCTGCCAGTATTGAAGTAACAGTCTCCACAGCCCAAATACTATGAAGATTAACTGGAGCTGCATTTATTGTGAAACATTTCTATCCCTTTAACCCCTTAAGGACCCATGACAGTCCTGCACCGTCATGGGTTGTTATACCCTTAATGACCCATGACGGTCCGGGACCATCATGGCTTAAATGATAGCAGCGTGCCTCCGTGCACGCTGCTTTCATTAATTCCAGGCTGAGACTGAGTGCTCCGAGACCGGGGCGTTCAGTCTTAGCCCTTCCTGCTTGTGCCAGTTCATGTGATCGCCGTAGCAGCGATCACATGTACCGGCATAGTGACAGACAGAGGCAGCATGCAAAGCATGCTGTCTGTGCCTGTCTCGTCTGCCTCTGTCTCCCTTGCTATCAAAGTAAGGGAGACAGAAGTAGACGGGAGACACCTAGTGGTTAAAAAAAATACAGCAGCTGGGGGTATTAACCCCTTCACTGCTGGTGCAGGAGGCTGGCTAAATGCTAATTTTTGACCTGCAATTATACACTTTTTAAAAAACAAACAAAAAAAAACACTTTTTTTACAAAAAAAATGTTATTTAAAAAAATATATATATAATGAAACAATATTGCAAGTGTGATTGTTGTGGAGCCATGTAATACACTTATATACACCACCAAATGCTAGGGACAAAAAAGTGTCAAAATAGGGTGGGAAAAAGGGACATGGGGATTTTCACCCAGGGGGGACAGTGGCCACTTTAAACTGCGCATTTTGTAGGTATGACTGACCGGTCATACTTTTCATGCAGTCTCCATAAAAATTTAACCCTTTGTGGCCAAATGATCCCAAGAGAAAAATCAAAAATGTTTATTTTTTTTTTTTTTTTTTACTTTTTTTTTTACCTTTTTTTTAATTTTAATAAAGTGATTGGTGGGTTATCCATATAAATAGGGTATCATATGAAAGCCCTATTTGTGCTTAAAAAAACAGTATATAATTTATGGGGGTGGAATAAAAGCCTAAGAGGGACAACACTGTTGAACAAAGACATAGTCAAAAAGGTCAGAATTGCTCCGGTCCTTAAGGGAAAACGACCTCAGATTTTCCCGGTCCTTAAGGGGTTAAGGAAGGTATGCTGTGAGGTAAACAGAGAGCAGACTGAGTGCCACAGCAGGACCCTCTAAGAGCCACATACGGTCATAAGAACACCTGTTGTCCATCACTGCTGTTGTAGGTACACTTTAAGAATAGGGTGAACCATATTCCTTTTCTTCTATTCAGAGTCTCTGTGGTAGGTACACAATAAGAATAGGATGAACCATATTCCTTTTTTTCTATTCAGAGACTCTGTGGTAGGTACACAATAAGAATAGGATGAGCCACATTCCTTTTCTTCTATTCAGAGACTCTGTGGTAGGTACACTACAAGAAAAGGATGAACCATATTGCTTTTCATCTATATAGGAACTCTGTGGTAGGTACACTATAAGAATAGGATGAACTATATTCCTTTTCTTCTATTTAGTGATTCTGTGGTAGGTACACTACAAGAATAGGATGAACCAGATTCCTTTTCTTCTATTCAGGGACTCTGAGGCATAATACTTCTCCTCGGCCCTAGTGTGAACTAAGGGTGATATCCTTAGGGTGACTTTCACTGAGGGGGTTCTCCTTCAAAGCGAAGCATTAGAAGATAATTAGGACTTAAGCAGGACCTGAGCAGGAATTGGAGAGGGGAAACAGGATCCACTAAAGAACACAGACTTCACAAACCAATTCTGCATGGAAGGAACAAAAACACCAGCTACAATGAGAATCCTGCAGTCTTCTTAAAGTTCCAGCTTCACAATGCAACACCAGTAGTGTTGAGCGAGCACCCCGATGCTCGGGTGCTCGGGTGCTCTGACCGAGCACTGCCGGAGGCTCGAGTGCTCGGCCGAGCACCCGAGCCCCATTGACTTCAATGGGGCGACACGAGCATTACACCAGGCACCCCCTGCTCTGATGAGGGGAGGGTGCCTGGTCAATGCCCCCTTCATCTCTGCAATGTCCCCCTTCATCTCCGCTATGCCCCCTTCATCTCTGCAATGCCCCCTTCATCTCTGCAATGTCCCCCTTCATCTCCGCTATGCCCCCTTCATCTCTGCAATGCCCCCTTCATCTCTGCAATGTCCCCCTTCATCTCCGCTATGCCCCCTTCATCTCTGCAATGCCCCCTTCATCTCTGCAATGTCCCCCTTCATCTCCGCTATGCCCCCTTCATCTCTGCAATGCCCCCTTCATCTCTGCAATGTCCCCCTTCATCTCCGCTATGCCCCCTTCATCTCTGCAATGCCCCCTTCATCTCTGCAATGTCCCCCTTCATCTCCGCTATGCCCCCTTCATCTCTGCAATGCCCCCTTCATCTCTGCAATGTCCCCCTTCATCTCCGCTATGCCCCCTTCATCTCCGCAATGCCCCCTTCATCTCCGCAATGCCCCCGTACCTCCAGTCCCTGGTGGTCCAGCGGAGCGTCTTCAGATCTGTGCCTCCTCCGGCACAGATCCCCGCCACCCGAACATGGGGGGCGAGCACATGGCGGTACTCGACGAGTACCGCCATGTGCCGAGCAGAGCGATGCTCGAGCCGATCCGAGCATCGGCCGAGCATGCTCGCTCAACACTAAACACCAGCTTCTGGAGGGAGAAAATACAAAAGCAGGGTCTGTCCAGAAAACAAAGAATATAATTGTGAGATGTTATTGGTCCATAACTGTCTTACCCTTTCACTAACAATGCTGCAATATCCCTGTTCTTTCTTTGTGCATCTGCACTCCTCACTAAAATATCTTGTTCCTTCTCCCTTCCACCCTCTCCTCCCTTCTCTATTATTATCTCTTCTTCACTTGACTCATCCACACTCACCTCCACACACTAACTCCTCACTTTTCTCCTCTGCTGTACCCCCCCAACCTACACAAACAGGAAAGTCCATGCACATAAAACTATATCCCATCTCCTGTGTCTTTGTCTCTTCTTCTTCTACTTGCAGCTGGCGATATCTCACCAAACCCTTGTCCCCTTTCCTTTCCCCAGCCCTCTTCCTCCAGTCAGTATAGGAATTATTTGAACCTGATCACCATTCCATGTCTTCAACCACAGTTTCTTCCTTTTCCCTGTGCTCTCTGTAACACTCTGTCCCATATTAAGAAATATAACACCATGCATGATATCTATGTCTCCCACTGTCTAAGTTAGTGACCCTAACTGAGACTTGGCTGTCTCAACCTGACTGTGCTTTGGAGGAAGCAATCTCCTATTGCAGTCTCTCCTTCTCTCACACTCCATAGCAAACTGGACATGGGGAGGGGTGGGACTGCTTCTCTCTAAACTGTAAGTTTACTAACCACTCTCTACCCCCACCTCACTCTTCTTCTCCTCTTTTAAATCCTATGTAGTCTGTATTTTCACTCCTGCCTCTCTAATGGTTGCAGTTATCTATCACCAACCTAATTCCACATGTACACCATGAAATTTAATTTATGACTTTGAATCCTGGCTTTCTTTTTTCCTGTCATCATACACACCCTCTCTTCTTCTGGGGGACTTAAACTGCCATATGGATGATCCCTCTGTCTCCTGGGCAGTCCTCTTTCTCTCTAACATCTTCGTTCAGACTACACAAGTGGACGCCTGCAGACACTCACAAGGACGTTCTCTAGAGGCTCTGTATTTTCTGATTTTAATATCTTCTTTCCACTATCCGATCATCATCTGTAACATTCTGTACTACTGATACTTAAGTCACTTAATCTCATTGCTCTCCAGTCGTCCTTGGCTACTGAACTTCCATCCATTCCCAATAATGCTGTCACTAACAGTAACGCTAACCTACAACTCAGTCTGCATGCTCCCTTCTATCTCTGCCACTTCTGTAAATCTAATCCAAAGCCATAGCTTAATTATGACGCCAGCTTCCTCCACTCCTGTACCTGTTCAGCTAAATTACTATAGAGAAAATTGGGGTCTCTGGCAGACTTTCAACACTTCAAATTCCTCCTTTCCTGCTTTAACTCTGCTTTCTCCCAGGCTAAAAAAACAATACTTTTCACATATTATTAACACTCATGAATTCATCCCCCTCTGTCTCTTCTCTACCTGTGACTCCCTCATCCACCCTCCATCTTCCTCCCTTCCAGTTCTGTACCACTGCAAGACGTTGCTAACTTCTTCAAGCCAAGATAGATTCCATCCTTATAAATCCTACCCCACCCACGTAAATACCCTCCTATCCTACCCCTTTCCCCTCCTGCCATGCGGGACACTGATGAGGAATTGTCTATCCTGCTATCCTCTTCTTCTTCCACTACATGCACACTTGATCCTGTTCCCTCCCACCTCTTCCAGTTCTTCTTCTCCACACTTGTCCTCGTACTATAACAGATTTTTAACTAACAGAACAGGAGGCAGACCCACAGGGCAGAGGGGGTTACTAGGCAGAGTAGATGCAGAAGCAACAACCAGGAACAGTCACTAAGGGCTTCGAAGCAGGGAAAGAAAAGTGTAACCTGCAGATAAAATCTGAATGATGGGTGGCCGTGGATTGGCAGACAAAGCGAACTCTCAAGGCTGCTGCTGTTGAGAGCTGCTTGAGAGTGAAGCTAGGGAGTGGTAACAACTACAAGAAACAGAAGAAAAAAGAAATGAGCCCAATAGTGCAGTATTGTCCAGTAGAGCAGTACATAAAATAAGTAATGATGGGTACTCACAATTAGAATGGTCAGCTACAATATCAGCTGACTCTTGCGCATTCTAAGAAATTAAACCCGTCTCCGCTCTGGGAACAAACAAACAGGATACTCGAAGAACAGGAAACAGGATACTCAAAACGGCTCCACTTATCAGAAAATATATAAAAATAATATAAAAATCAATTCTACATAATAATTCGCTAGGATGTTTGTCAGAAACCGTCATGTGCAGTAGAGACTGCGCACTGCAGTCATTCGCAGTAGAGACTGCCCAGCCTGCAGTCATGCGCAGTAGAGACTGCCCAAACTGCGCATGACTGCAGTGTGGGCGGTGAGCAGAGAGGCTCCGGGCACCAACCGAGGCTGCAGGGCGGTACTGTGGCCTGTGTACACAGGCTTTTAAACTAGTTTTAGTGCTCTACTGAGTTAAGTATAATTTGTTTTTATATATATTGTACAATTTATTTCTTATAACATTTTTATATATTTTCTGATACGTGGAGCCGTGTTGAGTATCCTGTTTCCTGTTCTGGAGTATCTTGTTTGTTTGTTCTCTGGGTGGAGATGGGTTTGATCTCTCCGAATGCGCAAGAGTCAGCTGATATTGTAGTTGACCATTCTGATTGTGAGTACCCATCATTACTTCTTTTATATACTGTTCTACTGGACAATACTGCACTATTGGGCACCTTTCTTTTTTCTTCTGTTTCCTGCATGGTTGGTCTTTCTGGGGAAAGCGATTTGAGACGGTGTGTCCTTTTACGATTACAAGTGCATTGCAGGCAGGCTGATTTGGGGCAACTTCAATAATCCCCACAAGTGTTTTAGCTGTTTCTCACATATGTGCTGTAGCAGCAACTAATCTTGTGAGTATCACTCACTTGGTTGATCGGTGAAAGTATCATTGCTCAGTCTGGTTCAACACAAGAGGTGCCTCCTCCCCCTCCCTTTTCTCCCTTTTGTTTTATCAACAACTGCAGGAAGCACAGATAGGTGAATTACAGGACTAGGAGCTCACAAACAATCAAGGTAGCAGAATCCAAATCAGCAAACAGAATCAAGTCTGGAGCAAAGCAGAGGTCAGGGTAGGTGTCAAACAAGCGTGTTCCTAGTTCAAATGTAAAGTCATGCACAGGAAACAGGAATCTAAGCACTTGGTAACTAGTCAGTAAGGAACTATACTGGTGCACTGAAGTGTCTGAGAGGCTGCTTGATACAAGACTCAACAGGCGTGTCCTGGAAACAGACTGGAAGACAGGCAATAGCAGAGATGGAGTGAATATAGTGGGTGTGTCCAGGTAAACAGGTAGAGCTGCAGATAACAGTAGAGCAGGGCTTTCTGGACTGAATTCTTACACTACCCCCCTACATGCACACCCTCAGAGATGCCTAAATAGGGCTTAGCAGGAAATACCCGGTGAAATGCTCTCTTCACGGCATGGACATCAGAAGCCAGACCCAGGAACACTCCTCTGTGTTATAACCCTTCCATTTCACCAGATATTAAAGGGCACCTTTAGAAAACCATACATCTAGAAACTTATCAATGACAAATTCCTTGTGTCCATCCGCAGACACAGAAGGAGGAGGAGGCTCAGAGTGAACAAATCTGTTACGTGTTCAAGGCTTGAGCAAAGAGCCATGGAAGGTAATAGAGATATTAAGGTTTGGAGTAATGTCCAGTTTGTAGGACACCTGGTTGATGAGTTGGAGAATCTTGAAAGGTCATACGGAGAGAGGGCCAGGCTTATCAGAAGGTTGGCAGTGCTTGATGTTCTTTGTTGAAAGCCAGACCATGTCTCCGGAAGCATAATCAGGTGCTGCAGGGTGATGTTTGTCAAAACCTTTCATCTGGTGAGACTGGAATCACAGTAGGGTGGCTCAGATATCCTGCCATAGGTCCACAAAGGAGGCAGTATGAGCATCAGCAGTAGGTACAGTACATTGCAGTCATGCGCAGTAGAGACTGCCCAAACTGCGCATGACTGCAGTGTGGGCGGTGAGCAGAGAGGCTCCGGGCACCAACCGAGGCTGCAGGGCGGTACTGTGGCCTGTGTACACAGGCTTTTAAACTAGTTTTAGTGCTCTACTGAGTTAAGTATAATTTGTTTTTATATATATTGTACAATTTATTTCTTATAACATTTTTATATATTTTCTGATACGTGGAGCCGTGTTGAGTATCCTGTTTCCTGTTCTGGAGTATCTTGTTTGTTTGTTCTCTGGGTGGAGATGGGTTTGATCTCTCCGAATGCGCAAGAGTCAGCTGATATTGTAGTTGACCATTCTGATTGTGAGTACCCATCATTACTTCTTTTATATACTGTTCTACTGGACAATACTGCACTATTGGGCACCTTTCTTTTTTCTTCTGTTTCCTGCATGGTTGGTCTTTCTGGGGAAAGCGATTTGAGAAGGTGTGTCCTTTTACGATTACAAGTGCATTGCAGGCAGGCTGATTTGGGGCAACTTCAATAATCCCCACAAGTGTTTTAGCTGTTTCTCACATATGTGCTGTAGCAGCAACTAATCTTGTGAGTATCACTCACTTGGTTGATCGGTGAAAGTATCATTGCTCAGTCTGGTTCAACACAAGAGGTGCCTCCTCCCCCTCCCTTTTCTCCCTTTTGTTTTATCAACAACTGCAGGAAGCACAGATAGGTGAATTACAGGACTAGGAGCTCACAAACAATCAAGGTAGCAGAATCCAAATCAGCAAACAGAATCAAGTCTGGAGCAAAGCAGAGGTCAGGGTAGGTGTCAAACAAGCGTGTTCCTAGTTCAAATGTAAAGTCATGCACAGGAAACAGGAATCTAAGCACTTGGTAACTAGTCAGTAAGGAACTATACTGGTGCACTGAAGTGTCTGAGAGGCTGCTTGATACAAGACTCAACAGGCGTGTCCTGGAAACAGACTGGAAGACAGGCAATAGCAGAGATGGAGTGAATATAGTGGGTGTGTCCAGGTAAACAGGTAGAGCTGCAGATAACAGTAGAGCAGGGCTTTCTGGACTGAATTCTTACACTACCCCCCTACATGCACACCCTCAGAGATGCCTAAATAGGGCTTAGCAGGAAATACCCGGTGAAATGCTCTCTTCACGGCATGGACATCAGAAGCCAGACCCAGGAACACTCCTCTGTGTTATAACCCTTCCATTTCACCAGATATTAAAGGGCACCTTTAGAAAACCATACATCTAGAAACTTATCAATGACAAATTCCTTGTGTCCATCCGCAGACACAGAAGGAGGAGGAGGCTCAGAGTGAACAAATCTGTTACGTGTTCAAGGCTTGAGCAAAGAGCCATGGAAGGTAATAGAGATATTAAGGTTTGGAGTAATGTCCAGTTTGTAGGACACCTGGTTGATGAGTTGGAGAATCTTGAAAGGTCCTACGGAGAGAGGGCCAGGCTTATCAGAAGGTTGGCAGTGCTTGATGTTCTTTGTTGAAAGCCAGACCATGTCTCCGGAAGCATAATCAGGTGCTGCAGGGTGATGTTTGTCAAAACCTTTCATCTGGTGAGACTGGAATCACAGTAGGGTGGCTCAGATATCCTGCCATAGGTCCACAAAGGAGGCAGTATGAGCATCAGCAGTAGGTACAGTACATTGTCTCTGCAGGATGAAAGTGTGGGGGTTATAACCCAAGGCAGAAAGGAAAGGAGAGTATCCCAAGGAATCTTGCAATGAAGAGTTATAGGAAAACTCTGCCAGGTGAAGATAGTCAGTCCAGTTATCCTTTTGTCCATTACGGTAGCACCGAAGAAACTGTTCAAGATTCTGGTTTAATCTCTGTCTGATCTAATATTAAAATGAGGGTTGTAGATAGTAGAAAAGTGCATATCAATTCCAGGTCTTTAACAGAATGCTCTCCAGAATCATGACACAAATTGACAGCCTCTGTCAGAAACTATTTCCTCAGGTTCTCTGTTGAAGTGATACATTTTAGACTTGTGCACGGGCAAAATTTTCGGTAAAATTCGAATTCGGACGAATTTTTTTTTTTCTAATTCGGATGATCCTAATTTCGGACCGGGCCTATTCGATTCGGACGAAATTCTGATCCATTCCGAATTATTCAGCCGAATTTAACATGGGTTAAATTATAGCAGTGCTCCTCCATGCACGCTGCTATCATTATTTGCAGACAGGGTGTGCATTTAGAAAAAGATCCATCCCAAAAACGGACATTGTTGTACATTGAAAGTCTGTGCATGTCACCTCTACTCTAGCATGGGATGCCAGTCACAATGCAAACGTCGAACATCGAAAACCCATGCCTGTCATTCAATTTAGCATGTTCGAACATCGAAACCCCATGCCTGTCCTTCAATCTAGCATATGTTCGAACATCGAAACCTCATGCCTGTCATTCAATCTAGCATATGCTCGACATCGAAAACCCATGCCTGTCACATCCTACTGAACATAAGTGGTCGACTCAAACATGGACAAACTACATGTCACATTCTATGTTAGTACATGGGTAAAGATTAAGGTTTCATTTTCTGGTACCAGCCTCCTACCCTACTGTCCCTCTTTAGTACCCAAATTCCTCTCTCTCGTTTTCCTATCCTGATTTCCCCTCATATCAGATAACTCTATGTGTATATACATTGTAGAGTTTCATACTACATCAAGAATAAACATCAATGATTGTAATGTGATAGATGTAATGTGTTAAAAAGAAAAATTGAGACATTCTGTTGTGAACAAACTGCAACACAGGAGAGAAATAAAAAAAAATGCTTGACATCTATACTGAAGAGGGATCCACAGCATTGTCTTAGTATAGCAATATCACCGTTTTCCGTGAGTGTGCAATACAGGGCTCTACGGTAATTGCTGGGCATTTCCCAATGTCATAATCAGGGGATGATGGGAGTTGTATTCTAACTACTGTTAGGAAACATATAAGTGATGCACATTCATCTCCCACCTAGAAATTATTTACACACGAGGCAACTCCCCCAAGTAATACCTAGCCCATTTCCAAGTGAAAGGACTTCCAGAAAGGCTTCAGATCTCTAAGTGACTCACCTGTTATTGCCAGTCAGCGGGACCCGGAGAGTAGGAGGGGGTGACGCTATGGCTGCACGGCACGGTGCTCTTAGTTGGTCAGTTGTCGCAATGTTGAAGCTCAGCCCGGCCAGCACCTTCTGGGTGGAGACACCTCACAGCAATCCTGTTCAGGACACATCATGCACTGTTGCTCACTCATACTAGGGATCCCAAATGTTTAGACTCATTTCGTACAGGGGGCACCCTCCTGTATTTGTAAAACCTCTCTAGCAAATCTGGGACGGTAGACCTATTTACTCAAGTCTTGACTTTAGGTGGGCGATAAACAATACAAAATAGGCATAATGTTTCACTATCACATAATTCATGTCACTGAAGCAGCCAGCAGGCATCGCCACTGAGTGAGCATAGGGCTGCCCGGCTGCTGACAGTCACACTGATGGGACACCCTGCAACACAGAAATGGCGGAAGAGCACAAAATAAACATGCTATGGGACGGCAAATTGCCACCCCTGTCAAAGTGCCGCCTGGGTCCATGGACCCACTGGGACCCATGTAAGGGCCGGCCCTGTATTCGAACAAATACCTAATATTTTTTTATATTTTGCACAGGAAAAATATTACTTGCTCTTGCAGTGGCAATAACTGGAACTAATGCTGGCTGCCTACCTATGCCTAGCCTAATGCTACCTGCCTGCCTACACAACAACTGTACACTCTCTAATCTCTTCTCTCTCTGAGCTCCAACAACCCAATGAGGAAATGCAGGCTGTCTGTCTGTGTGACTGTGTCATTAGTCCAACCCCCATCATGAAACGAAGAAGGCTATTCGAATACAGACAAAAGAGGGAAGTAGTGCATGAAACGGAGAATGGAATTGGACTAGAGACATGGAGGGAAAATTATGGAGGGAAAGTAATTGAGCGCGCACAGGAAGTACAAAAAAGTCCTGGTCAAAAGTAGTCAAAAGTTTTGGAAATGTGTCGATTGCCGAAACTTCCGAAAGTTTCGACGAATTTCAGACCTGGGCTGTTCGGAGTCAGATCATTTTTTCCGAATGACCCTTGAGTTTCGGATTGGCCGAATGTCTCCGAATGAATTCGCACATGTCTAATACATTTCTTTCACAAACAAGTCAGCTAGGTTTTTAGGAGTAGGCAATCTAGGAAGAGGCGTGATATGACCCTGTTTAGAAAAGTGGACCACCATTACTCAGACAACCCATACTTTTGAAAGAAGAGAGATCTGCGATGAAATCCGTTGCTGTACAGCTGGCACAGGAAGTGGCTGAAGACCCACTGGTTCAACTCAATGTATCTTGGTTTGGGCACAAACAGGTCAGGATTCCACAAAGTTTACAACATCAGTTTTAAGCTTAGGCCACCAATAGCTGTGAGCAAATAGCTCAAAGGTAAGTTTGACTCAGGATGCCCAGCCACTGCAGAGTGATGACTCACTCCAGTGCAGGATCTTGGGTGGTAGGGAAGTAGTCACAAACATCTTTCCTGGGGGGATCATCAGTCCTAGTAAGAATAATTTGCTGGCAGCTGAGAGCTTTTGAAGGAAGGACAATAATTGAAGTGAGGCAATAATTTGGGAGGAAGGTATGATGGTTCATCCAAACTCAAGATATCAGAAGTTTCCTCAAATTGCCAGGAGAGGGCTTCAGCCTTAGAATTCCTGGAACCCTGTATATATGAAATAGTATAGTTGAACCTGCAAAGAACAAAGCCCAAGGAGCTTGAAGTGCATTTAATTTTTTTTCTGAGATATATATGTTACATGATCCATTAAAATTGTTATGAGTGTAATAGCACCCTCTAGTGGGTAGCACCATTCCTCCAAGGCCCATCTTTAGTTCAAGAGTTTCTCAGTTACTCACATTGTTATTTCTCTTGGCTAGAGAGAACTTCTTTGACAAGAAGACACAAAGGTAGTACCTGCAAGTGTGGGGAGACCTCTGGGAGAGGACTGCTTCGGCTGCTATTTCTGAAACATCCACTTGTTTGACAAAGGATGCAGAATTATAGATGCTGAGGTGAATGAGGTGAAGGAGGCTTTTGGCAAATCAAAGGCTGCCAATGCTGCTGTGGACCAAAGCTTGTGGTCGACTCCTTCATTAATCAATTTAGTAATAGGGGCCACAATCTTGTAAGTACCTATAGTAATTTGCAAAGCCAATGAATCTTTAAGACCATCAATTGAGATAATGTGGCCCAAGAAAGGAAGAACAGACTTCACAAATTCACATTTTTTGTAGCTTAGCATACAGGCCATGAGTATGTAAGATTTCCAGGACCAAGGCTACATGGGTATAGTGTTCTTGCAGTGTCTTTGAAAAGATCAGAATATCATCCAAGTACACTACAACTCAGGACTGACACATGTCACCTAATATGTCATTGACAAAGGACTGGAGCACTGCACGAGCATTGCAGAGCCAAAATGGCATCACCAGGTATTCATAGTGTCCTGAACGAGTATTGAAGGCTGTTTTCCACTCATCCCCTTCTCAAAAAATGGATCAAATTGTAAGCTCCACAAAGGTCTTGCGTAGTAAATACTGTAGATCCTCCAAGCCGGTCAAATAGTTCAGAGATGAGGGGGAGAGGATAACTGTTTCTCTTGGTAATATTGTTATAAACCTCTGTAATCAATGCAGGGCTTCAGGGATTCATCATTCTTTTGTACAGAAAAGAACCCTACTTTAGCTGGAGAAGACAAAGGTGTGATAAACCTTCTTACCAAACTTTACTGGATATACTCTTCCATAGCTTTGGTTTTGGGTACTGAAAAAGGGTTGGTGTTACCCATAGGAAGAGTTGTAATAGGCAGAGGATCAATGGCATAGTCTGTTGGGAGGTAAAGTCATCTTTTTTTTTTGCAAAAGATGTCTGTGAACTCAATGTACTCGGCTGGTTCTAGAGGCTGTTCATCAGAGGCAAATGAGGCAACATAGACAGTAGGGAGAATGCAATGAGTTTCATGCCAGGAAGAAATTTGCCTAGTTTTCCAATCAATAACAGCATTATGAAGACATAGCCAGGGGTGTCCCAGGCTGATGAGAGTCAGTGGTGAAGAGATCACCTCAAACATGGCTCTTTCATGTTGCAGGCCTCTGACAGTAGTTTGAAGAGAAGAGGTGCAATGGGTAACCAAGTCTCTATCAAAAAGAGTGCCGTCCACAGTGGTTATTCTGATGGGGTGTCCTTGTGCACAGCAAGAATATTATGTTGCCTGACAAAAGTCTGATCAATAAACAGTCCAGCAATCCCAGAGTCCAGGAACAGTACCCCTGACATCACCACATTCTCTAATTAACATCTGGTTTCTCTTCTGCCTTTTGCATTTAGACTCGTAGAAAGCCTAGCATACTTCCGCCTTATTGATTTCCTAAACACACACATCCTGGTAGACCCATTACAATCTGGCTTTCACTCAGCTCACTCCACAGAAACTACTGTTACAAGAGTGATCAATGATCTACACATTGCCAGATCCCTAGGTCACTACTCAATTCTTATCTTGTTTAATCTCTCAGCTGCTTTTGATACTGTGGATTATGCTGTCTTCATTCCTTAAGCAACCTTAGCCTTGATTGGCTGTCCTCTTATCTAACTAACCACACCCTCAGTGTCTCCATTGCCACCTCTTCATCCTCGTCTGTATACCTCTCTGTTAGTTTTCATCAAGGTCCTGTTCACCTTTATGCAAATGATACCCAGCTTTTTTTATCTGCACCTCATCTAACGCCTGATATTCAATCTAAAGTCACAGATTGTCTCTCAGCTATCTCAGATCAGATGTCTCATCAGCACCTCAAACTTAACATGTCTAAATCTGAGTTAATCCACATCCCACCTAGGCCCAGTAGTGCCCTTCCAGGTGACAGTAAATGGCACTACTATAAAATCAATATCTGAAACACAGTGCCTAGGGGTTGATAACTGGCACTGCTCTCTCATTCTCTCCACATATTAATGCTATCACTGTTTTCGCTTGCATAACATAGCAAAAACCTTTCTGCTTCTCTCAATCAAGACCTTTCTCTCATTGTCACAGCAGTCAATGGGCAATTCTCCCCTAGTGTTTAGAACTCTGTGGTCCAGAGTCTTCATTCCAGGACCGAATATTGTCCTGTATTGGAGCAACCTGGAACATGGGAATGCATTTTAAATAGGGGTACTGCCCTGTGCAATTCTGTACACATGGTCACCTTTATTAAAGGTATAGTAATGTTTCATAATAAAAGCAGCTCTAATTAATCATCATAGTATTTGGACTTTGGAGAGTGTTATTTCAATTCTGTCAGAGTTGTAGTTCAAGAGTAATTCAGTGACAAAGTATCCCCCTCCTGCCCCTTTTACTGATGTAACACTACTCAGCCAGATCAGAAGGGAGGTGCCCAGGTAGATTGCAGAGAGGAACAATCTTCAATTAAGATAAGGGAAAAACCTGAAACACTTGTCAAGGGGGGCAGGGCTTTCATTGTTCTCATAGGAAGAAGATTGTCCCCTTCTGTTATCTGTCTGGTCTTCCACATCTGAGAAGAGATGGCTTACACTAAGTAAAAGGGGCGGGAGGGGAAACTTTGCTTGTGAATATCTCTCAAACCATAAAGGTTTGAGAGATAAGACTTATATCATTCTTTGTGTTTTTTAATGCCTGCAAAATAAAATAAAGATAAAACGAAGTATTACTATCCCTTTAAGAGACCATATACACAGAAAAATCTGAGTCATTCTGGAACAAGCCATCGATATCGCATGAGGCAAATGAACATTTCCATTCATTTAACTGGGTCTCTTAACCATTTGTATGCTATTTTGCCAGTGAAATGTGTTGGAGACCTCTCTGGCATTCAACTAACATTTTATACAAGCACTCACTCTATTCCACATGGACTACTGTAACCACCTTGTCTCTGGTCTTCCTGCAACTCAACTCCCATTTAAATCAATGGGAATTTGGATAAATGGTATTTATTTTATATTAGACCCCTAACGTCTAATCCTTTACTTACTTTTTAATGCATGTGTAGATTGTCTCTGTGTAGAGAACATTGGGTTAATTTTGTTTTTGTTGTTTGTAATGAGACTCAAGTTAATTCAGTTATTGTATTGAGATTAGCACCCACCCTCTTCTTTTCACTAAGACTATTATTTTATATCAGCCCAACTAAAGACAAGATAGCACTATCAGTTCTGAGACACCTATCAGTATTGCTATGAAATGGGCTAGGGTGCCTTGGAAAAAGCAATGATGGCTTCTCCCATTGAGCATATATAAGACCAGATTTTAGGCCTTAGGATATTGTCAAAGATGCTAGCAGTACATGGTATTTAAAGGGATAGTAATACTTAAAATGTAAAAAAAAATATGTTGTAGGGTTTATCCCCCTGAGTAAAACAAGAGTACTCCCACTGCTGAAAGGTGTTTCATTCACAAGTTATTAATTTTCAAAGTTGAATTTTTTAGGTGCAATATCACAGTGGCCTGAAATTGTATAGTGGCGCTGTTGCTACACGATCCTATGGACAGCTCTGGTCAGTTGACCATAAATCTCCATAGGATGGTGTAGCAACAGCGCCACTGTACAATTTCAGGCCACAGTGATATTGCACCGAAAAAATTCAATTTTGAAAATTAATAACTTTTGAATGAAACACCTTTCAGCAGTGGGAGTACTCTTGTTTTACTCAGGGGGATAAACCCTACAACATATATTTTTTTACATTTTAAGTATTACTATCCCTTTAATTATATTTAACCCAAGAAAACTTTTAGGAGTTAATGTTCCTTCAGATTCACAGTACTTTAAAGTTATATGTTCATTTCTAACTGGGTTAGTAAAAAGATTTTGAATCTCGGATCTACGTGACTATTCAAAGAAACATTTACTTTGTTCCAATGAAAAGGGAATGGTTTCACAAATAAAAGACAGAATCTGAGCGTTTTCAAATACCTTTTGCCTACCAACTGGAAAAAAGATGCTATTCATGCTCCTACAATGTTCTCTGAGTGTCCCATATTAGAGAGGAGCAAGAGGTTAGATCTCTATTTAGACAGTGCCAATAAAAACCACATTGCTAACACAAAGCCTGCATCCACAGGAGCTGTCTAGTTAAATCCTCTCTAGCTGAGAGGTGTGAAAAGAGAAAGGGGAGATGCAGAAGTGTGGCTGGAAAGGCAGCTCAACATTATCACTGTGTTAATTAAGCAGTCCAATTTTCACTGTGAGGTTATTTTTATACTTCCTATACCTCGCTACATATATTAACACATTTATACTGTCATTGAACCTCAGTCTCTCACGCGTGCCTTCCAGAACAGATTGGTGTTGGATCCAGAGCCTGAATGAGTGACTTGTGTGACGTGTTTATACCTTGATTTTCCAATGAATGGTGGGTGTTAATTCTTTCCACACCTCCTCTATGTGCTAATGACTTTATGGCATCTCATCTAAAGAGGATTTATTATCATAGTCATAGACATATACATGCAGAGTGTTGACCCTTTCTAATAAAATGCCGCCCCCACACTTGTGTTTAAGGAGACAAAGTATATTAAAGAAGGGAAACAGGAGAAACAAACAGTTATGTTTTCGTCAGGGTTACTTCCCTTCCAATTCACAGTCCAGGTGTACAACAATAAGGGGGAGATAAAGAAGTGATAAGGAGGTGATAAAGTGGAGATGACTTCTCCAGTTTATCTGTCTCCAATTACTATGGAGCCTATTCACTAAGATCTTCAAAGTTGAGGAAATCTTAGTGCAAAAGCTTCATAGAATTACACTGGATTTAGAGAAGTGATAAACTGGAGAACTCATCTCCACTTTAGTGAATCTCCCCCCCAGGTGTACAACAATAAGGGGGAGATTCACTAAGCAGTGATAAAGAGGTGATAAAGTGGAGATGACTTCTCCAGTTTATCAATTCTCCAGTTTCTTTGTTTTTCTATGGAGCGTATGCTCTAAGATTTCTTCAGCTTTGGAGATCTTAGTGCATAGGGTCTATAGAATAACATAGGAATTGGAGACGTTATGAACTGGAGAAGTCATCTCCACGTTATCATCTTTTTATCACTGCTTAGTGAATATTCCCTTGCGAGTCCGAGGAACTCCTTTTTGGTTGGTGTGGAAAAAAAAGTTAGGCTACCACCGATCCCTCTATGCCTTTCTTAATTTACCATTTGCCACTTTAATTTTTTGATCCGGCATTTGTGCAGTAATATATATTATTGTGACGTATGACCTTAAAAATTGGCTTGGAGATAAACATACATCACTATTATAGTGATAGTAATGACTATGCAAAATTAGTTGCCCTAGTCTTCTGCATATTAAAAGGAACAGATTGTACTATGTCTAAGAGCTTACGTCTTCGTAGTTCAAAAGTTATGAAGCACTGAAGATCCACCGTCCGCCCCTTCTCACCACGTCACCGAGAAGATGCTGGCTGGTCGAGACGGCTGCAGAGAGGGACAAACTTCAGTAAGCAAAGAGAAATCCTGCCCTCCTTCGTCAGGGGGGTAGGATTTCCCTTTTACTTAATTACTGAAGTTTGTCCCTCACTGCAGCCGTTGAGTCACACGACCCAATCTCAGATTCCATGGGAGGTGGCCAAAAAGGGGCGGGCGGTGGATCTTCAGTGCTTCATAACTTTTGATCTACAAAGAAGTAAGCTCTTAGACATAGTGCAATATGTTCCTTTTAATATACAGCAACTAATGTTACATAGACATTACTATCACTTTAAGTTATTCCCCTATCTATTTAAAAAGACTTATTTAATCCTTAGAATAATCCATTTTTGTCTCAACAGTTCTTAATTGTTTGTTTTATCCTCTAGCCTTCTGCTGGGAGATATTTTCATGTAACTACAATAGGTTCCATAAAGAAGTGTTTTCTCATATTTCCTCTTAGTTCTTCATCCGCAAACTATAAATGAAATCTCATGTTCTCGTATTCATCATAGAAGCATGGTGGTCATAAAGTTGATTGGGCCATGGCTACTCACCCCCTTTCAGAGCCTTTGACAAAAGAAGAACAGACAAGGAACCCCTAAAATCTAAATTAATGAACATGTAATCATTAGTGCCAGTCTTGATTCTCTATGATTTCTTTATGTGCTACTCATCAGTTCTTCACAATACTTTCTAGAAACATCTTAATTCTCAGTACATGACTTGGGTAAGAATCATTTATAGCTCAAACGCAAAAAAAAGAAAACTTTCACTAAATCCAAAGATAAAATTATCTCTCAAATAAACAGGTTTGTAGTTCAGGAGTAATTGAATGATAAAATATCCCCCCCCGCCCTTTTTACCTAGTGTAAGCCTCCTCTCTTCAGACACTGAATCTGGTCACTTGACCAGACAGCTCACAGCAAGGGACAATCTTCTTACTGTGAGCATAAAGAAAATGCTGCCCCCCTTGACAGATTTTTCCTTATGCTCACTGAAGAGTGTCCTTCTCTGTGGTCCATCTGGACAGTCTTGCTGCTCTGAGGTGAGCAGTTTTACATCAGTAAAAGGGACGGTAGGGGGATACTTTATCATTCAATTACTCGTGAACTACAACTCTGACAGTATTGAAATAACACTCTCCGTGACCCAAATACTATGAAGATTAATTGGAGCTGCTTTTATTGTGAAACATTACTATCCATAAGGTCTATTATGTGTGATATTTAGTGACAGTCTGTTCAGTAGATTTTGCTGTATATTTAATTTAAAAAAATCTGTCATGATATACAATCAATCCTTTAAGTACCACTCTGGTTTCACCATACGAAACCACTCATTTATTAATATATCTTGTTTTTGGAAACTACTGAACTGATTTATATGGAACTAGCAGTGTTGGATGGCGTTGCCCGTTGTTTTGTAAGCAATGCTTAACCCTTCGAGTGGCAGAGGGTTATGCAACGTATTGCACACCCCTCTGGCATTCAAAGGGTAAATATGAACCTCACAGACACCGCACTGTGTATAATGCATATTATATATATATATATATATGTATATATGTACATACTACACACTTGACTGTATATATCATGTATATTAATGTACACACTATATATTATATACACATTATACTGTCTACAGTGTGTGCATTAATATTCTTATATATACACACTTCTGTGTGAGTCAGCCTTACATTAACCCCTTGAGTGCAAGAGGTGCACCAATGCATTGCAATAAATTGTATAACCCTCTGCCACTCAAGGGGTTAAGCATTGCTTAGAAAATAAACAGACGGGCAACGCCGTCCCACACTGCTAGCTGTAAATAAAATAATTTATTAAATGAGCAGCAAAAAGCAGTAAAAAAGTAATCTTTATTTATTAATAGAAAAGTGCACAGTTTTAGTGTTAGTGATAGAATCTGACAAGGTTATCAAGTGAATGAAAGACCTGTATGCGTGACAGTGACACGTCTGTAGCTGTGAGCAGCTAAGTGGTGGTGTGCAAATTGATAAGTGCCATGAAGGAAGTGAAATGTGAATGTAAATGTATAAAGTCAGTAAAGTACAAGAGCTGTGCAAACTGAACAAAATAGCAGTGGCAATAAGGCACAATAAGATGTTAGAGGGGCAATAAGGCTATGTAGAGCAATAGCGCAGAAGGGTGCGGGGTTATCACAGTAAGATATACTACAAATTGTAAGTGAAGCAGTGATCCACTCAGGAGAAGTGATTATTATGAGACGGTATATGTGCGATTGTAGCTCACCCAATACAGGTCCCCAACCGCCCTCATGTATCCCTCAGTCAGCGTTTTGGAGAATTATGATGTTCACACTCTCCCAACTCCATGCTGCCTCCACTTCCGGCACCACTGAATATCCAAGTGCTGGCACCGCACAGATCAGCCAGCCGCACTGGCATTTTTTGTATGAATGAAACAGTATTAGTGATCCGAAGGGGGTAAACACACACAGTCACTCACACACAGTACTAGCAGGGCCAGATTTACATCTCAGGAGCCTGTAGGCACAGAAATGTGAAGCGTCCCCCCCATTGCACATCTCCACTGGACACCTCCACAATGCTCCTACTCTCCACATTGCCCCCATCATCTCCATACTGCCCTCACATTGCCACATCAGCTACAACATGCCCCCCATCAGCTCCACATTGCCCCCATCCTCTCCATATTGCCCTCACATTGCCTCCACCATCTCCATCTTGCCCCCCATCAGCTCCATGTTACTCTCACATTGCCCTCCATCAGCTCCACATTGCCCCCACCATCTCCAAATTGCCCCCATCAGCTCCACATTGCCCCCCATCAGCTGCACATTGCCCTCACCATCTCCATGTTGCCCTCACATTGCCCCCCATCAGCTGCACATTGCCCCCACCATCTCCATGTTGCCCTCACATTGCCCCCTCATCAGCTCCACATTGCCCTCATCATCTTCATATTGCCCTCACATTGCCCCCACCCCATCAGCTCCAACTTGCCCCCATCAGCTCCACATTGCCCCACAATCTCCATATTGCCCTCCATCGGCTCCAGCTTGCCCCCCATTAGCTCCACATTGCCCCCACCATCTCCATGTTGCCCTCACATTGCCCCCCTTCGGGTCCAACTTGCCCCCACCATCTCCATGGTGCCCTCACATTGCCTCCCCCCCACTGTCCTTTTCCTACCTCCCCCCATTGTCCGTTTCCTACCTCCCTGGCAGGAGAGCTGTCATCTTTGGCACAGTCCTGTAGCTACTGGAGCTCCTGTGCGGTCTCCTATTCAGGAATGCAGAGCGCTGGGAGATGATGTCATCACCCAAAGCTCTGCATTCCTAAAGAGCCAATGAGGGAGCTCAGCACCTACAGGACTGTGCCAAAGGAGGCACAGACCTGTCCTGCCGGGGAGGTAGGAAATAGACAACGGGGGGGGGGGCAATGTGATGGCGACATGGAGTGGGTGCCGGCGCAGCCAGCGAGGTGGCTAGTTTTTTTGGTTTTTTTTAAAGAATATTAAAAAAAAAAAAAAAAAAAGAATCGCAATGACAGGTGCCCCTCGGTGGCGTGCGCCTGTAGGCAGGTGCCTACTTTGCCTTATGGCAAATCCAGCCCTGAGTACTAGGCCTGCTCCCACTACCCGTTAAAAAGTTAACCCTTTGACTGGCAGAGGTTTACCAGTGTATTGGAAAGCACTGCCTTGTTTACTTTTGTGGCAGTTAAAGGGTTAATGGCGGTGTACAGCTGTAATTACCCCCCCAAAGCAGGTCCATTGTTAAGGAACCAATAAAAAACTTACTGAAGTCAACCACTTAACCTTTTGAGTGGCAGAGGGGTCCAGAATGTGTTGAGTACCCTTATGCCACCCCACAGCCGGATTTAGGCAAGGCACTCTGGGCACCCTTAGCTCCACCCATCGCCACACTCCACTCCTCACATGACCACGCCACCAGTCTCATCTAGGCACCGAATATACCTTTGGCCTACAACAAGAAAGGACATAAAAGCGTTAGAGATCTCACTAGCATCCAAGGGGTTAAATAATAGCCTGTAAAGGGGTGTATAAGAGATTGCTCTGGCCCCACCCACAATTCAGAATGTGGGTGTGGCCAGCACAGCTGAGGCGACCCTCAAAATTTGGAGCTCTAGGTGAGTGCCTAGTCTGCCTATTGGGAAATCCGGCCCTGTGCCACTCAAAGGGTTAATGACGCTGTACACCTGTAATCAGGTACCACTCCCCGAAAGTACCATTATAGTGTCTTCCTACACTGTCACGACCCCTCTTTAAGAAACGCGATGTCCCACAGCATTGTGTTACATTCTGCCACTCAAAGGGTTAAGCAGAATCTTCAAATATTTTAAAAGGGGACACAACTGAAAGATAAGCGTCTAAAGTGGCACTGTACTGTGTTCAGATTGTGCTTAATGAGAGAGGCGTCTAAGATATACAGTGGCGACTCGGAGCAGCTACCAGGTACAAAGAGGTTAATGAAGTAGACAGTGTAATGAATAGTAACAGTTCATGGAGCAGACTACCATACTAGGTATGAATGAACTGTATTGACTCCACAAAGCAAATTAAATTAGAGAGAGAGGTCTGGTGAGATGTCCACAGCTCACACTTGCTCCTACGCACCCACTGATAAGGAAGATAGCGATAATTTGTATTAAATCAACCCAGATCGCTCTGGCGTTTCTGAGCTGCTTGTGTCCCTGGCACCATACACTTCTATGTATTGTAACATGAGATGACACTTAAGTTAAAGCTAGAGCAGCATACCACAGAGCAGGCCGAATAGTAAGCAACGATACACACATAGTTGAAACATACAATTTCAATCTGAATAGCTGAGGGATAAAGAGAGTGTGTGGAGGACCAACATTGGTGGCTGGTGCTGTGCGATGCACTGGAGACCAGACTGGCGGCACACAGAGCAGGCGCCAGATACAGCTGTAACTGTCCTGATAGGTAGTACTATTCATCCTCAAGGAGCTGGGAAAGTGTGTGCAGAATGACATGAGAGGGGAGAAGCAGTGAGGAGGGGCCGACGTACATGAAGTCATGAATGCAGAGTGGAAGAAGGATACATAAGAGGTGATAAGGGTTAAAGTTTGAGTGAGTGTGCTTTGAGGCTTAACGGAGATATGTATTACAGGAATGTGTTTGTGAAATGACGTGTAGCACAGTTAGCTTGAGCATTATGTGTGTTTGATTTCAGACATCCATAGGTGACAGTCAGCCATGTTTTTAGTTTTGCTGAGGCAGTGTGTAGGAGATATGCAAATCTCCTCCTAGCTGAGCCCCAGGGTGTGTGTGTTGGGCTCAAGCAGTGTAGTGGAGATCTGCATATGTCCTGCTAGCTGCCACCGGGGTGTGGGTATTATAATTTACTGTGTAATACTGGTTTCAGGCTGTGTGTAGGTGATATGCTAATCTCCTCCTACCTGCATCCCTGGGGTGTGTGTGGCACGGACATAGAATTTGTCGTCACCTGACCACTTCTTCTTTTATAGTATAGATTCCCAGGGAATGTCAGGATTTGGAAATGTGACTTGAAATCCCATATCATTCAGAACGTATAAGCATTTCACAAAGAGCATTTCAAATAGAACTGTCACAGTATTTTTATGGTTCATTTCAACATCAAGTTGGTTCTGTGGCTTGCTTTTCCTCCAGATGTTCTTTATGCCACGTTCTGAGCTTACAAGCATTTCTATTCCATCTCAGCACAGGAATTTTCAGACTTGTGCCGAGAAATTTATTTTCCTGTATTAAACTCTTTCGACAAAGCTGTGTAGCTCCCTCCGGCTTAGAAATAGTTGAACCTGTATGATATGCAGCACTGCAGGTATCCATCTGCTTTCTTGATTTCCCAGAATTCCATGTTCTTCATCTATTCCTGGTACCCAGTTCATCTCACAGATAGACTTCAGGCATACAAGGTGGTGTATCTGCATATTTATGGAGAAAACACGTGCTACAAGACAGAAAAACACAATGACATTTAACATATAATGATTCAATGATGCAACTGCCCAACAAATTATATAGCAGGGTTGGGGGTTTATGGAACCTTAAAAGTGAGAACTGTTCACATAAAGAGATGTCTGTGGCTATGATCAGTTTATTCTATACCCTCTGCTCATAAGAAATTTGTTGACATAACTAGTTGCATAACTAGTCACTGACATAGCTGGGTACTCTTCGGATCTGCCCCAGCGATTCAGTTTTTTACAATTAATTACTGATCCTCTGGTGGTGTTGACTTTCATCTGAAACTCTGCCCACTTCTCCTCCTTCCCGCCCTGTTCCTCCCCATTTTCCATCCCACACTGTCCTACCCACTTCCCGCACACTTCATATCACAAGGATGGTAAGCCCCACCCACCTGATTAAGACCCACCCCTTTATTACACTAATCAAGTCATTTACATCACCATGGTCAGCAGCACATGAGCCCTCTCTGTGGGTTCAAGTTTCCAAGTATGGTTATTGGAGGGCCCCAGTGCAAACATTTCTTGAGCCTCTTATCGCAAAAATATATTTATCGAGGTATAACTAGAACCTACAGAGGCAGATGGGTCCCCTTGGATGCTGGGCCCCAGAGAAACCACACCCTCTGCACGCCCTGTAGTAACGCCCAACAACATCACATGTATTTGTGAATGCAGCCACATAACTGCAACTTGGAGTTTATACTAGAAATTATATTGTACTAGTAGAGGAGCCTGTGTACACGGGCCACAGTGGCGGGCGGTCGTGCCCAGTAGAAACTTCCAGCGCCGCGGCTGATACAGAGCAGCCAGCCCTGTATCAGCCATGTCAGGGGCTGTCTCTACTGCGCATGACTGCAGCACTCGCACCAGTCTCTACTGGGCATGACTGCATTGTTACAAACTTTGTAGCGAATTATTATATAGGATGGATTACACTCAGTAATACTGTGGAGCTAGGGTCAAAGATATTATCCTCTTGGATCCTAGAGACATCTCCAATATATATCTTCACAATGCATGAGAGATGTTTCTACCGCCCAAGGAGTTAATGTCTATTCAAACGTAACTTAATGCCTGATATGATTTTATGTTAATTCAGAAGCACTAGCTGTAAAGAGTATTAATATTTATTGGATTTCATCACAGAAGAGCAAACAGTAATGATGATATAAATATTTGCTCCCTGTGATTTAGTCCTAAAAAAAAAAAATTCCAGGGCTATCTCCTCTTTAAAATATCTTGACTCATACCTCTCCATATATCTACCCTTCCCCTTTCACGGGCCGGGATAGATTTTATTAAAAGTTAACCTTTTGAGTGCCAGAGGGGTGTGCAATGCATGGCGAACCTGGCACTCAAAGGGGTAAACTAATTATTACTGCAGCTATCAATAGGCTATTGAAAATGAGAGTCAGCGTTACATCCTATGATTATCATACACCAGGCAGAGCAGGTACAGTGCTCCATATCTGCATGATAGTCTCAAACGCTCTGCTGCTGCTGCTGTTGTTTTGATCACAGCAGGGAGGCAGACTGAGGCATATTTAGGTAGAGGCAAAATGATGGTAGCTCATCTGCTATCCTTGTAGCAATATACAAATGGGAAACTCCCTGGTTGGGAAACAAATACCACCATCCTGGTCCCACTGTTTGCATTGGAGAATATACCACAGTATTTCCAGAATCTGAAACAGTAGGCTGGCTAACAACTAGGGTGACCACATGTCCGGGATTTCCTGGGACAATCCTGGAATTTATATGTCTGTCCCATGTCCCGGGCAGCCCTCTTCAGGGACAATACAAAGTCCCTGAATAAAGAATCCAAACACTTAAAGGAGAACTGCCCATTGCATACTGTGACACAAAATGATACCTCTGCTGGGCTACAAGAAAATGGCGTCTAGACAGAGCACTAAGCACTAGAGAGAGAACTGAGCCTTGATTCTGTCCTCAAACAGGAGCTGCAGTACAGTTTTTTTGCAGTGTAATGCTAATCTAAGGCTTTGGGCGTGATGTATGTTATCTTGTAGCCTACCATAGACATCACTTTCTGTCACAGCAGTCAATGGACAGTTCCCTAAAGTGTTTAGAACTCGGTGGTATGCCAGATAAAGAGGAATTTACACACTGATGTACAGTGACCCCTCCCACATAGCTACCCTAGAGCTGAAGAGATGTACTCTCGTCTCCACAGTGTTCCTGAATGGCAGAATGGAAATGTGGTCAACCTATTAACAACATAGTACATACAAATTGCATGGAGAGGTGCTTTTAAGCGAACATTATTTATGGTAATAGTAACCCCATATTTAGCTTTTCTTACTATGGACAAAAAACCTAATGACCACTATGACATTTTCCTTTGCTCCTTGTTGTAAGACACCACGGGCTGGATTTAAATGCAGATGCTAATTTTATCTCTGCTTTTATCTCCAGGTATCCCCATAGACTTCAATAGGAACATTTTTTATAAAATTGAAGGTAACATTTATCTCCTGCATTTGAATCCAGCCCCACCTCTTTAGTCAGTCGTGGATGGCAGGTCCACAGAGATGAACATGACACTTTGTGGCCAGATTCCTGGACCTCAGACTCATCTGTAGGCTCATGTTCGCTGCCTTTTTAAATAAAAACAAAACAAAACAGGGTTGAGCTTAGGGCCCAGATGTCCTGAATTAACCCTTTGGGTCAAGAGTCATATGTTCCTTTGTGAACATGAGGTCCAAATTTGGTTGAAGATGTTCTGTCTTGAACCAAGGAACAAGGACAAAATTCATATGGGTCATTAAGATTTTTCAGCCATGGTCATTTCAGTAGGTGTTTATTATTATGAGATATTCATTATTTATGAAGATTTTCTGTGATGACTTCCCAATCCTGCCTTTTTCAAGGTAATTGGTGACAGTAGAGACTCTTACAATGGTCTGTTCTGTCTGTTAACCCTTTGAGTGCCAAGGGGTGCACAATGCATTGCAGAGCAACGCGTTGCATACCACTCCAGCACTCAAAGGGTTAAGCATTAGTTTTTGTTGTGTAGGGAAGCATTGCGGCCTATAATCACTGGCTATGTCTGGATATGTAATGGTCCATTCAATGTTAGATAGACACCAGGCCCAGTGTATTCTCTCTGTGCATAGTGGGGAGTTGTCTAGGTCAAGCATCATTTTTTAAAGGAGAACTAACACCTGCTAATTATAACCCTACATTTACATTACTATGGCCAGAAATCCTAATGGCCTCTATTAAATTTCCCTTACTCATCATTTCAAGAGATAACATTTTCAATCAGTCCTGATGTCATGTATATTCCTAGAAATGTTCTTTACCCCAGCCCCCCTCTGGCACCTAAAGGGTTAAAAAGAGCTAGGGGAGATATCCAGTTCTTTTGTTATCCTGAAGAGCCTTTACATTAAGATCTCCAAAGCTAGAGAAATCTTAGTGCATTGGCTCAACAGAATAACATAGGAACTAGAGAAGTGATATTTCTCACTAGAGAAGTCATCCCCACTGTATTACACCATAGTGCATCTCCCCTCTGGGGTTCTAGTGTCCACGATAAATGGTTTGCATAATAATGTGTGTGGAGCTTAATCAGGTGGGTGGGATTATTAAGATGAGAAGGAGTGATTTCTCATGAAATGATTAGTAAGGGGTGGGATGGGAATTAAGTGGGTGGAATAGGGTGAGACTGGGAGGGAACCATGGAGCTCACCAAGGCAGAGAAATACTTACTGTTCCTAGAGTCAGGTAAATAACAGTGAAAGATAGGATGTATTGGGCAGATCTGGAGAGCTCCCAGGTACAGTCATGTAAGTGGAGGCGGACATGAACGTCACTAGCCAGATCACAGGACCTCACACTCTGCTCACTGTACATGGTAACTCTACCCCTTTTTGAACAGAGGTGTGTGTGTAACATTGTTTCAGGGTGCATTGCACTCCCTTCTTGTCAAAGCAATGCGTTGCGTACCCCTCTGGCACTCAAAGGGTTAATAGGTTAAGTAGGATTTGTCTGCTTACATTTCAAAACAGTGCCAACTACTGTCATCTTGGATATGACATCAAGAACGTGAACAAAAGCACAAGGGCAAAATTTGTAGAGGCCAATGTCACCGCCGCCGTGTTCGCCCGGGCCGCGTCTTCCTTTCACGGTGGCTCTTCAGGGTTCCAGTGTCAGGGAACACATGCGTGGTCCTCATCCTCCTTCAGCTTAGCAGATACGCATGCGCCTGGCTCGCTCCCCCATAGGCTCCCACTCCTCCAGTACTTCTCGGCTCCCGGACGAGCCTCTCTCTCCCAGCTCTCCCCACTGGCCAATCTGTATGTTTAAACGGGCTGCCCCAGGCTTAGGGCGCCCGTTCCACAAGCTACTCCTAGTTAGGTCCTGGGCTCTGGACGTTTGTCTGCCTCTTTATCTTGTTCCTGGCTTGACCCTTGGCTTGTCTGACCATGTCTGCTCTCCGCTCCTGGCTTGACCCTTGGCTTGTCTGAGCCCGTCTGCTGTCCGCTCCTGGCTTGACCCTTGGCTTGTCTGACCATGTCTGCTCTCCGCTCCTGGCTTGACCCTTGGCTTGTCTGACCACGTCTGATCTCCACTCCGGCTTGACCCTTGGCTTGTCTGATCATGTCTGATCTCCGCTACCGGCTTGACCCTTAGCTTGTCTGACCACATCTGAGCTTCTCTCCTGCTTGAATCCTTGGCTGCGCTTGACCTCTGTCGTGTTCACTGTTTCCCTGCTTGGTATCCTGCTGGTCCTGCTGGCCTGGGTTTTTCTAACGGTTCCTAGGTACTCCTATCCTGGTTGCACCTCGGCTCAACCGGGGTGGAACAATCTGCTTTCGAGACCAGCACCTTTAACCAGTTTCGGCTGCAGCAAGGGAGTACCTGGCATGCCGTCACCACTCACAAGCTCCTCACTCTAGCATCGCACGCTAGCACCTTAAACCAGAGCCAGCACCACACGGCTCCCTACCGTCATGTGCATGACAACCAATAGGATTTGGTGACCATAGTAAGGTAAGTGTTTGTGTGTGGGAGGGGGGCGGTACTATTAGGAAGTGTTAGTTCTCCTTTAAGAGCTCCATAAGCATAGTCTGCACCATGTTTCTGGTGATATTCTCTGGAAGATCTCTTATGTGAATATTATTTTTTCTGGAACTGTTACTGAGGTCCTTGGACTGTCCTTCCAGATTACACACCTTCTTTCAGAATTATGCTGAAAAATCAATCTTTTAATTGATTATACATTTCTATTATGCCGTCATCTTTATTCTCGGGCTTGTTAGTCCCAGGCATTTTTCTAAGGATTTTCTAATTTTATTATCGTTCTTATCAAGTTCATTAGCCCTTAAGGACCAATGATGCGCCTGAACCGTCACAGATTTTTGTCCTTTAAAGACCAATAATGGTCCTGGTACGTCATGGGTAAACTGATTGCAGCTGATCTCAGGGCATGCTGCAGTGGCATAACAATAGGGGTCACATTTGCAACCGGGCCCATCACTCCAGGGGCCTGGCCGCCCCCTGCAACCCCCGTCCCATCCAGCGCCCGCAACATGCTGAGGTCTGTGCCTTCTTCAGCACAGATTTCTAACAGCTGAGCTCCTTCTCCGGCACTCTAGTAATGCAGAGCACTGGGAAATGACATCATGCATTACAGAAGAGAGGACCACGCAGGAGCTCCAGCTGTACAGAGGTCTGTGCAGAAGGAGGCACACAACTGGACCACCAGGGAGGTAGGAGACGGACACTGGGTGGTCAATAGGGGCAATGTGGAGGTGGAGATTGGGAACAATGTGGAAATTGGGGGCTATGTGGAGGCAATGTGGATATACGTATATACACACCACACAGTCTGATCTCCTAAAAGGGGGACACCAGGGTGGGAATGAGGGACATAGGGATTTATACCTTAAAAGGACAGTACCCCCTAAAATGGGAAATTTGGGAGGTATGAACAACCATTTATACCATTTCGCCAGTCCGTACTAAAAATGAATGAAACTGAGCACAAATTATGACAGAAAAACCTATAAAAAGTTTAATTTTTTCTTCATTTTTTTCCAATTTTTTTTTATTATCACATGAAATGGTGGATTATACATATAAATGCGGATTTACACTCCACTGGGCCCTAGGCAAGGTACCAATTTGGGGCCCCCCTCCCCCAAGATAGTAGCCCCCCCATACCATGAACTAGATAGATAAGATATTAAAATGCTAGCCTTATTAGTAACTTATACTGATTGTAATACAATATTCAATCTCTTAATACTGTAGTTTTTGTAGTATGCTAGTGTCAAGCTCTCCTATTATCTACCCACCCCTTTCACTTTTTGTGGTAGAAGGGTTAGGGATTTTACAATTACAAATGTCGCCTTTCTGTGTGAGAGCAGGCTGCAGTTTGGGCTTCATGTGTGCCAGTGCTACACATAGTTGTGTTGCACGTTCTTCACATCTTCAGGATTGCAATTTGCTTTGTTTTTTAGCCCTACTGACATAAATCATTTATTTCAGTAGGGCTAAAAATGAGTAAGGTGGTTTGATTTGTAATTGTAAAAGCCCTGAGCAGACTGGGACTCACAGTCCCAATACTATACATTGACATGGCTCAATTTGCTAATCAAGTCGTATATAGACACGTCTGTGGCTGCCTGCAGATTTAGAAGAACTGAAAAAGTACTCTACTGTACAGAATGTTGCTTCAGGGTCAGCACTCAGCTCATGATCATTGATGATCTGCTGGGCATAGTAGGCCTGGCCGCCTGGGCCCATACCATGTGCGCTTGGCCGTCTGCACCCAAACCCTGCTGCCACAAGCCGCAGGCTGGTGGGAGTGTGACCATCAGCGTGCTCATGTGCTGTGTAGCCAGCGTAAAGTAACCTTTACCTCCCCCATTACCCCATATACGCATGTGCCACAGCCACTGTGCCTGCCATGACTCAAATCCTGACACATGTGTGCGGCTGACAATGACGTGCAGGCATGAGATGCGGTGACATCTTCATCATCATGGTACCGTACTGCCACTGAGAGTGAGCACTGAGCTCAGCGGAGCACCTATTAGGTTTCCACCAGGCTCCCGGACTCATTTGACCTGGCAGCCAGGCCCAAAGAGAGTCAGTGGCAGTGCACTGAGTGCGGCGGCATAATGAACTTAGGGGGAACTGGGAGGGACTTGGGTAGCACTGAAATCAACCAGAAGAATAATGTTTTCTGGCCCCCCTCATGTGATCAGGCCCTAGGCAGGCGCCTTGTGCACCTTGCCTGTCTTCCGGCTCTGAGAACGGACACCTACTAATAATACCACACACACACACACACACACACACTTACTGAACTATGAACAGAAAATCCTATTGGACAGAAAATTCAATGCGTTTTTGCCCTTGTGCCTTTGTTTAATAGATAACACCTTCAGTCAGTCCCGGATGTCATTCCATGGAGCCAGACATGACAGTTGCTGGTATTTTTTTTCAGACTGAAGCAGACAGAGTGCATGAGCGTGCTTAACCCTGTAAGGACAAGAGGGGTGTACGGCGAAGTGCAAAGCAATGAACTACCATACCTCCCAAACTTTTCAAATGGCCAAACAGGGACAATTTTGTTTTAGTTGGTGTTACTGTGGGCATGGCTGTTGGGTTGGGCATTACCGAGAATATTTAGGTTATTTCATTACCTACTGACACCTCTTTGTGTAACGGAATAATTGATTTAGAGGAGGACCAAAGTATTTTATATATAGACTAATTTATAAACACATGCATTGAGGTTTATATAAACATTTTGTTATTGTGATACACTTATATACACACCACACAGTCTGACCTCCTAAAAAGAGGGACACCAGGGTGGGAAAGAGGGACAGAGGGATTTGTGTCTCAAAGAGGGACTGTCCCTTCTAAATAGGGACACTTGAGGGGTATGCATTGCACATCCCTCTGATACATAAAGAGTTAAGATTATCACGTGCAATGAACAGAGTTTGCGGTTGTGTGGTCCTTCTATTAACGTTCATGTCCACCTCTGTGAAGATGACATTCAGGACTGAAGGAAGATGTTATCTGATACACAATAAGTGGAGGTGCAGGGGTAGCCCACACCACTGGAATAGTATAAGGACATTATGTCCAACCTTCAGCTGTATGTCTTACTAGACTGAATTTGGGGATCCTTCTGCCCTGAGCTCTCATGGAGTACAACCAGTGCTCCAATAATAATCTAAATCCACCATGGAAAGAAACATGTATATGGAGCTTGGCACTGGTCTCTAGTGTTGAGCGAGCATGCTCGGCCGATGCTCGGATCGGCTCGAGCATCGCTCTGCTTGGCACATGGCGGTACTCGTACGAGTACCGCATGTGCTCGCCCGCCATGTTCGGGTCTCCTCCCCGCACGTTTTGCGGCTGCTGCGCAGCCAATAAACGTGCAGGGAGGCTCTGACATCGGTGTAATGCCAGCAGCCATGTTGGCTGCTGGCATTACACTGATTGGCTGGCCAGAACCCGTGGTCAGGTGCTGTATAGCACCTGACCATCGAGTTCGGCTCAGTCTGAGCCAGGGAGAGCTGAGGATAGGAAGGGAAAGGCAGTGTAGGGAGGAAAAAAAAAAATTGTGACAAAAAAGAACCAAAAGTCCTTTTTAGGACTACTGTGTGTGGGGGCAGCAGGTTATATTGTGTGTGGGGGGAAAAAAACAAAAAAAAAAAAAAAAAAAAAATTCTGTTTAGTGTGCAAAGTTGCAGATTAGAGCACATTCTGTTTAGTGTGCACAGTTGCAGATTAGAGCACATTCTGTTTAGTGTGCAAAGTTGCAGATTAGAGCACATTCTGTTTAGTGTGCAAAGTTGCAGATTAGAGCACATTCTGTTTAGTGTGCAAAGTTGCAGATTAGAGCACATTCTGTTAAGTCTTCAAACTAAAATATCAAAGTCACGTATTCCATTCAGTGTGCTTCGCCGCAGTTTAGCAGCACATTCTGTGTACTGTGCAGAGTTGCAGAATAGGAAGAAATACTGTTAAGTCTTCAAACTAAAATATCAAAGTCACATATTCCATTCAGTGTGCTTCGCCGCAGTTTAGCAGCACATTCTGTGTACTGTGCAGAGTTGCAGAATAGGAAGAAATACTGTTAAGTCTTCAAACTAAAATATCAAAGTCACATATTCCATTCAGTGTGCTTCGCCGCAGTTTAGCAGCCTATTCTGTGTACTGTGCAGAGTTGCAGAATAGGAAGAAATACTGTTAAGTCTTCAAACTAAAATATCAAAGTCACATATTCCATTCAGTGTGTTTCACCGCCGTTTAGCAGCCTATTCTGTGTACTGTGCAGAGTTGCAGAATAATAAGAAATACTGTTAAGTTTTCAAACTCAAATATTAAAGTCACATATTCCATTCAGTGTGTTTCACCGCAGTTTAGCAGCCTTTTCTGTGTACTCTGCAGAGTTGCAGAATAATAAGAAATACTGTTAAGTTTTCAAACTCAAATATTAAAGTCACATATTCCATTCAGTGTGTTTCACCGCAGTTTAGCAGCCTATTCTGTGTACTCTGTACAGTTGCAGAATAATAAGAAATACTGTTAAGTTTTCAAACTCAAATATTAAACTCACATATTCCATTCAGTGTGTTTCACCGCCGTTTAACAGCCTATTCTGTGTACTCTGTACAGTTGCAGAATAATAAGAAATACTGTTAAGTTTTCAAACTCAAATATTAAAGTCACATATTCCATTCAGTGTGTTTCACCGCCGTTTAACAGCCTATTCTGTGTACTCTGTACAGTTGCAGAATAATAAGAAATACTGTTAAGTTTTCAAACTCAAATATTAAAGTCACATATTCCATTCAGTGTGTTTCACCGCCGTTTAACAGCCTATTCTGTGTACTCTGTACAGTTGCAGAATAATAAGAAATACTGTTAAGTTTTCAAACTCAAATATTAAAGTCACATATTCCATTCAGTGTGTTTCACCGCCGTTTAACAGCCTATTCTGTGTACTCTGTACAGTTGCAGAATAATAAGAAATACTGTTAAGTTTTCAAACTCAAATATTAAACTCACATATTCCATTCAGTGTGTTTCACCGCAGTTTAGCAGCCTATTCTGTGTACTCTGTACAGTTGCAGAATAATAAGAAATACTGTTAAGTTTTCAAACTCAAATATTAAAGTCACATATTCCATTCAGTGTGTTTCACCGCCGTTTAACAGCCTATTCTGTGTACTCTGTACAGTTGCAGAATAATAAGAAATACTGTTAAGTTTTCAAACTCAAATATTAAAGTCACATATTCCATTCAGTGTGTTTCACCGCCGTTTAACAGCCTATTCTGTGTACTCTGTACAGTTGCAGAATAATAAGAAATACTGTTAAGTTTTCAAACTCAAATATTAAACTCACATATTCCATTCAGTGTGTTTCACCGCAGTTTAGCAGCCTATTCTGTGTACTCTGCAGAGTTGCAGAATAATAAGAAATACTGTTAAGTTTTCAAACTCAAATATTAAACTCACATATTCCATTCAGTGTGTTTCACCGCAGTTTAGCAGCCTATTCTGTGTACTCTGTACAGTTGCAGAATAATAAGAAATACTGTTAAGTTTTCAAACTCAAATATTAAAGTCACATATTCCATTCAGTGTGTTTCACCGCCGTTTAACAGCCTATTCTGTGTACTCTGTACAGTTGCAGAATAATAAGAAATACTGTTAAGTTTTCAAACTCAAATATTAAAGTCACATATTCCATTCAGTGTGTTTCACCGCCGTTTAACAGCCTATTCTGTGTACTCTGTACAGTTGCAGAATAATAAGAAATACTGTTAAGTTTTCAAACTCAAATATTAAACTCACATATTCCATTCAGTGTGTTTCACCGCCGTTTAACAGCCTATTCTGTGTACTCTGTACAGTTGCAGAATAATAAGAAATACTGTTAAGTTTTCAAACTCAAATATTAAAGTCACATATTCCATTCAGTGTGTTTCACCGCCGTTTAACAGCCTATTCTGTGTACTCTGTACAGTTGCAGAATAATAAGAAATACTGTTAAGTTTTCAAACTCAAATATTAAAGTCACATATTCCATTCAGTGTGTTTCACCGCCGTTTAACAGCCTATTCTGTGTACTCTGTACAGTTGCAGAATAATAAGAAATACTGTTAAGTTTTCAAACTCAAATATTAAACTCACATATTCCATTCAGTGTGTTTCACCGCAGTTTAGCAGCCTATTCTGTGTACTCTGTACAGTTGCAGAATAATAAGAAATACTGTTAAGTTTTCAAACTCAAATATTAAAGTCACATATTCCATTCAGTGTGTTTCACCGCCGTTTAACAGCCTATTCTGTGTACTCTGTACAGTTGCAGAATAATAAGAAATACTGTTAAGTTTTCAAACTCAAATATTAAAGTCACATATTCCATTCAGTGTTTTTCACCGCCGTTTAACAGCCTATTCTGTGTACTCTGTACAGTTGCAGAATAATAAGAAATACTGTTAAGTTTTCAAACTCAAATATTAAACTCACATATTCCATTCAGTGTGTTTCACCGCAGTTTAGCAGCCTATTCTGTGTACTCTGCAGAGTTGCAGAATAATAAGAAATACTGTTAAGTTTTCAAACTCAAATATTAAACTCACATATTCCATTCAGTGTGTTTCACCGCAGTTTAGCAGCCTATTCTGTGTACTCTGCAGAGTTGCAGAATAATAAGAAATACTGTTAAGTTTTCAAACTCAAATATTAAACTCACATATTCTGTGTAAGATGAAGAAGGCGGGTAAAAAGGGACGGGGAAGTGGACGTGATCCTGAAAGTTCAGGGCGCGGGTCAGGACGCGGAGAAACTGTGCCTGGTGCCAGAGCACAAGAAAGAAAGACATCCACCATACCTAGCTTCATGTGTAATTTTACAGGGCGTCGCAGGACATCACTCTCGAGGTCCGACCACTGCGAACAGGTGGTCGGTTGGATGACAGCTGATACTGCTTCCAGTCGGTTAAGCACCACCCTGTCTTCCACCAAGTCCACTCTCAGTAGCCAAGAGTCTGGTCAACATAATCCTCACTCTGATCATCCTTCCTCCCACCATACACGGTCTGGTCAAAGAAGTGATCCCACACTGGGATATAGTGAGGAGCTCGTCTCATCACCAATCCTTCATTTGACCCTCTCTCCAAGCACGCTTGCAGAGGAACATGACATCTTGTGCCCTGATTCACAACCTCTAGAGGCTACCCAATCTCAAGAAGATGACAGATGTGAACGGCATTTAAGGTCAAAGGAAGTAGTGGATGATGATGATGATGATGAGACACAGTTGCCATTAAATCAACCACTATTTCCGTCTCAAGACCTTGTTGAGGAGAATGTTATACAGTTGTCAATGACTGAGTATGTGGTGGGATCAAGACTTGAGGAGGATGATCAGAGTGAGGAAGTGGAGGAGGACTTGGTGGACGATGAGGTGACTGACCCCACCTGGGAAGGTGTAGAGCCGAGCGATGACAGCAGTCCTGAGGGTGAGCCATCTGCAGCACCGCAACAGGCTGGAAGAGGCAGTGGTGTGGCTACAGAAAGAAGGCGGACCGCACCAAACCGGCCCGCAAATGTTCCACGGAGCACCCCCTTGCGTAAATCTACCTTGCCAAGGGGTAGGTGTTCCGCGGTATGGCGTTTTTTTAAGGAAAGTGCGGACGACAAAAGAATTGTAGTTTGCAACCTGTGCCACACCAGAATGAGCCGAGGCATGAACACTAGAAACCTCACCACCACCAGCATGATCCGACACATGGCATCCAAGCACCGTAGTAAGTGGGAGGAACGCCTGGATCGCCCATCTGTGTCTGCAGGCCACACCACTGCCTCCTCTTCCCCTGTTTTCGGTGCCGGCCAATCGCCTGTCGAAGGCGCAGGCCCGCATACCTCCCGCCCTGCACCTGTAGCATCTGAAGCACCATCAGCGACCACATCCACTTCCCTGTCCCAGCACAGCGTCCAAATGTCGTTACCCCAGGCATTTGAGCGCAAGAGAAAGTACCCAGCCACCCACCCACAGGCCATAGCACTAACCTCACACCTTTCAAAATTACTGGCCATCGAAATGCTGCCATTTAGGCTTGTGGACACTGAGTCCTTCCGCAGCCTGATGGCAGCAGCTGTCCCTCGGTACGCGGTCCCCAGCCGCCACTACTTTTCCCGGTGTGCCATCCCCGCATTACACCACCATGTGTCCCGTAACATCACCCGTGCCCTGACCAACGCAGTTACTGGGAAGGTCCACTTAACGACTGACACATGGACAAGTGCTTGTGGCCAGGGACGCTACATTTCCCTGACGGCACACTGGGTGAATGTCGTGGAGGCTGGGAGCGACTCGGACCCTGGGATGGCACGGGTGCTACCCACGCCGAGGATTGCGGGCCCTACCTCCATCAGGGTTTCCACCAGCACCTACGTTATTGGCTCCTCCTCCTCCGTTTCCACCTCCGAATTCTCTACACACAGCGCCACTCCCCCATCAGCCAGTAGCTGGAAGCAGTGTAGCACTGCAGTGGGGAAGCGTCAACAGGCCGTGCTGAAGCTGATCTGCCTTGGGGACAAACAGCACACAGCCTCAGAGCTGTTGCAGGGGATTAGTCACCAGACCGAGCAGTGGCTCTCGCCACTCAACCTGCAACCAGGCATGGTTGTGTGTGATAATGGGCGTAACTTGGTGGCGGCTTTGGAGCTCGGCAAGCTCACACACGTACCATGCCTAGCGCATGTATTTAATTTAGTGGTGCAGCGATTTCTAAAAACCTACCCCAATGTGCATGATCTCTTGACCAAGGTGCGCCGCGTGTGTGCACATTTCCGTAAGTCATCAACAGCTTCAGCCGGCCTGTTGAAGCTGCAGCAGCGCTTACAATTGCCAGCTCACCGGCTGCTGTGTGACGTGAGCACGCGCTGGAACTCCACCTTCCACATGTTGGCCCGGCTTTGTGAGCAGCAGAGGGCAGTAGTGGAGTACCAGCTGTTACACGGTCGTCGCCTCTCCGTTCAACTTCCTGTAATCAGAAGTGAGGAGTGGGAATGGATGTCAGACCTCTGTGAGGTTTTACGCAATTTTGAGGAATCGACACAGATGGTGAGCGGCGATAACGCTATTATCAGTGTAACCATCCCACTTCTGTGTCTACTGAAACGCTCGCTGCTCACAATTAAAACCGACGCTTTGCATGTGGAAGAGGTGGAAA
Source organism: Rhinophrynus dorsalis (assembly GCA_037306005.1). Classification (NCBI taxonomy): domain Eukaryota; kingdom Metazoa; phylum Chordata; class Amphibia; order Anura; family Rhinophrynidae; genus Rhinophrynus; species Rhinophrynus dorsalis. The sequence goes on along the minus strand of CM074722.1, from coordinate 441,805,652 downwards.
TGGGGGAGGAAGAGCTTACACAAGGTGATAGCCAGAGCACCCTCACTTCGTCTTCTCAGCGACAATTGGAGGAGGCGGAGGAGGAGGAGGAGGAAGACACGGTTGCCTCCGCTACAGAGGGTAGCCATGGAACTTTAGTTCCATCTCTTCAGCGTGGGTGGGCAGAAGAGGAGGAAGAGGATGAGGATATTGAGAGTCATCCTCCTGGTGAGGACAGCGAAATCTTGACTGTTGGTACTCTGGCACACATGGCTGACTTTATGTTAGGCTGCCTTTCCCGTGACCCACGCGTTGTACGCATTTTAGACAACACGGATTACTGGGTGTTCACCCTTCTGGACCCCCGCTACAAAGAGAATTTCTCATCTCTCATTCCTCCGGTGGAGAGGACAAGCAAAATGTTGCAATACCAGAAGGTTCTTGTCGAAAAATTGCTCCAAAATTTTCCATCTGACAACGCTGGCGGCAGAGTACGTGCTACCTTGGCCAACCGAGAAGGGGAGAAAAGGGGAGCACACAGCAGTTCCGAGAAAGGCAGGGCAACACTCTCCAAGGCGTGGGACACCTTCATGACACCCCGCCAGCACCCTCACCCTGATGCGCAGCCTAGTGTCACAAGGAGGGAAAAGTTTTGGAAGATGGTGAAGGAGTACGTAGCAGACCGTGTCAGCGTCCTCAATGATCCCTCTGTGCCTTACAACTACTGGGTGTCCAAGCTGGACACGTGGTATGAACTGGCACTCTACGCCTTGGAGGTGCTGGCCTGCCCTGCCGCCAGCGTTCTGTCTGAGCGGGTATTTAGTGCTGCTGGTGGCATCATAACAGATAAGCGTATCCGCCTTTCCACCGACAATGCTGATAGGTTGACACTTATAAAAATGAACAAGGCCTGGATTTCCCCTGACTTCTCCACTCCACTGGAGGAAAGCCCCGGGGGAACATAAACTCACTTTATATATGTTATTTACAATGATGTGAATACTCTGTATTCCCATTCACCCCTTCCACCCAAAAAACGGGTATATGGTTGACTCTTAATCTTCTCATCCTCCTCCTCCTCTTCCATATGCCCTGGGATATAATTTTTATATAGGGCCAGCTCACCAGCGGGCCCTGTGATATAATTTTTATATAGGGCCAGCTCACCAGCGGGCCCTGTTTGACAATTTTTGTATAGGTCAGCTCACCAGCGGGCCTTCTCATATAATGTTTTATTGGGTCAGCTCTCTAGCGGGCCCTCTCATATAATGTTTTATAGCATCAGCTCACTAGCGGACCTTCGCATATAATGTTTAGGATGGTCAGCTCTGCAGCAGACCCTCACCCATAATGTTTTAGATGGTCGGCTCAGCGCACGTTTCCCTCTTAATCATGGCCTCAGTTCAATAAAATCAAGGAAATTTTTGGGAGAATTTGCCTCTGTGCACGTTTCCCTCTTAATCATGGCCTCAGTTCTGAAAATCAAGGAAATTTTTGGGAGAATTTGCCTCTGCGCACGTTTCCCTCTTAATCATGGCCTCACTTCCGAAAATCAAGGAAATTTTTGGGATAATTTGCAGATGATATACAAGTAAATATACAGCAAATATTGTTTGGTAACAATTTTTCGCCTAAAGTCGTTTTTATTTTCCTTTTTGTGTGTTTTATGGTCAGTCTGTAAAAATGGCGTACTACGGGCGAAAGATCGTTCCCAGCAGCGATGTTGGAGTCCAAGATGCATCCAGACATCCTCCCTATGCTGTCCCTGAACCATTTCTGTGGTGTTTCCATCCTTTTCTGCCCTTTTCCTATGGACCAGGCACCCTCCCCTCATCAGAGCAGGGGGTGCCTGGTGTAATGCTCGAGTCCTCCCATTGACTTCAATGGGGCTCGGGTGCTCGGCCGAGCACTCGAGCCTCAGGGGGTGCTCGGTCAGAGCACCCGAACACCCGAGCATTGGGGTGCTCGCTCATCACTACTGGTCTCCCTTCCACCAGACAAAAGCCCTACTTTTGGGTCCTTACTCACTCATCCACTGCAGATGGTCCTTCTTGAGAGCAGGGCTTTTGACTGGTGGAAGGGAGACCAGCGCCATGCTCCATATACTAGTTTATTCCCCTTGAAGATCTTATCTGTTGAACTGAGACATAAAGGCAGGATTAATAGGGGCTATTAGGATTTCCTGGCCATAATAAGGTATGTTTTGTGTTATTTGGAGATATTATTTCCCCTTTAAGGCTTGTTCACCTTAAAATTGTGCATTGCCGAAGTTGTGCATGCTGTTGAGTGTATTAATCATAGGTGCTGGATTAGTGGACCTCTATTTCACCATTTGAGTGCCATAGGGATGGACACCCTCCTGGCACTTGAAGGGTTAACAGCGCACAAACTCTTGATGTAACAGGTTTCTATATTCCTATGTCTGGGAATTGTTAGGGTTGGACCCTGAGACTCGGGGTTCTACCCCAAATCGCAGGGTCTCAGACCAAATTCTATAGGTGAGAGAGTCTAATGTTACTACTCCATGATCTGTACTAATTACTAACACCAATAAATGTAATAATAAGAATGTAACTTTAAATATTACATACTTACAGATAGTATGCATAAAAAATTATTACATTTACATCCCCAAAATATAATCCAAAACTTGCTTTTTTACATTTGTATTTCATGCTATTTGTGCTGTTCATATTGAGAGATAAGACCTAAAGTCAGTTAACTGACTGGGGTTAATGACCATTGCTCTTGCGTTCAGAAAGCTTGTCATCTTAAACCTAATCCCGCACAATAAACGGGAGCCCAGAAAATGGCAGCTATGACTCCTCACTCAGAACATATATACGCCTAGATTTTAGGCCTCAGAAAAAGAGAGTTTTTACAGATACTATCATAAAGTACAGGGTATTAAAGTGGGACTAACATCTGGTAACAAACTTCCCAATTGTCCCGCTTTAGGAGGGACAGGAAGTGTTTGAGATCCAAATCCCTCTGTCCTTCTTTCCTACCCTGATTCCCTCTTTTTATGAGATCAGACTGTGTGGTGTGTACATAAGTGTATCACATTGATCCACAGCTATAAACCTCACATTAATGCTTGTTTAACTTCAGTATATGTGTTTGTAAATTAATCTGTGTAAATAAAATAATTTTACTCGCTCTAAATCATTTATTCAGTTACACAAAGAGATGTCAATAGGTCATAAAATAACCTGAACGTTCTTGGTAATGCTCCACCCACCAGCCACACTCCCAGCAACACCACCTGGAACAAAAGTGTCCCTTTTTGGCCATTTGAAATGAGTTGTATGTTGTAACAAATTACTTTGAAAGAGCTTTTAAAAATCAACTATGTTTTATATTTGTCATTCTTTTTTTAAAACTATATTTTACAAGATATATGTCAATTTGTACAAATTAGGCAGCACTAGCTGGCATTGCCTGGTCTGTCAAATACTAATATTCCACTCTCCCTCCCAGCTGCCACTTCCTACCAGAACTTTTGTAGAAACTGTAAAATAAATATAGCTAAATATCTCACAAACTATTGTTTGAAATAATTTTAAAAAACAGCTAACAAAAATGTAGGTGCTATTGAATGTGCTTCCAAAGTCACCTAATTGGTACAAAGTGACAGTTCCACTTTAACCTCTTAAGGACCGGTGCCAGGACCATCATGGGAAAACTTCCCTAAAGTACCAGTGATGGTCCTGGCACGTCATGGAATTCAGGACTCCATGCGCGGCTACACACCGTTCAGGGAGCCCTGAATTGGTTAGTGCAAGAAAAAAAAAAAAAAAGGCACCGTGGTCCGTAAGTGCCGGCCTCGGCACCGCACAGCTGGTCCTTAAGGGGTTAAATTCTCATTTTTTAACCATTGGCATAACTAGTCATTAGAGGGCCCCGGAGTAAAAAATGTTTTGGGCCCCTTAACTCAAAAATATTTTCCCAGATGCATAACTAGGAGCTATTGGTCCCTGGGGTGTATGGGTCTCCCTTGGATGCTGGGTCCTGGCACAACTGAGCCCTCTGTAACCCTGCAGTTTGTGCCCCTGTTTCATATAAAGTGATTCATGTTCTAAAAATACAGAGAGGTACCTTGTCTATGCTCGGAAGCTTCTTTCCACACACAAAGCCTGAAAGCATTCGTATAGCAGCTGTTCAAGGTCTGAGAGACAATGTGAGCACGTTCATAGCAGGAATCCACTGTTTCACAGAACAGACCTTTTATGCTGTTTTAACAAGGTGAAAAAAACATGTGTGAGGGGTTGTTTCGGGCTCACGGGAAAGACTGGAACAATTCTGGGGCAAAACATTTGCAGAATAGAAAACAAATAAATGAAAATGTGCAGTAATTTAACCCTTTGAGTGCCAGGGGGTCCAAAGCATCTCTTTTTCAAATATAAAATACATATATTATAGAGCTTCTGTTGGGAGATTATTTGTTGTTATTAACAGCTCAAGGTAATGCCTCATTTCAAGGTCTGGAGAACTTTACAGTCAACAGAAATTCTTCTTATTGAGTAATGAAACAGCACCAACTGTTGGTCACTTTTATAGCATTTATTTGATTAGAGAAAAAGAAGACAAGTTTGACCTGTAATAACTGTGGAATCAATTCTCTCCCAGCAGTGGAAGTGCCCTTGTTTGACTCAGCTGGAAACATCCTAACATTACTATAATTTTAAATGGAGGTTTAACCCCTTTAATGCTAGACTAGGGGCCCCCATAGCAATGTTATGTCTGAATTCCATTGTAGACAAATAAAAGAATGGTTGTGTGCAGTGCTACTTTTGGCTGTTTTTGTACCTATCTTGAAATGTCGGTTGTAATGTGATGGCAAGAGTCAGAAGAAGGCTTAAAGGGATAGTAATACTTCATTTTATATTTATTTTATTTTGTAAGCATTAAAAAACATGAACGATATAAGTCTTATCTCTCAAACCTTTATGGTTTGAGAGATATTTCCCCTTCCGCCCCTTTTACCTAGTATAAGCCATCTCTTCTCAGATGTGGAATGCAGTCCATAGACCAGACAGATAACAGCAGGGGACAATCTTCTTCCTAAGAGAACAATGAAAGCCCTGCCCCCCTTTTTTCAGGTTTTTCCCATATCTTAATTGAAGATTGTTCCTCTCTGCAGTCTACCTGGGCACCTCCCTTCTGATCTGGCTGAACATTGTTACATCAGTAAAAGGGGCAGGAGGGGGATACTTTGTCATTGAATTACTCTTGAACTACAACTCTGACAGAATTGAAATAACACTCTCCAAAGTCCAAATACTATGATGATTAATTAGAGCTGCTTTTATTATGAAACATTACTATCCCTTTAAAAGAGGTGTTTTTCAGACACTTTCACCAGCCGAAATTCTACTCAACTGTAATGGCATCTTGGCCTTAACTCTTTGAGTGTCAGAGGGGTATGGAATGCATTGCAAAGCAATGCATTCCATACCCCTCTGGCACTCAAAGGGTTAAAAGGAGGTTGAGACATACTAGGGATGTATTTCTGTTAATGGCCAGAGATAAGGTACCAACCTTTTTTGAATTCAAGAGCGCTGGGTATTCATCTCAATAAAATAAAAACAAAAACGAAGACGGGAGCTCATAGTGTAATATGTATAAACTAGTTGAAGAGCCCGTTACACGGGCCGCAGTGCCACTGTCAGCCGGTCGCAGGGCAGTCATGCACAGTAGAGGCTGACCACACCGCGGCTGATACAGAGCTGGACGCGCTCTGTATCAGCCTCATCACTGGCAGTCTCTACTGTGCATGACTGTGTTGTTACACACGTTTTAGCAAATTATTATATAGGATATTGTATATGTTATACAATATTATAATGTCCTCCACCTCAGCACCAGGGTACTCACAATTTTTATATCTGTTAATGACAGACAGATGGAGGATTCTTACTGCCTTCGCTCAGTGGATCTTTCTGTCTTTGCTGCTCCCCAAATAAAACAAAGCAGGAATCTGTATTCTTGATACCTCAAACAACAAAACATAGAAACAAGTGGGGGCTCATAGGTGTCTCAAAATACATGTACTCATGGGCGTCTGGAGTGGGGGGCAAGGTGGGGCACTTGCCTCCACCACACACACTTGACCCATCCACATAAACATAGGATCTGGGTGCGCTGGCATGGGGGTGATATTATGGCTGTTCTCCCCTGCCCCCTGCAAATATTTCTGTGGACTCCCAGGTACATACCTACACAATTAAAAATTGTAGTCTGTGACTTACATATGTGTTCTTGCCTGCTCTATACATCCATAACCCGCAATATGACACACAGGATCGATATACTTCTCACCGGAATCCGTATTCCTACTTTTTGTGGGTAACAACAAACTGCTTGTTATATTGTGCTCCTGATGAAAGACCATATAGTCCAGAAACGTGTTGAGCTGTTATTTTATTTAAAGTAATTAATTACTGTTTTTACATTAACCCCCAAATCTATTTATTACCTGCAAGAAATAAGGTTTACAACTTCCAGTGAGAAGTATGCCTGAGCAGGGCAGGTTATCTATAGATCCGGTCATGAATCATATATGTGAGTCACAGACTACAATTTTTGATTGTGGGGGTACATGTATTTTGAGACACCTCTGCACCCCATTTGTTTTATATTGTAATAAAATAACTGTTTTAGCTCTTATCTTTCATGACCAACATAAAATGGTTTCTGAACAGGACAGCCTACACATGTATTAACCCATTAAGTGCCAGATGGGTATGCAATGCATTGCTGCGCAATACACTGGATATCTCTCTGGCACTCAAAGGGTTAAGCTAATTATATTAAAATGTTATCAATGCTAGTTGTAAGTACATGATATTTAAAGGTGTGTCACACACTTTCATTTTTAGGGGGTAGTGTTGCTTTAAGTGCAGGAATATCTAGAGAAATGCTGGGTTTATAGTATATGAGGTCTAGTCTCAGACATAAAAGCAGGACAAATGCTTCAAGGCTGAAATGTTCTGTGCGTCCGATTGTGCAGCGAGGGCTCTGTGTGTGTGTGTGTGTGTATGTGTCACGTGTTCTATGCGTGATCCCCCCCTCCTCTGTATTCATTCCCTTCCTGCTTTGAAGATGACACTCTATAATTGGAATATTTCTCTCTCTCCCTTGTGCTGTTTTGTTTTTTTTTTTTGTCATTTCAACAGCTTGTAAACACTAATTTATAATTTATAACAGCAATAGAATAGCACCAACCTCCTATCTAATAATGTCATCATACATATATAAACTGTAAGCTCCTCTGGAACATTAAAAAATTGCATACACTGTCCCAGTCTGAGACGTTTATCTGCAATAACCATCAAGGATCACTGCACATCACCATCTTTCATCATTTGATTTCCTTGTATTGCCCCCCCTAACTAACTATGTAGTTTTGTTTTTTGTTGGGTTTTTCTGTGTTGTTTTTTTTTTGCTTCTTATAAGTCTGTCTTACTAATGCTTCAAAATTTCAGTATTCACAGCAATCATATAGAAACATACAGGAACCCGCATCCACTCTAACACAGTACAGGGAGGAACTGTTTTTCCATTAGGCAACATAGGCAATGCCCTAGAATGCAGAAATGTATGGGATGCTTAATCGTGCAGGCCACGCCCACTATGCTGAGTTGTGTGGCCAGTACAATCATAATCTATTCCTGTAATAGACTCCCATGATACTGATTTCTGGGTGTGGGTTTTATTAGTTGATATATTGTTCTAATTATCAGTTTATGTAGCAATTTAGCCTGTCTACCTACTCCATTACTGGCCTACATATTTAACCCTTTGGATGCCAGAGAGGTCACATTGCTTTTCAATCCATTGGATTCATCCATAAATGGGAACACCTCAGTCTCCTGCCACTGGAGAACTAAGAGCTGGTGTGAAAATCATGTGTTTTGTTTAATAAAGTAGATAGCGCTTAAGCATTGTGGGCAGGGTGAGGGAAGGGAGTAGGTGGAGTTTGTCTCCAAAGCAAGTGGGAAGTGGGCACAAGGGGTGGGAATTGGGTGGTCAGAGTATTTTAGGGTGACCACACGTCCCGGAATGCCTGGGACTGTCCCTTATTTGGGGGTCTGTGTCCCGCATCATGGGTCACCCCCTACTGGGACAACAAAAAGTCCCGGAATGGAGCAACACGTGCCAGTCCTGCCAGCCAATGAAATGTATTTGCTATATGGTCCATATAGCAAATACATTTCTTTGGCTCGCTGGACTGGCGCGTGCGAGAAAGCAGGTATGCTGGTGCAGCAAGTGAGACCCGTGGCTGAGGCTCCCGCTGGTGCGCCGCGCCAACCATCTTTCTGAGGCTGACACAGAGTAAGAGTTCCCACTGGGAACTCTTACTCTGTGTCCACCTCAGAAAGATGGTCAGCACTGGCGGGAGCCTAAGCCGCGGGACTAGGGTGACCACATGCCCTGGAATGGCAGAATGAAAATGTGGTCACCCTAGAGTATTTTCAGACCCTCTCCACACCAGAAAAAGAAGCTTAGTCCCCGGAGACCCAGAGGTAAACACTTAGCCTTGAGGCAAGATCTGAAGCAGGAGTATCCAGTTTCAGACTTCAAGAGCTACCAATCCAGGATTTAATGATTTCCCTGTTTGAGCAAATCAAAATGAATGAGTCAGTGATTCACTCACCTCTGCATAATCAGGGAAATCCTTAAAGGGATAGTAATACTTCATTTTAACTTTATTTTATTTTGTAGGCATTAAAAAACATGAAGAATGATATGTCTTATCTCTGAAACCTTTATGGTTTAAGAGATATTCACAAACAAAGTATCCCCCCCCGTTCAACCAGATCAGAAGGGAGATGCCCAGGTAGACTGCAGAGAGGGACAATCTTCAATTAAGATAAGGGAAAAAGCTGAAAAACTTGTCAAGGGGGGAAGGGCTTTCATTGTTTTCATACAAAGAAAATTGTCCCCTTCTGTTATCTGTACTGTCATACAACCAGACTCACATCTGAGAAGAGATGGCTTATACTAGGTAAAAGGGGCGGGAAGGGGAACTTTGCTTGTGTATATCTCATAAACCATAAAGGTTTGAGAGATAAGACTTATATCATTCTTCATGTTTTGTTAATGCCTACAAAATAAAATAAAGTTAAAACTAAGTATTACTATCCCTTTAAAGTGGAACTTGCACCCTGTGAAGACACTTGTCATTGGATATAACTATTAAAATGGTCGATAGGTTGTTAGATTTTTTTAACACAATACTTTATGAGATATTGGCTTTTAAAATTTCCCATTGATGTCATCATTTCCCTTTTCTGCAGTACAAGCTGTACCGCACAGCTCTGCAGGACGTCCCCTGTACTTTAAATCTCCTACCACCTCCCTGCCCAGTTCTTCAAGGACAGGGGCTCCTATTGTCATGAGGAAGTTGATATCAATAAGTCAAGTGTGTTCCATTTGCTCTTTTATCTAATCCCAGACTACTGGTACTCAAAGGATTAAATCTCTCCATGCTCAGATACCACACTTTGGACTCTCTTCCTCTTAGATTCCCATCTTGATAGCAACCGGAGCAAGATGGGAACCTAAGAGGGAGCAGAGTCCAGCATCTGAGTATTGAATCCCTTTGCCTTTTGACGCTCCACCTGTAAAGCATAGATGAACAGCAAGATCCCCAGCACACACACACAGCAAACCGGGCCCCACTGCCCCACCATGGCACAGAAACTCTCAGTCCGACGCTGCCTTCTCATCCCCGGCCTGCTCTAATCTCGCACAGGAGGCAGAGGGCGGAGGGAGAGCGCTGTCAATCATTGTAAATATAATCAAGGTGGCAGCGCTCTCCCTCTTGCTAGAGACAATGGATAAGGTAGATTTTTTATCATGGGGGGGTTATTAACTTTCATGGGAGATTTTATGCTTGGTGTGGGGGGTGTATAACCAAATTTAAAGGGATAGTAATACTTAAAATGTAAAAAAATACATGTTGTAGGGTTTATCCCCCTGAGTAAAACAAGGGTACTCCCACTGCTGAGAGATATTTTATTAAAAAATTATAACAGCTCAAACTTGAATTTTTTAGGTGCAATATCACAGTGGCCTGAAAATTTACAGTGGCGCTGTGGCTACACCATCCTATGGAGATTTATGGTCTACAGACCAGAGCAGTCCATAGGATGGTGTAGCAACAGTGCCACTGTAAATTTTGAGGACACTGTGATATTGCACCTAAAAAATTCAAGTGTGAGCTGTTATAATTTTTTTAATACAATATCTCTCAGCAGTGGGAGTACCCTTCTTTTACTCAGGGAGATAAACCCTACAACATATATTTTTTACATTTTAAGTATTACTATCCCTTTAAGGGGAGGGGGTCACAACTGACATTTCTGCTTTAAATTCTGACATGTTGGTGGCAATTGATGATCAAATTTGGACACACCTGATCTAGGGCTAAATGCAGGATTTCCAGAAATGATTTTCTAAAAAGTAAAATAAGCATGTCATAATAATATCTACTATGTATGTATTTTATGTAATTCTGCGTGCAAAAGAAATTTACGATCCCTGAGGACAGACTAGGAGTGAATAACCTGTGATGCTCTTGCTGTTCTTAGACTACAATCCCCAACATCCTCAGATGGCAAACAGCCACCTGAGGCTGATGGAAGTTGTAATCCAACAACAGCTGCACCATAAGGAAAAAATCTAAATCCCTGTTGATATAAAGGGTGATTTTTAACCCCTTGAATGCTAGAGAGGTCTCCAGCACATTGAGAAGCAATGCTTTGGAAACCTCTTTAGAAATGTTAAAGGTATATTGAAATCAATGGGTAATTGTTTAATTGTCCATTCAATTTGTTTTATGCAGAATTGAACCTCTTACTCATTGTTCATAAGACCCCAAGATTTTTTTGTGGTGTTTATATTATAAATTAATATATTATATTTATAGGCTAAGGGTGTTTCTACGGATGGGCTGGGAGGCGGAGTCATGCAATGAGTGTGAGTGTGGATTTTGGTGGGGCTAAGGAAGTCTAGGTGGCCTTGCCTAGGTACGTCTGAGATGGAAATCCAGCCCTTGACATACATGTACTCCAGAAGTGATGTTAAAGTTCTGTGTTTATTAAATCTGTCTCTTGTTTTGCAGCCTTAAATGTCGCTTTCTCAATGTTAACGTATGTCTCTGCTGCTCTCTACCTATCTGCTCACTACCTCACTGGTCTTTTGCCGGGCATTTTGTTCACTAACTTTGACCTGTCTCTCTCTTTCACACACAGTTGTATCTTCTTCATCTCCTTACGTTTCTCCCTTCTGCCTCTCATCCCTTACCCCCCCCCCCCCTTTTATATTTATTGTGTTGCTTAGACTTTTAACAGGGCAGAGCACCTTTTAGCCGCTGGCTTTGTGACTCACCAGTTCTGAATCCTAATTCTATGTAACCCCTTCTCTCTCTCTTTCTTGTTCTATATTCACTGTTGTGCTGCTTCGCTGTGCTTGCGCATGCCGGATCTGGCTTTGTCCATCTTCTCCTCTCATATTAATGATGCTTCAACTGGCTTCACATTCACCAGTGTATAACCTCTGCTCTTTCACTTCAAGCTTTCCCTTTCAGGGGGAATTTTCAACCCAAAGGAGGCTTTTCAAAAGCAGTCATTTAAACCACTTGGATGATAGAGAGGTATCCAATGCATTGCTTTGCAGTCTAACATCCAAGAGGTTTAATTGCCTAGAAAACAAATATTTTATCTTTCCAAAGCTACATGGTGAAGTTCACCACATCCCTTTGCTGTCAGAGGAGCCTGCAGTGCATCACAACTAGACTTCTTGCAGGATCCACTGGCAGAACAATGGCATTATCAAGTTGCACCCTTTGACTCCTTCATCTAGGCAAGATATTTCAAGCTCCAGATGTGAAGGGGTTAAAGGAGCAGGAACTGAGTTTCAGAAAGATGGAGCCTGCCTAGGTTAGATTTACAATGTTCTGAAAGTCAGTCTTGGAAGAAAGGCTCGAGGCAGTTTTATGGATCTGTCCCTGTGTGTTTATGAACTTAAAAATACGCACACTCACACACATACATAACACACACACATATAATAGGGTGACCACATGTGCCGGATTGCCCGGGACAGTCCCGGATATTAAGTGTGTGTCCCTTTTCCTGGGCAGTCCCCATCTGGGACAATGCAGAGTCCCTGAATGAAGACTCCAGAGCACAGAATTCTAAACACTAGAAGGGAAAACTGCCCATTGCCTACTGTGACAGGAAGTGATATCTCCTTTGGGCTACAAAAATGGCTTCCAGACAGAGCTCTACACTCAAGAGAAAGAAGTAAGCCTAGATAAAGACATTAATCGGGAACTGCAGTGTAATTGTATTGTAGTGTAATGTTAGTTTGAGGCTTTGGGCTTGACGTATATTATCTTGTAACCCAAAACGGGCATTACTTTCTGTCACAGCAGTCAACTGGCAGCTCTCCCTGTGGTGCACTCTTCTTTCCTCAGTGTCCCTGAAAGGCAGAACTGACCTGTGGTCATCCTAGTGCATACACAACACACACACACAAAATACACACTAGACAATACACACAATTTACACAATCCACACAAACGGCTTCACAATTCATATACATACACATACACTCATGTTCTATCAGCTCTGAAGAAAATAACAGACATTTAATTACTGATATATTCTTGTTATTGGCTCTGAATGCAATTTATAACAGTGTCAGTTAGATTGTAGCTAAGAAGAAACCTTATCTATACTTGAAATATATTTATATGGACATGTACATTAGTCACAGTCTTTATCTCCAGTTCCCTTGTCTCTCCCATGGACAGATATATCTCTGATGTGTCCCAAGTTACAAAGCGTTGGCATAACAGGAAGTGGTCAGATTGTAATATCACTTCCTGTTTCACCAAATTCACTGATGTTAACCCTCTGAGTGCCAGAGGCGTATGCAACGCATTGCAAATAAATGCATTGCGTACTCCTCTGGCACTCAAAGGGTTAATCTACTGAGTTCCACACGCCATAGGAGCAAATTGATGCAGAATTTTTATATTTTAGCTGTGATTCATGGTGCCTTAACCTAATGTGCACCAATATGTACATGTATAGTTAGGTTGATGTACTAAAGAAAAGTGGTGCTGTACTGGACCAAACCAAATGCACCATAGGGGACAAATAGCAATCCCATTTATTTAAATGTTTTAACCCTTTGAGTGCTAAAGAGGTCTCCAATGCTTTGCTTTGGAATGCATTGGAGACCTCTATAGCGTTCAAGGGTTTAAAAGCTCCATTTAAATCACTAAGTATTTTTAATATGTATTTATTCCCTATGGTACATTTGGTTTGCACAAGAATTTAATGTGTTTTTTTTCTTAGTACATTAATGTCATTGTAAAACAGAAAAAGGACGCACTCCTAATGTAATATCCTCAGTAGATCATAAAAAATGTCACCACACCGCCACCAGTTGGACATTACTCACATAAGCAGATGGTACAAAAAACACACATATATATAAACCAGCTCAGAAGTACTGGAGAATATGTAACACTGTTCCCCTGTACAGTATAGGTAAATCTTCCTCCTCTGACTCTTCTGGCTGCTCACCCAAAGATCTCCACCAACGGAGCAGGATATGTACAGAAACCAAGAAAGACATAGGGGGCACCAATAGTGCCTTATCAGACAATACTATTAATTAATGTAAACAAATGATATACACTCACATTTAGGGTGACCACATTTCCAATACTCTATTCCGGGACATGTGGTTACACTAATCTCAATATGTTGCGTACCATGCTGGCTACAAGAGGGTTAAACGGTGCTTACATGTATTTGTATTTGCTATTTTATCCAGAGACTCGCAGTTCCAATCTAACCTGAATGCTGCTATTGACAGCGGGTTCATTGACCCTCAGAATCATGGAAGCTGGAGGTCCACCTTCCCCTCCCCCAAAACTTAAACTTAACTAAAATAAAACACAGACACATTTGAAAATGGTGGTAAAAGCCGCAGCATTTTATTTGAAACAAATAATATAACTTATTCCGTTCACCAAGTAAATAACCATTTCAATAAAAACCCATCTTACCAGCCCTACCAGCCTGATAAGTTCAATTTACCATATATTATGACCGACTCCGCCCTACCAGCCAGGAGTCCCAAATAAATAATTAATTAACAGTTTACTTAAAAAACCTCCACGCTGCGCCAAACCTTAATTTTTTTTTTGATTATTTCTTTTTTATTATTATTATTATTATATTTTTTTATTTTTTTAAAGGGGGGGTGGGTGGGAGCTTGAAATACTGCACAGTCCTGTCACTGTGAGGTAAACGCTAGCCAAGCAGATATATTAATAGCATTTCTTCCCGCCTCATAGCTCACCTGGCGCAAGGTAACTAGTTTCAGCCAATAAAATTAAAAAGCGTGAATGAAATCTATAAATAGAAAACTCTTCTTCAACTTTATTTATATATTTATTATTTAAAGCTATAGTACACACAACTAATAAATACCTTCCGTTGACCAGGAATAAGGGAGGGGGACCCCAGCTCCATGCAATCCCTCCCTTATTCAGTCCGGTCTTTTTCAGGAATGCCAGCGGAGCTCAGTCTCACTTGCCTGGAGAGTGGAGACGAGTTTATTTGTGCTGTCACTGCTGCTGCATCAAGTGCCCTTCCAAACTTCCTTTCTGTCTTTCTCACTGCCGCACCGGCCGCCACTCACTCTTACAGTCACTCAAATGTCACAACTTGATGGCATGCCGGCATACATGCTCGTCACGCACCAGCCAGCCTATGACTGGGTTGGCACTGGCAGGAGAATAGGGCCCAGTTGACTAGTCTAAGTGGACAGACTGGGTGGCTTTGCTAATTGCTGCCTTCATTCTGGGACTCTTTATTGTCCCGGTGGGAGATGATTCGGGATGCGGGACACAGGGCATAATTAAGGCACAGTCCCGGACAGTAGCTGTAATGCAGGCATATCCCTCAAAACAAGGTTTCAGGCTTACAGAGATTCTTAGGCCATCTCTGCTCAGGCCCTCTGCTTATCGTCACTCCACCTAAAAAAATTAAAAAAACAAAGGCTATGTATTAAAACAGTTAGATCACTCCAATACTACACTTTTCACAGTGATCTGCACTGTATTATCAAACTTGACCGCTGCAACCCTGTTGACTGCTTAAGGGGCACATACTCCCCAAATAATCCCTCTCCCACACAAGAATTAGACAGACAACCAGGTTGGGTGAAAAAGGGCCACAGCAATTTATTAAACATTTTACAGCATAAATGATATGCCTGCATCCTGGCTCATACCAGGTAGTACGATAATGCACACATTTATCCAGAGTCTTCAGCTTCCCCCGAGCCGTTAACCAACAGGGGATGGACTAACTTCCCAAAGCCCATAAACAAAGGGCAATAATAACAGTCCATTATCCACTGGGAGGACCATAACTGCCAAAAACAGTGCTGTGACAAAAGAAGAAGAATGGATGGAGGGCTGGGCAACCTTCTAGGCCTCGCAAGGCTGCCGACAAAATGCTTCATGAAATGGTGGCAGCCCAGCATGGAGAACTATATATAAACTCACCCCTCACCCCAGTGACACCCAACCCCAGTGGGCCAAAAGATATGGGCACAAAACAAAATATTTACTAACCTGGAGATGTTCCCCGCAGTCAATCCCTCTCCCTCCCTTACAGTCATGGATAGTAGCCTTTGAGGTATATGCCTGCATAACAGCAACGACCAAATGTGAGTGTATATCTTTTGTTTACTTGATCATTTTCTCCCAGACATTTGTGTCACCGTTTTGTATTATCTGCCACTGCTACTAATATCACTCTCTTCATCTTCCATCTCTTTCTCCTGTTACTCTTTTCCCTACCAAGTCCTTGTCTCACTGCATTTAAACGTGAACATGTCCACCAAAAAAGACTTCTGTGTACCCAGAATTAAATTACACTACACACGCAGACACACAGTCACACACACAAAGAGAAAGGTCTATAAGTGCCTCTTGGTTAGTGTTGCCAGATCATCAATTTAATAAAGAACACTTATGCAAAATGCACGTTGCAGGGCTGCAGTGATTATTACTGTCCTGTAGTGTTGAGCGAGCACCCCGATGCTCGGGTGCTCGGGTGCTCTGACCGAGCACCGCCGGAGGCTCGAGTGCTCGGCCGAGCACCCGAGCCCCATTGACTTCAATGGGGCGACACGAGCATTACACCAGGCACCCCCTGCTCTGATGAGGGGAGGGTGCCTGGTCAATGCCCCCTTCATCTCCACAATGTCCCCCTTCATCTCCGCAATGCCCCCTTCATCTCCGCAATGTCCCCCTTCCACAATGTCCCCCTTCATCTCCACACTGTCCCCCTTCATCTCCGCAATGCCCCCTTCATCTCCACACTGTCCCCCTTCATCTCCACACTGTCCCCCTTCATCTCCGCAATGCCCCCTTCATCTCCGCAATGCCCCCTTCATCTCCGCAATGTCCCCCTTCCACAATGTCCCCCTTCATCTCCACACTGTCCCCCTTCATCTCCGCAATGCCCCCTTCATCTCCACAATGTCCCCCTTCATCTCCACACTGTCCCCCTTCATCTCCGCAATGCCCCCTTCATCTCCGCAATGTCCCCCTTCATCTCCACACTGTCCCCCTTCATCTCCACACTGTCCCCCTTCATCTCCGCAATGCCCCCTTCATCTCCGCAATGCCCCCGTACCTCCAGTCCCTGGTGGTCCAGCGGAGCGTCTTCAGATCTGTGCCTCCTCCGGCACAGATCCCCGCCACCTGAACATGGCGGGCGAGCACATGGCGGTACTCGACGAGTACCGCCATGTGCCGAGCAGAGCGATGCTCGAGCCGATCCGAGCATCGGCCGAGCACGCTCGCTCAACACTACTGTCCTGCACTGGCTGCCATGAATCAATGTGTTCCTTTTTAAAGAGATTATTTGGTAACACTAATCTTGGTTCCCAGTTTGTCTTTCTCTCTCTTCCTCTCTCTTTGACGTAGACACACAATATACACACACAGACATAGAGATGTACAAACGCATACATAACCACACAAATACACACACAGACACATACAAAAGCAGACATACCCATACAAATACACAGAGACATACAAATGCAGACATATATACTAACACATAAATATCCACAATGCACATAAACCACAGGCGCAAGCACACATACCTACATGCGCACACACTCACATACTTACTCTCTCACTCACAGACACATAAATACAAATAGACATCCTGCATGTAGTTCACGTACAAAGTCTCACATATACCTTATACCTCCAAACCGCTGTGTCCTGAGAGGCAAGGGAGCCTGGCACTGTGTGCACCAATGACCTGTGGCCTTCAGGAAAAAACATAGGGGCAATTCATAAAGAAAAGCTGATAAATTCTTGGGCAAACCCAACTCTCCTAAAAGGAGAACAAATATGACTGCCTTGCATTGCAATGGATCTTTAGTATTCAAGGGGTTAAAACAATATTAAAAACAATGGGCTTTTTTAATTGTCCCCTAAGGTGCAGTTGGTTTACCCCATTTTATACAGATGCCCCTTTACCCATCAGTGTGGGTTCTTCTCATAACAGCAGTGTATGCACTGGCATTTACTAAACTAAGGTGACCAGCTATCTATTTAAATAAGGGATGTTTATGAAATGTGATTCTGCAGGACTGTATAGGTATCAGTACAAAACTACAATGTGTGTGTTTTTGTCTCTACTTTAAAGAGATATGCGGTCACTTTATACTGAACAGCAATGGCTATGTAGAATTCTGTTATTTACTAAAATATGAATAAGTAATTCTGTCTACTTATTGACAAAAATTAATAAATTAACAAATAGGAGAATGGGACAATATACATGAAAAGCTACTTTTCTTGACTATTGCTCCAATCACATTGGCCCGTAGTTAAAAAGAATGATAATATAGGCCAGCTGATTAGGTATGATAGGAGCTGTAGTCCCAACAGCTGAAGAGGCATAGGTTTGCAAATATATGGCTCTCCAAATATTGGGGACCACTGCCTCCATCCTCACTAACCTGCTGTTGTAGACCATAAATGCTAGAAAGCAAAAGACAGCTTACCATTGGGTTAAGCTTTTGCATTTTGTTGCATATTCTAAGTGCTTAATAAAGTTGTGCAGTACAAAGAGGCATGCCCTACATATGTATGTTTAGCAGATTCCCTGCCATGTGCATCTATTCAAGGATGTCTACATAAAAAGAGCATCCCTAAGGGTCAATCTTTGTTCTTGTTGAGAATAGGCTGAGATAACAAACCTTTGGAGGAATTGTACTGAGAGATTAATTCTCTTTGTTTTAAGAATAGGTTTTTTAAGCAGATATGTTTAATGAAGTATATATTAAAGGGGCACTAGCACCTAAAACAACTTTAGTGATTTTGAAAGGTTTTTCAAAATCACCTATGTGTTGTATTAGCATTTTTTTAGTTAATAAAATTAGGTTTGGATTATTATTGATTCATACATTGTGAAAATGAAGGCATGCAGTGTAGGTACTTCCTGTCTTAGTCCAACATTATTTCTCTGTGAGGCCAATTTTTGCACCTGCATTAGGCTGACTAGGCCTTCCCTTTAACTGAGGACACACATGAAAAATGCATTATACAAGTCTTCTTTAATTTCAGTGCAGCCCTACAGCATGCTTATTTCAATATTAACACTTAAACTATAAAGAAAAATATGTTGTAGGGTTTATCCCCCTGAGGGAATCAAGGGTACTCCTAATACATAAAGGTGTTTTATTCAAAAGTTATTACAGCTCATACTTAGGTGCAGTATCACGTAGCCTGAAATTGAACAGCGGTGCTGTTGCTACACCATCCTATGAAGATTTGTTATCAACTGACCGGAGCTTTCCATAGTATGGTGTAGCAACAGCACCACTGTAACACTTCAGGCCACTATGATATTGCGCCTAAAAAATTCATGCTTGAGCTGCAATAACTTTTGAATAAAATACCTTTCAGCAGTGGAAGTACCCCTTTTTACTCAGGGGGATAAACACTACTATATATATATATATATATATATATATATATATATATATATATATATATATCAAACATTTCTGAGTCAGAACGCACTCCTTTATGAGTAATTGTGTTCTCTCCACACATGTTGTAAAATCCACGTTAACATAAACACTTTAAACAGACAACAATCGGCACTCTTGGATTTCTTAAAAATTAACAAGTTTTATTTTGCCAGGTCAACGTTTCGGCCCCCACTGAAGCCTTTATCAAGACCTTTTAAGAAATCCGAGAGTGTTGATTGTTCTCTGTTTAAAGTGTGTATATATATATATATATATATATATATATATATATATATATATATATAATTTTATTTTTTATTCATATGTGTCCCCAGATAATGCAGAGGCCTAGTCAGATTAACATAAATAGTTAAATTAGCAGCACAGTTAATTGGTGACTTCATACATATCTGCCATTGTGACTTTTATTAATTGTGTTTCTAGAGTTATATAGGATTGTGCAGGCTCCATCTCTGAAGAACTTATGTAACTGATCTATCAAAGATGTAGACACTAAGGGTGATGTACTAACAAGAAATGAAGACCTTTGAGGGTAAATTTACTGACAAAGTATATTTTCATTAATTCAGTTGGCTTTTTAACCCCTTAAATGCTAGAGAAGTCTCCAACGCATTGAGAACTGGGACTGTGGCTCAATGGGAATTTTTATTTGGTCCAGTTCATTTTAGTACATCAGCCTCAATGACATTTGTTCATTTGAGTGGCGAAGCGTGTGCAGTACATTGCAAAGCACTGCACACCACTCTGGTGCCCAAGGAGTTAAAATTCCCATAAATACGCTCAGAGCTATTGAAGTGGACCTGTCACTTGAAAAAGGGAAAAAAATGAAAAAAACTTTTGCCTATTATATAACAATAAAAAGTGAAATATAGGTTGTGTTTTATATATTCTTTTTTTAAAAATGCACTGTCTTTCTTTCATTTTAACTTTTAAAAAGCTGAACTTTGGATGACCTCTGTGCAGTCTGTTCTGAGGAGTCTGACATGTCGGACTCCCTAGCATGCTGTTAGTTGAACACCTGTAGTGTATACACCTGTTTCAATATAGCTCTGTGTTGAAATAGTACATGAAGTATTGGTGTTCAATCAATAGATTGTGCTGGGGACTCTGACATGTCAGGCTTCTAAGAACACAGAGGTCATCCAAAGTTCAACTTTTAAAATCTAAAATTAAAGAAAATGTAGCATGTTTGAAAAAATAAATAAATAAAAACAATGTATGATTATCATATTGTTATTTAATAGCTCGATGGTTTTCTAAGTAACAGGACCATTTTAACTTGCACTCTGGGCCATGTTCAGGAAGATAATTGGATTAATTTGTGCCATTGTATGCAACCGTAAATTCCCATTGCTTTAAATTGAGCTTTTAACCACTTGAATGCTTCGCAATATGTTGGAAACCTCTCTAGCATTCAACGGGTTAAAGTCCAATTTTAATGAATAGGAATTTGGTGCATTTCTATGTTTAACCCTTTGAGTGCCTGAGGGGTACAGAGCAATGCATTCTGTACCCCTCTGACACTCAAAGGATTACATTATGGTGAAGCTGGTTTGCTCCAGAATTGCGGCTGAATTTCCTGAATATGGACCTGTATGTGCTAAAAACAAGAATTGTACTTGGTGTGATGAACTGCAGCAAAGCCCTCCTGTGAGGTCGCAGATGGCCCCCGCAGGGCCACATTTTGACACCTGCCTCCAGACTCCATCTCTTGTCTCTTTTCTGGCTTCCTGGCTGTGGAGTTCTTAATGTCTCCTTTCTCTTTTCTTGAAGATTACAGACAGGCGGTAAAACGGCGAATGCAACAGCGGTACCAGGGCAAGCGCAACCTGATGAAATTGACCGTAAAGCGGAGCAGCGATCCTCTGTGTCAGACCTAGTGAACTCGCTAACGAGCGAAATGCTGATGGTAAGTAACACTGAGTTCACTGGCATAGACACGGGTGCCTGTTAACCTTTGCTGAGCCAAAGAGGCATACAACACAGAGGTCACCCTGACAAGACTTCCCCTATGCCAGATTTAATGCTCAATCAATAAGCATCCACTGTGCAGAGAGAAGCTGGCTTTTCTCTGGCACTGATCCACAGCAAACACATAGGAGGGGGGAATAGAAGAGAAAAAAGATGAGCAGGAGACCAGGACGAGAGAATCAAAAATAAGGAAAATATAAATGAGAGATGGGACAAGTAAACATTTAAAGGGCAGCTAACATGATAAAATGTAAAAAAAATTATGTTACAGATCAGTCTTTTAATCCTTTGAGTTCCAGAGGGGTATTCAATGCATTGCAAAGCTACTGTCATTATCCATAGGCTATTCAAACGGAGAGGCATACAGGACCTTGTGATGTACTGTGCCTGAAAAGTGCAAATCTTGCTCAAAATGGTGCATTGGAATCCAGGACCCAAAATACACCACTCCAAAGTGTCAGCTTCGCCCACTCTACTCCTGCCTTTGATCACAGTATGGAGGCAGAAGAAGGCGTTCAACCCTTAGAGTGCCAGATGGGTGTCCAGCATATGCATTGGACACTCCTCTGCCACTTAAATGGTTAAAGGGGATCTCTCAGATCTCTACAAGTAATGCTCATTAGTTAGAGCATTTAGCGAATAAGTTTAAAATGTTATTTAAAAAAAATATGTTATTTGCTCAAAAATTAAGGTTTAAAGCGTGCCCAGCACCCTACTTCCGGCTTGCCGCTCTGCCTCTGCTCCCGTTCCACTACCCAGCCTCCTCCGATGACGGAGGCTTTCTGTCTCTAAGCTGGAGCTATCTCATTGGCTAGATATCGATCTCTGCCAATGAGATCACTCCAGCATAGAGACAGAAGGCCTCCATCATCGGAGGATGCTGGGTAGTGGGACGGCAGCAGAGGCAGAGCGGCAAGCCGGAAGTAGGGTTCTGGGCACTCTTTAAACCATAATTTTTGTGCAAATAACGTTTTCTTAAAGAAAATAATAACATTTTAAACTTATTCACTAATTGCTCTAACTAATGAGCATTACTTGTAAAGATGTGAGAGATCCCAAAGATTGGAAGGGTGTACTAATATGATCCCATGCTAAAATAGTTTCAGAAATTGATGTGTGTGTACTGCTCCTGCTTACTACCTATTTGTTAAGTTCTGTATACCAAAAATGTTCCTCTTTAACCCCTTAACGACCCTTGACGGTCATAGTACGTCAAGGGTCGATTTGACTGAATGACCGATGACGTACTATGACCGTCATCGAATTCCGGGCTCCCCCCGCGGCTGCACGCCGCTCGGGGAGTCCGGAATTCAACATAGAAATTAAAAAAAATGCTCCGTTGTCATTCAGTCGCGTCCGCTCGCCGATTCCCCGGTCATTAAGGGGTTAAGTCACTTGCTGTGCTCTTTGTCACTTGCTGTGTTTACTTTCTTACTGCTCATGCAATCAGGGGGGTTCAGGGCTCTCCTGCATCATAGTTTTAATGCTGGTGGAGTGTGCACCAGTATGCACTAAATCACCCATTCATACCCTTAGGTGCTGGAACATGATTATTTAGCCAAAGTTTAAAGTAGAACTACCACCCCTTACAAACATGCTCCCAAATAATTACGCATCTGGTGACTAGCTGCTCAACTAGTGCTAGTCGCCAGAATTATTACCGTGTTAACGAGAATTATACACAGCTCCCAGACTGACAGGCAGGAAACGGTACAGACATCTTTCCATAGCGACGTCTGTGCTCCTGCGCTGTCAGTCCCAGCCGGCTCTAGGAGGCATTGCTAGGAGCCGTTCAGCTCCAAAAGGGACTGACAGCACAGACACACAGACGTCACTATGGAAAGATGTCTGTGCTGTTTCCTGCCTGTCAGTCCGGGAGCAGTGTATAATTCTCATTAACGTTGTAATCATTCTGGAGACTAGTGCTACTGAGCAGCTAGTCGCCAAATGGGTAATTATTTGGGGCCATGTTTGTAAGGGGTGGTAGTTCCGCCTTAAGAGAAGAAAATGAGCTGCCCTGGTGGATTTGTACATACCCACCATGTGAGAGTCATTTGTTTACTAGCCTTGAACTACTGTAGACCAGGGAAGTACCCTGTTTGAAACCTCAATGAGAATAATGTACCAGGACTGTGCCCTGGCCCCACAGCACCAGTGCATAGCACCAGGAATTAGGACTTTTCTAGAATCCACTTATGGCGATTTCTTGAGGATTTCCCTGCGAGACTTTGCAAGGCAGAGTGGTGCACCTAATCATTAAAAAATATCCACAGGGTACTTATCTTTCGCTGTTTCTTGGAGTATGTCACCCTAGGTCTTTTTGTTTTATTGTCTTTAAGCTACACGGCCCTACAGGCAGCTAATAACAAGTTTTGATTTGACTACCTAGCAGAAAAGTGTCCCTGGAATTGGTTTTGAAATTACATCAAAACATGAAGAGATGATTAAGAGAGTAAAGTAGAAATGAGATGGGAATTGAGGAGAGAATGAAACTTAGGCTTTATTAACCCCTTCACATCTGGTGACGTACCCGGACCGTCACGCTGGTCTGGCAGTTAAGGACCAGTGACGGTCCTGGTACGTCACGTACTATTACTATTACCTGCAGGGGCGCGGCGAGTAATACCGGGGACTGAATTTGATCGCTCCAAGACCGGAGCAATCTCTTTCAGTCCCTCAGTTCGGCGTGCCACCCCACGTGATCAGTCAAGTGGGGTGGCACGCCGAAATTCCCTATCGGGTACTTAAAGGACCACACACCCCATGACCGATGGTCGTTAAGGGGTTAAGAAACCTAAACAGGAGTAATTCTGAGGCATAGTATACAAAGAAAATAGTCTGTCAATTTAGCCCAAGATTACTATTTGTGAAGGCTTTTTGATTTTATTTAGTATATACGTCATAGGAAGGGCTCATTCTCATACTCCAATAGGATGCGCGATGCTAATTTTGTATTGTCCATCGGACTTGGAGTGATTGTATTTAGACTTTTGTTGAAAGTGGTCACTTTCTTCTTTTTTTTTTTTTTATAAACTTTTTATTGAAATTTTTAAAAAAACAAATACAAGCATATTTGCAAAATGAGAACAGGAGACATCATAAAGAATGATTAGTATGATAAGAACCCAACACCAGTGTGTTAGGTATACAACATGAAGATCCCTTCCCATAATAGCAGCGGGAGACTGCCATTTAGGACAAGAGGAAACTGGGGTAAGGCCAATGCAGTGAGCTACTAAGGGGGTCATGTAAACCCTATGCAATAACCTATAAGAAAGGTCATGAAAATAGGCAGATGGGGAACATCGCAATCTGCGCAAAAAGCTGGATTCCAACATGTTTACCGTTAGCATGGGTATATCTGCCAACCAGCCGGAGGAGCCTAAAGGATTTGATTCCCTGTGAGCCATGGAAAAGATAGTTCTATAAATACGGGAAGTTTTTAACGATATGTACGAAAGTTTTTTAATTAAGCAATCTAACGGGTTGTCTGTAAGTTGGGGGGATAAAATTGGTAGAAGAAACTGTACATAATGTTTAGCCTGTAAGAAAGCAAAGAGATGGCTGGAAGGCAGAGGCAGAGTATATTTCGATTACAGATATCTGTTGAGTTAAGGGATCTAGTAGTTGACCCACCATTGTTAAGGTCATGATTAAGAGCATTTAGCGCGAAATGCGTGGACTATGTAGCTTTTGCACTGTATGAGATATGAGACTTCACCTCTACTGTCCGTATGATATTGTTTGCATTTTAATGATTTTGATAATAAAGGAAATATAATTTTTATTTGCTATTACTTCATTTCTCGTTGGACTGGTGCAGCCTTTATCTACTATTGTATGTTCTTAAGCGTATAAGAAGAATACCCCAGCGAGCACATTCCATGAGGAGATTAAGTGTTAAGCCTGCCAACCTTTATTGACACAAGAAGCCGTTGGAGACTCTTTGTAGCACCGATGGTTTGTTTGTTTATACCCAGAGAGGCCCAGTGAAGAAACCGAGCGTCAGCTAACCCCCATTGAAAGGAGGAGTTGCGAGTGAAAGGTAGAAAGACTGAAACAACGCGATTTGAAAAGATGATATCTAATGTATTACCAGCCCTTCACAGTAGATGCCAGCAGAGGATTTTCTGCACAGCGAGGGGGAAGAGTGAACAAAGGAGCATGGAGAATATAAGGAAGGCTAAGAGTTGGACAAAAACACTGGTCTCTATCAGAGTCAGTATAAACCGTGGTGCCATCCAGATAGTCCTTCGCATACTGAAGAAGGCATGCTACATTATCCTATATAATAATTCGCTAGGATGTTTGTCACGATGCAGTAAAGAGCAGTAGAGACTGTCCGCGTTCGTTTGGTCAGTCTCTAGGGAGGCAAGGGAGCATGATTGCATCGCGTGGAGCAGTGGGGTAGCGGCCTCTTAACCCTTTGAGCGCCGGAGGGGTAAGCAACGCATTGCAAAGCAATACATTGTGTGCCCCTCCGGCACTCAAAGGGTTAACATTAACTGGACTTTGGCCCGTGTACACGGGCTTTTACACTAGCAGAACCATAAATGCAGAAAATGAAACCCCCCAAACCGTTTAGGCTGAGTCAGTTTGGCCAGACTCATCTTAGGGAGATTGCCACCCCAGATGAATCCTTGAAAGCGGTGATTAAGTGACTAAATGTCCAGCGCTGAGAGATATAATGGGAGCATATGTAGTAAATATAAGATGCGTGGAAAGACTATCATTTTAATTAAATTAATGCGACCAATTAATGTGAGCGGTAAAGCCTTCCAAGCAAGAAAGTCGGCATGTCGCTCTTTTTCTTAACCAGCTATTAGCTTTGATAAAGGAGTGTTCACCTTGAAACGTGTAAGCAGGCTATTACTGTACATTTACTAAAGCTTTTTAAACATTTGTTCTTTTGGAGCATCTGACCCAGTGACCACAGATGCCCTAACAGAGACATGATATTTTCTCCTTATGAATGATTGTCACTAGGTTGGTTTACTCCCCTGCTGACCATCGTTACACGTAAGTGCAATTTCTGCTTCTATTATTGATACATTTGTAATGATATAACATTATTTGGTGCCCCGTTTTGTTTCCAATATATGATTGATGTCGTCTTGGGAGGATGTGATACGGAGGAGCTGTTTTATTGATCCAGCTATGAGACATTGCTGTATAATGTAGTTGAGGCAGTATAAATAGCTCAGAGGCGTTTTTGCTGTTGGCCATGTATTTGTTTTTCAGCCATTATCTTTGCTGTCCTTCCAACATATGAAATGGACAAAGAGGGACACTTTTATTTTAAAGGGATAGTAATGTTTCACAAAAACAGCAGCTCCAATTAATCATCATAGTATTTGAGCCACAGAGAGTGTTATTTCAATACTGTCAGAGTTGTGGTTCAAGAGTAATTGAAGGATAAAGTTCCCCTCCTGCCCCTTTTACCTAGTGTAAGCCATCTCTTCTCAGATGTGGAATGCAGTCCATAGACCAGACAGATAACAGCAGGGGACAATCTTCTTCCTCTTTGAACAATGAAAGCCCTGTCCCCCTTGACAAGTTTTTCAGGTTTTTCCCTTATATTAATTGAAGATTGTCCATTTCTGCAATCTACCTGGACACTGCCCTTCTGCTGTGGCTGAGCACTGTTACATCAGTAAAAGGAGCAGGAGGGGGATACTTTGTCATTGAATTACTCTTGAACTACAACTCTGACAGAACTGAAATAACACTCTCCAAGGTCCAAATACTATGATGATTAATTAGAGCTGCTTTTATTATGAAATATTACTATCCCTTTAAGTGGTTTTGCTGGGGGTATGACTGGTGAAAGGGGCTTTACTTTTAATTTTTAGTTTACTTTATGACCTACCGAGTATTGCCAGCTCCTTATTTAAATGACTACATGATATAGAACAAGACCAAAATATTTTATTTACACAGACTAATTTGTAAACACATACTGATATTTATACAAATATTAATGTGAGTTTTATTGCTGTAGAGCATTGTGATACATTTATGTACACACCAAACAGTCTGATCTCCTAAAAAGAGGGACACAATGGTGGGAAAGAGGGACAGAAGGAATTGGTTCCCAGAGAGGGACTGTCCCGACTAAAGAGGGACATTTGGGACATATGTCCGTGTGGGGTAATACTGGCGGAGAAGCAACAATCAGATATTTCTGCACTAATTGCGCCCCCTTTTTTCTCTTTTTTATTTTTACACATTTTAATGGGGTTTTAAACCCTTGAATGTTGGAAAGACCTAATTGAAATCATTTTGGCTTCAGACTTGCACCTATTTATGTTTCTGAAGATGTCTTTGTTCACTGTTCACCTGGTGGTATTAATAAAGTGTTTTCAACACTGCAATAACCTCACAACTATAGCACAGTGGACATTTAAAAGAAAACCATAGCTACGGGAATAAGTGGCACTTAATATGTTTAACAGAAGCACTTGTCTAGGTACTGTAGGCGTCCATCATACATCAGTCAGTTATACTTATGTATATATTTTTTGCATAGTATCTGCAGGTGCCTGTATTTTCTGTTCATCATTTTAGACCTCTATTTAGATTTATTCTCCACACAGTAAACAGTGGATTTTATTAGTCTAAATGAGATTAGACATAGACCGGGAGCCCCTCCCAAGATTTGAATGGGACACAAGATTGTTCTCAAGGTAGTCACATGTCCCTGTTCAGATGTAGTCTACAGCACAGTTCAGGGTTCAGTTCTGGGCCCGGTGCTTTTTAATTTGTTTATTAATGATCTTCTAGTTGGTATTTAAAGTTGTGTCTGGATCTTTGCTGATGACATTAAACTGTGAATGGCAATACATACAGAACAAGATGTTTTTTTTCTCAGTAGAAAGATTTGGATAAACTGAGTGAATAGGTAGAAAAGTGGCAGATGATTTTTAATTTATATACATGCAAGGTTCTGCATTTTGGATGCTACATATGCATTATATGAAAAACTGCTTGGAAAAGCCTCATTAGAGAAACATTTAGGAATACTGATAAACTGTAGACCATACAACATTGTGTAGTGTAACTTAGCTGCTTCAAAAGCCAATAGAATACTGTCATGTATAAAAAGGGTATAGATGCAAGGGAAGGGTTTATAATTCTACCTGTATGTAAATCCTTGATAAGGGCTTATCTAGTATATGGAGTAACGTTTTGAGCACCAGCTCTTAACCCTTTGAGTGCCAGAGGGGTATGCAACGCATTGCTTTGCAATGCGTTGCATACTTATCTGGCACTCAAAGGATTAAAAAATACATTATTGAACTGGAGAGGGCCCATGGGCTGAGACCTGGCTTATGTTAAAGTGGGTAGGGCTTGATATGGTGGGCAGGGTTAACCAGGATTGGGCTGGGAAGTGAGCGTGGTAGTGGTTGACGAGTGGGCGGAACAGAGAGGGAAGGAGGAGAAGTGGGCAGTGTTAATCAGCAAACGTACCACAGCTCAGCTGGAGTATCATTCTCTGACCTAGTAATTAACACTAAAAACTGGAGTCTCCGGGGTGGATCCAGAGAGTTCCCACGTATGGTTTTACAGAGAGACTAGACTGACTGGGTTTGTTTATATTAGAGTAGAGACCTCTGAGTGTGGATATGACTATATTTAAAAATGTATTCAAGGCTAATACAAAAAACTAATTGGGGAACTATTTAGTCAAGGAGCAAAGCAAACAACAAAAATACGAACACCTAAAAATAAACTGAGGTTATATAAACTTAAATAATAATAATAATAATCTTTATTTATATAGCGTCAACTTATTCCACAGCACTTTACAATAGGGGATAGACATATAGAGATATTAAATAGTACAAATCGTATGTGGAGAACAGAAGGATCAGAGGGCCCTGCTCGTGTCAGCTTACAGTCTAGAGGAAGGTGGATTGGACACAGAAGGTGTCAGTGCTGTTGGGTGTAAGTGCCTCCTGCCACATAAGCTGCCAGGCAGTGGATAGGAGAGAGAAGTGCTATTGAGAGCAGTGGTCCAGGGAAGGGTTGGTTCTTGGTGACAGTATTTATGGAGGTAGTTGATAGGCTTCCCTGAAGAGGTGAGCTTTCAGGGAGCGTCTGAAGATCTGAAGGCTGGGGGAAAGTCTGATGGGGTGAGGGGAGGGAATTCCAGAGCTTGGGTGCAGCACGGGAGAAGTCCTGTAGGCGGGAGTGGGAGGATGTAATAAGAGCTGTGGAGAGGAGAAGGTTGTGTGCAAAATGAAGATGGCGAGAGGGAGTGTATCTGGAAATGATAAATGAGATATAGGGGGGTGCAGTGTTAGTGAGGGCTCTATAAGTTAGCACCAGAACTTTTAATTTAATTCTGTGTGCTAATGGGAGCCAGTGTAGGGACTGGCAGAGGGGACTGGTGTTGGAGAAGCAGTTGGTGAAGTATTACCCTGTATTTCATGCTAGCCTCTGTACAACTTCTCTGTTTGCTTTCTGAAGCTTAAAATCTAATCTTATATATGCTCTGAGGGAGCAACCATTCCTTCCTTTTCCAGGGCTCCCACTGAATACATCTTTCTGAATATAATAGCAGTGTACACTAATCACAGTTAACTGATGCTAAAGGTCTGTTAAATTGTGGAGTTCTTTGTCTGAGGAGGTGGTAATGGCAGATACAATGGGTACATTTAAGAGAAGATTAGATACATTTTTTTCAAGAGGGAACATACAGGATTATACTGTTTATTAGTGGGTAAACAGGAAGTTCTGGTAAATAGGCTAATACTAATTTTGGTGGCAGGAAGGCTTATATAATTCTCATTTTTCTGGGTTATGAGGCAAAGGTTGAACTTGATGGTCTTGTGTCTTTTTTATTATGTTTCTATGTAAGACAAACAGCACAAAAAACATAACATATTCTGTGAACAGGACAATTTAAAAAAGCATTTCTAGAATTATATTTTCGAGATTTAACCTAGGAACAATTCATTTTTACAGAAATGCGTGATATTTAAAATTATATCAACCTATTTCATAATTTGGTGTTAGTGTTCCTTCAAAAAGGAACATTAGATCTCTAGGGAAAGGGTTAAGCAGAGCACAGGATAAGTGAAATGGAGTGGGAAAGAGGGATGTGATGACAGAGAATGTTGGAAGGATGGGGGGAGTGGGGTAAATAAATAGGAAGGAGATGGAAACCTTGAAACAGAGCCCTGCGATCCATCTTTTTCTCATTAAAAGCTATTTCTACAGAGCTAAAAGGTAGATAGGGTTTCTGTGGCATTGATATAGAAAGATTAAATAACCACTGCACGGGAAATTCAAACCTCTCTGCATTAAACAATGGAAAAAGGAAAGATGGTTCATCAGAATGGAAGCCTCAGAGAGGCTGATGTACCAAGAAATAGAGGAAACCAATTCCACCACAGGGGACAAAGAAAAAAATCCCCAGAAATAAAAATGGTCATTTTTAGCCACTTGAATGCTAAAGAGGTCAGTTACCAGGAATCCTTCTTTAATGTTAAAATGGCACAGGCAGCAAATTACATTTGTGGGTGGCTCAATAGAGCCATTTCTGGGTCTGAAGGTCCTGTATGTATCCTCTGTGCGGGTTACGGACCTTTCAGGTTTGCCAAGAAAACCATTTGTAAGGAATGGTTTTTGGTGTTCTCCTCACGGTCAGTTGGGGGTTAATGCTCTGCATTAGTTTAGCAACAGCAGAGGGGCAGGCACTGTGAGGCCACATGATGTTTGTGAGAGTAATTTGGAGATGTCTCCTATAAGCAGTGTTATATAACCAAGCACATACGCATGCGTAGTTTTAGACATCTTAGGGCGTAGCCTGTATTTTAACCTGTAATCAAGACAACAGTGTTTAGAGCCATTTTGGAGACAAGGAAGAGTGCACCTGGTCTCAAGTCGGAGAGGTAGAGATTATTACCTCATCCAAACTTGTGTGTTGCTGTTTAGCCATTTGGGACGTCAGGTCTGTCGGGCTATTCACCTGTGTAACGATCCTACGGAGTTAGCGTGGAAAGGCTCTCCCACACTGATGTTTTGCTCCAGGGGTTAGATAAGTAACTTGTTTGTTTTATTGTATGTCTCTTTCTATATACACCAGAGCCGTATGTCTCTCATACGGAGGAACCTCTGGCAGATCTCTTGTAAACACCAGAGCCGTATGTCTCTCATACGGAGGAACCTCTGGCAGATCTCTCTTTCATACTTGTGTGAACTCTGACCATAACCTGTTTATTTATTGCATGTTTAAATAAACTTCATTTCACTTCAGTGTTTGTCTTGATTCTGAAATTCCAAACTTCTGTTTGTAACACCATTAAATATGTAGACGAGTGCATCAGAGAGGGCCTTCTGGGTAATTGTCTCAAATAGGCCCTTTATGCAAATATTATTCCAACATCCTCAGTTTTCAGTGTTGTCCTGCTGACAGTGGTTGTCTAATAATTGCGAGGCCTGTCCTGAACCTTTTTTTTACAGACAACACAGCAGATTGCATTGTTCTGTGTTTTGTTCGATGTTAGTGAGTCTGTCAGTGGCATCAGTCACTTGACTTCTGCAATATCTTCTCTGCGGACTAACTTGACTAGATATACAAAATTAGACCTGGATGGTAATGTTTGAATATATGACTTGACTATTTTTTTCATATTACCCGGAGATCCAAGTGGAGGATTAGTGGAGATGCAAGAGATTCATCTGGCATATAATATTGCTGAGAAGAGGTGGTAGAAGCTGCCATGATGGAAGACACAGATGTGCATGGTCCACCTGCAGAAGAATGGAAGAAGAAAACAAGGTTCACCTTCTGAGCGGACCAGTCATCGTCTTAAATGTTGGGGTCACTTGATGCATTTGCATTCTTTTGGACCACCCCAATTTTGATTTGAAGGCTTAAAATAGTGTCCTCAACTGAGGAGCTGAGACTATGCTGCCACCACTATGCATCACCAAGCCATGCCTATCACCGATGATACAGTTGGTTTGTCCCAGATTTTCTCCTCCTTCTCTTAGTATATCAGCCTCACAGACTTCCACAAAAGGCCTTTTCGAAAGACCTTTTCGAGCGTCTAATAAGGAGAAATCTCTTCATAGCAGAGGTTTTAATATGTTTTCACTGTTGGGATGTTTGATAGCACAAGTCAGTATTTGAAAAGCCTCTGTCCTCCCCCACTTCCAAATGAGCATATAGCTCTCAGTGGAGCAGCAAGGGAGCATTGAGGTGGAAATCCTGAGAGTTATTACCTGTGACAGCTCCCGGTGGGGAGACCCATTGGGCGACAGTGAATGAAGCATTACTATGAGCAAACAGTGAAGTGAAAGGTTCAGCGGATGAGAGAACATCTTCTTGACTGCAAGGGACTCAGGGCTAATCCCCCTCACTGACCTGGCATAGTGATTGTAAGCAGGTTATAGACAGTAATAGTCCAACAGCAAACCCTGCAAAACTCTGCAAGTATCCATGTAGCTGCAGTATGAACCCCTAATTTGTAAACTTCAGTCTCAGAAAAGAGAGACTGCCCCAATTTGTCCTATCCAAGAAAAATGTTTATATTATGGACAGAGTCAAATAATTAATTTTAAGATATATCCACTAGACATGAACATTAATGACATCTATTTGCGATAGATTATTTTTCCAGGGGTGGTGGGCATGCTATAGTCCTCCAGTTGATGCGGGACTGCAAACTGCCATAATAGGTCTTTGATCTCCCAACCTACACACAGAGTAGCTGCCTCATACTTTGTGCCCTGCTTTTTTCTCTTTCTGGTAATCTTGGAGAATACTTTGCAGACTTCCCAACGCAGCAGTAATGTCAGTGTGTATGCCCATCCTTATGTGACCTGTAGTAAAATGGAGCCTCCCAGATCATCAGGAGTGATTTCCTGCAGATTTCAGAGCATCTCTCATTAGGATCTGCAAGACTAATGGAATGGTTCCTGAGTAGTGAGGGCTCTCTGATTCATTGGCATTTCTATTTCAGTGGATCTGCCAAGAGCTGATGGTTACAAGCAGAATTGCTAAGAGCTGAAGGTTCTAACAAGATATGAGTGAAACTTCAGTGATTCATTTCATGAAATAATTGAGAAGACTTAGAAGAAATATAGGTTGCGTCAAAACTTATAACAAACAAATCACTTCTGAACAAAGGTGGGAGAGAGAAATATGGGAAGCATGGAAAGTGTGTGAGTGGGTGGGAGTGCTGGAAAGCATGGGAAATAGAATTGATGGGATTTCTGATGAGCGTGGGGGTACAAGGGGCAGAACAATAGCAGAGAGAAAGAAGGGGAGAGACAGCACAGAAGAAGGGGCTAGATGGAAGGTGTAAATGGGAGTGAGAAAAGTGGGGTAAAGTGAGACAAGGGTAATGTCCTGCAGTTCTGCCTTCCTATAACCTACTGAAGAAGCTCTGCTACTTTGTTCATATTTGTTACCAGAACAGGAACATGTTTGAGTGACATCTTAAACTAAGCAACCCATTATTTCAGATGTCACTTTTCATGCAATCTGATTGGTTAAAACAGCAAACGATATGAAACACCTGGTTATCAAGACATGCTTCTCCATGTTTAGTATGAATTCTGAGCTAGCAGAATAGTTTCACTTGTCCATAGTTTGAACACAAGAATGGGCAACATGAGACTTCAAATGTTGTCAGCTACAATTCCCATCACCCCTAGCCAGTTGTTGAGATGCGCTCCGCATCCAAAACTACAATTCTAACACTCAGAAAGCATAATACAAGAAGATGAGAACCTATTCATGGTAACATATGTCAACTGCTGTCAGTGCCTGGGGCAGTGATATGTGATCGAGGACTGAATGAGTGTCATAACCCCTAACACCCACTGGCTGATGCTTTGTCACTTGTGACTCTCCATATTGTACCTGGGTCTTTGTTCCCTCTTGCCTCTTTTCATTGTGACTGTTCATTTCAATGTCACTTCCCATATCAATGTGACTACTGGTGTACTAAGAAAAAGTGGTGCAATTCTGGGGCAAACCAACTGCACTGCAGTGCGTTGGATACCTGTCTTGCACTCAGAGGGTTAATGTTTTATGTGGTCTCTGGAAGTTTATTAGACAAATCAGAGTAATACCAGCTACTGCCTGACAGCTTAACCCTTTGAGTTGCAGAAGGGTGTGAAATGCGTTGTGAAAGAGGATGTTGATAAAATCATTCATCCTGTAATAGACTGGAACCAAGCAGCCCTTTCCCAGCTCCCCACAATGGGTCTTATGCAGGAAGCTTAACCCTTTGAGTGCCAGAGGGGTTTGCAATACATTGCAAAGCAATGCATTGCGTACTGCTCTGGCATTCAAAGGGTTAAGAGGGGTCATTCTGCGCCAAACCAACTGTATCATACTGGACAAATGAAAATTCCCCAAGTTCAGATTGATACAAATTGGGCTTTTAACCCATTGATTATTAGGTCTCCAATGCATTTGCACTGTGTTTAAGACCTCTCGAAGCAATGAAAGTGTTAAACGTCTGATTTAAATCAATTGAAATCTGTACCTCCCCCTCCCATGGTGCAGTTGGTTTCCTACAAAACTGTACCCCTTTAGCTTCCTACACCAGTGTTTTTCATAAACGTGCTCAATTACAAAGAGGATGTGTAAATAAACGCATGAGCAGGCTTTTGTTGTACCTGTAATGTCAGTTAATGTTGCGTTTCTGATTGACTGATTCATTAGAATTGCAGTAGATGCAGAAATAATTTGGTTTCTGGAAAATCATCAGCTTTTAATCCCTTGAGAACCAGAGGAGTGTGCAACACTTTGCAAAGCTGATCTTCAAGAGGTTTAAACCCTTTGAGTGCCAGAGGAGTACGCAACACAGTTGGCTCTCAAAGGATTAAAAACCCTAGGCACATAGATCAAATTAGCAATGCAGAGCCTAGAAAATCCACTGTCACCACTTAATCAGCTGCTTATACCCGTGGCCTGCCTCCGTACCACAAACTGAGGTTTTGGTATACCTACTGGCAAATGGAGAGCAGTAGTCTGCTCAAGGACAGAAAGGCTTTATATAAAAGTGGATCATATTGGTCAGATAGGTGGTTTTCAGACACTTAAGAGAACAGTCCAGTCAGGGATTTACAGGGCTCCTGTATCTGATCAGACCAGCCATTCTGACTCTCCACACCTGGCGTTCTATGGCCCTATGTCAGATGTTGGACTACAATTCACATAATCTGCAGTTAGTCAGGGTAGGGGGTGGACAACATTTAGCTCTCCAGTAGCTACTGGACATCAACTACCATAATCTGTGGGCCCATTGAGGATGATCGGAATTTTAGTGTAACAACTGCTGGAGGCTGGATGTGGATAGTCAAGAGTTCTAGTCATAGGACATCTGAAGGCTGACTAGAATTATGGGAATTATAGGCAAACAACATATGCAGGCTGGCTGGAGATGATGGGCATTGTAGTCTGTTGACAACTGGGAGCAGTCCAGGGATGATGGCAGATTAAATCAAACATCACCTGGTGGGTGGATAAGAATGATGGGAGTTTTAGTCAAACAACAGCTGGAGGGTGAATCAGGATGAGGGGAGTTGGTCACATGACCACAGGAGACTGACTGTGAATGATGAGAGTTGGAATAACACTTGTAGGGCTGCAGTTTGCTCATCATTGCTCTACAAAAAACTCACATGTGACCTATACTCCATTGTTCTCTAGTTTAAAGTTTTTGCACCATTGTGGAAATGGTGAAGCTATTCAGGTCACTGCCCCTCTGGCCAGTTGCTGCTATAGTCAGTGAGGTTTCACTCTCATCTCTTTTTAAGCTTCAATCAAGTACTTCAGGAATTTGCCATTGTATTGGGCAAATGAGTGTCACACCATTTAGGGCCTTATACATACAAGAAAACAGAAGCAACTTTGAAACAAATGCACTGCACCATAGGGGGAAATAAAACTTATCATTCATTTGAGTGGGGCTTTTAAAGGGATAATATTTTACAGAAAAAATACACATTCCAGGATGCAGTAAAGCATGGGTGCAGTACCTCCTTGGCCTGAAATTTTATAGTGGCACTGTGGGGTAGAGCAGCCTCTGGAAGGTAATTGTCACTGACTATAGTTCTCCGTAGGATACTGTACCAACAGAACCACCATAAAATGTCATGTAGGTACTGCACCCAAAAAAATGCAGGTTTGTGCTGCAATAACTTTTGAATAAAAAAATATCTCTGTAGTGGAAACACCCATGTTTTTTGCAGCAGGATAAACCCCACAATAAGGATAAGAGACGTAGTTCAGCAATCACCAGATAATTATAGTTGTAAAGACTGTATGTATTGTATGTTAGTATGTGTATACTGTGAATTTGAATATATGTGGTGATGTGTGTATGTAACATAGCAACATAGTTGAAGAGGTTAAAAAAAGACATGTCCATCAAGTTAAGCCCATACCCTTGTTTATTCAGAGGAAGAAAAAAAACTATTGAAGTCATTTCCAATTAACCCTTTGAGTGACAGAGGGGTAGAGAATGCATTGCAAAGCAATGCATTCCATACCCCTCTGGCACTCAAAGGGTTAAGCCCCCAGTGAGTAAAAAAATTCCTTCTTGACTCCAAAAGGCATATGGATATTTCACTGGATCAGCCTCTTATCTATCTATGTATCTAATACTTTTTTGAAAGCATCTTCATATAGTGTCAGCAAAAACGGCATCCAGAGTTAAAGCATTTCACAGCTTTACTGTCCTTACTGAATAAGGTCCCTGCCTTTGTTTAATCATAAGTGTCTTTCCACTAGCATTAATGGATGATATCTTGTTTTTTCCTCAGCTCTTTGAGTAAGCAGTTGTTTGTATTGACCTTGCAAACAAAACCAGTGTAGCTAATCTCTCTTGATAATTCAGATCATCCAATCCCCTTAAAGGGGAACTATCACCCCCAAATAAAGTGCCCCCCAAACAATTAGCCATCTAGCGATAAGCTTAAAAGTCACCAGAATAATTACCTGGTTAATGAGATTGATACCCTACTCCAGGGGCTGACAGGCAGTAGAAAGAGCAGACATCTTTCCATAGAGACGTCTGTGCTCCTGCGCTGTCAGTCCCAGCCGGCTCTAGGAGGCGTTGCTAGGAGCCGTTCAGCTCCAAAATGGACTGACAGCACAGGCGCGCAGGCGTCACTATGGAAAGATGTCTGCGCTCTCTACTGCCTGTCAGCCCCGGAACAGCGTATCATTCTCATTAACCAGGTAATTATTCTGGCGACTAGCACTACTGAGGAGCTAGTCGACAGATGGGGAATTATTTGCCATAAAGTTTAAAATAGGTGGTAGTTCCGTTTTAACAATAGTAGTATTATCCAACATAATGGCCATGTTACTCAGAAATCCTGCTTCTGCCGAGACTGATGGCCAGGCAACAGCACAGACATCTTTACTTACAGACATCTGAGCGCCTGGGCTGTCAGTCCACGGTCTCCTCTAGGAGGCTTTGCATTGTCCCTTAACCCCTTAAGGTCCAGTGACATGTCAGGACCATCACTGCTGTTTTTGCTTAAAGGACCAGTGACGGTCCTGACACGTTGCATATTTTTCACTCACAGCGCTCCTGTGGTGACTGAAATTGACCACTTCAAGCCCAGAGCAGTCACTATCAGTCCCCCTTTGTGTGTGCCTGCACACCTGATCAGTCACGTGTGGCGGCGCGTCAAACTTCCCTATGTGGTCCTTAAAGGAACACACACCCCGGGCTGCTGGTCCTTAAGGACTTAAGGTAACAGAAGGTACTGATGGCTCAGGCATGCAGATGCCTCTAAAGGAAGAAACCTGGCCTGGTTAATTGTTGGGGGGATACTTTATTTGGGGTGATAGTAGCCCTTTACATTTTTTTCACATCGCTAACCTTTTTCCTTTTTTTTTTTTTTTTTTTAAGAACTGGTGCTCAAAACTGAATTCCGTGTTCTAGATAAGTCCACAATAATTTATATAGAGCAGTGGTTCTCAGCTCCTGCCCTCAGGACCCACTAACAGGCCAGGACTTAGGGATTTCTCTGCTAGAGCACAGGTGTGGTGACCAGAGGCTCATTCACATTGATTAACTCACCTGTGCTCTAACAAGGAAATCATCAAATCCTGGCCTGTTAGTGGGTCCTGAGGACAGGAGATGAGAACCATGGATATAGAGGTATAATTCTATTCCCAACCCATGCATCTATAACCCTTTAAACACATGATATGCATCCGAGGTAGTGGCTGGGATGTCAAGAAATGTGCAAAGGCTTGGCATTTTGCTGCTTCTTCATGAATTCTCTCCATGCTTCTAAAATGTAACAAACAAATAAATGGGTATATGTGTTAACAAATACCTCTATGTCTTAAACCATTTGCTTGCTGGGGGATAATGGGAGGTGTAGACTCTAACAGATGGAGACTTCCCTTCCTTAAACAACATTGTTTATGGTTTTGGGCTCTGTAAGGATCCGTTGATGACAGCTTACCTAGTAGTCATGTGGTTTCCATGTGTTGTACATGAGAATGTGCTGTTGATATGTCTTTATAACACATTTTGGGTTTTTTTTATATTGTAAATATATCTGTGGGCCTTATTATAAAGAAAATATCAGTGGTGTCAGTTTGTAAAAATGTGCCTTTGCTATGTATTAAGTTGGATACTTTTTCTGTATCTATGTAATTGGAAGTGAAGCCCATGGATTTTCTGTACTTTGGAAATCTACACCTAACTCTAAGTCCCCTGAATGAGAGAACGAGGCATAGAGAGAGAGAGAGAGACGGAGAGCGGCAGACATACAGAAGGAGGGAGGGAGACACACAGACATACAGAGAGAGATGCACAGAGAAATACAAATATACATAGAGATATCATACCTCCCAAGTGTCCCTCTTTGAGACCCAAATCCATCTGTCCCTCTTTCCCACCATAGTGTCCCTCTTTTTAGGGGATCAGACTGTGTGATGTGTATATAAGTGTATCACATTGCTCCACAACCATACAACTCACATTAACACCTTAAGGACCCATGACGGTCCTGTTCCATCATGGGTTGTTATACCCTTAACGACCCATGATGGATCTGGACCGTCATGGAATTCCGGGCTCCCCTCGCGGCTACACGCCGTTCGGGGAGTCCGGAACGCAGCCGCAAAAAAAAAAAATGCTGTGTGGTCCTTAACGGACCTCAAGGTGCGTGCGCGGCCCGTCGTTAAGGGGTTAATGATTGTTTAAACATTGTTATATGTGTTTATAAATTAGTCTGTGTAAATAAAATACTTTGATATTGATCTAAATCATACATTAAGTTACACAAAGAGGAGTCAGTAGGTCATGAAATCACCTATAAATTATTAGTAATGCCCCGCCCACCAGCCACGCCCCCAGAAACACCCCCTAACACAAAATTGTCCCTCTTTTGTCCATTTGTAATGTTGGGAGGTATGAGATATACATAAAGATAAATAGGTGGAGGGAGGCTCTTCTAATATAGATATAGACACATTCAGCAACTGATCACACACACAGTGAATAGAGACACAACACATGCAGAGATATACAGATATATAGAGACACACACAGTCACAAAGCGAGAAATCCAGAGACACACACACACAAACATACAGACAGAGAGACAGAAACACAGACAGGTTCACACAGAGACACATAGATGGAAAGAGACACATGCAGAGAAGATGTGCACACACACACACACACACACACACACACATTGAGAAAGAAAGAGACAGTCGGACAGGGAGACACACAGATGGATAGAGACACAAACAAACAGAGATATAGATAGATACACAGAGAGTTAAATGGAGCTGGAGAGTGTGGAAATACACACACACAGACCGAGAGAGAAACACAGAAAGACACACACATGCATAGACACAGAAATACAAAGAGGGACACAATAGAGAGCGAAAGAGAGAACATCAAGAAAGAGGTACAGAAAGACCGCATAGGAGACACACAAGCACAACCAGAGAGAAACATACCCAACAGGACACAACTAGACATACATAAATAGACACAGTGCATGACATAGATACAAATATGGAGACAGTGAGAATAGGACACAGAGATGCACACACAGAGACAAAAATACACAAGCAGAGAAATATGCACAAACACAGACACAGCAAGAGGTAGAGACACAGACACACACACATACATTGGTACATACTGATACAGCAGAAATGGTGCAAAAAAAGACTGACAATCTGCGCCAAACTCAAAAGTGGAGCAATTCTGGGGCAAAGCAACTGCACCATAGGAGAACATACAACTCCCCATTGCTTTTAATGGGGCTTTTAATCCTTCAAATCCTAGAGAAGTCTCCAATACATTGCTTTACAATGCGCTCAAGACCTCTCTTCTGTTAAAATGCCCAGTTTAAATCCATGAGAATTTTGTGAATGTTAATTTTTCCTGTGGTGCTATTGCTTTGTACCAGAATTTCTCCACTTTCTTTGTGACTATGATGCAGACAGACTGAAGCTGTGAGATATCTGTAAAATGGAAAGCATGTCATACACCCCGGTTATACCAGTATGCTATAAATGTTATAAGGCAAGAATTTCAGCTTATATAAAGTCCACATCTGGGGGTATATCGAAGGTTAATTATCAGGCAAATAAGATAGCTATAATTTGACTGTCATCTAGATTCCAGCATATACTGACACATTGAACCATAAGCCAGCCTTAAAAGCCATTGATACAAAAGAGAGTGGGAGACTGATTGGATGTTTTTTGTTAAGACTTGTGTTTCCACGAGATTGCTGAGGAAGAATAGGATGCTATGGCCTCATGACTATCTGTAAATATTTCTTCTGTAACTAAGGTGCATTTTGACGGTTTTGATTGGATGGTATATTTTGCAAAGCGTTTCTCATTAGACAATGCTATTGTTCCCTTTTCCAGCTACTAACAGGGCATCATTCTTTCCTTGCTGTGCGTAGGAATTGTAGTCAGGGTTTTCAATTTACAGTAAATGTAATAATTGAGATATGTACCCAATTTATTGTGTTTCAATGTGTTGGGTACCACTGTGGCATTCACTTAAAGACAGTAACACATTTACTAAAATTGTAGGCGTTTGTAAAACAAAATGAAGATGTTTGTAATAATTCTGGAAAAATAAATCATGTGCATCCTGTATTATTTACTACAAATTAGTGGAATTCAATGTATTTAGAGTGTTTAAAGGGATAGTAATACTTCGTTTTATCTTTATTTTATTTTATAGGCATTAAAAAAAAAAAATGAAGAACGATATAAGTCTTATCTCTCAAACCTTTATGGTTTGAGAGATATTCAAAAGCAAAGTTTCCCTCCTGCCCCTTTTACCTAGTGTAAGCCATCTCTTCTCAGATGTGGAATGCAGTCCATAGACCAGACAGATAACAGCAGGGGGCAATCTTCTTCCTATGAGTACAATGAAAGCCCTGCCCCCCTTGACAAGTTTTTCAGGTTTTTCCTTTATCTTAATTGAAGATTGTCCCTCTCTGCAGTCTACCTGAGCACCTCCCTTCTGCTCTGGTTGAACAGTGTTACATCAGTAAAAGGGGCGGGAGGGGGATACTTTGTCATTGAATTATTCTTGAATTATGACTCTGACAGAATTTAAATAACACTCTCCAAAGTCCAAATACTATGATGATTAATTACAGCTGCTTTTATTATAAACCATTACTATCCCTTTAAGGGAAGGTCACTTCCTTGGGCCGCTGGTTAACCCTTTGAATGACTTTTCACAAATGGTCAGGTTGTATGCACCACCACAGATATAGAAGAACGTAAATGGGTCTGTTCGCAATGCAACAGAGATTCCTGGAAAGGGGATATACTGAGGAAGAGGTACTTGCTGCAGTATAGAAAGGTACTGAATTGGATCAGAAGGAATTACTTGTGTCTAATACTGGTTACTCTGATAAGCAGGATAGATTCTGTATTCAAACACAGTTTAGTATGGTGTCACCTGCCATAAAGAGAGTTGTCCTAAAGAACTGGCACATACTAAGCAGGGACACTAAACTTGCTGCTCATTTGTTTAAAAATCCACCTTTATTTTGTTACAGAAGGGGGAGGAATTTAGGTGACATACTTAACAAGGGTGAACCTGTTAGAAAGTATAACAAATCTACTAAGTGGTTAGCACGCCCCTTGGGGGTATACAAATGTAGGGGATGCTCACATTGTGGAAACATTATAACTGGGAAGCAGTATACACACCTTCGCATGCGGAAAACTGTTTGGATCAAGGACTTTTTGAATTGCGAAAGTCACTATGTGGTGTATATGATCAAATGCCCATGTAACCTCATACATATTGGAAAGACCACCACGATCATGAAAGAGAGAGTGAACAACCACAAATCAGCAACCAAAAAAATTGCTTGAAGGGCGCGTGTATGGCAAGGAATACCCATGCCATCCTGTAGCCAGGCACTTTAAATTGTATCAGCATAAATTATCTGATTTTCAGTTCATGCCTATATATATGGTGCCGAAACCGACAAGAGGGGGTGATCATTATAAAACCCTCCCCCAACAGGAATCCAGATTTTATGAATACCACTGGCTGGTATTTAACTAAATATGCCCGAAGTATTCAACTTGTTGTCTATGTATCACTTAGGTTGGATTCTATGAATTGGCATGATTCACTAAGACTGATTACTGTAAAATCTTGGGTATAATACACACAATTTTACCCCACTTCACCTTATGTGAAGTGGGGGGTGCATATTATATCCAAGAGTTTTTTTATTAAAAAAAAAATTACGCCAGCCAGAACACTTCCCACTCTACCCCGTCGCTATCCGATGATAAAATACAAAATTAAGCCTGTCAGAACCCTTCCTTCTCTCCCCCAGTGCTATCCGATGATAAAATACAAAA
Organism: Rhinophrynus dorsalis; assembly: GCA_037306005.1. NCBI lineage: Eukaryota > Metazoa > Chordata > Amphibia > Anura > Rhinophrynidae > Rhinophrynus > Rhinophrynus dorsalis. Next base: position 441,762,691 of record CM074722.1, on the reverse strand, counting down.
TTAAGTCTTCCAGAACTATGTCAATCTTCCCCTGCGGGTGGCATGCATCCATTCGCCGCCCGCTTCCTTCAATTGCCTTTCAGGACCTACCGGCTCCAGCCAATGGTAATGCCCTGTGAGGATCTGAAGGTCCTCACAGGACAATACCATAGCTGGAAGGAAGCGGGCAGCGAATGGAAGCATGCCGCCCGCAGGGGAAAATTGACATAGTTTATATGTTGCCTGATTATCTTAAAAATGGGGGACTTGACTTTTGAAGCTAGTAAGAGGTATTTTATCATCGGATATTGCTGGGGGAGGGAGGGAAGGGTTCTGACAGACTTAATTTTGTATTTTATCATCAAATAGCTCCAGGGGAGGGAGGGAAAGGTTCTGGCAGACTTTATTTTTTTTTCGTAAGAGGGGAAAACAAGGGTGGGTATTATACATAGGCACTCTTGTTTTCCCCTAAAATCTTGGGTATAATATACGCCTGCGTATTATACACAGGTGCGTATTATACCTGAGATTTTACGGTATATAATAATCTTTGACTGCTGATAGCTATACAGTATTACCCTTCTAGATATGTGCCTACAGTAGTTTCCTAGCTATGGATCATATACTGAAAGGATGTCTTAACTTTATTGTTCGGGTACCAGTTGCTTAGCAACTGCCCGCATGGTTTAATGTGATATCACTAACCCTGTTGAGCGGCAGGTAACGCAAAGTCCTTGCATTCCAGCTGTGGTTTCAGCAGGGATTGGTGAGTTACTCCTCTATTTTGTTTTAAAGGGATAGTAGTGTTTCATAATAAAAGCAGCTTGAATTAATCACCATAGTATTTGGGCCTTGGAGAGTGTTATTTAAATTCTGTCAGAGTTGTAGTTCAAGAGTAATTGAATGATAAAGTATCCTCCTCCCACCCCTTTTACTGATATAACACTGCTCAGCTCAGAGCAGCAGAGAGGTGACCAGGTAGATTGCAGAGAGGGACAATCTTTAATTAAGATAACAGAAAAAGCTGAAAAACCTGTCAAGGGGGTCAGGGTTTTCATTGTTCTCACAGTAAGAAGATTGTCCCTTGCTGTTATCTGTCTGGTCAAGCAACCAGATTCCACATCTGAGGTGAGCAGTGTTACACTAGGTAAAAGGGGCGGGAGGGGGATACTTTATCATTCAATTACTCTTGAACTACAACTCCAACAATATTGAAATAACCTCTCTATGGCTCAAATACTATGAAGATTAATTGGAGCTGCTGTTTTTGTGAAACATTACTATCCCTTAAATACGTGTATAAGCACAGTGTTTGACCCATTTGCCCTGAGGAATGTCCAGTGTAGGACCAAAAACGTATGGCTCTTTATTATGTGATAATAAAGGGTTCAACTCTACCATATACAGATGTGTGCTGTCTTCTGCAACCCGGGAATCCCAGGCTGAGTACATTTTGTGTATCTATTCTTATGGGGTGTGCACCTCCACTAGTAATACTAGACTCAATTTGTTTTTTATGCTTAATGTGGGTGCCATTGCCTTTGTAAAATTTTGTGTATATATGTGTGTATTGTGTATATATATATCGTTTATATATATATATATATATATATATATATATATATATAATTTGTCGCTCACTGTGAGCCGTAACCACACATGCGCAGTAGAGAGTCTCTACTGTGCATGTGTGGTTTCGCACACAGGGAGCTTCGCTGTGAGCCGCCTGGAGCTCCCCGGTAAGGATCAGCACGTTCGGCGAGTCTCTACTGCGCATGACTGCAGTCATGCGCAGTAGAGACTCGCCGAATGCACTGCCCCACTCTGGACAGCTCACGTCATGTCTCTACTCCCGGCTCCGGGGCAGCTTGGTGCTTCCATACTAGTATATATATAAAATTTTATTTATTATGCATGTACCATAAATGATACAGAAATATAAAAAGTATGATTAGTAAACATCATTAGTAAATCCAGTATAAATAGCAGAGTATAAGGAAATAAAATATGCTTGCAATAAGAAAAGTATTACATACCACTAGTCTTGAATAGAGATAATCTCTCTCTTCCTCTCTCTCTCCGCACACAAATATTATGTTTAAAGCATTTTTTCATAATCACTGCAAAGCAAACACAATTTTTTGGGGGACATGCCTCTTTTCCAGGTGTTAACAAAATCCATCATACATACATACAAAAAAAATTGTAACACAATCAAGACGATAGTTTGCCTAATTATAATTAATTAACAATAATTTATCCTCATACAATACAGCCATAACACATTATTATTAAATCAAGGTTCCTATGTCAACAGTGACCCCCAGAGTATCACAGAGGCATCAAACACAGTGTTTCAAAATGTACTGGCTACCTCTCCAGCACCCAAAGGGTAAAAGCCTGATCTAATTGAAATCTCATGTAGCTAAATCTAATAGTATTGCAGTATTAATCTTATATATGACTATGTTATATCAGATAGGAGGAGTGACGTAGCTATTCATGTGTTACGCATGGGGGTATTGGTTCAAGCAAAGACACAGACAACTAAATTATGGGTTAACTCAGGCCACAGCTTTATTTAAAAATACATAATAACAATTTTAACCAGCCTTTAAGCCATTGCCAATAACCAAACTTTAGTAGAGCAAAAACCTGCCTACCCCTTTTTGAGCCTTAGGCTCACCCCAGTATTGTTCCACCTTACTGTGCCCCATTAGCTGGTCACTGCAGCTCAATTGGGCCACTGTCTGGGTGTCATTGTCCTTAGACCGCTGGCCTACCATCTTTCTGTAACCATATCCAACTTAATTACCGTATACACATTGGGAAGGACCCAAAGAGCCCACAAAGCTGTGACAAATAGGGCTTCCACCTTTTCTTCAAAAAAAATACCGGCTATGGCATTCCCTCCATAGACTTAACATTGGACAGAAGCCAATTTTTTACCGGCCTGCCGGTAAAATACTGGCTGGGTGGCAACCCTAGTGACAAACAAGACACAAACCCCCACCTTCCTCAATCCATATGCCCTAAAACAAACCCCTGAAAATTACCAACACAAGGGAGGGAGGGACACTGTTCAGTTAAAGCAGTAAAAGGAAGTGACATTATCATGCACCTCCTTATATTCCTTCCTAACCTTTCCTCACTTCCTGTATCCACCTCCTAACTTTACTTGCCATCCCCAGCTCAAACATGTCTGTTTTTGCGGGGAGTTCTTGTAAATCTGTCAATAAAAATATTTGGTTGTCAGTGCATTTTTTAACCCTTTGAATGCCAGAGGGGAATGCAGTGCCATTGTGCACCCCTCTGGCATTCAAAGAGTTAATACTGTCAGTAAAAAAATATTTTCAGAGGATGGCTACCTGGACTGTAGTGTCTGAACTAGTGGAAACAGTAAGCATATGAGGCTTAGTTAATATTTAGTTTCTAGTCACTTCTGTGAAGATTGTTTCACTTACGTAATCAAGAAGGACCATTATATGTGTATTATATGTACAAGGGGAGTGGGAGACACTGTAATCATTGCATGCCGTAGGGGGAGCAGTAGGGGATGTGCTCAGACTTCAACAGCCCTCCCTAAACGCTTTCAATGCCATAGAGATAATCCATTCACTGGCTTCACAATTATATGAAGCAGCTGATCAGCTGTTTTTAGTCATAGGGGACTATCTGCTAATGAGCTAATTTATGTAAAAAGAAGACTTGCAAGGCACTCCGTTTGCCTTGCAAGTTTATTTTGCAGCCGACAATTTTTTACTTTTAGAAGTACAGCTGATGGGTCCTCTGCATCCTGACCTGACTCCTAGGGTTGCCACCTTTTCTTCCAAAAAAATACCGGCCAAGGCATTCCCACCACAGATTTAACATTGGAAAGAAGCGAATTTTTTACCGGCCTGCCGGTAAAATACAGGTTGGGTGGCAAACCTACTGACTCCTCTCCTGTTAATCATTGTCACATGTTGATCTCGGAGGTGTCAGCACAATGTGATGATGTCCTCATATCACTCTGGCCCTGCTAATGTCACAACAGAGCAGTGACGAATAAAGAAGCTATGCTAGTGACCTTCCATGTTCACTTGTAGAAGTAAAAATGTGGGAACTAAAAAAAAACAGTGTATGTGAGTCTGTTTCTATAAGAGGAGACCTAGGGGCCAGATCAAATTGGTCACACAGACCATATTTTGCTTACCTTAGGTTTAGAAGATATTAATAATTTTATTTTTGAAAAAGAGTGAGTCCAACTTATGTGCCTGAGAGCTTCTTTAGCATTACTTAACATATAGTACAGCTCACCTTGAAGAAGTACGAGTATGAACACTTACTAAACTATGTATCTTCTGATAGTTTGGCTAATGTGATACATAGACAGTTTTTAATTATGTTTTCTAATATGCAAACAAATTCAAGATGACAGATCACTTTAACACATTATCGCATATGGATGTTTCATGCCATTATGATAACAGTGGTCCTTGAGGACCACTTAGACGGCATGGAACATCCTGCATTAAACATTGCGATGTTCTCCTAAGCGCACTGCTACCCACCATTTCCCTGTGCAGGCACTCACAACTCACAAGGCAGGAAGTCTTTCGGGAACCAATTGCAGCTGTGTCTGCTCATGTGATCTTTCTGATGATCAATCACTTAATTCATGTGTCTGCTTGTTAGAATACAAAATACCCTTGGTCATGAAGGGGTTAAATTATGTATTGGTAAACAGTGAATACAAAATATGTAATATATTTTCTAAGGCCTATATGTACAAAATGTAAAGGGATTTTAATGTTTCATAATAAAAGCAACTCCAATTAATCTGCATAGTATTTGGGCCATGAAAAGTTATTTCAATACTGCCAGACTTGTAGTTTAAGAGTAATTGAATGATAAAGTATCCCCCTCCTGTCTCTTTTACTGATGTAACACTGCTCACCTCAGAGCACCTCAGAGCAGCAAGGCTGTCCGGATGGATTGCAATCTTGTAAGCATAAAGAAAAACCTGTCAAGGGGGGCAGGGTTTTCCTTATGCTCACAGTAAGAAGATTGTCTCTTGCTGTGATCTGTCCTTTCCCAGGGCCAGATTCCACATCTGAGGGGAAGCAGCTTACACTTGGTAAAAGGGGCAGTAGGGGGATACTTTATCATTCATTACTCTTGAACTAGTACTCTGACAGTATTGAAATAACAGTGTCCACGGCCCATATACTATGAAGATTAATTGGAGCTGCTGTTTTTGTGAAACATTACTTCCCCACCCAAAAAAAAAAAAAGTGCAAAAAGTTTTGAGTCCCATCCGGCCGCTGTACCATGATGATGATGTGCTCCTCAGCGGCACTTCATGCGGCCTTGGCCCGTGCCACAGCATTTCACACTCAGACACTCCACTTTCCCCCTTCTCCTACAGGAGTGGGGAGAGAACAAAGAGTTCATCACCCCCCCCCCCCCCCCCGTGCAGTAGTTTGATGCGCCACGCATTCATCAGTCATCACACACTTCTAACTACCCAGCAGCTTTGGTCCACCAGACCTGCATCATAAGGCTAATTAAAAAAAAAAATGGTCCCAATGACAGGCGCCCCCCTGTATGATGCACCTGTAGGCAGATGCCTACTCTGCCTAATTATAAATCCAGCCCTGTTTGGGGACCTCTTTAGCATTCAAGGGTTTGAAAGTCCAATTTAAAGCGATAGTAATACTTAAAATGTAAAAAAAAATATGTTGTAGGTTTATCCCCCTGAGTAAAACAAGAGTATTCCCACTGCTGAAAGGTGTTTCATTCAAAATATATTAATTTTCAAAGTTGAATTTTTTAGGTGCAATATCACAGTGGCCAGAAATTGTACAGTGGCGCTGTTGCTACACCATCCTATGGAGATTTATGGTCCCGGGACCAGAGCTGTCCATAGGATCGTGTCGCAACAGCGCCACTGTACAATTTCAGGCCACTATCATATTGCACCTAAAAAATTAAACTTTGAAAATTAATAACTTTTGAATGAAACACCTTCCAGCAGTGGGAATACTCTTGTTTTACTCAGGGGGATAAACCCTACAACATATATTTTTTTACATTTTAAGTATTATTATCCCTTTAAGTAATTTATTTGTTTACTGTGGCGCAGTTGGTTTGCCTCAGAAAAACTCCACTTTGCTTGGTGCAAATAGCCCTAAAATAAACTAATACTGATCGCATGGCAACTCTTTTAATGTGTCTGATTATGGGATCCCACCTCCAATCAGCTGATTATGGTGGAACCAAAAAATGAGACAACATAAGTAAGGCATATATTTGTATGTTCTCCTTAAATGTGTATTTAAAGCCAGTAGGCCTGCTAATCTTGATGCATGTGCAATCTGCCTGCTGAAGTACAAACACAAATTTTACTGATTGCATTTGAATTTTGATGTTACCAGAGGAGATAAGGTGGGTATTAGATAAGCCATAATGAGAATCAATGTAGAGAAGAAAAGCTGAACGGTAAACTCATTTTGATAACTTTGAATAAAACATGTCTAAGGGCTACATCCATCAAACATAGTTTGTTTATCTCATATGAGACAAAACTCTTCCAGTGTTTCCAGTGTTACTATGGACATATAGATATTTTGAACAGCGTGATAATTAAGTTCAATAGAATAATGGTAGAATATGCTCTATATAGCTATTTCCTATAACTCCTCCTTTTGTTCCATATAAATCCTTCTGTTTTCCCATATGACTGTCCCCTATAAAGCCTATTGTATCACATACCTCCCAACATTTCAAATGGCCAAAGAGGGACACTTTTATTGTAGCTGGTTTGCATAGGGGTGTGGCTAGTGGGCAGGCCATTACCAAGAGGTTTTAAGCTGTTCAGTTACCTATTGACACCTATGTGTGTAACCTAATGAATGGTTAATAACAAGACCAAAGTATTTTATTTACACAGCCTCATGTATAAACACACATACTGACATTTCAACAAACAATAATGTGAGTTACATTGCTGTAGAGCAACCGTATACACTTATATACACATCACAAAGTCTGCTCTCTTAAAAAGAGGGACATCAGGGTGGGAAAGAGGGACAGAGGGATTTGGGTCTAAAAGAGGGACTGTCCCTCCTAAAGAGGGACACTTGGGAGGTATGGTATCATATAACTCGTCTTATTATTCCAAATAACTGTTCCCTACAACTCCTCCTATTGCACCATATAACGATCCCCTATAACTCCTCCTATTGTACCACATAACTGCCTCCTGTAACTCCTCCTGTTGTACCACATAACAGCTCACTATAACTCATCCTATTGTACCATATAACTGTTCCCTATAACTCCTCCTATTGTACCATATAACTGCTTCCTATAACTCCTCCTACTGTAACATAGAACTGTTCCCTAAAACTCCTCCTATTGTACCATATAACTGATCCCTATAACTCCTCATATTGTACCATATAACTGTTCCCTATAACTCCTCCTATTGTACCATATAACTGCTCCCTATAACTCCTCCTATTGTACCATATAACTGTTCCCTATAACTCCTCCTATTGTACCATATAACTGATCCCTATAACTCCTCATATTGTACCATATAACTGTTCCCTATAACTCCTCATATTGTACCATATAACTGATCCCTATAACTCCTCCTATTGTACCATATAACTGCTTCCTATAACTCCTCCTACTGTAACATATAACTGTTCCCTATAACTCCTCCTATTGTACCATATAACTTTTCCCTATAACTCCTCCTATTGTACCATATAACTGTTCCCTATAACTCCTCCTATTGTACCATATAACTGCTTCCTATAACTCCTCCTACTGTAACATAGAACTGTTCCCTAAAACTCCTCCTATTGTACCATATAACTTTTCCCTATATCTCCTCCTATTGTACCATATAACTGTTCCCTATAACTCCTCCTATTGTACCATATAACTGATTCCTATAACTCCTCCTATTGTACCATATAACTCTTCCCTATAACTCCTCCTATTGCACCATATAACTATTCCCTATAACTCCTCCTATTGTACCATATAACGATCCCCTATAACTCCTCCTATTGTACCATATAACTGCCTCCTGTAACTCCTCCTGTTGTACCACATAACAGCTCACTATAACTCATCCTATTGTACCATATAACTGTTCCCTATAACTCCTCCTATTGTACCATATAACTGTTCCCTATAACTCATCCTATTGTACCATATAACTGTTCCCTATAACTCCTCCTATTGTACCATATAACTGCCCCCTATAACTCCTCCTATTGTACCATATAACTGTTCCCTATAACTCCTCCTATTGTACCATATAACTGTTCCCTATAACTCCTCCAATTGTACTATATAACTGTTCCCTATAACTCCTATTGTTCATGTAACCACTCCCTACAGCTCATCCTATTGTACCACACAACTGCTCCCTATGCTCTGCATAACTGATCATTATATTTCCCCTTGTTGCCCAGTACTCAAACTGGATCCTATATATTTCTTTTCCTATCATCTATCCTGCTCTATGTAACAACCTCATTCCTCTTTTGCAATAGTAGCCCAAATCATGCCCAGGCTTTCAAGAATGATGTTGAACAATTCCCAGTAGCTCTTTCTGTGTGTCTGCTGGAGAAACCATATAAAGCAAGACAAATATTCCCAGAGCTCAGCTCACATTATAAAAATAACATCTGCAAAATCCTGACCCCAGATGGATTCATAAAACAACTGCTTCCTAATCATCCCAGCAGGTGAAGGCTGTCAAGCATCAGCGCTGAGTGAGCACAGAAGGGAGGCATCTATGTGCATACAATAGCACAGGCCTCTCATTTTAGCAATGTACAGTACCAGTCTCTTTCAAGTTGATTACTGTAAATGCCCATGATGAAATGCACAACCTGCAGCACTCTATCTGTTGTTGCACTACAATTTACATTATCCTCAGCCAGCCATCTGATGTATTGCTCTCACTTACACATAGGGGTGGGCGACACTGGCCTTCTGCCTCTGCTGGGAATGTCAACCAAAAGCAGCACGTCTACCCATCTTTGAAGTAACTCTGATTGCCGATAAGCAGGATGTCTTTGAACTCTCTTGTACTTTGTTGTGTGTTTTGTTGCTGGAAATGTGCGCGGTCATTCCTAAGTGGTATTGTCCATTAACCGTATGCTTTTAACTCAGCAAGAAAAAGTCAATGTTGTAAACAGAAACATGCTGTATGAATAAGTGGATCTTCAAGTAACACATCTTATTCATAACTCAATACTTTATTATGACCAGAAAATCCTAATGGTCCCCCTCTGAATCTTTTTCTTGCTCTTTGAGAGATAATTTTTGGACGTATTGTCAATACAAGCAAATAGGGTGAACACATTTCAATTCTGCCATTCAGGGACACTGAGGAGAGTAGAGCAGTACTGAACACTAGAGGGAGAACTGCCCATTGATTGCTATGACAGAAACAATGCCTGTGGTGGGCTACAAGATAATATACATCACAACCAAAGCCTTAGACTAGTATTCATTACAACAAAATTGCACTGCAGCTCCTGTTTGATGTCAGAATCAAATCTCAGTTCTATGTCTAGTGTTTAGAGCTGTGCCGGAAGCCATTTTTGTGCCAGCAGAGACATCACTTCCTGTCACAGTAGTCAGTTCTCCTTCTACTGTATAGAACCCTATGCTCTGAACTCTGGAGACTTCACACCAGGACTTTGAATTGTCCCAGAAGAATGCTGCCTGGGACAAGGGACAAACAATTAAATTCCAGAATTCCCCACAAGCCCTAAGAAGGGGAATCATGTCAGGGCTGTGGGGGGGGTCAAAGAAAGCTTGTAAGGGGTATCTGCCCCTTTAATGTTTAAGAAGGGGTGGGGCATGGGAACCAATATAAGGGGGACACTTGGAGCATCACTTCCTTTTCAGAAGTGAATACCAAAAGTATCGGATCGGCTTACTTGTGCTGTCTTCCATGGCGTCATCTGCTTTTCTGTTGGCTGCAGTCCGGTGGTGGTGATTGGCTGCGGTAGCAGCTTTCTTGGAGGATGGATTCTACTGGCGTGTCTTCGGCAGGGGTGGCCGCCTGGCTTACGGGGAGCTTCCAGACGCAGCCACCTGTTCGACTGAGCCTTGGGACGGACAGTGGAACATCCCTCAGCCTAGCCCAGACGGCTTTTGGAAGCAGTGGGTCCCCTTTTCTGGCTCCAGTTTCCTGATGCAGGTGTCTGTTGCAGCTCTGCAGCCCTCCAGATGGACTGGGGTTCTGGGGTCCTTTCCTCCTTTCTGTCTCCCTGGGTCCTGTTGCCTCTTTACTGTTCTCCTATTTTGCCTGCCTCAGCTCCTGGTGGCTCTGTTGGGCTGCTTTTGTCTTCCTTGTTTGTTTGCTGGTTTCCCTGTTCTCTCTCTTGTTCTGCTGCCCCTCCCCCCTCACTTTCCTTTTGCCCCTGTTCCTGGCTGCTCTGTCTGCTTTTTCCTTCTTGGTAGGTCCTGTGGGCTTTCTTCTCTTACTGTTTGGGTCTGTTTGTCCTGCTGTGGGTGCTGGGTGTGCTGAGGGTGATACTCTGGGACCCTGTCCTGGTGATGTGTGGTTGCAGGGCTCTACCTGCTGTGTTGAGTATATATAAAAAAAAAAAAAAAAGGTCAAAACATATGACTGACTAACTATGTATCTGTGTGTGTGTGTATATATCTGGAAACTATATATATATGTGTGTGTATATGTAGATGACAAAATGTATATTTGTGTGTGTTTATATTCTAGGTAAAAATATGTGTGTGTTGATATATGAGAACATGCATATGTGTGTGTGTATATATATGAGAACTTATATTTGTGTGTGTGTATATATATGAGAACATATGTGTGTGTGTGTGTATATGAGAACATGTATGTATATGAGTATGTGTATATATCTGTGAACATATGTATGTGTGTGTGTGTGTGTGTGTATGTATATGTGCACATATGTATCTGTGTGTGTGTATTTATATGTGTACATGTATATGTGTGTGTCTGTATTTATATGTGTACATGTATGTGTGTGTGTGTGTGTATGTATATGTGCACATGTATATGTGTGTGTATGTATATGGGAACATGTATTTGTGTGTGTGTATGTCTATGTGAACGTATATATATTTGTGGGCATATATATGAGACAATATGTGGGTGTGCATATTTATATGACTAAATATGTATGTGTGTGTACATATGGTACGAAATATTTGGTGTGTGTATATATATATATGTATATGTGTGTATATATATGTATGTATGACCAATATGTGTATGTGTGTGTATATATATATATTTGGAACAATATATATGTGTTTGTGTATATCTCATGAAATTAGAAGGCATAATAACGGCAAACGGGCATTGATGGTGACGGTGGCCTGCATGGGCCTGGCTATAAAAAAAAAAAAAAAAAAAATTCAATAAAGGCATAAATACTAGTGATGAGCGAGCGTGCTCGGCCGATGCTCGGATCGGCTCGAGCATCGCTCTGCTCGGCACATGGCGGTACTCGTCGAGTACCGCCATGTGCTCTCCCGCCATGTTCGGGTGGCGGGGATCTGTGCCGGAAGAGGCACAGATCCGAAGACGCTCCGCTGGACCACCAGGGACTGGAGGTACGGGGGCATTGCGGAGATGAAGGGGGCATTGCGGAGATGAAGGGGGACATTGTGGAAGAGGGGCATAGACTCTATGCCCCTCTTCCACAATGTCCCCCTTCATCTCCGCTATGCCCGTCTTCCACAATGTGCCCCTTCATCTCCGCTATGCCCCTCTTCCACAATGTGCCCCTTCATCTCCGCTATGCCCCTCTTCCACAATGTCCCCCTTCATCTCCTCTATGGCATAGAGGAGATGAAGGGGGACATTGTGGAAGAGGGGCATAGCGGAGATGAAGGGGCACATTGTGGAAGAGGGGCATAGCGGAGATGAAGGGGCACATTGTGGAAGAGGGGCATAGCGGAGCTGAAGGGGGACATTGTGGAGCTGAAGGGGGCATTCGGAGATGAAGGGGGCATAGCGGAGATGAAGGGGGCATTGACCAGGCACCCTCCCCTCATCAGAGCAGGGGGTGCCTGGTGTCGCCCCATTCATTTCAATGGGGCTCGGGTGCTCGGCCGAGCACTCGAGCCTCAGGGGGTGCTCGGTCAGAGCACCCGAGCATCGGGGTGCTCGCTCAACACTAATAAATACTTATTTTAAAAATAAAATAATATTTAGACAGGGTGTGGGGGCCTTGGGTGCCCCTGGTGGGTTTTTTGTTTTTCTTTTTCCTTTGTCCTAGGTGCTGTTTCCTGTTCGGTGGACTGTACTGGCGAGTGGGGTTTTTTGGAGCCCCTGGTTTTGGTTCCCCTTTTTCTTTTCCAGGGTTTACCTGTGTGTCGGATTTCTTCTGGAGCTGATTCTGGTGTGGCATGGATGGGTGCCTCCGCTGAGCTGGCTGCTACGCAGTCTGTACCTCCCATTGTGTGGTGGCAGGTATGGGATTGCCTGGGGCAGTGATTCTCTACCTGGGGTGCCGTGGCACCTTGTGTTGGTTTCCCTTTTCTTTTCAGGGTTCACCTGGGTAGCGGAGTGCTTCAGCTGGTGAGGAGCCTGGTGTGGCACTGATGGGTGCCTCTGCGGAGATGGAAGTTACGCAGTCCGTGCCTCCCGTTGCGATAACAGGTACGGGATTGCCTGGGGCCGTGATTCTCGGCCAGGGTGCATGGCACTGTGGAGTGCCGTGGGGATCAGCTTGGGGTGCCCCATGTTCTCTATGTCGATGTTGACACACTATGTGTATATTTACTTGTGTTTATGTTGTGCGCAACATGTTTAGTTTGTTTTTCAGGTTGTGCAATGTAAAAATACTGTATAATTATGTATTATTCCCTTCAGTATGCGTTTGTTGTATTACATTAACAGTTTGGCTGCAGTCCCTGGTGTTGGGGGTCTGGGTTAGTCTGGGTTTGGCATGTTGGGAGCTCTCGGGGACCAGGGAGCGCAGGGGTGATCCCCCCCTCTTGCTCCTGGTGGTGGTGGTGGGTGTTTCTGGGGCTGGTCTTGTTTCTACTGGGGCGCCCGTTGCAGGGGCTGGTGTGGTTATTCCTTCGGCTGCTTCCCAGTTATTGGGGTTAGGGGCTGCGGCTGGGTGTTCACTCTTTTGGGGGGTTCCCATGGCGGCCGTTGGACTGCCTATTTTTGCTGGGCCAGTCCTTTGGGGCTACATTTGAGGGTTGAGGTTCAGGAGAAGTTTTGAAGGTTGTCATGGTTTGACTGATTTCGTCACACGCTATGCTGTTGATTACTGCTGCCTTTCCTTCCCTGGTGGGCTGAGTCGGCTGGAGTTGACCAGACTGCCTTGATCTCTCTGTTGACATGGTTGCCCACCTGCTTGTTTCTCAGCCAATCCCTTCCAGGCTGTTTCACGCAGCTGGCTCCCTTCCTCCTTGCCCTTATGTTTGCTTCGGTGCAAGGGCATTTTCCTGCGTCTGATTATCTGTGCATGACCTGCCTTCCTCTGACGTCCCTTCTGACTCCTGGCTTATTCTTGCTGTTGCTGATCTCTGTATTCCTGATCCTGGCTTGTCTGCGTACCTGCATAGGTTCCTGACCCCGGCTTGTCTTTTGGTCTATGCTCCTGGATTGCGGTTTTGCTTTGGTTGTTTCACTAAGGGGTTTTTTGCACTTTGCATTTGTCTGGTTCCTGGCCTTCCAGAGGAGCAAATTTGTGGATATTTATTCTTGGCTTTCCTTGGAAGAGGCTCCTCCGGACCGGGATATTCAGACTGCTGCTGGGACGAAGGCGGTGAAGTTGTGGTGGTATTGGAGGATACCCAAAGTTTTTCAGGGATTGCTTTTGGGCGTTTTTTCAATTCTTGCTAGCGTGTTAGGTGGGCATTTTCTGCTGCGTGCTCCTCCTTGTTCTGTTACTAGGCCATGATTTGGCACCCCTGCTGGATTTCTGGGGCTCGAATAGGGTGTTGGATTTGTGTACAGTTGCGGCATGTTCTTTGCGGTTCGGGTCCTTGTTTGGGCTGGATTGGGTTGGCCTCTTTGGCCTGTGACTTGGGGTCTTCCGGTTTGATGAGGGACCTGGTTTTTCCTGGAAGTCTTTCCAATTGTCATCGCTTTTACTTTGTGGGTTGTCAGGATTCAGAATGTAAGGTTGTTTTTTGTACTCTGACGCTATGGGGGTGGTGCTGGCGGTTCATAACTTGTTTTCCTCTTCTGTCCCTGTTCTGTCTGCTTTGTTGTTCGGTGCCATCTGTCTGAGTCCTGATATATCTTTTTGGGAGCGGCGTGTGCCTGGGTTCTGTATGTGGCTGCTGATGCACTTTCTTGATTCCTGGTCGTGGAGTTTGGTAGGCATGTCTGGGGGCGACGGCTGTGGGGTACGCCTTGTCCTGACCACTGGTGGGATCTTGGTGGTCTACAGTTGTATCCGGGAGAGGTATTCATTGGTTGCAGCCTCTTTGGCAAGGTGTGCGGTTGCTTGGGATGAGTGGATCAGTTGGAGGCTGTGGTGGGGGATGCTGTTAGGATTGATGGGGTGTTGTGGTTGGTACTGGAATTGGTTTAGTCGGGGTGTATTCCCGGCGGCTATTGGGGGGCCGGGTGTCTGGGTTGGCTTTTGGGTTGTTGCGGGGGGACAGATTGTTCATAGGAATTTGAGGTGCGCAAGTCTTTGCGGTCTTGACTGGTGGTGGTGCAGTCTGATACTCGGCGCCTGGTTTAGTTCTCACTCTTGCAACAGTTATCTTCCAGGTGTTTGCTCGGCTCATTATGGTCAGTGTTTGGGGTGGCTTTTTGTTTTGCTTTTTTGTGGCTCTGCGTCTGGGGGAGTTGTTTAGTTCTTTTCACTTCAGTCCCGGTGTGTGTTTCTGGATTTTGTGCGTTTGCTTCTGGTTCTCTCTCGTTTCGTATCCGCCGCTTCGAGAGGGATGTCTATGGTTCTGGGGTTTGGGTGACTGTTTTCGGTGGCGGGTTTGGATATCATTGGGGCTGCTATGAAGGCGGATATGACTGGTTTGGGTACTGAGTCTGTTTGCTGTATCGGTCGGTGGGAGTCCGCACGGCTTTCTCTTACGTTAGGCCGGACAGGATGGTTGGGTGTTGAGTTGTAGTTTCTGTTGCTATACTGTGTTTTTTGTTTTCTGTTCAGGTCACGGCCTTGTTGCTGCTGGATTGTTGGCCACTTTCGTTATTTGGGTGTGATGGAGAGCGGCGGATTGTGGTGGTGGGTGCTGCTGTCTTTCGACCCTTTGTTTTTTCGTTGGTGTCCTGGTTTGTCTATCTGGGTCCGCAGTGGTCTCGCTTTCTTCCTGAGGTTGGTTGGTACGTTTAGTGGTCCCCCTTGGGTTCTTGTGGTGCACTTGTGGGGGTAATGACCTTGGCTCTGGCCCAGCTTGGCTTTTGGTGCGGCCATTCATGGGAAATTTTTCTGTTCTCCTTTGCCATTTCCCTGGGCTGGTGTTCCGTGGCCAGTGATTATTCCACGCCAGCGCTGGGTTGGTGACAGGGATCGCAGGGCATTGGAAGTACGGGATTTGTCTGACTCAACGCGTGTTGAGTGTGTCATTCACAATTGGGGGTTGTCTGTGCAACATTCTGTTTTTGTGGATTCGTCTTTTCCTTGTTTAGGTCAGATGGGGTGGCTCACTGTGCGGTTGGGCTACATTTTCTTTTTTCTTTTCGTTTCACTTTGGACATTTTTTGGGGGGGGGTTTGGAGCAGGCCATAGCTTTCTATGGGGGGAAGGGCCTGGCTGCATAGGATGTACGCATCAGGCCCTGTGGCGCTTTTGGCCCTTGCCAATAGGAAAAATGGTACATCATGTTTGGAATGCATGGTTAACAGGTGGATGTCAGGCCAGCGGCCTTGGGCATTAAGCACCCGGACCACGGTCGCGGGTTGTGGTCACCGCCCCTCATTGAGCTGCACAGACCAGCTAATGGGGTGTGGTGGAATGGAGGAAAAGATGGGTTGAGCCTTTTGGGGCTCAGTAGGGTGGGCATAAGTTTATGCCTAGCATTTGGCAAGGGCTTAAAGTTGTGGTGGTTATTAAATTTTAAGTTAATAAAGCTGTGGCCTGGTTTTTACATCCAAACAAGTTGTGTGTGTCTTTATTTGATCTATACCACATGCCCTAGACAAGAATTCCCCACAAGCCCTAAGAAGGGGAATCATGTCAGGGCTGTGGGGGGGTCAAAGAAAGCTTGTAAGGGGTATCTGCCCCTTTAATGTTTAAGAAGGGGTGGGGCATGGGAACCAATATAAGGGGGACACTTGGAGCATCACTTCCTTTTCAGAAGTGAATACCAAAAGTAT
The DNA here is from genome assembly GCA_037306005.1 of Rhinophrynus dorsalis. NCBI lineage: Eukaryota > Metazoa > Chordata > Amphibia > Anura > Rhinophrynidae > Rhinophrynus > Rhinophrynus dorsalis. The sequence goes on along the minus strand of CM074722.1, from coordinate 441,746,382 downwards.
CGGCCCTCCCTCCCTCCCTGTATTTGGGTTTTATTGTTAGTTTGGGGTTTGTTTTCTGGTGGGTTTTGGGTCATGAAAGTACCTGGGTTTACTTTATTTGTCACAGCTTTTGGCGCTTTTGGCCCTTGCCAATAGGAAAAATGGTACATCATGTTTGGAATGCATGGTTAACAGGTGGATGTCAGGCCAGCGGCCTTGGGCATTAAGCACCCGGACCACGGTCGCGGGTTGTGGTCACCGCCCCTCATTGAGCTGCACAGACCAGCTAATGGGGTGTGGTGGAATGGAGGAAAAGATGGGTTGAGCCTTTTGGGGCTCAGTAGGGTGGGCATAAGTTTATGCCTAGCATTTGGCAAGGGCTTAAAGTTGTGGTGGTTATTAAATTTTAAGTTAATAAAGCTGTGGCCTGGTTTTTACATCCAAACAAGTTGTGTGTGTCTTTATTTGATCTATACCACATGCCCTAGACAGGGACTATCCCTGACAAACACACATGACAGTCACCCTATAAGTGAACATGACAGTTTGCTTCTAAGGAGCAAACTCCACTCAATGAACGTGGTAATCCTAACCTTTTAACGCCTTAAAGATGAGTGGCCTGGGAAGTGGACTTCCCTTAAGGACCACTTTGATCTTGGAGCACCTGCAAACGTGACTGATGACGTGTACCGGTGCGCTAAACTGGGGTCTGATAGAGACCACTTCGGGCTTGGATTGGTCAGTTTAAGATCCTGCTAGTGCTAACAGAGCATGAGCGATGTAAGCACTAAGTAGGCGAAGTGCCAAGATCGTCACTGGGCCTTTTGGCAAGTTTACCAGTGACAGTCCCCGGTCCATAAGGGGTTAAGAACCAGAGGGTTGTGTAACAACTTTTAGTCCTTAAAGCAGGGCTCAAAATTTCCACTCGCCACTAGCCAATGGCGAGTGAAAATTTAGCCCTGGCGAGTAGAAATTCAGCCCTGGTGGGTATGTTTTGGCTTGCAGTGGCGAGTAACTTTTCAGGTCTGGCTAGTAGCAAAGGTACTTACATGTCTGCGGTGGCGATACAGAGATTGTCACATCAGGGCTTGAATAAAGTATAAAGCAGCCCAGTTGCTATTCACATTACGCAACTAGTCTATGACACACTGCATTAGTAGTATTTGGATCCCACTTAATGGAGAGCTTGTCATATGCAACCTATGTTAAGAGTTAAATGTGTTACTTTATGATCGGATGCTAACAACCAATACACTTAGATGTTTGAATACTATACATAGCTACAATCTTGCTATTTTTCCCCTTAGCCCATTAACCCTAGTGTCTTTAGTATAAGGCAATCTGGTTTCAAAGCCCCAGCACCACACACTAGGCTCAAAGTAATCTAAGGGCAATAGTTAGAGATTTCTATCTCACCCCTATCCTTTTCTGAACCCATGTTAAGGACGTATATTCTATAATACTATTTTTTATTTTACTTTTCTATAATTCCCTAGCTTTAGGATATGCTACATCCCTTTTATAATTAGTTTGGTTATTAAAAGTTATGTTTTAATTTCTATGATCCTACCTGACATTATTCACGTATTAGAAGTATTTTGCCTGAGTGCTAGTACAGCAGGGTTATCTGTGTGTCTCTTTTTTGTTTCACAGCACATCTAAATAACATAAAGCGCTAGTCTGAGATGCTCCCTGTGTGTGAAACCGCATATGCATAGTAGTGACTGCAGGAAAGATGCAGTCAAGCGCAGTAGGGACTGGCTGAATGCGCTGATCCAGAGAGGGAAGCTCCGGACAGCTCACTGCCTGTCTGTGCTCCCGGCTCTGGGGAAGCAGCCGAGGCTGCTGGGTGGCACTTGAGCCTGTGTATACAGGCTTTCCTACTAGTTGTTTATAATGTTGTATGATCATACTTGGGAACTTTCCAGATTTTCCCCCAAGTCTCCGGTTTTGACAACGTGTTACAGGGTCTGCGGGGACAGAGGCTGATTCTCTGGATGTGGTGAGTTTCATCTGAAATTCTGCCCACTTCTGCTCCTTCCCATCCTGTACCTCCCACTTCTCCTCCTTCCCCACCCAGTTCCTCCCACTTCCAGGATGCACCCATTAAGCCATTTCCCTACTAGTGAGTAAGCCCTGCCCCTTTTCACCGCAATTGGCTTCAATTATATCCCCCAACGGCACCAGAGGAGTCCCTAGAGGGGACTACAGAAGAGAAAGTTCCCAGGTATGTGTAATATATGTGTTACCAGTGTAAAAGCTCGTGTACATGGGCTAAGGTCCGGGTAATGTTAGCCCTTTGAGTGCCAGAGGGGTACACAACGCATTGTTTGCAATGCGTTGCGTACCCCTCTGGCATTCAAAGGGTTAAGCTTTCGCTACCTCACTGCTCCACGTGATGCGCGTGCAGCCTCTACTGAGCATGATGGCTTCTGACAAACATCATAGCGAATTATTATATAGGATGAGTCATAGGGTTGTGTTGCGTACTCAGAGGGAACTGCAGAAGAGAAAGTTCCCAGGTATGTGTAACGTGTTACTAGTGTAAAAGCCCGTGTACATGGGCTAAGGTCCGGGTAATGTTAGCCCTTTGAGTGCCAGAGGGGTACGCATTGCATTGTTTGCAATGCGTTGTGTACCCTCTGGCATTCAAAGGGTTAAGCATCCGCTACCTCACTGCTCCACGTGATGCAGTCTTGCGTCGCCTCACTCACGCAATGCAGTCATGCGCAGTAGAGACTGCCGGAACGCGCGCAGTCTCTACTGCGCATGATGACTTCTGACAAATATCCTAGCGAATTATTATATAGGATGAGCCAGAGGGTTGTGTTGCATACTCTGCTGGCACTCAAATGGATAAAAATACTGCCAGCAGCTGTAGAGGATTTGTACTACAATGTTGGGTAGACCTCAGTCATTAGAACGTTAATGCCAGTAAGTTCTGTATACCAGCCCCATAGTTTGCACGGTGAAACAGCACACACTCAGTGCAATTTCCTCTATATCTTATTTAGTAATTTGCCCAAAAGAAGGCATAGAGGAGTGTAACTTCACAATTTGCCCATAGAAACCCCATTGTTCTCCCGTAGAGCAAATAGCGTTCATAGGTTAGCAAATGCCTACAGCTGCACATTTTGAGGGGTGATTCAGCTGTGCAGACCACACCCACATTCTGAATTGTGGGTGTGGCCAGAGCAATCGCAATGTCCCTGCACCAGTTTTCTACCCATTTAAGGTTATTATTTAACCAGGGCCTGATTTCCCAATAGGCTGATTAGGAACCTGCCTAGAGCTCCAAATTTTGAGGGATGCCTTAGCTGTGCTGGCCACACCCACATTCTGAATTGTGGGTGGGGCCAGAGCAATCTCTGTATCCATGCAGTACCTTATGCACCCATTACAGGCTATTATTTAACCCTTTGGATGCTAGTGAGCAATGCTTTGGAGATCTCTCTAGCAACCAAGGGGTTAAAGCTTTTATGTCCTTGCTTGTTGTAGACCAAAGGTATATTCTGTGCCAGGAAACAGTGGATGAGACTGGAGGCGTGGTCATGTGAGAAGTGGGGTGTTGCCATAGGCGGAGCTAAGGCTACCCAGAATGCCTTGCCTAGGGGAGCCTGGACTGTAAATCCAGCCCTGTATTTAACCCCCTGGGTGCTAGAGAGATCTCAAAAATATTGTGTTGAGATCTCTCTAACAATCAAGAGATTAAAGCTTTTTTTTTACACTCTTGTTTGTTATAGGCCAAAAGGCATTTTTGCTGCAGGAAACAGTGGGACAGGGGGTGGGGTCATGTGAGGAGTTGAAGGTGTGGCCATGGGCAGAGCTAAGGGCACCTAGAGTGCCTTGCCTAGGGGAGCGTGTGAAATAGATCTAGCCCTGATCGATTCATCTGAAAAAAACCCAGAAAACCTGCACTTTTTGGGGAGTACCTGAGGACAGGTCTGAACACCCCTATTATAGGATAGGCATTCACAGCTTGCTCAAATTAAAGAAGTAATTGGCACTGTTGAGAAGTTCAATTATTAATCCTTTGAGTGCCAGAGGGGTACACAATGCAATGCAAAGCAATGCTTTACATACCCCCTCTGGCACTCAAAGGGTTAAAAAAGTTTGAGCTGTAAAAAATGTAGAAAGGAAAAAAATCTCCTAAAATTGGCAGTTCCTTTGCTTTCAGGAAATATATTTTTTTTCAATATTTGCTGCAAAACTATCCCTTCCGGCAGCCAAGGGGTTAAGCATTGATTGCATAACACATGCCACCAGTAACACAAAGTTCTAACAGCCGTAGTGAGGCTGCAGGTGGTCATTGAGTGAACAATGATATATCCTCTGGTTATGTCAGGGGTAGCAGAACTCCAGGGAATGAGGAACAAAGAATGTGCTTATACAGGTATATAAACAACATTAATAATTTGGGCAGACCAAAGGCTCAGCAGAGGCATTGCTGCCAGTAACAAGACATGTTCCAAATTTATACTTTTGTACAGTTCTAAAATTGGGATTGTATTTATTTTGGGTTTCTCAGTAGTACACAGAGTTCTTTTCTACTGACAAATGAAAATGAGTCTTATGTGGTAAGAAGAATTTGAACTATTATGGAGCAAATCATTTGCACTATAGGAGGACAACAAACATATCCATTGACTTAAACAGGTCATGTAAAGGTGCAGTAAAACTTTTTTTATTGAAAACATATATGTTAGAGAGATTTTCCTCCTGATCAAAACAAGGGGACTCTCACTGTTGTCAGTTTTATTCAAATAATCAGGAAGTGAATTTACTGTGTGTTTACTTCCTGATTGTTCTAACTGACAGGAAGTGACATGGCAGTTTCTATAACATCCTATGAAGAACTGTATGTCACTGACTTTCCTCTCCATTAGAATGTAACAGAATAAATAATTGGAATTTGACACTAGAGGGCACCGCAAATGTTAAAAAGAAGGGTTTAAACTGTAATAATTCTGGAAATATGCATATCTCTTCAGTGGGAGTACTCTTATTTTACTCAACAGGAAACACCCTGCAATATATATTTTTGCATAAAAGAAAGATTACTGCTCATTTAAAGTGGAACTAAACCCAAGGAATAACGTGGCTCTTAATCTGTTTAAGAGATTGACTTATGATTGTAGTTTATACAGCAGTCAGGCATATCTGTTTACTTATTGTTTTCATTATATCTACAGTTTTGTGTACAATTATCTCTGAAGTCTGCATCTTTGTCACACTTCCTCACCACAAGCAGAGGGCTTCGGTAGATCTGAATGGCTCATAAGGGACATACGTATACCTGTAACCTTCTTATCCTGATTCCTCAGGGGAAAAACTGTAGACCTGAGGACGGGAGTGACCAAGTGATGCATTTTGTATTATATTGTGGGTGATGCTTAATCCGGTAGGCATTGGCAGGTGTATGAAAGGAGGAGTTTGTCATGAAATGAGTGGGAAGGTATGCAGAATGGGGTGGGAGTGGGCTGACCAGACTGGAAAATGGGTGGAGTTATAGCTGAACTCACCAAACTCAGGCTCTGTTCCTGGAAACCCAGTAATTCAGTCTGAAAACAGGAGTCTCTGAGGCAGATCTGTAGAGTTCCCAGGTAAGAAGTAAGATGTTGGCAGATTTTAAACTAACAATTTGCACTGTACAGCAAGATACATAAAGGAACTAAATTATTGTATATAGCTATAGCTGACACCTGTTTGGAGGGCATCTAACTAGGTAAATTCTCCTTTTAAGTCACTCCTAGGGTGCATTTCCCCATTTAACCTCTGAATGATGCTAGGTATGTCTCCTTTCTAACATTCAACGGTTTAAATACCACATTTAAATCAATGGGATTTTTAATTCTTTCCCCTTGGTTTACTGCAGAATTGGTCCAGTTCTTCTAAGTTTATCAGTATGATTGATAGTGATATTCAGGACCAGATCTACATCCCAGGCACTCCTAGACAAGGCACTGTAGGTGCCCTTAGCTCCACCCATAGCCACACCTCCTTTCCTCACATGACCCCATCCTATCCTGACACAGAAAATATCATTGACCTATAACAAGCAAGGACAAATACATTTTTAACCCATTGGCTGAAAGAGAGATCTCCAGACGGCTTGTGAAGCAAGGTGTTGGAGATCTCTCTGGCATCCAAGTGGTTAAATAATAGCCTGTAAAGGGATATAAAACTAGTGCAGGCATACTGAGATTGCTTTTACCACATCACACAACTCAGAATGTGGGTGTGGCCAGTGCAAATGAACCACACCTCAAACTTTGGAGCTTTAGGCAGTTGCCTGTTCTGCGTATTGGGAAATCCTACCCAGGTGATTCTGAGGCAAACCAACCACCATAGAGAACAAAGGAAACAATCCCATTGAGCTAGAGACCTTTCTAGCATTCTAGTGGTTAAAAGCTCCATTTAAATTAAAATCTAAAATTTCCCATCATAAGTTCTCTCATGTTGGAGAAATCTTAGTTCATAGGCTCTGTAGAATAACATAGAAACTGGAAACGTGATATCACTGGAGAAGTCATCTCCACTTTATCACCTCTTTATCGCACCTTAGTGCATCTCCCCCCAGTTCTTAATATATCACCCTCAGTGTGAAGATTTCTAGCAATAATTGCAAAAATATGGATATTTTTTCTGCTTGCATATATGATATATATATATATACTAGTTGAAGAGCCCGTTATATGGGCCACTGCCAGCTGGTCGCGGGGCAGTCATGCGCAGTAGAGACTGCCCGCGCCGCGGCTGATACAAAGCTGGACACTCCAAAGGAGCGTCCAGCTCTGTATTAGCCGCGGCGCGGGCAGTCTCTACTGCACATGACTGCAGCACACACAACAGTCTCTACTGCGCATGACCGCATTACGCTTAGCAGTCTCTACTGCGCATGACTGGTCGTTGCACACGTTTTAGTGAATTATTATATAGGATATATATATATAAAATAGCAATGATTTCCGTCAAAATAGAAATTATAGTATCTAAACAGAACTATAGCAGCATTCGCGTTCTCTTGTGTTGGATATATATTGTGATGTACTCTATAAGTAATGCTATTCGATCTTATGGGATCTATAACATTCTGTGTATTAAGATAATATGTCTTGTTGTCTGGAAGAATAATGAAACCTGTTCTATTTATATAAATAAGCTGTGTGTTTGGATAGCGGTAAAAGCTAGTGATTTATTGCAGAAAGTCAGTTTACCTTTTTATGAATACAATAGCGATACCGATAATGCACAATGCAGAAATTCACTGTTCTCACAGAATGTAACCCTTTGAATGCCAGAAGGATATGCAATGCGTTGTGTATCCCTCTGCCACTAAAAGGATTAATTCCTTAGATACCAGAGAGGATGCCAGCTCATTGTTTCAGAATCTGTTGCAAGACCTATCTGGCATCCACAGGGTTAATAACTTTTTCCATGGCAAAGATGACTAGCCTGTATTGATTGACATCAGGCCTCTAGCAATCACTGATTGTTTCTGGAATTTTTTCCCCATAGCTATCTCCTGGGTCAGACGAGGAAGATGGTCATGACACTTCAGGGCGAGAGACCTTGGGGCGCATCCAGTTCAGCGTAGGCTACAACTTTCAGGAGTCCACGCTGACTGTTAAAATCTTAAAGGCCCAGGAGTTGCCTGCCAAGGACTTCAGTGGGACCAGCGACCCATTTGTGAAGATCTACCTGCTGCCTGACAAGAAGCACAAGCTAGAGACCAAGGTGAAGAGGAAAAACCTCAACCCACACTGGAACGAGACCTTTCTCTTTGAAGGTGAGGTGAACTGGAGGGAAGCATACAGTTACAATCCTTTACCTGTTGCTGGACTACCAAGAAAAAGGCTGTGCTACAAATGTGCTTTTACTGAAATGCATGCATTGCTAGTGATAAGAGATTAGCCCTTGAACTCTCTGAGTGCCAAAGAGGTATCCAGCGCATTGTGTGTGCTAAGTGCTGAATTCCACTCTGACAGTAAAAGGGTAAAAGGGGTACTACCACCCCACGCAATCTTTACCTTCACTAAGTCCCCATCTAGCAACTAGCTGCTTAGTAGCGCTAGTCATCAGAATGTTAGTCTATGGAGCCAATGCACTAAGTTCTCTCATGTTGGAGAGATCTTAGTGCATAGGCTCTGTAGAATAACATAGGAACTGGAGAAGTGATATCACTGGAGAAGTCATCTTCACTTTATCACCTCTTTATCGCGCCTTAGTGCATCTCCCCCCAGTTCTTAATATATCACCCTCAATGTGAAGATTTCTAGTAATAATTGCAAAAATATGGATATTTTTTCTGCTTGCCTATATATATATATATATATATATATATATATATATATATATGGAGAACCTTATTTAATAGATTTCTCCTCTCTTCCATGGGTGACAGACAGGACGGAGCTCGGACATCTTGCCATTGTGACGTCCACACACATGCTCTGTCAGTCCCAGGCAGAGCCAAATGGCTTCTAGCAACGCCTACTAGACCCGGCTGGGACTGACAGTGCAGGTGCATGGACATCACAATGGCAAGATGTCCGCTCTCCGTCCTGCCTGTCGCCCATGGAAGAGAGAAGAAATCTATTAAATAAGGTAATTATTCTGGTGACTAACGCTACTTAGCAGTTAGTCGCCAGATGGAATGAGGATAAAGATTGTGTGGGGTGGTAGTTCCCCTTTAAGTTACATTTCGTAATAATAACCTCTCACTTTTTACTGATGACCACTGTGAATTTTGCTTTTGTGCCTTGGTTCAAGAGTTAACATCTTCAATCATTACTGGATGTCAAGGTCACGAATTTGAATCCCTAATGACATCCACTGAAACTTCAGATTTTATTCCTTTCTTACTGACACATACAGAGTACATGAGCAACAGAAGAAGACAATACTCTAGTATTTGCAGTGTGAAGTCTGGGGGGAGATGCACTAATGTGTGATAAAGAGGTGATAAAGAGGAGATGCCATTGTACAAATCTCTGGTAAGACCTCACCTTGAGTATGCAGTGCAGTTTTGGGCACCAGTTCTGAAAAAGGATATACTAGAACTAGAGAGGGTACAGGGAAGAGCAACAAAGTTAATTAAGGGAATGGAGGACTTGACGTATGAGGAACGACTAGACAAACTAGGTTTATTTACTCTAGATAAAAGACAACTAAGAGGAGACCTTATCACATTGTACAAATATATGAGAGGTCAATACAAGGATCTCTGCAGTGAGTTATTTATTCCAAGGCCTGATAAGATGACCAGGGGGACACCCCTTGAGATTAGAGGAAAGGAGGTTTAGACTTCAGCAGAGCAAGGGTTTTTTTACAGTAAGGTCTGTTAAATTGTGGAATTCCTTGCTAAAGGAGGTGGTTATGGCAGATACAATGGATACATTTAAGAGACGATTAGATACACTTCTTTCAAAAGGGAACAAATAGAATTATACTGTTTATCAGTAGCCAGAACAGGAAGGTCTGATAAAGACTAACTTATTTGGTAGCAGGCAAGCTATAAAATTCTCAGTCACTGGGGTATGAGGCAAAGGTTGAACTTGATGGACTTGTGTCTTTATTCAGCCTAATTTACTATGTTACTTCGCCAGTTTATCACTTCTCCAGTTCCTATGTTATTCTATGGAGCTTATGCACTAATATTTCTCCAACTCTAGAACTGTTTGTGCACAGGCTCCATAAAATAACACAGAAGCTGGAGAAGTCATCTCCATTTTACCATCTCTTTATCGCCCCTTAGTGCACCTCTCCCCAGGTGTCCTACCAGTAAGTTCACCTCCATGGACACCGAACAGTTATCTCTTGAACAAGGAACAAGAGCACAATCTAGAGTTACCATTAGGAGTTTCTGACTATAGTAAGATAAGCAGGGGTTTATTGCCACTAAACTTTTGAGTGTCAAAGAGGTATTCAATGCATGGCACTCAATAGGTTAAGAGTTGTTACTGTTGTTTTAAACACCTAATGTGTAAGAAACACATTGCATTGACCTGTAGACATAAAAAAAACTGAAGCAAAAGGAATAAAAGTTGTATAATATGTTTAGATTGGGCAATATGATAATTATATGGTGAAAATGAATACCTTTAACCCTTTGAGTGCCAGAGGGATAATCCCTCTGGCACTCAAAGGGTTAAAGGTCAACATGTAGGTTGTCTTACTCTCTCATTGTGCACAATACAGATGTGGTGCACCAGAGCCCACATATCAAAGTTCATTGACACTGACCATGTGTTTATTAACTCCTTGGATGCCAACAAGGTTTCCATTGCGTTACTCTGCATTCTGCTGCACTCGTTCTGGCATGCAAGTGGTAAATGTCTTGGGGAGTGCATTTTCTTTCCCAAATAAAAGTATCCCCAAACTCAACCAATTCTCTCATAGTACTGATTTCCAAATGGGAATCTGAAATGTCATTCTGACATTTTATTTTATTTTAAGACAGTGAAACTCAAAAGCAAGTATTCCCAGGTGACATTGATTTTATGTTGGAAAATGTTCTTTTTTATAAAAACCATACAAATCTGAAATATTTTGCTTCCCTAAGCATTCAACCTCTGTTTTGTGGAAGCTTCCAATTTACACAGATGAAAGGAATTGCCCTAATGTGGACACAGTTACCTTACCATTCGACCCTACCATTGGCCTCCATGCCAATGCATGTGAACTGTTAAAGTTGTTGTCACATTTTATGGGTAAAAACCATTGTTGAAGAATCATTGTTCGGGCTGTGAATCTGAAGGCAAATGAAGACCAAAGAAAATTCTACAGAAGTTAGAGATAAAGTAAAACCAGTGCATGGATTTGGAAAATGGTGCAACATAATATCCAAGTGTTTGGATATCCCAGTGAGTACTGTTGGATCAATAATCAGGAAGTGGAAGATGCATCACACCGACAAGAAAAAGCCATCCCTCAAAACTCAGCACTTAAACAAAAAAACTTGTGAAAGAAGCCACAGAGTGACCAACAATCTCTTTGAAGGAGCTACTGAGTATGAGTATCAGTCAACCATATAAAGAGCTCAGTTTACTACTGAAATGTCACAGGCTACATGGCGACCCTCAAAAGGGTGACATCAGAATGTCGCCTGAGTCAAAAGGGCAACATCAACATTTCGCCCTTATAAAGGTCCCCCTGCTTGGGGTACACAATAACTTATTAGTAATGATCTGCATATGTGGAAAGTTGCAATGCTGATGCAGTATTCTCTCAATTAAAAGCATAGCATGCATCTGCCTGGGTTGCCTGCAGCCACACACAGCGCACCATGCAGAATGAAACTAGAAAGAGGAAATAATTAATGATGTGTGTATCAATCGGGCAAATCGTCTGGATCATTTGCCCAATTGACACAAACATATCATTAATTATTTCCTCTTTCTAGTTTCATCCTGCGTGGTATGCTGCGTGTGGCTTCAGGCAACCCAGGCAGATGCAGACTATGCTTTTTATTGGGGGAATACTGCAACAGGCTTTGCTCTGCATTGCTCTAGTGTGCCGCTGCAGTTTCCCCTGGGCTACCTGTATGCGGACAACATTTAGGTGTCGTCCTTTTGAGGGTCGGCATGTAGGCAACAACATTTTAATAGAATAACAAGAGCTCTTCATAACACTAACTGTATGGGAGGATGGCAAGAAAGAAGCCGCTGCTTAAAAAGTACCATCTTAAAGCACATCTGGAGTTTGTTGGAAAGCATGTGAGCACCCCAGCTGCTTTGAGGGAATAGGTTTTATGGTTAGATGATAGAGCCTTGTGGACAAAACTCAAAGCGCTATGTGCAGCTCAAACCTGATACTGTTCATGTCTCAAGACACACCATCCACACCAGGGCTGGCCCAAGACCTTGTGCTGCTTGGGTCCAAGAATGAAATGCTGCCCCCCCCTACCAAAACACTCCCACATCCATTATGTTATGTTGTTTAGCAGCATGGAGAAGCCTCCAGAACTGAGTGCTTTCATTTTGGCCACATACACAAACACACAAATGCATATAGACATTAACCCATGCACAGGCATACATACATGTCTACCCCCTCTCTTACATCTTCATTAGGGCAGACGTATTCTTAGACACACACTATTTTTGTTTGATGAAGGGATCCCCTCTGCTCCCACTTTCAGACACCCCAGTAGCAGTAGTATCACAATAGGTCCCCCGCTGCCCCTCTTGCATTGTGTGTGCTGTGCCAGTCCTGTAGAACCCCTCTACTGCCCCTGTGACTTGCACTGAACTAGCAGAGATCATATGACCAGGCACTTACCACCTGCCCATTCATCCAATAGCCTGGGAAGTCAGAGCTTTTTGAGAGGAAGGTGCAATGCTCTAAGACATACCTTTCTACTGCCTTCAATCAAACTCATTTTCCTGCCCCTTCCCACACATGCCTTCTCCGCTAAAATTCAACATCCCTGCCATATCCTCCACTGTGGTGCTCACGGTCCTCACACTTCCGCTCAGCATCTACCCACTGTGACAGAGCCAGGTCACTGAGGCCTGCTCCCACACCCTTCCGTCCTGTCATTTAATGAGGAAAGGGGGAGTTTCAAGGAAGTACAGTCAGTGGCAGCAGGGCAGCTGAAAGAACATGCCTTGGGGTGGTAAATTGCTGCCCCTGTCAAGGTGCCACCTGGGTCCCATGGACCCACCGGGACCCATGTAAGGGCCGGCTCTGATCCATACAGTAAAGTATGGTGGTATTAACACCATGCTGTGGGGACCCTTCTCCTTAGCATGGACTGTGCATCTTGTTAAAATTAAAGGAATAATAGATGGAGCAAAATACAAGGAAATACTACAAGATAACCTGCTTCAGTCTACTAAAGAAGTCTAAAGATTGGAAGGAAATATACCTTTTAGCAGGATAATGATCCCAAAGCACAAAGCCAAAGCAACACTTCAGTAGTTCAAGAATAAAAAGGTGTCCTACAGTCGCCCAGGAAAGGTCCTGATCTAAGTCCCACTAAAAATCTGTGGTACTAATTGAGAACTGCGGTCCACAAGCAACATCCAACCAACCTGCATAACCTGGAGCACATCTGTCAAGATGAATGGACTAAAATGTATCTGATACTGCGTGCAAAGCTGGTACATACTTATCACGAAAGACCTAAAGCTGTTATTGCAGGGTAAGGTGGTTCTACCAGATATTAATGTGTGTGGTTGAATACTTATGCAAGCAACATATTTAATTTTTTTAGTTTTCATAAGTATATTTTCCAACTTTAAACCAATGTCACCTTAAAATAATTGACCTTGAGTTTCAGTGTTTTAAAATAGAATATCAAATTAAACACAATTTCAATGTACCATTAGGAATTCAGTAACAGAAGAAAAATAGTCAGGGGTCTGAATACTTTCACAAGTTTATATATATATATATATATATATATATATATATATATATATATATATATATATATACTAGTATGGAAGCCTGTATACACGGGCTAAAGTGCACGCTGCTGCCCCGGAGCTGATAGCAGAGACATGACGTGAGTCGTCCAGAGCGGGGCAGCGCGTTCAGCGAGTATCTACTGTGCATGACTGCAGTTATGCGCAGTAGAGACTAGCCGAACACGCTGATCCTTAGCGGGGAGCTCCAGATGTCTCACAGCGAAGCTCCCTGTGTGTGAAACCACACGTACAGTAGAGACTCTCTATTGCGCATGTGTAATTACGGCTCACAGTGAGCGACGCATTCTACCACTTTATGTTATATATGATAGATAGATAGATAGATATATAGATATACAGATATGCATAAAATATTAGGATCTTTTAAGGAACACTAAATCCAAAAAGTTAAATGGCGTTCTATACCTTTAACTATCCTGTGCTCCAAATCATCATCTGTTCCAAAAAAAAAAAAAAATGGTAAAGAAACTCTGAAATTTAGTCTTAACCCCATGGATGCAAGACACGTCTCTAACGCATTGCGAAGCAATCAGATGGCGATGTCTCTAGCATCCAGGGGTTAAATGTACCTTGAACAAGGCCTCGGGGTTCTTGATTTTAACAAATGTTGATTGGGTACAAATCTTAATAAATAAATTGTATCACTTATTACAAGCTGCCCTGATAAAAGTAACTAACCCCTTGAATGAGGGTTCTCCAAATCATTAAGTAATGTGTTGGAGACATCTCCAGCATAAAAGGAATTAATCACTGGGTATATAACCCTTTGACTACCAGACCATACATCCCATTTCAAATGGCTAAAGAGTGACACTTGATTTAGGTGGTGTTGCTTGGGGTGTGGCTGGTGGTTGGATATTATTATACCTGAGAACTCATAAGGTTTGACCTTGAGACTCAGGGTTTTGACCTAAACCTCAGGGTGAAGGGCCAAATTCTCAGGGTGAGAGAGTCCAGTGTTTCTCACTATATGATTTACCCCAATTAAATGTTTCTTTAATCTTTAAATTGGTTCCAATTGTACCAGAAAGGCAGGGGGAGTCATCCTGCTTGACTTGTTTGTGTTTAGCAGTGACATCTCTAAATTATAGCATGTCACAGGTTTCTTGTGGACCGACGGGAGCAAGTCTGGGTTAGAGCAAGCAGGTACATATTGCATAAAATCTACATTATAGAGCTTTAAGGGTTAATATTTCAAAGATATCACGGTCAGCCAGTGGTGTATCTATAGGGGTTGCAGCTGTGACTGGGCCCGTCACTCCAGGGGCCTGGCCGCCCCCTGTGACCTCTACGCCTGGCACCTGCAATCTCCCTCCGGCAGACTCTAGTAATGCAGAGCGCTGGGAGATGACATCATCTCCCAGCTCTCTGCATTACTGAAGAGGACCGCGCGGGAGCTCCAGGGAGGTAGGAGATGGGGGGCATTGTGGACATTGGGGGGCAATGTGAAGGGGGCCAATGTGGTCGAGGGGGGCCAGTGTGGTCGAGGGGCCCATGGCACTTCTTGCACCAGGGCCCAGAGGCTTCTAGTTACGCCTCTGCGGTCAGCTTATCTTGAAAGTGCCTGGTATGGACATTGCTAGGGATTTTTAGGTTAAATCATGACCTACTGACACCCCTTGTTTAATTGAATGATTTAGAACAAGACCAAAGTATTTTATTTACACAGACTAATTTATAAACATATATACTGACGTTTAAACAAACCTTAATATGAGTTTTATTACTGTGGAGCAATATGACACATTTATATACACACCATGCAATCTTATCTCCTAAACAGGGGGACATCAGAGTGGGAAAGAGGGACAGAGGGATTTGGGTCTCAAATATAGACTGTCCCTCCTAAAGAGGGACACCTGGGAGGTATGACAGAGGAGTACGCAATGCATTTTGTGTACTTCTCTGCCACTCAAAGGGTTAAAGCAGAATCACAGCTTTGTACACGTGCAATATAAAAGCAAGCTGAGGAATATATGTTACTTATTTAGAATCAAAGATTTTTTACTGATGCAAACCTGGAATGTGTGATATTTAAATGGATATAACCCCATTTAATGTTTAGACGTTAGTGTTCCTTTGGGGCCAATTTACTGTGTTAAAAGCTGTTTTTAAGACATCAGTTAAAAGACATAAAAAGCTTTTGCCATTTTCCATCTCAATAATTGGTTTCTGGTGACTCTACCATGTCCCACTGCTCTGTGACAAAGCTACCACAATCAGCTGGCAGACTCCCATTGAGTAGTGGTAACGCAGTGGTCAGTTTTAACTGTTGCTTTGATTGCACTGTATGTATAAAAGAAAAGTGGAGCAATGCAATTCAGGAGCAAGTTAATTGTAAAATAGGGAAGAAGTAAACCCATTTAATGAAATGGGACTTTTAACCCAGTAAATGCTGGAAAAGTCTCCAACGCTATGCAAAGCATTCAAGAGGGGTTATGCACTAACTCTTGATAAAGAGGTGATAACACGGAGATGACTTCTCCAGTGAAATCCAGGGGAGTGCTGGCCTGGGGGGCAGAGGGGCAATTGCCCCCTGGGCTGGTCACAGGTCTGGGCTGGTGGGCCACTGCCTCATCAATATCCTTCTAGCTGCTGTAAATGGAGCTACACTAGTGATACCACAGAGCTAATAACTGTAATGGCGCTATACTAGTAGCATAACCAATCCCCCCTTGTAAGCTCTATGGCATCATACGTGTAGCTTTAAATTGTAAGCTCTGTGGTATCACTAGTCTAGCTTCCATTTCAACTGTAAGCTCTATAGTATCACTAGTCTAGCTTCCATTTCAACTGTAAGCTCTATAGTATCACTAGTGAAGCCCCATTTAAATTGTAAGCATTGTGGTATCACTAGTCTAGCTTCCATTTCATTTGTAAGCTCTATAGTATCACTAGTGTAGCACCATTTAAATTGTAAGCTCTGTGGTATGATTTGCCTTCACAATATTAAAGACAAGTTTAAAATGTACAAAAGCGGGTAGAGTGGAACAGTGGGCTGGAACGATAGTGTAAATGGTCCACTTGATTGTATTTGCCCTCCAGGCCACTAGTTGCCAGCCCTCCCCTGGTGAAATCAGTTTTCTAGTTCCTGTGTTATTCTATAGGAGCCTATGCACTAAGATCTCCAAAACTGGAGAAACAGTAGTGCATAGGCTCCATAGAATAATACAGGAACTGGAGAAGTCATATCACTGGAGAAGTTATCTCTGCTTTATCACCTCTTTATCACACCTTAGCGCATAACCCCACTGCTGTTTTTAAATTCTATGAAGGCTTTGTGTTATCAAATAAAATAGAGGCTCTCACTTGTATGAGCCACACAGTGTATTCCTGACATAGAACTGCACTACATTAGAACTGAATTTGGAACTCAATATGCATACCTGGGACCCTTCTCCTCTTGAGCCCCTGGAGAGGGCTCATGCGCTGTTGACTAGGGGGATTTAAAGGGTTAGTAATATTTTTTTTTAAATTGTACATATTAAAAAAATAAAGTAAATTATATAAGTCCCGTTGCTCTAACTTTTATAGTTTTCGTGTAATATGCTACTAAAGTTCCCGCCTCACACCCCTTTTACCCACATCAGCGCTCTAGATGACAGACTTAGATCCTAGTCCCGGGACCGGGCGGCTCGTCTGCAGAGCTGAAATAGCATTGTATACAAAGAAATACTTCATGAGAACGGTCTACAAAGTGTGCCTGGTTTGAGGCAGGCAGGCACACTTTGTAGACCGTTCTCATGAAGTATTTCTTTGTATACAATGCTATTTCGGCTCTGCAGACGAGCCGCCCGGTCCCGGGACTAGGATCTAAGTCTGTCAGTTAGAGCGCTGATGTGGGTAAAAGGGGTGTGAGGCGGGAACTTTAGTAACATATTACACTAAAACTATAAATGTTAGAGCAACGGGACTTAGATCATTTACCTTATTTTTTTAATATGTACAATATTAAAGATGTATGTATGTATCTTTATTTATATAGCACCATACATGTACGCAGTGCTTTACAGAAGTTGAAACAGTACAATACACAAATAAAGAACTGGGTTAAGAGCATTAGGCTAAGGTGCGATCATTGCATTATTTGTGAGGCAAAGTGCAGCAGGGGAATCATACACTGGGAAAGGGACCCTGCTCCAAGGAGCTTACAGTCCAAACAGAGACTCATGATGACATACAGAGACAGTAGGAGGAGGATCATAAGTCATAAGATGGTTAAAATAAAGTATTACTATCCCTTTAAATGACACGATTTGCATAATAAAGGGATAGAGCTTAATTGGGTAGGCAGGGCTTATCATCCTTGTGTCATAAAGTGGGTGGGAAGAAGGCAGAACACAGTGGGAAGAGGGAAGAACAGGGTCAGAAATAGGAGAATTGGGCAGAGACTTTTCAGAAGAAGCTTACCACCACTGGAGAATCAGTCTCTGTCCCCGGACATCCGGTAATTAACTCTAAAATCCAGAGCCTTCGGGGTAGATCCGGAGAATTCCCACGTATGTCGATGTGGCTATTTTCGATGCTGGGGAGTTTCCAGAATAAAACATCAAGCTATTCCCTTACCCCTCACACTGGAAGTTGGACTCCTGAATAATCTTTGTTAAACCCTGTAGACCAGAGGGAATTGCACTGAAAAGGGTTAAACACTGAAATAGAATGAGCATCAAGTAAGATGAAAAATGCTCCCAAACAACCCATTTCGAGTCCCAAAAGGATCTGAACTTGCTAATTTGACAGGTGTTATAGAAACTCCTACCCATCTGTGGTGAATCTGTAATCTGTTAGCTATAACCCTTTGCATGCCAGTGTTGGTAAAATAGGCAAGAAAGTCAAATTGATGGCAACATATGATGAAGCTGATTAATAATTATTAATTACCACCATACCCTAGATAAGCAGAGAAGGTGTCTTTATTGCATTTTAATCAATAGGTCAGTACATTGACAATGTACTGTATCATTTTAAATATTACACATAAAGGGTCACAAGATATTAGGGAGCAAGATTGATTATATTCTGGGTGTTGTTTAACTTTTTAATCTACACTTTTCTATTGGCCGATATACTTGATATACCACATTCAAACTGGCAAAGGCTACATTTTGGTTCCCCATTGGTAAACTTTAGCTGCTACATTATCCAATTGGGATTTAACATGAAATTGCAAATCCTGATTGGTTGCAATATGATCATTAGCATGCCTATTTACTGTAATGTTCTGTGGGTGATTCAGTCTGCTACTACACAAAGTAACGAGCTCAAGATGCTGAATTAGCTGAATGTGATAGCTCCCTTTAATTCTAAATGGGGACCAGAGTGGTGATTATCCTTATTACAGTAACTTCAGAGCAGCTTTATCACAAGTAAAGCAACAGATGCCTCATGTATCTCTCTCTCTCCATATTTGAGTCTTTATTATGTTAATGTTAAAGTAGAACTGTTACGCTTCCACTTTATCACCGTACTCATCCATCTTCACGAACTAGTAGTGGCCAGAAGTAAGTGATAGTTAGGATGGAGAGCACTGCAAAATGTTAGTATCTGGCAGACATGTCAGTCAGCGATGTCTAATATCCAACAACTGACAAACAGATGAAACTAAATATCTCCTAAAATATATTTAATTAAAAACGGCAAACAAAAGTTCAAAATGATATAGATAGATAGATAGATAGATAGATAGATAGATAGATAGATAGACAGATAGATAGATAGAGATATAGATGTTAGCTAGATATAGATATGAGCTATGAATTAATCTAGGCAGAGCCCTAGCAAAGCAAATGATAACTTTGTCTCAAACAGAATCAATTAGCATAGCGTGCCTTATTGGGGGTTATGCACTAAGGAGTGATAAAGAGGTGATAAAGTGGAGATAACTTCTGCAGTGTTATCACTTCTCCAGTTCCTATGTTATTCTGTGGAGCCAATGCACTAAGATTTCTCAAGTGGGAGAGATCCTAGTGCATAGGCTCCAAAGGAAAACATATTAAAGGGATAGTAATACTTAAAATGTAAAAAAAATATGTTGTAGGGTTTATCCCCCTGAGTAAAACAAAAGTTATTAATTTTCAAAGTTGAATTTTTTAGGTGTAATATCACAGTGGCCTGAAATTGTACAGTGGCGCTGTTGCTACACCATCCTATGGAGATTTATGGTCCCGGGACCAGAGCTGTCCATAGGATCGTGTAACAATAGCGCCACTGTACAATTTCAGGCCACTGTGATATTGCACCTAAAAAATTAAACTTTGAAAATTAATAACTTTTGAATGAAACACTTTTCAGCAGTGGGAGTACTCTTGTTTTACTCTGGGGGATAAACCCTACAACTTTTTTTTTTACATTTTAAGTATTACTGTCCCTTTAAGTGGAGAAATGATATGACTGGAGAAGTTATCTACACTTTATCAAAAGGTAGAAACGGAGCTACATGCCTATAAACATAGCAAGAGCAGCGTGAATAATAATTAAAGGGACTTACCTCCTCATGGCAAACCGGGTGCTCAGCTCCAAATCAGGCTCTCTAATCCTGTGAATGGACTATACAACGTAGGATCGAGCGGCACACCGATAGAAAACTAAAGACGTATAAAATCCAAGTACTTCATTCTTAACACTTTAAAACTACAAACGGCTCACTACCATCAGAGATGATAGCAGTGAGCCGTTTGTACTTGGATTTTATACAACGTCTTTAGTTTTCTATCGGTGTGCCGCTCGATCCTACGTTATATAATCTATACTTTATCACCTCTTTATTACGCCTTGTGCATAACTCCCTTTGTGTTACAAAGTGAAGGATCTGTTACTAACACACTCAGCAAACAACTGCAGCCAGTGCCTCACCTTTCAAACATAATGCAATAGAATCATTGGCTGAACGTCAAGTGGACTCCCCGTTCATCAGTGGCTATATTTAGGAAGCTAGCAGTGCAATTGTGGAGCATACCAGGTGCACAATAAGGAATATATTAGAATTCCTAACCTTTCCATTAATTTAACCCTCAGAGTGCTAGAGGGGAGTGCAGCACATTTCATTGCACACCCCTCTTGCACTCAAAGAGTTAAAGGGATAATAATACTTCTTTTTAACTTTATTTTATTTTGTAGGCATTAAAAAAACATGAAGAATGATATAAGTCTTATCTCTCAAATCTTTATGGTTTAAGAGATATTCACAAGCAAAGTTTCCCCCTCCTGCCCCTTTTTCCTAGTGTAAGCCATCTCTTCTCAGATGTGAATCTAGTTGTAAGACCAGACAGATAACAGAAGGGGACAATCTTCTTTGTATGAAAACAATGAAAGCCCTTCCCCCCTTGACAAGTTTTTCTGCTTTTTCGCTTATCTTAATTGAAGATTGTCCCTCTCTGCAGTCTACCTGGGCACCTCCCTTCTGATCTAGCTGAATAGGGGGGGATACTTTGCTTGTGAATATCTCTTAAACCATAAAGGTTTGAGAGATAAGACTTATATCATTCTTCATGTTTTTTTAATGCCTACAAAATAAAATAAAGATAAAACGAAGTATTACTATCCCTTTAAATGGGACTTTTTTATCACTTGAATGCTAAAAATGTCTCTAATGCATTGTGATGCAATGCACTGGAGACCTCTTGTATGCAATGAGTGTTATGCACTAAGGAGTGATAAAGAGGTGATAACACGGAGATAACTTCTCCAGTGATATCACTTCTCCAGTTCCTATGTTATTCTATACAGCCTATGCACTAACCCTTTGAGTGCCATGGGGTATGCAGTGCAATGCTGCATACCCCATGGTTAAGATCTCAATGCTGGAGAAATCTAAGTACATAGGTTCCATAGAATAACATAGGAACTGGAGATGTGATATCACTGGAGAAGTTAGCACTGTGTTATCACCTCTTTATCACGCTTTAGCGCAATGAGTTACAAATCCCATTTCAATACGTGGAAATTTTATTGTCCACTTCAATAATTGAACTTCTTTAGTTTACTGGGTGGCACTGTTGCCAGCAGTGTAATTTTATTATACATGTTTCAGCTGCAATAACTTTTGAATGGAATATCTGCCAGCAGTGGGATTACCATTGTTTTACCTATAAAGAAGATCCTTACAGTGTAATTTTTTTATTTTTATTTTTGCTTTGTTTAATGATATCCCATACACTTCTCTGTCCTCTTTCAGGCTTTCCCTATGAAAAAGTGGTGCAGAGAGTCTTATACCTTCAGGTTTTGGACTATGACCGATTTAGTCGTAATGATCCCATTGGGGAGGTCTCTATCCCCCTGAACAAGGTGGACCTGACGCAGATGCAGACATTCTGGAAAGAGCTGAAACCATGCAGTGATGGAAGTGTAAGGATAAATATTACTTTGTAAATACATAACACAAATTAATATTCATGTGTAACAACCATGTTCTCAGAATGCTATGGGCATGTTGAAAGATAAGCAAAGTTTAATTATGGAAAAAATACCGTACTGTCACTTGCTTTAGTCAAACTGTCATGAAGTGGTGGAATTATTACTATCACAATCTATTTAGAACTGTAACCAGTCTCATTTATCCCTTAGAATGCAACAGAATGAGTGTCTGGACACCAAGGCCTCGATACTATTACCACGGCTAAAAAAAAATAGGTGTATTTTTTTAAGTCAGGTTTTAGTATCCTATTACCCGAGTTGTGAAAACAAAATCAGCGGTAATTATACACACCACCAGTAAAAAAAAAAGCCCATAAGAAACAACAAAAACAACGTGCAAGTAGCATTCTATTACCTATGTTCAGTATTACCACGTGTTTTGTGGTTACATTTTCTGTCATTGATCCTGCACCTCAGAGATGAGGCGTAGAAGCCAATGACGGTTTCAACAAAAACAGTGCAGAATACAGTATACATCATAGAAATCCGACATAGAGTGCCCCACTTCGACATATTAACCCCCCGCTTTGAAATTTGACTTATAGTGCTCCCGTGACTTTCCTTCTCCATTTTAATTCTACAGATATTGCTCCCATTCGACATATTAACCCCCCCCTTTGAAATTTGACTCCCGTGCTCCCGTGACTTTCCTTCTCCATTTTAATTCTACAGATATTGCTCCCATTCGACATATTAACCCCACCTTTGAAATTCGACTTATAGTGCTCCCATGACCTTCTTTCTCCATTTTATCCATTTTACTTTAACAAATATTGTTCCCATTCGACATTGTTTATTCTCCATTTTAATTCGACATGCCCTCGTTGTTGAATATGTATTGCATAATTAACCCTATGAGTACCAGAGAGGTAGCAACGCATTGCTACTCAAAGGGTTAATAGGCAAGGTATACAGCTGCATACCTTGCCTGTATATATGTAATAAATCTTATTGTGTTTCGTATATTTTACTGTATGTAAAAAAATAGTTCCGACCTCAAGGGGGGCATCAGGACCCCTCCTGACACCCCGCTAGCATTGATCACCTATCCAGTAGGATAGGTGATCAATGCAGGCGACAATTTCCTGCATTTTCAATAAAGCCCATATAACATATGTGTAACATATGTTACTGTATGTGGGCTTTCTTATTATTTTTATACATCTCTGTATACACCCTGGTCCCACTACATCTCTGTATAAGCCCTGGTCCCACTACATCTCTGTATATGCCCTTGTCTCACTATATCTCTGGAAATGCCTGGTCCGTCTACATCTCTGTATACTCCCTGGTCTCACTGCATCTCTTTATACTCCCTGGTCCAACTGAATCTCTGTATACACCCTGGTCCCACTACATCACTGTATACACCTTGGTCCTAGTACATCGCTATATACACCCTGGTCCCACTACATCTCTATATATGACCTGGTCCCACTGCATCTATGTATATGCCTTGGTCCCACTACATCTCTGTATACTCCCTGGTCCCTCTGCATCTCTGTATATGCCCTGGTCCCACTGCATCTCTGTATATGCCCCGGTCCCACTGCATCGCTCTATATGCCCTGGTCCCAATGCATTGCTGTGTACGCCCTGGTCCCACTGCATCTCTGTATACTCCCTGGTCCCTCTGCATCTCTGTATATGCCCTGGTCCCACTGCATCTCTGTATATGCCCCGGTCCCACTGCATCGCTCTATATGCCCTGGTCCCAATGCATTGCTGTGTACGCCCTGGTCCCACTGCATCTCTGTATACTCCCTGATCCCTCTGCATCTCTGTATATGCCCTGGTCCCACTGCATCACTCTATATGCCCTGGTCCCACTGCATCGCTCTATCCGTCCTGTTCCCAGTACATCTCTGTGTACGCGCTGGTCCCACTGCATCGCTCTATATACCCTGGTCCCACTGCAGCTCTGTATACTCCCTGGTCCCAATACATCTCTGTATACGCCCTGGTCACTCTACATCTCTGTATATGCCCTGGTCCCTCTACATCTCTGTATATGCCCTGGTCCCACTGCATCTCTGTATACACCCTGGTCCCTCTACATCTCTGTATATGCCCTGGTCCCACTGCATTGCTGTATACGCCCTGGTCACTCGACATCTCTGTATACGCCCTGGTCCCACTACATCTCTGTATACGCCCTGGTC
Source organism: Rhinophrynus dorsalis (assembly GCA_037306005.1). Lineage (NCBI taxonomy): Eukaryota > Metazoa > Chordata > Amphibia > Anura > Rhinophrynidae > Rhinophrynus > Rhinophrynus dorsalis. The sequence goes on along the minus strand of CM074722.1, from coordinate 441,722,393 downwards.
CCACTGCATTGCTGTATACGCCCTGGTCCCACTACATCTCTGTATACAGACTGTTCCCAATACATCTCTGTATACGCCCTGGTCCCGCTACATCTCTGTATACGCCCTGGTACAACTATATCTCTGCATACGCCCTGGTACAACTATATCTCTGCATATGCCTGGTCCCTCTACATCTCTGTATACTCCCTGGTCTCACTGCATCTATGTATACTCCCTGGTCCCAGTACATCACTGTATACACCCTGATCCCACTACATCTCTGTATACGACCTGGTCCCACTGCATCTATGTATATACCTTGGTCCCATTGCATCTCTGTATATGTCCTGGTCCTACTACATAGCTGTAAATGCCTTGGTCCCACTACATCTCTGTATACTCCCTGGTCCCACTACATTACCGTATATATCCTGGTCCCACTGCATCTCTGTATACTCCCTGGTCCCTCTGCATCTCTGTATATGCCCTGGTCCCACTGCATCTCTCTATCCGCCCTGGTCCCAATACATCTCTGTATACGCCCTGATCCCACTGCATCGCTCTATATACCCTGGTCTCACTGCAACTCTGTATAGTCCCTGGTCCCACTACATCTCTGTATACAGCCTGGTCCCACTACATCTCCGTATACGCCCTGGTCCCACTGCATCTCCATATACACCCTGGTCCCACTATATCTCCATATATGCCCTGGTCCCACTTCATCTCTGTATACGCCCTGGTTCCAATGCATCTATGTATACAGCCTGGTCCCACTACATCTCCATATACACCCTGGTCCCACTACATCTCTGTATACACACTGGTCCCACTACATCTCTGTATATGCCCTGGTTCCTCTACATCGCTGTATACTCCCTCGTCTCACTGCATCTATGTATACTCCCTGACCCCACTGCATCTCTGTATACTCCCTGGTCCAACTGAATCTCTGTATACACCCTTGTTCCACTACATCTCTGTATACACCCTGGTCCCAGTACATCTCTGTATACGACCTGGTCCCACTACATCTATGTATTTGCCCTGGTCCCACTTCATCACTGTATACAGCCTGGTCCCACTACATCTCTGTATAAGCCCTGGTCCCAATACATCACTGTATAAGCCCTGGTCCCAATACATCACTGTATATGCCCTGGTCCCACTGCATCTCTGTATAAGCCCTGGTCCCAATACATCACTGTATATGCCCTGGTCCCACTACATCTCTGTATAAGCCCTGGTCCCAATATATCACTGTAATTGCCCTGGTCCCACTGCATCTCTGTATACGCCCTGGTCCTACTACATTACTGTATATACCCTGGTCCCACTGCATCGCTCTATACACCCTGTTCCCACTGCATCTCTGTATACTCCCTGGTCCCACTACATTTCTGTATATTCCCTGGTCACACAACATCTCTGTGTACTCCCTGGTCTCACTGCATCACTGTATTCACCCTGGTTCCACTGTATCACTGTATATGCCCTGGACCCACAACATCTCTGTATACTCCCTGGTCCCACTGCATCACTGTAAATGTCTTGGTCCCACTGCATCTCTGTATACTCCCTGGGCCCACCCTGTATACTATCTGGTCCCACTACATCTCTGTAAATGCCCTAGTCTCTCTACATCTCTGTATACACCCTGGTGCCACTGCATCTCTGTATACACCCTGGCACTACTGCATCTCTGTATACTCCCTGGTGCCACTGCATCTCTGTATACACCCTGGTGCCACTGCACATCTTTATTCTCCCTGGTGCCACTGCATGTCTGTATACACCCTGGTGCCACTGCTTTGCTGTATATTTTCAGACACACGTTTCATCTTTGTCCGCCCTCCACACATACACAAACATTTACACACAAAAATATACACTTATTTTGCTCCCTATTACCCTGAAGGCAGATATGCTGTATCACAACATGTAATTACAGCCACACATGGAACCAGAATAGTTATAGCTCTGCAAGCGCAGGAGATACTTTGTATCCTTGTTGCTCCTCTAATGATATAATTGTATGTTCTCATGCTGGATATTTACATCACCTGCAATATCTATGCGAGCTTGTAACAAAGCCAGGAATCCAGAGAGCTGAGAGAATGCCTCGTTACAACACACTAACCAGCGGCTGCTGATAATTCCCATTACACAGAGTGGGGCCAGACTAACAGAACAGCAGCTGTATAATTAGCATGACTGCAGGCTTAATATTCACAAACCACAGCGCTGCATGGCTCACGCTTCCAAGGGCTTTGTAGTGTTGGATTTGGAGGTACATTCCTTGATTACTAATAGGACTTCCTGTAATACTGTCTGCTTCTGAAAAATGCATTCTGCAGGGCTGAAAAGAATTTATTGTAGCAGGACAGCATCTATTGAAAACCTTTTGCTGTCCAGCTGTTGTTGCACTGCAACTCCCATCATCCTCATCCAGACAGTGGCTGTCTGAGGATGATGGGTATTATAGTCCAGCAGCAGCTGATTCCAGCTGTGGATAGTGGTAGCTGAAGCAGAACAATAGCTGTATAGACAAAGACTTCCATCCCTTCTGTACGGTGGCAATGATTCCTATGCTAGGCTAACCAGACCTCACCTTAACCGGGGACACATAGAAAAAACGCATACTGCAGGACTGCTTTGATTTCGATGAAGTACTGAAAAATGGATATTTCCTATGTGTCCCCGGTTAAAGATGAGATCTGGTCAGCCTATCCTATGCAGCTCTGCAATATGTATTTTTCTTAAGAAGACAGTATTACAGGAAACGCAGTAAGCAATGAAGGAATATACCTTCATATCCAACTGGTTTCCACACTCCTGATCTAGGCCTGTGATGGTTCCTACACACATTTAAAAGAATATTATCACCTTCTAATAATAAAACACCACTTATCTTAATTTGGGCAGAGAATCATAAAAACCCCTATGAATCAATTTGATGTGTACTGGTTCTCCAAAATGAATCTATAATTAGTACTGGATATCATGTCCTTGGAGGAAGACATGCGTACATCCCAAGTGTCTCTCTTTAGGAGGGACAGTCCATTTCTGAGACCCAAATCCCCCTGTCCCTCATTCCCACCCTGGTGTCCCTCTTCTTAGGAGATCAGACTGTGTGGTGTGTATATAAGTGTATCACATTGCTCCACAGCAACAAAACTCACACTAATGTTTGTGTAAACTTCACTATATGTGTTTATAAATTAGTCTGTGCAAATAAAGTACTTTGCTTTTGCTCTAAATCATTTATTCATTTACACACAGAGGTTTCAGTAGGTCATGAAATATAGTAAAAATTGTTGGCAATGCCCCACCTACCAGCCACGCCCCCAGCAACACCCCCTAATATATAAGTGCCCCTCTTTTACCAGATGAAATGTTGGGAGGTATGGACATGATTCTTTTTGAAGGAATCCTTTACTCTAGACTCCTCACACTGCAACCTGCAGTGGGAGGAGCTTGGTGGTCCTTGAGTTCTGCAACAAAGATTTATGGCTGCCTCCATGAACAGGATATCCAATACTAGTTAAAGGTTCATTTTGGGTAAACAATTTACACTTAATTGATTCATGGTGGCCATTAAGATTTCCTTTCCACATTAAGGTAATTGGGGGGATTATTATAAAGAGTTGTTAGTGTTCCCTAAACTTTATATAGGTAATTTTAGAGTAATAAAATGTATATCTATAAGTAGGTCGTCTTAGGTTCCTGAATTAAAATGGCAAAAACAAGCAGTCTTTTATTAGATTTGGGTCTGTTATTAAATCTGAAAATCATTGTTTACAGTATAAATGACATTATTTTTGGGTGTGTACATCAGTAACACTCAATAGCGATTGGCCATTTCCAGGTGCTGACACACACACACACACACACACACACACACACACACAGCCAATAAGTGTCCTTAGCCGAGCTTCCCAGTATCGAATATAGGGCCTTATGCAGACTGCAAAAAGATGAGTAATGCTTAGCTTTCAAGAGGTTTAATGCCTCATTTAAATACATGGGAATTTTCACCCCAGATGATACAGTTGGTATGCTAGAGAATTGCTCATATTTTGCTTTCTGCATGAGGCCTATAGTTACATGCTCATGTGAAGGTTAACCATTGCTTCATGTCACATAGTAACTCTTCATGGGAGAAATCAGCCATCCTATGTGTTATGGCACCTTAAAGTGATCGTAATGTCCCAAAATTATTTTATTTTGTATTGTATATTAAATAAAAATAAATTATTTGCAGCAAACCCCATCTCTCAAACTTCTATGGTTTGAGAGATATTTGCTTTGAAAGTTCGCACCTCTCTCCCCTTCTGATGTCATCTGTAAAGCTGACAGCAGGAGATCCGTGTCGGCTGACTCGAGGAGGCTCTTCAGCAGAGCCAAAATCGCATTATTTAAAAAGAATCTCTTCAATGGAACGGTCTACAAAGTGTGCTTGCAAACCAGGCACACTTTGTAGACTATTCCATTGAAGAAGTTCTTTTTAAATAACGTGATTTCGGCTCTGCTGAAGAGCCGACTGCTGGTCCCCGGACCAGGATCTCCTGCTGTCAGCTGATGTCAGGAGAAGGGGAGAGAGGGGCGAACTTTCAAACCAAATATCTCTCAAACCATAAAGGTTTGAGAGATGGGGTTTGCTGCAAATATTTTATTTTTATTTAATATACAATACAAAATAAAATAATTTTGGGACATTACTATCACTTTAAGGCAGCAATAGCCAAAATATGGAGATCCATCTGCTGGGGACTACAACTCCCATCATCTCCAACCAGCTAGGCCTTGCCTTCGTCTGGTCTGATCAGTGATTGCTAATATGGGGTCTGAGCAGGAACAAAGTTACTGATTTGTCAAACCCAGTATTACTACTACAGTTGCACAGAGATGAAATTCTCACTTTGCTAGATGGGGCTGGAACAATGGTCACAGATACCTGGCCATTCTTTTTAAACTGCTTAAATATAGGTTTTACTGTTCCTTCAAGATATTTTTGTTATGTATTTTATAGGCTGCTTATTATCTGTGCCGGGCAGCAGTGAATGGTTTTGTGGGTGTAGTAATTCAAGGAGTGGGATGTGGCCCTGGGCAGGACCTAGGATGCCTTGCTTAGGAGCCTGAGACATAAATCTGGCCTTGGTTGAGAAAAGACACTTTATTTGTTCTTCTACTTGTATTACAGGGGAGCCGGGGGGAGCTGCTGCTGTCACTCTGCTATAACCCATCAGCCAATTCCATCATTGTCAACATCATCAAGGCAAGGAACCTGAAAGCCATGGATATCGGAGGCACTTCAGGTCTGTACAAACTTTGTTCTCATGTGTGAAACTCTGTATAACAACTAGTTATGGGGTACTCTAACCAAAATGCGTGTTCTAGTTTACTTCTCCATGCTACTGTGTGTTCCTGATCTCTGCTACTCTGAGTGGTCTAGATCAGTGGATCTCATCCCTGTCCTCAGGGGCCACTGACAGGCCAAGACTTTAGTATGTCTATGCTTGTACACAGGTGAGTTAATGAAAATAAATGAGCCTCTGAGTAAGTAACTTGTTATCAAGCAGTGATCATGTGCAGACCAGTTATTCTTAGCTCCAGTCCTTTCCAAATTAGGAACAAGCAACTCAGTCACAATGATTGAGCTACTGATTACTTACCTTTGAATAAGCAAGGATATCTTAAAAAGCCAACAGTTTGGTGACCGCCAAAGACTAACGCTGAGAAACATTGACCTAAATTGAGTATACTTGGGCCCTATCCACAAAAGAAAATAAGTGCAGTTCTGGAACAAACCAACTGCATCACAGGGGAGAAATAAAAAATTCTCAAATTTTCATTAAGTAAAATGGGGGCTTTAACCCCTTGAATGCTAGGAGCAAGCTACCCTCTTTAAGTCTTTGAGTGCCAGAGGGGAGCGCAACAAACTGCAAAAGCAATGCTTTGCGCAACCCTCTGGCTCTCAAAGGGTTAAAATAGTGATCTGGCCACATTACAAACAATAATGATATACAATATAAGATATATTATATGTACAATGTTACCTACTGTAGCTTTTTTGCCCGATTAACATCTAGGATACTAGGTGATGTTTGTATAATTGGTTTTATCGTTTAATTTTTTTTTCTCAATTTTGTTTCCCTTTCTTTCTCTGTGAAGTTGACTTGTGGGATCTACACTATTTGGGTTTAAAGGGATAGTATTACTTAAAATGTAAAAAAATATGTTGTAGGGTTTATCCCCCTGAGTAAAACAAGAGTACTCACACTGCTGAAAGGTGTTTCATTCAAAAGTTATTAATTTTCAAAGTTTAATTTTTTAGGTGCAGTATCACAGTGTCCTGAAATTGTACAGTGGCGCTGTTGCTACACCATCCTATGGAGATTTATGGTCCCGGGACCAGAGCTGTCTAAAGGATCGTGTAGCAACAGCGCCACTGTACAATTTCAGGCCACTGTGATCTTGCACCTAAAAAATTCAACTTTGAAAATTAATAACTTTTGAATGAAACACCTTTCAGCAGTGGGAGTACTCTTGTTTTACTCAGGGGGATAAACCCTACAACATTTTTTTTACATTTTAAGTATTACTATCCCTTTAAATGTATTTTAATATTCATTTTTTATATTCATTTAGTGGGATTTCAAGCCTGCTAAGGATTCTGGGTATTTAAAGCGAAACTTTCACATAGTATAAAGTCGCCCTTCAATAATTAAACATATGGCAACTAACTTCATAATACGTGTATTACCTCACAGAAGCACCAGATTCTAAAGAAATCCTTAATCTTCGGAGGCTGATGGCCAGGTTAGTGCTGTCTGCACGCCTGCGCCGTCACGTCAGTTCCTTCCTGTTACCTTGTGGCACAGTGCTATGCTTCATAGAGGAGACCAAGAAAGACTGACAGTGCAGGCAAGCAGACAAGATGTCTGCGCTGATGCCTAACTTCCGGTCTACGAAGATTAAGGATTTCTTTAGAATCTGGCACTTCTGAGAGGTAATACACGTATTTTGAAGCTAGTCGCCATATGTTTAATTGTTGGAGGGTGACTTTATACTATGTGAAAGTTCCGCTTTAAGGTGGTTGTTAGCACTATGTTGCTGTCTTGACATAAAGCTCTATATTAAATCTAAAACGTCTTGTGAGTGCTGGATTTACATTCATATTTTGATCTAATCTCTGCCGCACCCAGGCAAAAGCTCTGGTTTTGAGTGCTGCCCTTCTCATAATATATATATTTGTGTGTGTGTGTATACACTGCTCCTTTAAAGGGATAGTAATACTTCGTTTTACCTTTATTTTATTTTGTAGGCATTCAAAAAACATGAAGAACGATATGTCTTATCTCTCAAACCTTTATGGTTTGAGAGATATTCACAAGCAAAGTTTCCCCTCCCGCCCCTTTTACCTAGTGTAAGCCATCTCTTCTCAGATGTGGAATGCAGTCCATAGACCAGACAGATAACAGCAGGGGACAATCTTCTTCCCATGAGAACAATGAAGGCCCTGCCCCCCTTGACAAGTTTTTCAGGTTTTTCCCTTATCTTAAAGGGATAGTAATACTTCGTTTTAACTTTATTTTATTTTGTAGGCATTAAAAAAACATGAAGAACGATATAAGTCTTATCTCTCAAACCTTTATGGTTTATGAGATATTCACAAGCAAAGTTCCCCTCCCCGCCCCTTTTACCTAGTGTAAGCCATCTCTTCTCAGATGTGAGTCTGGTTGTATGACAGTACAGATAACAGAAGGGGACAATTTTCTTTGTATGAAAACAATGAAAGCCCTTCCCCCCTTGACAAGTTTTTCAGCTTTTTCCATTATCTTAATTGAAGATTGTCCCTCTCTGCAGTCTACCTGGGCATCTCCCTTCTGATCTGGTTGAACAGGGGGGGGATACTTTGTTTGTGAATATCTCTTAAACCATAAAGGTTTCAGAGATAAGACTTATATCATTCTTCATGTTTTTTTAATGCCTACAAAATAAAATAAAGTTAAAATGAAGTATTACTATCCCTTCAATTGAAGATTGTCCCTCTCTGCAGTCTACCTGGGCACCTACCTTCTGATCTGGCTGAGCAGTGTTACATCAGTAAAAGGGGCGGGAGGGGGATATGTTGTCATTGAATTATTCTTGAACTACAACTCTGACAGAATTGAAATAACACTCTCCAAAGCCCAAATACTATGATGATTAATTAGAGCTGCTTTTATTATGAAACATTACTATCCCTTTAAGGGTTTTAACAAAGCTAAAGAAAAAACAGTTACTATGACATATTGCACAGCATCCAAAGGGTTAGTAGACCTCTCTAGGAAAGTGACTGTGCGATTTGCATTTGCTGTCAACTGCATAGTTTCTGATACAAATAGTTTTAAGCACTGAAGTGAATGCACTGACTGTTCCACCTTTCACCTCTCACCTCAGATCCCTATGTGAAGGTCTGGCTTATGTACAAGGACAAAAGAGTTGAGAAGAAGAAGACTGTAGTTATGAAGCGTTGCCTGAACCCTATCTTTAACGAGTCCTTCATCTTCGACATCCCCACAGAGAAGCTCCGGGAAACGACCATCATAATCACAGTCATGGACAAGGACAAACTGAGCCGCAATGATGTCATTGGCAAGGTGGGTTCTAGTAAACAGGATAAAGGGTCATTACAGATCTTACCTTATAACTTTGCTGCATACTGTGCACGTCAACCCCCATCTGGTGCAGTCTCAACAATCAGGGATACACAGGAGCTGGTGTACAGTTGGAGAGGAGCTTGAGGAGCAGTCAAGGGAAGTATGTGGAAGCCGTAATAAAAAGCAGTTAGAGATGAGTTCTAGTAAGCAGAGCAGCAGATGTCACTGAAACCAGAGCAGCACTACAGAAATCATTTATCGTATGAGTCCCCTCTTATAGGTGAGGTCTAGTCAGACTAGTTATTATAAAGTATATCTATAAATCAAGGGCGCAAAAGAGAGAATCCATCTAAAAGCAAAGCACTTTAATATATAAAACAAACTGCACATGTATCCATAAACACGTACAGAATTAAGAATGATAAATGCTTATCTGTCTCCCAGCTTTCTGTTCCACGTTTACCGTGTCCACTCCTCCGTTCGATGCCATTTCTGTTTAGCTCCACCAGGGTCAATGAACTGTCCTCTTGGTTGTCTTTCTGGATAAGATGTAGGGTACCAGTTCAGAGGGTGCTACAGGGATGGAATTCTCACAGGGGGACTAGCTGGGAGATACTAAATAAAAATTCAATTAAAAGTTTTGATTCTCCCCACGTGTATCGCGGGCTTCTCTGTCCAATTTTTCAGGAAAAAAGCAGACAGAGAAGCCCGCGATACGCGTGGGAAGAATCAAAACTTTTAATTTAATTTTTATTTAGTATCTCCCAGCTGGTCCCCTTGTGAGAATTCCATCCCCGTAGCACCCTCTGAACTGGTACCCTACACTGTATCCAGAAAGACAACCAAGAGGTCAGTTCATTGACCCTGATGGAGCTAAACAGAGACGGCATCGAACGGAGGAGTGGACACGGTAAACGTGGAACAGAAAGCTGGGAGACAGATAAGCGTTTTATCATTCTTAATTCTGTACGTGTTTATGGATACATGTGCAGTTTGTTTTATATATTAAAGTACTTTGCTTTTAGATGGATTCTCTCTTTTGCGCCCTTGATTTATAGATATCGTGTAATTGTATGGAAGAGGCCATTTCCAAGGTATAGCAATAAGATGTCTGAAAAAAGAAGACAATACTTTGACATCATCTTTATTTTCATTTATTCATCCTTGTACTTCTCATCATTCCATTTTCCATCCATGCATTTCATCTGACGGGTGCCTGTATGACTGACTGTATCGAGCGATTTAAAGGGAGATAGATAAGTGACGTTTTCCTATTGTTACATCAATCCATTAATTGACTATTTGCTCAATTGGACTATACTACTGGTGCATATAGAGTCATTTTGTGTTTACAGTAACAGCACAAGTTGTAAGAATTTCTTGGTTTAATTATTTTGAAGCGATTATTAAGGTTGGAATTCTTTTGATACTCAGGGCTATTATGTTGCAGTGGGTAGAGAGAATAAGGCACATTTCATTATTATTCAGTAGGGGGAGGCCGGGCCCCAGGAGTGCACGGGCCCGGTCGCAGGTGCGACCCCTATACTTACACCACTGTGGAGGGCCAAAGATTGACTAACTGACTAAATCTCCCCCTTTGCTCTAAATCATGACTTCTCTTTGCAGATCTACCTGTCTTGGAAGAGTGGTCCTGGTGAGGTGAAGCACTGGAAGGACATGATTTCTCATCCCAGAACAGCTGTAGCTCAGTGGCATCAACTCAAGGCATGAGCCGATGGCCTTTCTGCACTCTGTCATCTCCTGCAATCCTCGGTTACATCCAACCAAACCAACGCATTGGCCACCCTCTTACTGTCTGCACAAACACAACCTGCAGGCTTCTCCAAGGAACCGCCAGCTTGGAACTCTGGGTAACCGACAGCCCCAGGGCCAGACTATGCCACCTGCAGCTCTTAATTAAAGGCTGTGCTCCAAAACTGTCCTTGTACTTGTTATTCTAGGGACAGTTGCGGTTTTCCTCCTGGCCTTGAGAGGCGCAGCACATCACAAAGCAGTGTTACAGACGCTGGGAAGGTCAGGGGTGATGTCACCCACAGGAAATCAGTCATACGCTGCAGTTCTGCAAACTTTCCACTGCTTCTAAAAATAAATGGCCACCAAGCCATGGAAGCACGTCAAGAGTGTGTATGTATGGTGGTCGCCCTCCAGCAACTCACTTTTTGTAGCTGTGTGAAGGTGCGATAAACCCTATAATATTTTTCTGGGGTTTTATTTCTTTCTAAAAAGCAGTGATAATGAGCAATACTTGAGAAATTGCTACGTAGAATCCTCCGTGTGCCGTTCAATGGAACACGGAGACAGGTTTAGGATGGATTCCGTTCCTCAGACTCTTCGCCATATGTGTGTGGTGTTGTGTCCAATGTGTGTAATGCAAAGTATGTGTGTGAGTGTGTGTGTGTGGGTGTTTTTCTCACAGCTCACTCCATTTCTCCTTTCTTTCATGGAGTGGGGTGATGCCCTGGTACACTTCATACCGTGATTCTTTGTAGCTTCCTTTGTTTGTTGCCTAATTTTTTTTTTATTCTGTTTTTTTTTTTTTCACTAAATAGGTTCTTTTTCAGAGTTTCGCAAAAAAAACAAAAAGTGGAAAAAAAGTTGTCAGCCACAGACTATGTTGTGTTGTAGAGAAGGAGTTGAGGTTTTTACATTGTCTAAATCAGGGATAGTCAAATTTTGTCTCTCTAACTGTTGGAGAATACAACTCTCATCATCTCTAACTAGCTGTTGGTTGGATGGTTGGGGACGATGGGTGTTGTAGTCCTCAACCGTTGGCAGACCAAAGGTTGACTACCTCTGGTCTAAATTTTATAGTGTGTTCATGTAGTCAACAACCATTTTGCTGCCACCTAGGTCCACAGTGCATTGCATTCAGCCCTCTCTGGCAGCAGGGGGGTTCTTGAGAGCAAGTTTAGAGCCAAAGAGGATGCTGCCATTTAGAGCACATGGAGCCCAGACTCCTGGAAGTAAGGTGACCACATATCCCTTTAAATCGGGGTCACTTATAAAATACACACATTGCAGGGTTGCTTTGATTCCTGTGCTCTCCTGCAATGTGTGTATTTTATAAATGTCCCTGATTTAAAGGGATATGTGGTCACCTTACCTGGAAGTAGAGTGAGACTAAGGTGCAGTCCCTTTCTTTTCTGGTGATCCCGTGGTGACCTGTACATATCAGGACTCCTCTGGCCTTCTGAGAATCACCAGCCACATTGAGTCTTCCAGGTTGAGGCCTCAGACCCTCCCAAAGCCTCTTGCTCTCTCAGCTCAAGAGACGTGTATAGAGTAAAAACATACTGAGTTGTAAACATGCTGATTATGGTGTCTGTGTGGAAACAAGGAAAAAACTAATGTGCTTATTAAAAGTGAAACTTTTTCTGTCCAGCTCTTAATCTGTTTGAGAAAATGATAGGGTGGGTCAGGGGAAATAGAGTATGGAGAATCAATCAAAGCTGTATCTCTGTACATGTCCAACTCCTAATAATGAACAAGTTGCACTGTACACTGTTAACGATTATCTATGTACACTTTCAACCTTCATAATGATCAGATTGCACTGTATAATGGTACTGAGTATCTCTGTACACTTCCACCTCCTGATAAGGATCATGCTGCACTGTATAATGGTACTGAGTATCTCTATATACTTCCACCCCCTAATAATGATCACGCTGCACTGTATAATGGTACTGAGTATCTCTATACAATTCCATCTCCTGATAATGAACCCGCTGCACTGTATAATAGTACTGAGTATCTCTATACACTTCTACCTCCTGATAATGATCACGCTGCACTGTATATTGGTACTGAGTATCTCTATACACTTCCACCTCCTGATAATGATCACATCACACTGTATAATGGTACTGAGTATCTCTATACACTTCCATCTCCTGATAATGATCACATCACACTGTATAATGGTACTGAGTATCTCTATACACTTCCACCTCCTGATAATGATCACTCTGCACTGTATAATGGTACTGAGTATCTCTATACACTTCCACCTCCTGATAATGATCACACTGCACTGTATAGTGGTACTGAGTATCTCTATACACTTCCACCTCCTTATAATGATCACACTGCACTGTATAATGGTACTGAGTATCTCTATACACTTCCTCCTCCTGATAATGATCACACTGCACTGTATAATGGTACTGAGTATCTCTATACACTTCCACCTCCTGATAATGATCACACTGCACTGTATAATGGTACTGACTATCTCTATACACTTCCACCTCCTGATAATGATCACGCTGCACTGTATAATGGTACTGAGTATCTCTATACACTTCCACCTCCTGATAATGATCACACTGCACTGTATAATGGTACTGAGTATCTATATACACTTCCACCTCCTGATAATGATCACACTGCACTGTATAATGGTACTGAGTATCTCTATACACTTCCACCTCCTTATAATGATCACACTGCACTGTATAATGGTACTGAGTATCTCTATACACTTCCTCCTCCTGATAATGATCACACTGCACTGTATAATGGTACTGAGTATCTCTATACACTTCCACCTCCTGATAATGATCACACTGCACTGTATAATGGTACTGACTATCTCTATACACTTCCACCTCCTGATAATGATCACGCTGCACTGTATAATGGTACTGAGTATCTCTATACACTTCCACCTCCTGATAATGATCACACTGTACTGTATAATGGTACTGAGTATCTCTATACACTTCCACCTCCTGATAATGATCACATCACACTGTATAATGGTACTGAGTATCTCTATACACTTCCACCTCCTGATAATGATCACACTGCAGTGTATAATGGTACTGAGTATCTCTATACACTTCCACCCCCTGATAATGATCATGCTGCACTGTATAATGGTACTGAGTATCTCTATACACTTCCACCTCCTGATAATGATCACACTGTATAATGGTACTGAGTATCTCTATACACTTCCACCTCCTGATAATGATTACATCACACTGTATAATGGTACTGAGTATCTCTATACACTTCCACCTCCTGATAATGATCATGCTGCACTGTTTAATGGTACTGAGTATCTCTATACACTTCCACCTCCTGATAATGATCACACTGCACTGTATAATGGTACTGAGTATCTCTATACACTTCCACCTCCTGATAATGATCAGGCTGCACTGTATAACAGTGCCGGGTATGTCTATACATGTCCTCCTCCTGGTGATCATGCTGCACTGTATAATGGTACGGAGTATCTCTATGCTCACGCTGCACTGTATAACAGTACACTTCCACCACCCAGTAATGAACATGCTACATGTGAATGGTAGTTAGCATCTCAGTGCATTTACAAAACCTGATAACGATCGCACTGCACTGTATAATGGTATTTCTGTACCCTTCCACCTCCTGATGATGGATGTCCAGATGTGGACAGGTTTCTCTTGCTTTAACAACCAGGGCTAGGGATATCCAAGCTTCCTTGCAAGTGGCATCCTTTACATAGTTGATGAAGTAGCCAACTGAAAATGGAACAATATTAGATGTAATATAAATGCAGACATAGTGTCATATATGGGTGAAAGCCTAGGGAACAATGATCACCAGTCAGTGTGATTTAGTAGACAGGTAATGTATGTGCGTTACTACACAAAATCAAAGGTCTTAGATTTTACAACGTGTAAGCTATTTCGTAGCAGAGATCAGATTGCTTCATGGCGTGCACGAACCATGGGAACATTTCAAACATTTAATTTTATCTGCAAAAGGACTCTGCATTAGGCATTTTAATATTTAAAAATCAAACTGTATCCCTAGACAGGTGGCAGGTACTGTAAACGATACAAAATGTGCATAAAAATATAGGCAGACTCAGAGGATGATGGAGATGTTTACAAGGTTAAACAATAGAGGCTAAGCACTGGATATGATGAAGTCTATAAAAACATAGGACAAATCGTTCTTTACATATATTGGTAAGCAGAAAAAAACTAAAGGAGGCATAATACATTTAAGGTCAGAAATGGGTATATATGTGCAGGGAGATAAGGAAATAGCTGATTGTTCATAAAACTGTGGAGAAGATGAGTCCCCCTACATGTGTTAAAGCAGTGGATACAAGTCAGTGTGAAGTGTGACTGGTATTATCATAAATAAATGTGGATAAATCACATGGTCCAGATGAGATTCATCCAAGAACTTAAAAAAGCTTAGATCTTTGCTTGCAGCACTGTTGCAGCACTCTTTTTAAAGGGATAGTAATGTTTCACAGCTCCAATTAATCTTCATAGTAGGATGGGCTACTAGTGGGGTGTGTAATGGAGTCAACAGCCTTCAAGTTTAATAATAAGCCCAAGTTCACCTGGCAAGGTAGACAGCAGACTGCCAAACCCTCCATCACGTCCTCCTCAGCTTGATGATGGTGCATTGAGCCTCCTTCTTTAACTCCTTAACGACCCTTGACGGTCATAGTACGTCATGGGTCGACCTGACTGGACAACCCATGAGGAACTATGACCGTCTTGGAATTCCGGGTTCCCCCCGCGGGTGCATGCTGTTCGGGGAGTCTGGAACTGGAAGAACCAAAAAAAAAAATGCTCCGTGGTCCTTAACTGACCGTGCTGATCGGCCGGTCGTTAAGGGGTTAATTGCCTCTTGAAGGAAGGCTCATGCATTGCCACCAACATTGTCAAGAGACAGTTTCAGACTAAGGGGTTCTTCAAGTTACATACCAGATGTACCGATTTTACTTTAACTAACTACCCCACAAATTTTTCATGTACAACATTCCAAGGATAAACAAAAAAAGGGCACAGTTTTTTATCAGGCAAATTCATCCCTCCTATTCTCAGGAGTACCCAAGGAACAAAATGTCAGTGTTTCTATTCCAACCTGTTTATTGTTCCCAAGTGGATGGGGGAGGTTCAGACTAGTTCTCTACATCAGGTTTTTACACAATTCTTTAAAATCCCCAGAGATGGAATCCATGAGGTCTGTAATAAACACCATGGAACTGGAATAGTTCCTTTTCTTTTTAAACATAAAAGAAGCATACCTGCATGTTCTGATTTGGGACAGCACCACTGATATCTTCGGTTTCCATACCAGCACCTTCTTTATTAGATTTCAGTCCACCCATTGCAAATGCACCCTGCATGTTTACAAAAGTATGTCTCCTCTGGAGAATACGTTAAGCAATTTGTGGAGTGGAGATGGAGCATTTGAAAGATATCGACATTGTGGGTTATCCAGTTTAGGCTAATATACCATGAGGCTGGTTCTGCCCATTAAAAAGGTGAGTGCAATTATTCTCACCACAAGAGGTGTTTTTGGCAGAGGTAGAGGAAGAAAATCTCATAACAGGTACGGTGGAGGTGTAATAAGCCTGAATACTCAAATGATCTACACTTAGATTGTGTTCGCCTTCTATTGTTTGTGTCTTATTTGCATGGTCGGCGGAGAACGTGTTACCAGAGGTTCATGAGAAAACAGCAGCAACTTCTAGTGGAGGACTTTTAAGAGACTCTCTGTTTATCCAGGTCATATAGTATATTTAGTGTTATTTTCAGTGCAATTAATGACTTTTCTAAGTCTGTGAACACCACACTTAAGCAGAAGGTGTTTATAACGTCAAACAATATATCAATATTCAAGTCCAGATTCTCACTTTTCTTCAGTAAAAGAATCCTACTGGCAGAAACTGCATGAAGATAGTAGGAACCATGGTATCCACACTAAAAACAGTTCCCTTTCCACAGTTTCACACGTGATAGTTACATATGGAACTTGTCAGTGCTGTTCCTGAATCATCACATCCATTTGTTCCAAGTGACAAAACAGTCACTAGCATTGAGGCTGAATTATCAGAAATTCCACAAAGGGAATGTCTCCTCTCTTTCTGCTTGAACAATTATCACAACAGATGGCAGACTCAAGGGCTGGGCAGCAGCAACTATCTCTGCATTTAAAGTCTATGGTCAAAGCAGGAATATGTACTACCCATCAATTAACTAATAGCAGTCCTCAGGTCTCTTACAACTTTGATGACCCTCTTGAAGGGACATCCCATTTATATACTGTCTAACAATATTATGATAGTCACACACTGAATAATCAAGACAAGACCAAGAGCAAAGCAGCTTAGTTATAGGTACAAAATATTCTATACTGTCCAGAAAACCATGCTTTTACTCTCTCAGCCATTTTCCTTTCAGGACTAGAAAACTGGGAATAGACTTTATCCGTAGAATAACTATCAGTCCAGATTGAATGGAATTCAATGTACTACTAGGCAGAGAAACATCTAATGGCATCTAGACCCAATACAAACCTTAAAAGAGCCTAAAGCCACAGCAAACAATGCAATGGTGGTACATCAGAATTACAGTCTGTTGTATGTATTTGCTCCAAGAGTAACGATTTCCAGCTTTCTGTTAAAGACCAGAAAAGCAAAGGTGCATGTCCTTATGATAACTCTACTGTGACCATGTTGAACATGTTACCACACATTGATGAATCTATCAGTAACAAAACCTTGAAATCTAACAGAGATCCCAGATCTGTTCTCTCAGGGTTTGACCCTATATCCCAAACCAGACAGTCTGACCTTAACGGCATCAAATTTGAAGCCACAGTATTAAAATCCTAAATGTTTCTCTGACAAAGTCATTCAAACTATGATGATAGCTAGAAAGGCAGTCTTACCTAAGATCTATCATAGAGTCTGGAAGATATATATACATTTTTGTGAACATTAGCAATAGGATTCTCCGACTTTCAACTTGGGTCTTCTGGTTTTTCTTCAAGCAGGATTAGATAAAGGGAAGAAGCTCAGTTCATTGAAAGTTCAAGTCTCAGCATTCTCAGTGCTCTTTCAAAGCAAAATAACATGCATTTCAGAAGATCGAACATTTCTGCAATGTAAAATACACATGGTTCCTCCCTACAACAATCCCACTCTTCGTTGGGATTTGAACTTAAAGGGATAGTAATACTACGTTTTATTGTTATTTTGTAGGCATTAAAAAAACATGAAGAACGATATAAGTCTTATCTCTCAAACCTTTATGGTTTAAGAGATATTCACAAGCAAAGTATCCCCCCCCGTTCAGCCAGATCAGAAGGGAGGTGCCCAGGTAGACTGCAGAGATGGACAATCTTCAATTAAGATAAAGGAAAAAGCTAAAAAACTTGTCAAGGGGGGAAGGGCGTTCATTGTTTTCATACAAAGAAGATTGTCCCCTGCTGTTATCTGTCTGGTCTTACAACCAGATCCACATCTGAGAAGAGATGGCTTACACTAGGAAAAAGAGGCGGGAGGGGGAAACTTTCCTTGTGAATATCTCTTAAACCATAAAGGTTTGAGAGATAAGACTTATATCGTTCTTCATGTTTTTTTAATGCCTACAAAATAAAATAAAGCTAAAACGAAGTATTACTATCCCTTTAATTCTAGAGGTGTTACAAAAAGAACCATTAGCTTTGGTATTACTCAGGCATATGTCTGCTATATCCCCAGCCAGAAGACTATCAGAATTCACTGCTTTATCATGTACACGGCCTTATATCTTTTTTCATCAGAATATAGTGTTTTTCTTGAATTCCAATCAAAAGTAGTTTCTGCTTTTCAAATTAACTAGGAATTGTTCCTACCTTCTTGTTATCCTCACTCCTGTAACAAGAAGGAAGAAACACCACATTCCCTGGATGTAGTTAGATGTCTTAAACATTATGCTCAAGCTACCAAAGCCTTCAGGCAAAGACCTTCTCTCTTTGTTATCCAGGAAGGTTTTGTGAAAGGGAAACCTGCTGTTAAATCCACTATGTCATCATGTCTTAAATGGATTATTAATCAAGCCTAAATAACCTAATACAAACCAGTTCTTTTCTGGATTACAGCCCACTCTACAAGAGCCATGAGTACCGCATGGTTTTTTAGACATCAGGCTTTAAATCTGCAATGCAACTACGTGGTCTTCAGTTTGCATATGCACCAGGTTCTACAGGGTTAACTTTCTTGCCTCTGAAGATGATGGCAAGATTCTGAAAGCAGTAGTTCCATAACATATTTTCTTCTCCTCCCTTTGTTTTGGGGCTGCTTCTGGACCTCCACATGATCTATGTGTTCCCCACAGGACGCAAAAGAAAAGGGGATTTTTGTACTTCTGTAAGTCCATCTGCATAAACAGAAAAATCTCTTCTGGGTTGGGGTGCCTTGCCATTTGTTGACTATGTTTTGATGACTTACTACTCTTAAGATTTGCTATACATAAAATGACCTATGTGGAGGAATGAGGGTTTAAGTAGGTCAGAGAAAGGAGAGGAGTTACTTTTCATTTTGAAGTTTACTGTTAAGTGCCTTTCCTCCTTCTGGCAGATACTCTTGTCCCAAGGTCCCTGTGCCCCCTAACTGTCTTAAAGGGATAGTAATACTTCGTTTTAACTTTATTTTATTTTGTAGGCATTAAAAAAACATGAAGAATGATATAAGTCTTATCTCTCAATCCTTTATGGTTTATGAGATATTCACAAGCAAAGTTCCCCTCCCCGCCCCTTTTACCTAGTGTAAGCCATCTCTTCTCAGATGTGAGTCTGGTTGTATGACAGTACAGATAACAGAAGGGGACAATTTTCTTTGTATGAAAACAATGAAAGCCTTTCCCCCCTTGACAAGTTTTTCAGCTTTTTCCATTATCTTAATTGAAGATTGTCCCTCTCTGCAGTCTACCTGGGCATCTCCCTTCTGATCTGGTTGAACAGGGGGGGGATACTTTGTTTGTGAATATCTCTTAAACCATAAAGGTTTCAGAGATAATACTTATATCATTCTTCATGTTTTTTTAATGCCTACAAAATAAAATAAAGTTAAAATGAAGTATTACTATCCCTTTAAATCCTTTTCTTGTATGGTAGGTACAAGAATCCCCTATAACAGCTCTGTAAGAGTTTTGTGATAGAGAGCCCTGCCCATGATTCCAGTTGGAAGTAAGTAATATGACTTGTTTCAGTTGCAAACAAAAAAAAAGAAATAGTTACAATTAGCCACTGTATGAAGGACACATTTCTAAGTAAGTATGTTTATTGATGATTGTCTCATATAATAAGGAAAAAATGTATTTCAGGGTTGTGAAAGGAGCAGTAAACTTTTTTTATGAAAAAATGTATATTGTAGGGATTTTCCTATTGAGTAAAATAAGGGTACTCCCACTGCCGAGAGATTTATATTTCCAGAGTTATTACAGTTTAAACCCATGTTTTTTTACATCAGCAGTGCCCTCTATTGGTCAAATTCTAATTAGATTTCCTGTTAGATTCTAATGGAAAGGAAAGTCAGAGACATACAGTTCTGCATAGAATGTGATATAAACTGTCTGTCACTTCCTGTCAGAACAATCAGGAAGTAAACACAGTAAATTCACTTCCTGATTATTTGAACTGTTATAATTTTTGAATAAAACATTTGACAGTGATGGGAGTGACCTTGTTTTATTTAGCAGGAAAAGCTCTGTAAAATATGTGTTTTCATAAAAAAAAAAAGTTTACTGCTCCTTTAAGTGCCTTTCCTCCTTTTGGCAGATACTCTTGCCCCAAGGTTCCTTTGTCCCCTAATGGTCTTATCCTTTTCTTGTATGGTAGGTACACGAATCCTCTATAATAGCTCTGTAAGAGATTAGTCATAGAGAGCCCTGCCCATGATTCCAATTGGAAGTAATTTGTCCTATTTCAGTTGCACACAAAAAAAATAAATAGTTACAATTAGCTACTGTATAAAGGGCACATTTCTAAGTAAGTACTTTTCTTGATGATTGTCTCATATAATAAGGAAAATATGTATTTCAGGGTTTATCCTGTCATGTAAAATAATGGTACCCCCATTAGTGAGAGATGTTTTATTTAAAACGTATTGCATCTCTAACTTGCAATTTTATGACAGAACGGAGGCTTCATATTATGCTTTACTCTCTCTTCTGCCACCCTCAGCAGCAAAGGAGAAAATTTATTTGCACCAGAAATACAAAGTAAAAAACTGCATAGTAACCATAACCCCACCCCTCAACCAATCAACAGTTCATCTTCCCAATAACTGGGCTGCAGCAATAGGAAACTCCCTCTTTCTTTGCTGCTGGCCCTCAGATAAGTATCTTATACCTTATCTCTAGTTTGTCTGACTGGATTCTTTTATTCATATTGTTTTATGTTCTACGGCTGTATGTATATTTAAAGGTTTAGAATTTTTATTTTGCTTTCTTATATGTTTGTTGTGTGTTCTCTCTTTTCCATCCAGCTTTTATTGCAATTTTAAAGCAGTACTCGCATGGTGGTGCTGTTACAACAGGAATTTATAAATAGGTGTTGTCAGTGACAATAACACTTCATCGGATGTTGTAGCAACAGCACTGCTGCAAAAATTCAAGCCATGGAGCTAGAGCATTGAAAAAAAAAAATGCAACTTTGAGTTGGAATAAATTTGAATAAAACAAAGTGTTACACACCCCTCTGGTCCTCAAGGGCTTAAACAAATCACGCATTGCAAGGGTCTACTTCCCCTTTAATGCTTATTTCTTCTTCTCTCCCCTCCCCTCTTTGGCTGCACAGCTTCATCTGTTGCCGTTTCTTCCTAGTTTGCATAATTAAGCCATTCCTGTTAACAAATTTGCAAAGGGCTTCAGGCCTTTTAGGGTTAATAGGACATTGCTGGAACATTCGTGTTAGCAGCTTACAATGAATAATTTAATCATTTACATTAAAGATGGATCTCAAACATAAAACCTTTTCTTTGAATATCCTTACAGGCAATTCAACTGATTAAATAAATTAACATATAGATCAGGAAAGTGCAGACTCTAGAAAACCTACCAGTGATATTAAACAGGGGATTGTGCACGGACGCAGGACACAATGTTTGAGGCGGTGGTGGGTATATTACTTTTTAAAAACATCCAATGTGCCCCAGAAGAAATGAGCTCATGATTGCTAAAAATTTGCTTGTCAAGGATCCTCTAATGAGATTTCTTTTTGTAATGTAGACACACATTGAAATTAACAGTTTAGGTACCACAGCTTGGCTCACCTTCAGTAGGGTTTCCACATCATCCCTTTAACCCCTTGAATGCCAGAGGGTTATGCTTTGCACACCCTCTGCCATGAAAAGTGTACAAATGGAGGGCAGATATGAAAAGAGAACTCTGTATGGCTGCATGGAAATCAGTAGGCTGTCCAATAAACATACTGAAATATCTCTAGATCTGCCCAGGAGACACCAGTTTTTAGCATTAATCACCTGAGACAGGGGATGATTCTCTGACTGTGGTTAGTTTTCCAGGTAACTCCGCCCACTTCTTCTTCATACTTCCTGTCCTTTTCTGCCAACTTCCTGCTCACGCTAAAGTCAAATCCCTCTTTATCTCCTGTTAAGTACACCCACCAAATTATACCCCACTCACTTCATGATGTAATTCTCTCTGTTTAGACACGGCCATTGCCAGCCCAAGAGCCCACTCCAGGGGTTTCAAATACACATTTTTATTAAAGCAAACTGGAGTTATTCTGGAATAAACCAACTGCACCATAGGGGATACATACCTCCCAAGTGTCCCTCTTTGAGACCCAAATCCCTCTGTCCCTCTTTATCACCCTGATGTCCCTTTTTTTAGGAGATTAGACTGTGTGTTGTGTATATAACTGTATCATATTGCTCCACAAAAATAAAACTCACATTTATGTTTGTTTAAACTTCAGTATACAGTATGTGTTTATACATTAGTCTTTGTAAATAAAATGCTTTGGTATTGCTCTAAATAATTTATTCAGTTACAAAAAGAGGTATCAGAAGGTCATGAAATGACAAAAAAAAGATTGCTAATGCTGCACCTACCAGCCACGCCCCCAACAACACCACCTAAAATGAAAGTGTCCCCCTTTGGCCATTTGAAATGTTGGGAGGTATGGGGATTTAGAAAAATTCCTAAATTGCCATGCGAAGCATTGAGTTGCGCTCCCCTCAGAACTGAAAAGGTTAACCCCTTGAATGATTCTCAATGCATTGGAGACCTCTCTAGCATTCAAGGAGTTAAAAAACCAATTTAATTTAACAGGAATTTTTAGTTGTCCCTCATGGTGCAGTTGGTTTACTCCAGAATAGCTCCAATTTTTATAAATGTGGATCCTAGTTCCCAGGTTTGGTATAATCACTGCAATCAGCATTCTACCAGTACTATTTATATTTTATTTCTTTTTTATACGTATTAAAGCAAGTCTTATTAAAAAATGCTTTGGCAGCCCTAACCTTCATGAATCATACCTCTAGGGGCTTTATGTTCAGAAGGAAAGTGGAGACGTTCTGATGAAAACAACTGTATTTTAAGTGAGAAATAAAAAATCCCATTGAGTTAAATGGGGAATGTTTAACCACTTTAATGCTTGATAGGTGTTCAAAGCATTGAGAAGAAATGCTTTAGGAAAGTGTCTAGCAGTCAAGTGGTTGATACCACCATTTAAAACAATGGGAATGTTTATTGCTCCCCTGTGGTGTATTTGGTTTGCCCCAGAATGACTACACCTTTTATAACATAAAACCGTTTGTGCTACCTTAGTCGGTGGAACCCCTCCATAGGCTCAGTGCTCCAAGATCTTCATTCCAGGGTTGGCTTCGTATAGCATGTAATGTGTGAGACAACAGAATAAACATTCTGGGTACCATGGGCTCCCAAACAATGGACCAATTTATTAGCAGAACGTCAAGCAGAAAACACACAAAGGTTCTCTTATATTGGGTTTCTCCCCTTCACTTTCTTGGCAAATGGCCTATCTCCCCCTGGAAAGACCCTGCTTACTCTTTCCCTCTCAAACACCCATTTATGGGAGCTCCAGCTGGGGTCTCACCATTACCTTCCCAGGAAGAAGGTACCATCTCAGCATTAGACAACGCACAGGTGACCCTTGAGGAGGCCTCCACAGTCTGTCTCTCATTGCCCCCAGGCCTGAAGGAATTCTGCTCCAATGATGCACTCTGATATGTCTCTAAATAGAACTCTCCTTTACAGATCATTTGTTCCTTTCCAGCAACAACTTATTTCTTATTATGACCAATTTACAAGTCAGTCCTTCTCACTCCGCTTACTCACTTGAACCCTAGAAAACCTTAAAGGAGATCTAAAATCTCCTAATAATAGTATACTGCAGGAGAATGCATAGTGTAGGAATGGTACACAATGAGGCAGATGGACTGGCTTATCATCCAGTGAGGTAGATGGGCTGGATTATCATGTAGCAAGGCAGATGGGCTGGCATATCATGCAGTGAGATCAATGATCTGACTTATCATGCAGTGAGGTCGATGGGCTGGCTTATCATGCAGTGAAGTATATGGGATGGCTTATCATGCAGTGAGGTTGATGGGCTGGCTTATCATGCAGTAAAGTATATGGGATGGCTTATCATGCAGTGAGGTAGATTAGTTGCCTTATCATGTAATGAGGTAGATAGGCTTGCTTATCACACAGTGAAGAAGATGGGATAGCTTATCATGCAGTGAAGCAGATGGGCTGGCGTATCATCCATTGAGGTAGATGGGCTGGCTTATCATCCAGTGAGGGCTGGCATATAATGCAGTGAGGTAGATGGGCTGGCTTATCATGCAGTGAAGTATATGGGATGGCTTATCATGCAATGAGGTAGATTAGTTGCCTTATCATGCAGTGAGGTAGATAGGTTGGCTTATCACACAGTGTGGAAGATGGGCTAGCTTATAATGTAGTGAAGCAGATGGGCTGGCTTATCATCCAGTGAGGGCTGGCTTATCATGCAGTGAGGTAGATGGGTTGGCTTATCATCAATGATGTAGATGGGCTGGCTTATCACACAGTGTGGCAGATGGGATGGCTTATCAAGCAGTGAGGTAGAATGGTTAGCTTATCATGCAGTGAAGTAGATGGACTAGCTTATCATGCATTGAGGTAGATGGGCTGGCTTATCATGCAGTGAGGTAGATGGGCTGGCTTTTCATGCAATGAGGCAGATGGGCTGGCTTATCACAAATTGAGATAGATGGGCTGGCTTATCATGTAGTGAGGCAGATGGACTGACTTATCATGCAGTGAGGTAGATGAGCTGACTTATGAAGCAGTGAGATAGATGGGCTAGCTTATCGCACAGTGAGGCACATGGCCTGACTTATCATGCAGTGAGGTACATAGACTGGCTAATCATCCAGTGAGCTGGCTTCTCATGCAGAGGTAGATGGGTTGTGTTATTATCCAATGAGGTAGATGGGCTGGCATATCATGCAGTGAGGCAGATGGGCTGGTTCATCATGCAGTGATGTAGATGGGCTAACATCATCAGTGATGAAGATGGGCTGGCTTATCACACAGTGAGGCACATGGGCTAATTTATCACACAGTGATGTAGATGGGCTAATTTATCATCAGTGTGTAGATGGGCTGACTTTTCACGCAGTGAGGCAGATTAGCTGGGTTATCATGCAGTGAGGTAGATGGGCTGGCTTATCATGCAGTGAGGTATATGAGCTGGCATATCATGCAGAGTGGTAGATTAGCTGGCTGATCTTGCAGTGATGTAGATAGGCTGGCTTATGACACAGTGAGGAAGATGGGCTAGTGTATCATGCAGTGAAGCAGATGGGCTGGCTTATCATCCAGTGAGGTAGATTGGCTAGTTTAGCATGCAGTGAGGTAGGTGGGCTAAATTATCCTCAGTGATGTAGGTGGGCTGGCATATCACGCAGTGAGGCAGATGGGCTGACTTTTCACGCAGTGAGGCAGATTAGCTGGGTTATCATGCAGTGAGGTAGATGGCCTGGCTTATCATGCAGTGAGGTATATGAGCTGGCATATCATGCAGAGTGGTAGATTAGCTGGCTGATCTTGCAGTGATGTAGATAGGCTGGCTTATCATCCAGTGTGGTAGATTGGCTAGTTTATCATGCACTGAGGTAGATGGGCTAAATTATCATCAGTGATGTAGATGGGCTGGCAAATCACGCAGTGAGGCAGATGGGCTGGCTTATCATGCAGCGAGGTAGATGAGCTGGCTTTTCATGCAGTGAGGTAGATGGGCTGGCTTATCACAAAGTGAGGTACATGGGCTGGCTTATCATGTAGTGAGGGAGATGGGTTGGCTTCTCATGCAGAGGTAGATGGGCTGGCTTATTATCCAGTGAGGTAGATGGGCTGGCTTATCATGCAGTGATGTAAATTAGCTTGCTTATCATGCAGTGAGGTAGATAGGCTGGCTTATCATACAGTGAGGAAGATGGGCTAACTTATAATCAGTGATGTAGATGGGCTGACTTATCACTCAGTGAGATAGATGGGCTAGCTTACCATACAGTGAGGCAGATGGCCTGGCTTATCACGCAGTGAGGTAGATGAGGTGACTTATGAAGCAGTAAGACAGATGGGCTAGCTTATCGCACAGTGAGGCAGATGGCCTGGATTATCATGCAGTGAGGTAGAAGAGCTGACTTATAAAGCAGTGAGATAGATGGGCTAGCTTATCACACAGTGAGGCAAATGCCATGGCTTATCATGCAGTGAGGTAGATGAGCTGGCTTTTCATGCAGTGAGGTAGATGGGCTGGCTTATCACAAACTGGGGTAGATGGGCTGGCTTATCATGCAGTGAGGTAGATGGGCTGGCTTATCACAAACTGGGGTAGATGGGCTGGCTTATCATGTAGTGAGGTAGATGGGCTGGCTTGTCACACAGTAAAGCAGATGGGCTTGCTTATCATGCAGTGAGGAAGATGGACTGGCTAGTCATCCAATAAAATACATGGACTGACTTATCGTGCAGTGAGGCAGATGGGCTGGCTTATCATGCAGTGAGGTAGATGGGTTGGCTTATCATGCAGTGAGGTAAATGGGCTGGCTTCTCATGTAATGACACAGATAGGCTGGCTTCTTATGCAGAGGCAGATGGGCTGGCTTATTATCCAATGAGGTAGATGGGCTGGGTTATCATGCAGTGAGGTAGATTGCCTGGCTAACATGCAATGAGGTAGATGGGCTAACTTATATTCAGTGATGTAGATGGGCTGACTTATCACGCAGAGAGGCAGATGGGCTGGCTTATCAGGCAGTGAGATTGATGGGCTAGCTTATCGGACAGTGAGGCAGATGACCTGGATTATCATGCAGTGAGGTATATGAGCTGAGTTATGAAGCAATAAGACAGATGGACTAGCTTATCGCACAGTGAGGCAGATGGCCTGGCCTATCATGCAGTGAGGCAGATGAGCCGGCATATGAAGCAGTGAGATAGATGGGCTAGCTTATTGCACAGTGAGGCAGATGGCATGGCTTATCATGCAGTGAGGTAGATGAGCTGGCTTTTCATGCAGTGAGGTAGACGGGCTGGCTTATCACAAACTGAGGTAGATGGGCTTGCTTATCATGCAGTGAGGTAGCTGGACTGGCTAGTCATCCAATGAAATACATGGACTGGCTTATCTTGCAGTGAGGCAGATGGGCTGGCTTATAGTGCAGGGAGGTAAATGGGCTGGCTTATCGTGTAATGAGGCAGATGGGCTGGCTTATTATCCAGCGAGGTAGATGGGCTGGCTTATCATGCAGTGAGGTAGATTAGCTTGCTTATCATGCAATGAGGTAGATTGGCTGGCTTATCACACAGTCAGGAAGATGGGCTAGCTTATCATACAGTGAGGTAGATGGGCTAAATTATCATCAGTGATATAGATGGCCTGGCTTATCACGCAGTGAGGCAGATGGGCTGGCTTATCATGCAGTGAGTTAGATGAGCTGGCTTGTCATGTAGTGAGGGAGATGGGTTGGCTTCTCATTCAGAGGTAGATGGGCTGGCTTATCATGCAGTGAGGTCGATGGGCTGGCTTATAATGCAGTGATGTAGATTAGCTTGCTTATCATGCAGTGAGGTAGATAGGCTGGCTTATCATGCAGTGAAGTACATGGGCTGGCTTATCATGCAGTGAGGTAGATGGGTTGGCTTATCATGCAGTGAGGTAAATGGGCTGGCTTTTCATGTAATGACGCAGATGGGCTATCTTAATGTAATGATGTAATGATGCAGATGGGCTGGCTTATTATCCAACGAGGTAAATGGGATGGCTTATCATGCAATGAGGTAGACTGGCTGGCTTATCATGCAATGAGGTAGATGGGCTAACTTATAATCAGTGATGTAGATGGGCTGACTTATCATGCAGTGAGGCAGATGGGCTGGCTTATCATGCAGTGAGGTAGATTGGTTGGCTTATTATGCAGTGAGGTAAATGGGCTGGCTTATCATGAAATGACGCAGATGGGCTGCCTTCTTATGCAGAGGCAGATGGGCTGGGTTATTATCCCACGAGATAGATGGGCTGGCTTATTATCCAACGAGGTAGATGGGCTGGCTTATCACGCAGTGAGGCAGATGGACTGGCTTATCATGCAGTAAGGTAGATGAGCTGGCATAATATGTAGTGAGGTAGATGGGCTGGCTTATTATCCAATGAGGTAGATTAGCTTGCTTATCATGCAGTGAGGTAGACAGGCTGGCTTATCATGCAGTGAAGTATATGGGCTGGCTTATCATGCAGTGAGGTAGATTAGTTCCCTTATCATGCAGTGAGGTAGATAGGCTGGCTTATCACACAGTGAAGAAGATGGGCTAGCTTCTCATCCAGTGAGGTAGATGGGCTGGTGTATCATGCAATGAGGGCTGGCGTATCATGCAGTGAGGTAGATTTGCTGGCTTATCATGCAATGAGGTAGATGGGCTAACTTATAATCATTGATGTAGATGGGCTAACTTATCATGCAGTGAGGCAGATGGGCTGGCTTATCAAGCAGTGAGATAGATGGGCTAGCTTCTCTCACAGTGAGGCAGATGGGCTGGCTTATCATTCAGTGCGGTAGATGGGCTGGCTTATCATCTGTGATGTAGATGGGCTGCCCTATCAAGCAGTGAGGCAGATGGACTGACTTATCATGCAGTGAGGTAGATGAGCTGACTTATGAAGCAGTGAGATAGATGGGCTAGCTTATCGCACAGTGAGGCACATGGCCTGACTTATCATGCAGTGAGGTACATAGACTGGCTAATCATCCAGTGAGATACATGGACTGGCTTATCGTGCATTGAGGCAGATGTGCTGACTTATCATGCAGTACTTGTGCTGGCTTATCACACAGTGAGGCAGATGGGTTGGCTTACCATGAAGATGAAATATACAAAAAAGACAGAAAAGAGGGTGCCCAATAGTGTCTGTTATCTCAATGGCATGTATAATTTCAATATATTGAATACACTCACAATGGAGGTGGTTGCAGAGGGGCTTATACCACGCAACAACAATACGCGCTTGCAGAGGTATTTCTCTATCTCTGCACAGGTATCTTTTAGTTTGGATACAGGAAATCCCACGACTGCTGATCTTTAAGTCTCCAAAATCATTTATTTAAAAAAAATCTTAATGTATCAAACAATACAAAAATGACTATTAAAAGTTAAAAACAAAGGCTTGATATATTTAATTAAAGTGACTTTTCGTAGTCTGACTACTTCCTCAGAAATAGCATTAGCCAAAAACAGACTACTAAACATCACTTTAACTCAATATTGCAACCCTTTGTTTTTAACTTTTAATATTCATTTTTGTATTGTTTGATACATTAAGATTTTTTAAAATAAACTACTTTGGAAACTTAAAGAGCAGCAGTCGTGGGACTTCCTGTTTCCTAACTAAAGGATACCTGTGCAGAGACAGGGAACTATCTTTGCAAGCTCGTATTGTTGTTGTGGGTATAAGCCCTCTGTAACCACCTCCATTGTGAGTATATTCGATATATTGAAATTATACATGCAATTGAGATAACAGGCACTATTGGGCACCCTCTTTTTTGTATGTTTCAAACTTCAGTCAAGTTGTTTTGACATCAAACAGCTGTGAGGACAGTTATAATATCCCATTAGCGTGGAATTCAGCTAACACATGTGTTAAGTTGAACAAGTTCCTTGGTGAGAACGGTTTACTTTTAAAAGGTCGCAAAAGAGCGTGCAACCACATAACACATGAACCATGTCGCCATAATAAAAATGGCGACATGAGTCTCGCACTGCATGACAGCATGAGATTCTCATGTTGCCTACTGAAAAGTTGCATACCAGTCTCGCTGAGCCCTGCCCCGGCTCTGTCTCTCCACTCAGCTGAGATCTGCTGCCACCTACTCGGGACCTTCATCTCCCACCATTCAAATGATTTTGTGACAAGTATGGAAACATCATTCTCAGGGGTGCACTGTTTTAGTGGCAGGTGATACATTTTTGCAGAATAACCACAGAGCATGCAGATAGGAGGTATGAAAGTATAGTTTAAACTGATCAGCATAGCCCCATGTGCCCATATCCATCCGCAAAACAGAGTGAGCCAGGTTTTGCAGGTTCCTGCAGTAAACTTAGATAGGTAAAAGGGGCGGGAGAGGGATCCTTTATAATTAAATTACTATCAAACTACACATCACATACTATTGTGATTCCGCTCTACATGCTCAAAAAAGTAGAGAGTCCTGTCCACACACCAAGCATGGAAAATAGATCAAATCCTGTGGTAGGCCTTCGAGAAAACTGGTTTCCTAGTCTGGATCATAGTGGAGACCACTTCAGAAAAATAGCCCTTCTTCCTCAAGATGGAGGTTTCAACTGCCATGCCGTCAAAGTGAGATGACCCTGAAGAAGGAGGTCCAGTCTGCGTGGCAGAGGAAATGGTTCCTGAGCAGACAAGGACAGCAGTTCTGGAAACCAAGGCTGTCTGGTCCAATAGAATGACTGATGTTCGGTCCATCTGAATCTTCTGCAGCACCCTGGGCAGGAGAGAAAGTGGAGGAAAGAAGTAGGCCAGATGAAATCACCAAAGAATCGAGAGGGCATCCACTGCAAATGCCAGGGAATCCCTCGAACATGAGCAAAAGATCTGAGCTTTCCGGCTATCCCTGGAGGCCATCAAGCCTATCCAAGGAAGACTCCACTTCTGCACTAAGAGGTTGAAAACTTCCAGTTGTATTTTCCATTCCCCAGGGTCCATTGTGTGTTGACTGGGATGTGCATGGCAGAGACGCAGGCACATGTTCTTCTGCCCAGGCCAAAATAGCCTTGACCTCGAACCATGCAGCGGGGCTTCTGGTGCCTCCTTGCTTGTTGATGTAAGCTACGGCCATAGCATTGTCGGACTGGACGCAGACCGGGCATCCCATGAGATGAGAGGACCAATACCTCAGAGCATGGAATATCGTCCTGAGCTCCAAGATGTTGAATGGAAGAAGAGTCTCCTCCACTGAACAATGACCCTGAACACTCAGATGACCCTTGATTGCACCCCAACTGACCAGGCTGGCATCCGTCGTCCCTATGGTCCAGTATGGAATCAAGAAAGGCCTCCCTTTTTCCAGGTTGGAGAGGTCCAACCACCAGTGAAGGCCCTGTTCCACTTCCGCTGGGAGGGTGACAGGATGATCCAGAAGGTTCGGGTTCCCCTAGCAAACTCGGATTACAAACCTCTGAAGCTCTCTGGCATGGCATATGGCACCGCTTCCATGGTGGATATCATCTTCCCCACCAGAGAGGAGAATTTCCTTGCTGGAGCAGATGTCCACATCAGAGCTGAAGACACCTTGGAGGTGAGCTTCTGAACCGAATCCTCCGTCAGATAGACCATGCCCCATAGAGTGTTGAACCAGAGGCCGAGGAAAATCAAGTTCTGAGAAGGAACTGGCACAGTCTAGAAGATCCCTGGAGGGAGCCTTCAGGAGAAGGTCATTCACATAGAGAGTCAACTGAATCCCCTTGGTGTGCAAGAAGGCAATCAATGCCCCTAACACCCGAGTGAACACCTGAGGTGCTGTGGTCAGCCCAAAGGGGAGGGCAGTGATCTGGAAGTGCCCCATATCCCAAGCAAACCTGATGTACATCTGACTGCCCTGAGGTATTGGAATGTGCAGATACGCATCCTGAACATCCAGTGAGGCCAGAAATTCCCCTGGACACATCTCTGCAATGACAGAACACAAGGATTCCATCTTGTAGTGAGTTTTGACCACAAACGAATTGAGATCCTTCAGGTCCAGGATAGGATGGCAGCCACCACATTTCCAGGGAACGACAAAGAGGTTGGAATACAAAACTGGAACCTCTCTCTGGCTGGGGAACCAGGGCCAGGACTCCCTTGTCCAAGAAAGTCTGAACCGCTCCATTGAAAAGTCTGAGCTTTTCTTGTCCCTGAGGGGAGCGAGAAGGGAAGAACCTGAAGAGGGGCAGACATGTAAAAGGAACCCTGTAACCTTTGGAAACCACATGTAATACCCACTAGTCCACAACAGAGCCTGTCCAAGTCCTTAAAAAGTGTTGCAGGTGCCTACCCGCCGATGTGTGCGGACCATGGTTTGGCAAGTCATGCCGAAGAAGGTTTGCTGGATTTGGGTTTGGTGGAGGTGTGTTTAGACCTCCACTGCTGTTTGGGCTAGGGGGTGTAACGCAGGGCCTGAGGCGCCATCTGGTTTGCCCTATGTGCTTGGCTTTGGAGGGGACAAAAAAAACGGTGCCTCCCCGCCTGAAGGTTGCTGTTAGGATCTAGCGGCAACAAGGTGCTCTTGCCCCCAGTGGCTTCACTGATGAGGTTCTTCAATTCTGAGCCAAAAAGAGAGATACCCTGAAAAGGAAGAGAAACCAGTGATCTTTTTTTAGAAATAAAGTCTGCAGAACAGATTTTAAGCCACAGCATACAACTAGCAGCCACAGAGAAGGCAGAGGCCTTAGCTTCTAACCTAACAGCGTCAAAAAGAGCATTAGTAACATAGTACTAAGCCTCAGAGATATTGGCCAGAAGGGACAAAAGGTCAGCCTTAGGGGCACCCTTTTGGAGGGCATTAGTCAGCTGCTCAGTCCAGACTGCAATGGCTCTGTTGACCCATGCGGAAGCCAAAGAAGTTCTTAGGGACGTGTCTACGGCAGTGAAAGTAACTTTCAAAATGATTTCAAGCTTCCTATCTGCTAAATCCTTAAGTGCTGAAGCATCTGCAACAGGCCAGGCAGTGGATTTAGAAAGTCTGGAAATAGGGGAATCAACCAAAGGAGGTGTAGCCCACTGAGGAAAGGCTGCGTCAGAAAAGGGGTACAGCTTAGAGAATCTCTTAGATAGAGACAGGTGCTTGTCAAGAGTCTTCAACTCATCCAGTATAATCTGATCCAGAGTGGGATTAGGAGGAAAGACAGTACAGGACTTCTTGCACCTTTGAAAGACGTCAGAAGTAGACTGAGGCTCTAATGGAGTAGAAGAAATGTTTAAGGCAGTTAAAACCACCTTAATGAGACCCTCATCAGAGGTTTCAGGGTCAGATTCCAAGGTATCTCCATAAAATTCTGAAGAAGCCCCTTCAGAACACACACCATCCTCTGACTCTTCATCTGAATCCTCCACAGAGGAATCATATAAATCAGGAATACAGGGGCCTTAGAGGACAACAAACCTGAAGGAAGTGGGGGGCTTCCAAGACTGAAGAACCCCCTGAAGAGAAAGAGGAAACTGTGCCATAGAGGACTTTAAGTCCTTGACACAATGTGGCTTTTGTTCATGGCTAGAGGGCCCTGGCTGAAAAGCAGAAGCCACAGCGCATGAGGGGCATAAGTGACCTGATTACTCTCTGGGAAGCCCTGTTTGGCATGAGGAGCATAAGTAAGGGGGTCAAAGTCTCCCCTGTGTCCTTAGCCTTAGGCCTAGCCCCATGTCCTAATGGATCTGACAACAGGAGAAAAGTGTCACGCAGTAAAGGGAATACCAAATACCATCTCCCAGATTAAAGATGTAACCCCAGAAAGCCTAAAGAACACTTTTCTGGCAAGTGAAGAGTTAACATGAGGAGCATAGTAGAGGAATCCAAGCCCTGTGTATGATACTCGTGTAGAGGGAAAAAGAAAATGGTGACTGAATAGGAAGCCAGTCAATGAACAGCCTGTGAAATGGGCGTCTATGAGAAATGTAGTTTTCCCTATACAGAGTACCAAAGGCAGAACCGAATCTCCCAGAGACCCCCAAGATACTGAGGATGTTCACTGGAATGTTAGACAAGGGGAGACAAGAAGAATGAGCCATCTCTCAACTCGATATATAGAGCGGTTGCAGAGACATGTCCCAAACTGTCTGTCCCATAGAGATCAATGAAGTATTGTAGCTGCGGTAAAGCGTGACCTTAAAGGCGCGGAATTCAAATAATACGAAAAAATAAAAAACTAACTAAAAAGTGCTAAAACACAAATAGAATACCTCAATAAATCACAGGACACACAGAAACCCAAAGGAAAGTGTGAAATAGATCCCCAGCACAGAGAAACATGGCAACGCAGGAGTTAAATATAACCAGATAGCCCAAATGCTTCAGAGACTCGGAGCATATTACAGAGAAGTACCCAACATGATTGCAGGAGTTATGACAGAACTCCATAAAGACCCCAGTGCAGAGGGGAACGGTGGGACAAGTAGACCATGGCTTTCAAAGGGTTCTTACTTCAGATTACCATTGAATGGAAGAAGCCTCAGAGAGACTCCTTCTGTAGAGAGAGACATGGGTTGCATGGTTCTTTCCCAGGGCTGGAAGGGTCCACAGACAGCTCCTATTAACTGGGCAGTCCTCCAGGGGAAGCCAGTAATGGTAATCCGCCTAATGGGGGAATGTGGACATCCCATATCTAAGAAAAAATCATAAAATAACTAAAAACGTAGCAGAACTGTTCTCAGCTTTCCTACCGGGTGTGGAACAAATCTTAACTGGAGAAGGGGAGTGGCTACATAGCCTGTATGGAGGAGGAGGAGGCTCCACCCTGCACGTCTATGAAGAATTGTTCCAGCCTACTGGGAGGAGCTTTCACCTCCCCATTGTACCTGTAAGCTATATTGGACGACAGAGAAAATGCCATTTCATTTTTAGGTGTTAGTGTTTGTTACTTTAAAGGGGCAGTATAGGGTTGATACAAGACACTTTTAACCCAATGTCAATGCCCTCAAAAGTTAGGGGAATAGCATTCATATAGTTTATAACTTGTCAGTTGCCTGCCGGTTTGCGGTACAGATCACAGATATCTGCATAGCTGGGTGACATAAGCTTCTTACTTGGTACTCATGGGAGAATTTTTCTGTTTTCATTGAAGTCCATTGATGTGAATTCCCAGCATGCAGCTTTTATGGAGACAGGAAAAGGCTCCCATGAGCCATAAGTCAGTCACTAATATCACCCAGCTGTGCGGTTATCATGATCTGTTGGTCTGTCCCTATACCTCTGAGGGCAATGACTGGCAGTGAGTTAAAAGAGTATTATATTGACCCTGGGCTGCCTCTTTAAGAGCAGACGATGTCTAAGCTCAGGGGCAGATGATCAGTTACTTGTAACAATGCTGTAGCTGAAAACCATAGCGTACAGCCACCTCTAGACCAGATATTATGAATTTTCTGAGTTATCAGTTTGGGCAGAGCAATCTCACTGTCCTTGCACTAGTTTGGTCCCCCTTTACAAGCTATTATTTAACCCCTTGGATGCTAAAAAGATCTCCAACGCATTGCTTCACAAAAAGTTAGAGATATCTCTAGCAACCAAGACATACCTCCCAACATTTCAAATGGCCGAAGAGGGACATTTTCATTTTAGATGGTGTTGTTGGGGGCGTGGCTGGTAGGCGGAGCACTAGCAATCTTTTTTTTGTCATTTTATGACCTTCTGACACCTCTTCTTGTAACTGAATAAATTATTTAGAGCAATACCAAATCATTTTATTTACACAGACTAATGTATAAACACATATACTGAAGTTTAAACAAACATAAATGTGAGTTTTATTGATGTGGAGCAATATGATACAGTTATATACACAACACACAGTCTAATCTCCTAAAAAGAGGGACATCAGGGTGATAAAGAGGGACAGAGGGATTTGGGTCTCAAAGAGGGACGGTCCCTCCTAAAGAGGGACACTTGGGAGGTATAACCAAGGGTTTAAAATTTATTTTGTCTTTGGTTTTTATAGGCCTAGGGTATTTACTGTGCCAGAAAACAGTGGATGGGACTGGGGTGGGGCTATGTGAAGATGGGGGTGTGGCTATGCGTTGAGCTAATGGCACCTAGAGTGCCTTGCCTTGGGGCACCTGGGATCTAAATCCAATCCTGATTTTAGTGCATGCCAAGTCACCCATGGGAGCTCACCTCTTTGTCCTGCATTCTCTTCCATGGGGGGCGGAGGGGGTACAGATTTGTTGCAGGGTCATCTGATCCCACATGGGATTTAGCCATACAGTACTGGTCAATGCCAAATTGGGTCTGCCCGTCATTAGAGAAAGGCATTGCATCCTTCACAATTTCCCATGTGAACCACTTGCACAGGTGACATGTAAATCAGCATGCTGGGACCTGGATGTGTCCAGTGCATAAGAGCAACCAAGTTTCAGCATGCAGCTTTATGGTGAATTCTGAGAGGTGGAAATCACCAGTGTGAACAGCATCATTGGGGGGAGGCTGTGTCACAAGGGTGTCCTGGAGACACTCGGTTTTCAGACCTAATTACTGGTTCTCAGATGACAGAGGCTGATTCTCCTGCTTCCAGAATACCCTGGTAGCCCTGCCCACTCACCCATCTGGTCCCTCCCACTCCTGCCCTGTTCCACCTACTTCCCTGTCCATTTTGGAACAAACTCTGTCCTTCAGTCTCCCAATCCTGCCCACCCTAGTTAACCTTTTGAGTGCCAGAGTGGAATGCAACGCATTGCTTTGCAATGCGTTGCGTACCACTCTGGCACTCAAAGGATTAACACCTGCCCCTCAGAGAGTTCCCTTGTTATTCCACCCACTTAACTGCCCATTCTAATAATTCTCAGCCCTGTTCTCCCCACTCTTTGCCCATTTTAAGGGGAAACCCCCAATACACCCACCCTATTCAGTGGTTCACTTTATGATCAGATCACATAATTTGGACACTCTGACCTTAGTGGACCTCTGGAGGTTTGGGACAAGAATATTCTGTATGGCTGACAGTACAAAGCATTTTATCCCTTAGATGCTGCAAATGTCTCCAGCATATTGCAAGGTAATGAGCTGTAGACATATCTCGAATACAAAGAATTAAAATGCATATAGACTCCATTTCATTTTTTGATGTATAGTCCCTTAAAATCAATCAGTCTCAGTGATCAACACTGCCCTCTAGTGACCATGACAATCCTCTTGGTAAGTTTGTCTACTGCATGTGCGATAAATTGGTGGGGGACTGCTAATATCTTCTTGTTTTTAAGTACTGGTTTATTTATGGTTTTGAGATGTGCTGAAGACATGCCTAGCATCCCTTTGAATGCCAGAATACTTTGTAATGGATTGGATACCTCTCTAGCACACAAAGTTTTAAAGACACAGTAAAGAATTAGCAGTATGCAGTCCAATGTAGTAGCCCTTTTTTCATTTTTAAAAAGAGAAGTATGCCTAATGTGACCAGATTGCCACTGAATGTTCCTGGGCAGTCCTACAGAATACAAATCTAACAAGCATTCCACATGGAGGTAGGGTTGCCACCTTTTTCTTAAAGAAATACCGGGCATTGCTGTGGGTCGTGATGATGGAGTCACAATAGGGGGGAGTTACAAAGAGCAAGAGCTATAAAAAGGGGCAGACACATCAGGCAACTGATATCAGGGACAGGAAACCTTTGACTCTTCAGCTGCTAAAGACTACAACTCTCATCATCCCCAACCACCCAGTATCTGTAGTATCCAGGGGTTGCTCAGGTACATAATTGTAACTTGACAGGGACTACTCTGCTTCCTTTGGAATGTATTACTAATGACCTCTTGAGTGGAGATCGTTTTGCACGTTTATGCCAACGAGAATCGTATTGGATTTACAGATGCAATACACTCCACCCAGGTGGTCATAATGACAAACTTGATGTCACTACTTTTATATAATGTATGAGTTCTTGATATATTTTTAGAGTGGTGTTGTTAGAGTTTATATTTTACTAGTAAGGGTCTTGTTCATGTGGACATAAGCTTTGTGTTATAAGTCTATGCATACATATATTCTCATTCATTTCTATATACGTATTTTAGATGTAGCCAGGTCTTCAAGATATTTACAGTTGAGTTACTGGAGGGTTAATAAGATAGCCTATTAACTAAATACTCATGATGCTGTTGTTACGATCTGGCAGTAATTTTAAAAGAACGCTAAAGCATTGTTCATTCTGTTCAGTTGTAACCCAGAAGTACTACATAAGTACTAAACACGTTGGAATTGGAGTACGAACATCGTTGATTTTATTTGCTACAGTGATTCCTATACATCAGTTTTATTAGAGGCACTTTCAGCGATCTATCACTTGCTGTATAGGAGACGGAACCTGACAGCTTTATTCAACATCACGTATCTGCTATAGATCAAGGGGACATTAACATCAGAGCTGGGAGAGTTTACATATACGTACCCTGCCTGCTGTATTCCCATACATCGGTGGAGTCAGTGACATCATTAAAGGCTGCCAAAGTGGTCTGAGCATAGTGGGAAGCAGGGCAAAGCAGTAATACCGGCTTTTCAATTGCCGGTATAGAGGTTATACCGGCACCGGCTCAGTAGTGCTAATTACCGGCTATGCCGGTAAAATACCGGCCAGGTGGCAACCCTACATGGAAGAGGCAATCGTCACATTAGCTGTATCAATAGAAATAAGTGGTCTTTAATTTGTTTAAAGGGCAGTTATCATGTAGCTAGTTCCCTGTCGGAAGATCTTCACTCCTGGGAGCAGATGTTCAGATGAAGCCGGAGCTGTACTGTGAGTCCTGGAGGACCAAGGGGGGAACAGAAGAGACTCCTTAGAATCAGACCAATTTCTCATCTTGGATAGTGGCCACTTACATCACATATGGCCACTATAATAATGTTTGTGAGCCCCTTCCCTCTTTTCATTAACCCTTTGAGCATAGGAGAGGGGAGGCGTACCTAACACATTTCAAAGTTCTGTGTCAGCCTATGTTATACAAACCGTCCATGTGTGTGGGGGTCATATTTTGCACCAGGGCCCAGTAGGCTCTAATTACACTTCTGATGATTGTCCTTTAAAGGGGATCTCTCACCCCTATACAAGTTAGGCTTATTAGTTAGAGTATATGGCGAAAATATTTAAAACGTTATTTCTTAAAAACGCTATTTGGGCTAAAATGATTGTTTATAGAGTGCCCTGCACCCCACTTCTGCATAGACTGCTCTTGCCGAAGTTTGCCGCTCTGCCTCTGCTCCCTTCCCACTACCCAGCCTCCTCCGATGACGGAGGCTTTCTGTCTGTAAGCTGGAATGCTCTCATTGGCTATCTCCTCCGGTGACGGAGGTTTTCTGTATGTAAGCTGGAGCGCTCTCATTGGCTATCTCCTCCGATGATGGAGGCTTTCTGTCTGTAAGATGGAGCGCTCTCATTGGCTATGTCCTCCGATGACGGAGGCTTTCTGTCTGTAAGCTGGATTGCTCTCATTGGCTATCTCCTCCAATGATGGAGGCTTTCTGTCTGTAAGCTGGAGCTATCTCACTGGCAGAGATCGCTATCTAGCTAATGAGACCGCTCCAGCTTACAGACAGACAGCCTCCGTCATCGGAGGAGATAGCCAATGAGACCGCTCCAGCTTACAGACAGAAAGCCTCTGTCATCGGTGAAGGCTGGTTAGTGGGAAGGGAGCAGAGGCAGAGAGGCAAACTTCGGCAAGAGCAGTCTATGCAGAAGTGCGGTGCAGGACACTCTGTAAACAATAATTTTAGCCCAAATAGCGTTTTAAACATTTTCACTATATACTCTAACAAATAAGCCTAACTTGTATAGGGGTGAGAGATTCCCTTTAAAGGGATAGTAATACTTAAAATGTAAAAAAATATATGTTGTAGGGTTTATCCCCCTGAGTAAAACAAGGGCACTCCGACTGATGAAAGGTGTTTTATTCAAAAGTTATTACAGCTCAAAGTTGTGTTTTTTTAGGTGCAATATTACAGTGGCTTTAAATTGTACAGTGGCACTGTTGCTGCACCATCCTATGGAGATTTATGGCCCTGGGACCAGAACTGTCTATAGGACGGTGTAGCAACAGCACCACAGTACAATTTCAGGCCACTGTGATACTGCACCTAAAAAATACAAATCTGAGCTGTAATAACTTTTGAATAAAACACCTTTCAGTAGTGGGAGTACCCTGGTTTTACTCAGGGGGATAAACCCTACAACATATATTTTTTTTACATTTTAAGTATTACCATCACTTTAAGGGGATGATGAAACTTAATATTGGAAAAATATAGTGCAGAGTTCATCCAGCTGAGTATAAAAGGGTAATCCCACTACTGAGAGAAGTTTTTCAGATTTTATTGCAGATCAGTCTTGCAGTTTTTTGAATGCAGTACCTCTATGCCCTTAACCTCTTGAGTGCCAGAGGGGTATGTAATGCATTGCAAAGCAATGTGTTGCATACCCCTCCTGCAGTAAGATTTTACAGTGGGGCTCTTACATCAGCATCCCATATCGATTTATTGATAACTGACCATAGTTGTGAATAGACAGCTGTAGCAACAGCACCACCATAATATTTCAGGCCATGAAACACCTGCAAGAAAAAATGCAATAACGTTTTGATAAAACATCTCTCAGCATCTTTCATCTCTCCTGCGGGAGCACTGTGAGTAGTAGCAGGGTCTGAAATTGACCTCTCCAAGACCGCATCGGTCACTATCAGACCCCCGTTCGATGCACCGGCACACGTGATCAGTCACATGTGCCGGCAAGCTGAATTCTTCAATCTGGTCCTTAAATGGAAACCAACCCCAGGACCATTGGTCCTTAAGGGTTAAGAGATGTTTTGTTTATCATCAGTTTATGCAAAATAGGCATTAATGGCTGGAGCAGCTTGGAGTGTCAGATAGTAACATTTCACTCACCCTCCCAACTGCCAGGAAATACTGACTAAACTGACAAATAATTAGTAAAGCTAAATATGTCATAAACAATATAGTTAAATAACGAAAGGTAACATAAATATTTGAAGGCCCTTTCAAAATGACCCAAATCCTTATAGATTGTTATTTCCACATTACACAAGTGAAGCAGTTTTACAGGTCCCAAGGCAATTCATTGAGGAGGGAGGCTGCCAGTTAGAAAGATTTTCCCTCTGAGAGAAACTGAACGTTAAAGGAACAATAACACTCTCTAGTAATAAATCCTACTTATCTGAGCAGAAAATCCTAATGGTCTCTAAGAATCAATTATCTGTGGAATTTTCTCCAGAATTAATCTTTAAAGTGGAAATGTGCCCTTACAATAAGTAGCTATTATTATTAACTAAGGTAAGTGTCCTTCATATAGCAATCAGTTATTTTTACTTCCTATTTTTATTTGATTTTCATCTCTGTTGTGGGCCACGCTTAATTGGGTATTTAAAGTCTTATAGACAATAAATCCTTATGAGCCATTCAGGTCTATTGAAGCCCATTGTTTTTATAAGGAGATGTTATATAGATAGTTCTGATATGAGAAATGGGGAAAAAAGAAAAAAAGAGAAACAGGGCGCCCCTGTGTGTATCAATAGATCTGAATTGACCACCACCAAATCACCCTAAGGTGCGCACTCACAATATACTGTGTGTCAGAGACGGTATACACCGGACCGACAAATTGAACTAATGCATAAATGCAAAGATTTCACGGCTGCTCTTCTAAAACACGCTTCTCCCCCAGCGGTATACAAACGATTCAACCTCAAAAAACAATAAGAGAGCGCCACATGGTACAATATGTAGAGAGCAATCTCTATTAAATCCAAATTTTTAGAATCACACTCACATGGATTATGGTCAGTGAGCCGATATCGGACTTCACTGACAATCACACATACTGAGAGATTTCACCCGTCTCCATTCAGGTTACTCACGAAACTCTTCCAAGTCAGGCTCTGGATATTTGCAATCACAAGGCGGGGTATTTCGATAAAAAATATATATATTTATTACACTTTAAAATATCGGCTGGAACAAGCTTACGCGTTTCGCGGTTGTAACACCGCTTTTTCAAAGCTATCACACCAAATAGATATAATAATAATAATCAGAAAAACCCGCCATGAACAAACATAGCGGGTTTTTCTGATTATTATTATATCTATTTGGTGTGATAGCTTTGAAAAAGCGGTGTTACAACCGCGAAACGCGTAAGCTTGTTCCAGCCGATATTTTAAAGTGTAATAAATATATATATTTTTTATCGAAATACCCCGCCTTGTGATTGCAAATATCCAGAGCCTGACTTGGAAGAGTTTCGTGAGTAACCTGAATGGAGACGGGTGAAATCTCTCAGTATGTGTGATTGTCAGTGAAGTCCGATATCGGCTCACTGACCATAATCCATGTGAGTGTGATTCTAAAAATTTGGATTTAATAGAGATTGCTCTCTACATACTGTACCATGTGGCGCTCTCTTATTGTTTTTTGAGGTTGAATCGTTTATATAGATAGTGGTTCTCAACCTTCTTCTCATGGGCCTCTAACAGGCCATGAATTTAGGATTTCAATGCTTGCACACAGGTGGGTTAATTAAAAGACTGAGCCCCTGATTCAGAGCTGGATCATCTATTGTGGCAACCTATGCTACTGCCTAGGGCCCTTGGCAAAAAGAGGGGCCTTGGCTGCAAGTGACGGGTCACAGACAGAGGTCCTTCTGTTGCTGCTGCTAACATCTTGCGTCAGATGACATTTGTTGAAAGAATCCAGCATCATCCAGTTGCTCCCACTTCCATTAGAAACACAATGCCAGTACTTGCTAGCAAAACTCTGTGTCAGGAGCAAGAGATATGGGGCCCCAATTTGGTACCTTGCCTAGGGCCCTATGGACATGCCTGGGAACTTTGACTTGTGGACTCCCCAGGGAGGAGTCCTGTGGTGCTGCTGGTGGGAGAAAAATGATACGATTTGCATAAAAGGGGTGGGGCCTAACATGTGTGGGGGCGTGGCTTAACATGTATGGCCAAAGTAGGAGGAATAGGCTGGGGAAGGAGGAGAGGTGGGCGGGGAGTGGAGTAACAGACTGGGAAGACACAGAAGTGGGTAGAGTTTGATTAACAAAACTCCCCATATCCGGAGAATTAGCCTCTGCCATAGTTGGGAACGCTCCGTATCTGCCCCTGAGACTCCATTTTTTGCTGCTGATTACCAGGTCTCCAGGGCAGATCCGGAGAGTTCCCAGCTATGCTTATGAGCCTTAATCTCTTAGTCACCCCTAAAGATAGGGTTGGGAACAACTGATCTAGGGAACTTAAGCAGAGATCACTATATATAGGAAACTGCAGGATATATAAACAGATATACTAACTGCTGTGTGAAGGCCATCTGCCTATGTAAATCAATCTGTTAAACGCATTAAGAGCCATGATTCTTGGTTT
Organism: Rhinophrynus dorsalis; assembly: GCA_037306005.1. NCBI lineage: Eukaryota > Metazoa > Chordata > Amphibia > Anura > Rhinophrynidae > Rhinophrynus > Rhinophrynus dorsalis. The sequence continues at coordinate 441,679,293 of CM074722.1, read as the reverse complement.
GCAGACACCTGGGGGGATGAGCTAAGGGTTTTTAAGGGGCCAGGTTGTTGATATTATGGCATATTTACACCAATTTAATCTTGCCATATGCACTGTCTTCAACATGGCACTCAAAGGTTCCCATGGCACTCAAAGGTTTATAGCCTAAGCAATCCTCTGCCCCACTTAACAGATTATTCAAAAATACACAGAACCACAGTCCTGCACAATGAAAATGTTACATGTATCCCGCATTAAAAATGTCAATCTGGTCACATGAACTGAACTTGTACAAAATAAATTAAAAATGATTGATGGTGGAAAGGTTAAAGGGATAGTAATACTTAAGTATTACTAACCCCTATAGTAAAGTCCTTTTAAAAATAAATGTATTTCCCCCAGTTTCATCTCTCAAACCTTTATGGTTTGAGAGATGATCGCTCCTAAAGTTGCCCTCTCCCTCCCCCTTCCCTGAAGTCAGCGTTGTAGCCGACTGAAGGGAAATCCGGTCATAGATCATCAGACGGCTCTGCAGCAGAGGCGTGACTGCGTTAATTAAAAAAAAATCTTTCACTAAAATGTTCTTTTCCAAGCACACATAGAAGACCATTTCAGTGAAAGTTTTCTTTTTTATTAATGCGATCGCGGTTGTGCTGGAGAGCCGCCTGAAAGTCATACGACTTGCTTCCCTGCAGTCAGCTACAATGCTGACTACGGGGAAGGGGGAGGGAGAGGGCAACTTTAGGAGCGATCATCTCTCAAACCATAAAGGTTTGAGAGATGACACTGGGGGCAATACATTTATTTTTAAAAGGACTTTAATATAGGGATTAGTAATACTTAAGTATTACTATCCCTTTAACCCCTAAAGGTCCAGAAAGGGGTCCAAAGTATTGTGGAACAATGAGTCAAACATCCCTTTGACCCTCAAGGGTTAATCCATTTGTTTAATTAAAAAAAAAAAGTTACACCCACAAAATAATGCAGTTGATGTATCATTGGGGCAGATTGTGTTTAAAAAATGCTTTTGCATGTTAAGATAAAGCTGGAATTAAGCAGATGGCAAGAGGACTGTAGATGGGGAGATGAACACGGGTCTCCTGGAGAGAATTAGCACAATGCCGATTCCACGCTCGCTGCCTTAAGAAGATAAACAGAATTCTCATAAACAACAGACCCTTGGAAGGGAAAAGAGTCTGAAATCCTAAAAGTGGACGGGGGCGAGAAAAATAAAATAAAAATGAAGTTGATGTACTAAGAAAAACAATGAAATTCTGGTACAAGCCAGCTGGTACAGGTATCTGTGACAGAATGGTTGTCACCCTGAGAATGAACCCTGTCTGTTTTCCGTGATCTCCATTGTTTCATATGTGTTTCCATTCTTGAAAAAATTAATGTCCCCTGTGTGTGCATGCGTTAGAAAGTGTTGACCATTTACTAACATTGAATAGGTTGGTTAGTGTGTATGATGTACAGAGGAATGGTGCCATCCAGTCTAGCTGACCGCAGAGATTGTGTTATGAGATAGCCAGTGTTGGTCAGATAGAGGGGGGTAGGGCAAATCTGTGTGTGGAATGTGTGTATCTTCCCCCTCACATCAGGCTAAGCAAAAAGAGAACTTGAAAATGTTACCTGTGACATCAGATACTGTAGGGGGTGGGTAGAAAAAGCCTAAGATAAGAGATAGAGGACAGAGTTGAAAATGTAGGAACAGGAGAGAAGGCCTCTCCATAATGGTGGGAGGCCTAGGGTCCATGTGCTTCCTAAAGACGTACAGGAGAAACTGGGACTGGTGAGTGCCCTCACCGGAAGAGTTAGAGTGAGTGGGCACTGTAGTGGCCAGGTGCCCTTTTCAGTTGTGGGCTATAAGTCACGGCGGCTACAGCCACGGAAAGTACCCTGATGTTCCCACCACAAGGATTGTGGCCAGGAAGCTAAACTTCGGTGGCTATGGCCCAAGACTAAAGAAAGTGGCTGGGGATAATCTCTTAGGATGCCGTTCCCAACTCCTCTGTCAGGACTAATAGATACCTTCATGTAATCCAGTAGCATGTGTAGTGGGCAGGGTGCCCACTCTTGCCTCTAGTGGGACTATGTGTAAGCTCCAGCATTAAGCTAAAATGGACTGTGAGTATTATATGTAACCCCTGGCAATCTGTGCAACCAAGAAGAGAACCACAGAAGTGTTTCCTTTTTATGTTTTACCCCTGTTTGTTTGCCTGTAATTATTGTCCTATGTTTGTGTGCCGTGACATCTCTAATAAACTCAACTTATTATCTTTTTGTCTGGCTGGATATATCACTTAACCCTCGGTCTACGAAGCAGTAACCCCTGTACCCCAGTCACAGTATCACATAAAATATTACTGAGTTAAAGGGAAACTATCACCCCAAATAAAGTCCCCCCACATTAATTAACCATCTCCGGTGATATAGCTCAGAGCCGGGGATATAGCTCAGTGGTAAATGCAGAGCCTGCTCAAACCTCAAGGTCGCAGGTTCGATTCCCGGCAGGGTCAACTCAGCCCTTCATCCTTCCAAGGTCAATAAATGAGTACTATTGATCTGGTGATAATAACATCTATTATTCATCTGGCGATTTGTTCATTCTGAGGGCGTGCACTAAAAGGCGCTATATAAATACTAGTTATTATATAGCAATAAACTTACCAGTAGTCATATTAACCAGCATAATTACCGCGTTAGTCAGAAATCCTACTTCTGCCGAGACTGACGGCCAGGCAACACCGCAGACATCTGTGCGCCTGCACTGTCAGTCCTGGTCTCCTCTAGTAGGCGTGGTCTCCTGTAGGAGGCGTGGTCTTCTGTAGGAGGTGTTGCTTGGTACCTCAAGGTAACAGAAGGGACTGATGGCGCAGTTGAGCAGATGCCTCTAAAGGAAGAAGCCTGGTCATCGGTCTCGGCAGAAATAGGATTTCTGAGTAGTATGACTACTGGTAAGCTTATAACTAGATGTCTAATTATTAGGGGCGACTTTATTTGGGGTCATAGTTCCCCTTTAAATGAGACTTTTAACTCTTTGAAAACTAGACTGGTCTCCAACACCTTGCAAAAGCAATGCATTGGAGACATTGTTGGCATTCAGGTGGTTGAAGTCCCATTCAAATCATTTTGTGTTTTGGGGAATTTTAACACTTTCAGTGCCAGAGGGGAACACAACGCATTGCAAAGCAATGCATTGCATACCCCTCTGACACTCAAAGAGTTAATTTGTTCTCTGTACAGCAGTTGCTTTGCTTAGTACATGTCCCTCAGTGTCTATGTGAGGGCTACAGAGGATAATGGAACAGAAATGGTTATGTATGTGATCATATGGGTAAAGGGCAAGAGAAAGGAAGTGAGAGTGTTAACCATTTGAATGCCAGAGAGATACGCAATGCATTGATTTGAAATGCGTTGCTCACACCTCTGAAACTCAAAGGGTTAAACATAAATTAAGCTATTGAGGTGCAAACCTCTCTGGAACTCAGTGGGTTAAAAAAAAACAAAGATACACAAGAAATAGATTGCTATTTAACTACTCGAGTGCCAGAGGCAAACAATGTGAAATTAACCCTTTGATTGTCAGAAGGGCATGCAGTACAGTGGAAAGTCAAGTGATATTTAGCGTTAGGGCAGGAAAAAATTAGTGTTAGAGCAGTGAGACAGCGTAATTCAGATTGTGAGTGTGAGGGCAGTGAGGGTTATTAGTATGTTGTGGGTTAGCGTTAGGGCAGTGAGGGTCATTTGTATGTTGTGGGTTAGCGTTAGGGCAGTGAGGGTCATTTGTATGTTGTGGGTTAGCGTTAGGGCAGTGAGGGTTATTAGTATGTTGTGGGTTAGTGTTAGGGCAGTGAGGGTCATTTGTATGTTGTGGGTTAGCGTTAGGGCAGTGAGGGTCATTAGTACGTTGTGGGTTAGCGTTAGGGCAGTAAGGGTCATTAGTATGTTGTGGGTTAGTGTTAGGGCAGTAAGAGTCAGTGAAGTGTGTAGTGTGAGTGACTTTTTTTTTCTTTTTCCTTTTTTTTTTTAGTAATATTTTCTTTATAATATTATTTTGTATAATAAGAGACGTGCTCATGTCTACCAAAAAGACTCGAGGGGATGCCGAGGATCTGAAGAATCATCCTCATCAGAAGGGAGTAGGCCATGCCTATATCGGGGTCCTCTCTCTATTGCCAAGATGGAAGAAGTGGCACCAGTTGTTAGCAGCAGTATCATGGCTACTGCCACCACCAGTAACAACACTGCAATGAAGCCCCAGCCAGTGCCCCCTGCACCAAAAATGGTGGTAATACCAGGTGCACCACCCTTGTCACCAACTTAATAGATAGCAATGATTCCTCTGAGTCTTTCATTACGCTTTAAAGCTTTCTTCAGCAGGTGACGCAGAAAGTGTGTAGAATGGATGAGTGAGGATTTAGATTCAGAAGACTGTAGAGTTGGAGGTGGGTGTAGTAGGTGACAGAGATCCTCTTGTGAGTGGGCAGCTGGAGAGTATAGTGAAGGATCCTGTGATTGGGCAGGAAGAAGAGGTGCAGGTTCCTTTGAGGGGTCAGGATCTGGCTGTGAGTGAGCAAGAAGAGGGATAGGATCCTGTGAGTGGGCAGGAAGAAGAGGTGCAAGTTCCTTTGAGGGGTCAAGATCTGGCTGTGAATGAGCAAGAAGAGGGGTAGGATCCTGTGAGTGGGCAGGAAGAGGTGCAGTTGCTTGAAAGTGGGCAGGAAGGGGCAGGTTCCTGTGAGTGGTCCTGAAGATGTGCTAGTAAGGCTAATGACAAGACCTGCACAGGTTGAGGAGGAGAATCAGAGAGGCCAAAACCCAAAGTTCATTATGTGCTGGGTCAGACTCAGGCTCTGCAGCACCTGTTTCAGATGCAACAACATCATTTCCTCCTCCTACACTGAAGTCTTGGGTGTGGGAATACTACAAATGCTTTATGTACCCTGTGTGAACTCACAGTAAAGAGGGGAAATGAGTGACTAGCTAAGCATATGTAGCATATACATACCTGGGAACTTTTCTTGTGGCCTCCCCAGAGGGGAGTCCTGTGGTGCCAATGGGGGAGGTAGATGATGTGATTTGTGTTGTAAAGGGGCAGGGCTTAATTGTGATGGGGGCATGGCTTGAATGATGTGGAAAATGTGGTAGGAATAGGCTGGGGAAGGCGGAAAGGTAGGCAGGGAGTAGCCTCTGCCCAGGAGACCCTGTCATCAACAGCAAAAACTGGAGCTTCCAGGGCAAATCTGGAGAGTTCCCAGCTATGAGCATTTGCATTCTGATGTGTATGTGAAAAAAATTAAAAAGTGTCACTCCCATGCCACTGCAGCTCCTGCTACTGACCATGCTGGTACCTGTACTACCCCTCTTCAAAAATGTGAACACAAGAAAACCTCCACTATGAGGACCAGATTAAATGCAGAGACACCCCCCCCTCAGCCATTCCCCATAAACCACTGACGCCCCCACCACTAGTGGCTCCTCTCCTTCCAACATCCACATCTGTCTAAAGTGTTCCCACTCACACCCAAAATCCTACACCAATGTCATTACCTTCTCCATACAGCAACTATGTGTAGACACAAATATGGCACTTTTTTCTAAACATTTACAACTCAGAGGGAAGTGCCATTTTTCTCCTGTTTTGTTTTTGAGGCGAGAAGTGTGTATGTGTAAAAATATAAATAGAAGAGCAGGTAAAGCAGCACCAAGCTTGATTCAAAGCAAGTGTGGCTTGTCCTGGAGCTCCATCTGCTGGCTATGTTTTATAATAGCAGGTAAAGAAGAATCCACCTGTTATTAATTGACTAGTGTAAAAACCTTACTTTGCAATTCATTGCGTACCCCTTTGGCACGCAAAGGGTTAAGAGACCGGTCCTGCTCTGCGTACTGCCGCAGCCTCACTGGGGATGCACGAGATGCAGTCATGCGCTGTAAAGACTGCCCGAACCCACAGAATGCTCCCAGCACAGAACTCCCAGCATTCTGTGCGTTTGGGCAGTCTCTACTGTGCTTGACGGATTCTGACAAACATCCTAGCAAATTATTATATAGGATAGTCAACCTCAGTCTCTGCAGCCATTGAAAACCGCAACCCCCATTATCCCTACCCAGCCAACAGTTAGTTGTAGATGATAGGCATTATAGTCCCATACCCTTGGCAGGTCATTTGGATAAATCCGTACAGCATACAGAGTGAAAGCAACTGGAGAGCAATAAGGCATTCTAGAGACATTGCCATGGAAGGAAAATGTGCAGGCTCAGCAGGTTATAATAGAGAATACCATATAAGGGAAAGGCATTAACGCCTTTGTATACCAGAGAAATCTTCATTGCATAATATGGCCAGACTTCCTTATTTGAATGACAATTAAAGTGACAGCCAACCTCCTTTTGATTTTATATATTCTGCATGTGCAGAATATATAAAGTCAAATGGCCTATAATTTTAATATTTTGTTTTCATCTTCACCTATTCTTGTATACTTTTTTTGCCTCTAACAGGGAGTTCACTGCATTTCTGTTTCTAGAGAGCTTTCTGTTAAGTACTGCGAAAGCAGGGCAGTGATACAATGTTGCACTATCCCTGAAAATCATGCCTCCATAACAGAATGTAGGGCACACAGTGCTCCTTGGATATATCAGTATTGTGTCATACCTCCCAACATTTCAGATGCCAAAGAAGGGCACTTTTGGTTTAGGTGGTGTTGCTGGGGGCTTGGCTGGTGAGTTAGGCATTACAGACAATGTTTAAGTTATTTCAGGACCTAGTGACACCTTTTATTGTAAATGAATAAATGGTTTAGAACAATAGCAAAGTATTTTATTTACGACAGACTAATTTAACCCTTTAGGGACCGGGAAAACCTTGGGTGGATTGCACTTACGGACCGAGCAATTCTGACCTTTTTGACTATGTCTTTGTTCAACAGTGTTTTCCCTCTATGGCTTTTATTCCACCCAGATAAATTATATACTGTTTTTTTACGCACAAATAGGGCTTTCTATTGGTACAACATTTACATGGATAACCCAAGATTTACTTTATTAAAATTTAAGAAAATTATTAAAAAAAAATTTAAAAAACCCACCATTTTTATTTTTACTCTTGTTATCCTTTGGGCGCAATGGGTTACATTTTTATGGAGACTGAATGAAAGGTATGACCGGTCAGTCATACCTAAAATGGGCAGTATTATGTGGGCACTGTCATCCCTGGGTGAAAATCCCCATGTTCCTCTTTTCCTCCCTATTTTCCCACATTTGTGTTAATAGGATTTGGAGGTGTATATAATTGTATTAAATGGCTCCACAACATTCACACTCCTATTATTTTGAGCTTACAATGTAAATATTTATTTTATAACTTTACTATTGAAATAAAATATTTCATATTTTTCAAATTTATTAAAAAAAAAAGTTGATTTTAGCAGGTCAGAAATGGACCTGCATCCAGCCAGCCCCCATCACCAACACTGAAGGGGTTAATACCCCTTAATACTGACATGTTTTATTTAACTATGTGTCTCTCTGCTTCTCTCTTCCTTTATTTAATAGTAAGGAAGAGAGAGGCACAGAGCGGACACAAAGGCAGTGTGCCGGTGCATGTGATCACTCCTGAAGCTTTGCATTGCTTTGCATTAATGAGGTTAAAAATCCCATTTAAATAAAAGGAAATTTGGGAAATGCTTATGTGTCCCCATTGGTCCAGTTGGTTTGATCCTGAATTACTCCAGTACATCATTATCACTGGGATTTAAGAAGGCCTTCCTGTACTGAGAAGTGGGCAAAAAAGGGCATTTTATGACACTTAGTGGTTCAGCCATACAATAAACAAGAAGAATGAATCATGTGGATCTGTATTCCACGGTTTGTGGGTTATGGACATCAAGGGTTAAGGGAGGGCTTAATGGTGTTCTTGGTGCTGAAGTCTGAGCACATTATCTCTGCTCCCCCACTTGTCCTCACTAACATATTGTAAACATTACGCCAAGCATACATGTTAATGGTGAAGTGTGTCATATTCTCCAAGGAGAAGTGATCCCCACACATTGCCAGACACACACTTCACCATAGTATTGCTCCTTAGTGCATCTCTTCCTAGTGTCACACTCATATACCCCCCCTCACAAACACACACATTAACACCATCCTCTGTTTGTGGGGAGTGTAACACAGGTGGTGCACCTGGTGACACACTCACAGGCAAAGAACCTTTGTGCTGCTACTGCCACCCACAGCCACCTGCGGAAAAACAACATTTTACCTTTTGAGAATCATGCCCCAAACCCCTGGGAGGTGGTGGCAACAGTAATACTATCTTCTCATACTGCTGGGCTCCCACTCCCGCTGCTACTGCTACTACTACCACAACTACTACTATTATTAGTACTATTTCTACTAGTAACAAAACTACTACTACTACTACTATGAATAAACCTACCGCTACTACTAACACACTGCTACTTCTACTACATGACTACTACTACTACTACTAATAATAACATAACAAATACTACTACTACCGCTACTACTAGTAACATAACTACTACTACTACTTCCAACTCCTCTTACTCAGTTTTTCTACCTGAATCCAGCAACTTAGCAAGTACTTAGCAGCAACAGACCTGTACACTATTTTTTTTTTTTTTTTTTACTCTAACACAAAAACTACTCTGTCTCTGTATCAACTCACAACACAGTGGGAAGTTGCAATTTTTTGGGGGATAGCTGAGGGATTTGTTGTGGCCATAGAATGCATGGAGGTCGGATTTCCACTCCCCTTTACCCACACATACACCACATTATAAAGATCAGACAAATAAACAAGACAAATAAAAAGAGACACAATGAAAATGGTGGAATTTTAAGTAAATTAATTAAACCAAAAAACATAACACTAAATCTAAACACTCCTTATCAGCAGGGATGGGTGAAAATTTCCGCCTCAAACTGAAATCGGTGAAAAATGGCACTTTACGCTTGGAAAAAAAAATTCCCGCAAAAAGTGTTGATTTTCCGCTTTTTTCACCTAGCTCATTTCATTGAAATCAATGGAAACATTGAAGTTACACACAACATCAAATAAATATTATTTAATTTCCCAAAGGTATAGTATAAAAGGGGCATGAGGGTACCTGTGTTGGTGGGGTGTGGGGAAAGAATCAGCTGAACAGGGGATGATTTTTGGGGGTGATGTTTACTGGGATTGGGGGGCACTTAAATATAAAGAAATCCTAAATAAAATAAAAACTATAAGACATGGTATAAAGGGGTCTGAGATGGGTGCCTGTTTTGGTGAACAAATTAATCATTTGAACAGGGAATTTGTTTTGGGGGGCTTTCTTGACTGCTATTGGGGGTACAGTTAATTAAAAAAAAAAAAAAAAAAAGACATTTGTATGTAAAGTGATAGAGACAGCAACCCCTTGACATAAGCTGCCACTGGGGGGACTGATACTTGATAGAGTTTTTTGTAGAGGATGATTTGTTAGATTTGTTGTTAGAGGACCAAGTCCTGAGGAAACATTGATTTGTAGGACTTAAGCTTATTTGGCACAAGCCCTAAGGAAACATTGATTTGTAAGACTTAGGCTTGTTAGAAACAAACCCCACAAAAATTGTTTATTTTTCTGTATGACTATGTTTTTTTATTTATTTTTTATTTTTCAAAGCAAAAGCCCTGAGAAAAAAAAGAAAATGCCCTATTGGCCTAGTGCCAGCAGGTCATGTTGGCCAGTAGCCACTGGCCATTGTGAAATGGCCTCCTGAGTCTTGAGTTGCAATTGCTGTTTGTACTGCTGCTGAGTTGTTTAAGCAGCAGGATGATTAGGTAGCTGAAAGGGAATTGAATCAACAATAGCAGTAACATGGAAGATGGATGATAAAGGCTCCATTTGCCACGACTGGCTCCAGTGATGAGCCTAAGGCAGTAGCAGAAGAATAAGTAGCCCCCACTATATGTGGAGAAAATAAGAAGTTAAAGTTAAATCTTCTCCACCTGCTCCTCCTCCAAAATCATGGGTGCGTTGTTATTAGAATATATATTTTTCCCTTGAGAACAGGAACTGTGGCTTCCATCAGCAACTGCAATGTGCGCAGTGTGTGTGCAGTAAATAAAATCTGTGGGGACAACTGTATCTAAACACCATGACACCCGAAACCAAGTACTGCCTCTGTCACTGTACCCTGTGTCCAGACCCCGCTAAGGACACATGACAACTTGCTGACAGTTTAACAGTAATGATGAACAGTCCCTGCCAGAATCCTAGCATATTCTGCGGGATGGAAGCTCCTCAGATGCCACCTGATGACCTGGTATTGATCCTCCTCCGCCACACTGGCATGTGTGGTCAGTGCACCACACAGTGTGCAATGAGTAGAGATGAACTGCCATATCCTAACATCAAAAGAGTGGCTATCATTTGGCGGGGAGGTAATGATGAATGAGGTGGATTGGCAGGAGATGTAGTTGTTACCCTAGAGGAAGAAGGTGATGTTGGTAGCGAGCTAGTAGCTTTGCTCGTCATGGAACTTTCAGTGTCCCTCTGGGTTTCTTTATTCTTCCTCCTCTTTGATCTCCACCTTTCTGGAGATTCAGGGGGTACAGTAACAGTGGTGCTAGATTTCTGTAATGGGTGTTTGGCTTTAACATATCCTATATAATAATTCGCTAAATCGTGTGTAACGCCGCAACATGCGCAGTAGAGACTGCCCGCTTAGAAGGAGCGTCCAGCTCTGTATCAGCCGTGTTGCGGGCAGTCTCCACTGCGCGTGACTGCCCCGCGACCGGGTGGCTGTGACACTGTGGCACGTGTAACAGGCTGTTCAACTAGTTTGACATAAATGTCATAGTGTCTGTGTTTCATGTGTGCTATCAGGGAGCTTGTGCCAAGGTGTGTTCCCTCCGTTTCATTTCTCACTAACTTGTCACAAATTTTGCACTGTACCACTGTTGATGATGACTGCGCTGTGCCTGCCGGAAGAGAATACTAGTCCCACACCCATGATGTCTGGGGGGAGGGATAGGGAACAGGTGGAGAAGAATGGCCTCTTTCTTCTTGTCCTCCACATTCCCCTCCACTTTCTGTGGCAGCGGATAATGTTGCTACTACTGCCTCAGATTTAGCACTGCAACTAGGACCAGAAGTATTGCTGGTGCTGGCAAGTGGAACCTGTCCTAGTCCTGCATTACTTGTTGACTCCATTTCCACTGTGTCCACAGTGGTCTGTGGCACACTAGCCTTATCCTCAGCACCCTGCTGCCCTTTCATCTCAGCATCAGCACAGCAGCAGGAATTAGACCAGTTGTAATTTCCACAAATTCCAAAAGCTGACTGCTAGTGGTGATGGTGATGCCCATCCTCATACCTGTCTCCCATTCCTTCTCACTTTCTGATAAAAAGGCCAATAATTTCTCTTCCACCCCAGCTTCTCCAACACCACCACCACCACTTGTCCCTACATGAAGCTGCTCTATTCCAGACATCTCACTGCTGCTTGGAGGAGGTTACAAGCAATGTGACAGAGGGTCACTTGCTGTCGCACTTGGCATAATTTTCTCCTTCCCCCCGAGTACTATAAGAAACACTAGCAGCAGGCAAAGTATTGGTGGCAGCAGGTTCAGTACTGGCAGCAGGTACAACACTAGTGGCTGCAGGTAAAGCAATGGTGGCACTGGTAGCAGGGGCAGCACGTCTTGCAGCTGGCACAGGCAGCTGACCTGTCCTGCTCTCCCTAGTACTACCCTTTTCTCCCTCCTTTCCCATTAAATTCCCCAAGATCCCTTGGGGTGATTTAGGGGGGATGGATAGCATTAGTTCAGTACTGTTAGTCACTTATTCCTCCTCCTCAGACTCAGTGGACACATAAGGGTCCTTCCAGCTCCTCCACCCTGCACATAGTGATAGCAGTCACTATGAGCCTTTCCTGCCTCAAATTTTTGCAAACGTCTATCTCTCTCTGTAGCTGCTTCTATTGTGTCTGCCTTCAGTGAAAATGTCAACTTTTTATAGCAGAAGTGGGGAAACAACGTAAATGAATGGGCGGAAACTTTATAGCCATTGAAAAAATGGCGAAAAATTTTGGCCAATGGGCAGAAGATGCAAAAATTTAAACTACTAGTTTTAAAGCGGATTTTCCCACGAAAAAGCGGATAACAATGTGGTTTTCGCAAAATTTCCTGCAGGAACAGGGCAGTAAGTTTCACCCACATCTACGTATCAGCCCTACCCACCTGATAAGTCATCATTTAAATTGACCCAGCAAAAAAAGCCCAGTTCTGCTCTAACAGCCAGGAGCTGACTACATATTTAAACCTAACTTGTTTAGCAAACCTCCTCACTGCAACAAAGTTTCTCTTTTTTGTAATATTAATTTTTTTTTTGTGGGAGATACTCAGCAACACTTGATTTTCTGAGGTGATGTGACAAAAAGCAGGTTAGCCCTGCTATTTATACTTTCTCTTCCCACCTAACTAGCCCAATTGGCACAAGGTAACCAACATGGCCAATCGGCTGCCAAGTGGGAAGATACTTCACATGTCTTCTCACTTGATCCGCTCCCCTCATCCAGCCCCTCTCCCCCACACTAATCCCTATCCTATTACAAATCTTTAACTCCTCCTTTGCCACTGCTACCTTTCCTGACGACTTCAAACATGCCTTATTAACACCCATCCTCAAGAACAACTCTTCTGACAGTAACACACCCTCTAGCTATCGACCCGTTTCTCTTCTGCCTTTTGCCTCTAAACTCCTGGAATGCCTAGCCTACTCACGCCTGCTTGACTTCCTTAACACATACGACCTGCTGGACCCTTTACAATCTGGATTTCGCACTGCTCACTCCACCGAAACTGCTCTTACAAGAGTGGTCAATGATCTTCACATTGCCAAATCTCAAGGTCACTATTCAATACTTATCCTGCTTGATCTCTCAGCAGATTTTAACACTGTTGATCATGCTCTCCTCCTCTGCATTCTTCACTCCTTAGGAATCCGCAACACAGAACTGGACTGGCTCTCCTCTTATCTATCTAACAGATCCTTCAGTGTCTCCTCTGCCACTTCTCCCGTCCAACTCCCTGTTGGGGTTCCTCAAGGTTTTGTTCTAGGACCGCTTTTGTTTTCTCTTTACACAATAACACTTGGTGATCTTATTAACTCATTTGGTCTCAAATATCACCTCTATGCAGATGACACCCAGATTTACTTATCTGCACCTTGACTGACTTCTGATATCCAGGCTAAAGTCATAGATTGCCTCTCGGCTATCTCAGACTGGATGGCTCATCGGCACCTCAAACTCAATATGTCTAAAACTGAGCTACTTCTCATCCCACCTAGGCCTGGCCCTGTAGCGCCCTTCCAGGCGACTGTAAATGGCACTACCATAAATACAGTATCAGAAGCGCGGTGTCTAGGGGTGATAATTGACAAGTCTCTCTCATTCTCCCCTCATTTTAATGCCATTGCTAAATCCTGTCACTTTCTTTTGCGTAACATTGCTAAAATCCTTCCCTTCCTCTGCTCCTCCACAGCTAAAATTCTTATACACGCAATCATCCTATCCCGCATGAAATATTGCAACATTCTTCTGTCTGGCGTTACTGCCTCCCATCTCCATCCACTTCAATCTATACAGAATGCTGCAGCATGAATTACTCTTCTGTCACCTAGGTTTGTCCCTGCCCCACTCCTCCTCAAAACTCTCCAATTGCTGCCTATCAAACTCCGGATATCTTACAAAATCTTACTTCTCTCTTTCAAGACACTTCTCTCCTCTATTCCTTCTTACATTTCCACTCTGATCTCCTGTTATACCCCATCCCGCCACTTACGTTCAGCCAATGATTGTCTTCTCTCAGCTCCTTATGTGTCTACAGCCCTATCACTTATCAAACCTTTTTCTCTCATTGCTCCTTATCTATGGAATGTTCTACCATCCAACCTGCGCCACTGCACCTCTCTGATAACCTTCAAATCTCACTTAAAAATATACCTCATGGATAAAATCTCAACATGCTAGAAGCCACTGATGTTGTACAATGAACGCTCTTATAAATTATTTACTGATGTCCTCTATCATCATCAGAACTAGCACTATATTCAGCACTTGACCCTTATGTACGCTGTATGTCTCCCAATACCACTTTAGATTGTAAGCTTTCAGGCAGGGACCTCTCACCCAATGTTTCACTCTACAAAGCACCTGTAACCCTGTATTCTTTAAACCCTTAAATTGTAAAGCGCTGCGTACACTTGTGGCGCTATATAAATAAACATATTCATTCATTCATTCATTCCTGTCTGCCCTTCTGACATGAAAGTGGCAGACTACCATTAACACCCTTCTGTGTTAAACAGAACCAATGAGGTCCCTAACCTATCAGCCTGGTCCCTTTCATGGAGGTCAGATGTCCACAATCCTTTACCCACAGAAACACTATTATAAAGATCAGAAAAATGAATGAGACAAATGAAAAGAGACACTCTGAAAATGGTGGTTAGGCTGCAGTGTTTATTAATTAAATCAATTAAATCAAAAAACATAACACTAAATATAAACACTTCTTATCAGCCCTACCAGCCTGATAAGTCAATTTAAATTGACCCAGCAAAAAAATCCCAACTCTTCCCTATCAGCCAGGAGCCAAGTAAATATTTAAACTTAACTTGTTTACCAAACCTCCACTGCAAGGGGTGAGCTCACCCACAGTGCTAAGCCCCATCGCAACTAAAGACTGTATGCCCATATTAAAAATATCTAAACCAATATCTGAAAGGTGAATTCCGCCCAACCTATAAAGGCCAGTAGCACCGTTTTCCATATGAATTTGTTGATATGATAACCCCCCAAACCGATAAAACATTTTTAACAAAAACCTGTTGACCTTTCTCATTCGATCCAGCAGCTTTAAATCTCTCTCTTGAAGCCAAAATAATCTTGGCACTATCTCAGAAGACCCTACGATGAACTGTGGGTAAAAACTAATCACTCTGTTTGACTAGAAAAAAAGCTCAACAGATTTTAAGGATCCCAAATCGTTACCGCCTGCATGAAAAATTATAACATCTGGATAAGGGAAAGTCTTCTGACAATAAGTTAATTCCTCTTCCACCTGCTCCTGTCTGAAGTCTCTCTTACCATGCCACCATAGTCTGCACGCTTCTAGGCTAAATCCTAGGTTTTCTTTGTATGCTTGAATAACTGTCCTTCTCCATGACTAATATATAAATGAATGACCTGGAAATTTCCATTGGCTTTAAACCTAAAAGGAGAAATTACTTTGATTGTGAGATACATTAGCTGCTACTAAATGAGGGCAAATATAAACTTTAAATCTCTCAGATTTGCACCTAGCTATCTGTTTCATGGCATCTCCCCCCATTCTCAAATTAAACGCTTCTGTCGCTGCACTATTACGAAAGGAGTGCAGGACAAACCTCTTTCCAGACAAACCTAGTCTATGCAAACATAATACAAAAACCCTTTTAGACTGGAATTTTGAGACTGGTGAGCATGGATGAAAAAACCGCACATCACCTGCAGCCTAAGAAAACTACCAATATTTGAGACTGGACGTATTGTCGAACCTGTCAGCTCTTTCAAATGAACCCATTTACCTTTTCCATCCTGGTCTTTCTTAGATCTTAAAATTGACACCAGACCTTTTTCCAAACATATGTGCTGATATAACAAAAAGTAACTATGCTCCTTCTTCTTCTTAGCCGCAATATCACTGACTCTAAACACCCAGAAAGCCAGCAAGAACAAAGCTTGAAACAAAACAAACTCAAAACTATCCATGCATACTATTTGTAAAATCTCCAACAAGTTGGTCTCCTATCATCAGTCTTCACTTTACCTTTACTGTAAACCTTCAGAATTCTTTTATTTGTAAAGTTATTACAATCAGTAATTCACAAAAGAAATGTAACCCCGATATACGTCTTTTGATAGCTGGACCCAACAACACTTTTGACATCAAGATTTCTATAAATGCTAACAAATCTTACTCATTACATTGAAAAGGATCCTCAGTGTAACAGACCCAGCTGTCATTTATTGTACCATTTATTTTGTTTGTATTTCAATAATTCTGTAAGTTCAAATAGGCATAATGTTTACACTGTCTATGTTGCATCGGGGAAGGAGTTTAAGGGAGGAAGTGAATGTAACAGGATATCCTGAGAGATACAGCTCACAGCAGTAAGGAAAGAGGGAAACATAGCAATGCTGTGCATCTGTAGAGTTCTTGCATAAGTACAAAATTTACTAGTTTGTTAAGCAACCCCATCCTGGATAAGGCATAAGGTCAGTATATTAGTTAATTTTACTGTTTGTGTGAATAATAATGCAATAGATAGACAGAGTTTATGGATGAGATATTAATGTGTATATTTCTGTACTTTTGTTCAGTTCTTACGGTGAATTTTTGGAGTTAATAGAGTTCAATAAAACTTCATAAACCATCAGTAAAGTTTTGGCCATCATTTGGGAAGGGTCTGCTACACTCAGCCTTTTCTTTTCTTATCCCAAAACATTAATTTCACGCTAATGCGTAGCCTGCCAATGTAGTTGGTGCCAGAGAATTAATGATATACTGACTCATATTCCCTAAACCAATGCCAAGAGGTGGATGACCTTGAAAATCTGCCTGTGGTGCCAGCTTCCGAAACTTCTGCATCTGCAGTCGAGATAACTTATCAGCCAAATTATTAGCCTATCCTTGTATATGTTTCATCCGTAACCAGATATTTAATGATACACATTTCAAAGCCAAATATTTAAAAAAAATAAGGACTGGAGGGAACCTCACAGACAAGTTATTCACTGACAGCACTACACTAAGATTGCCACAAAACATCGTAATTCTTTTGTTCTTGAAATGCTGTTCCCAAATCTCCACTGCTACCAGAACTGTAAATAATTCCAATAATGTTAAGTTCTTGTTGTAACCCATACTCTCCCACTTCTCTGGCTATGTTTGAGCACTCACCGATCCCCCCAAAATGCCTCATAACCTGTGGAATCTGCAGCATCCGTGTATAGGTTGATCTCAGTATTATCAACAACATTTTCTTGAAATGCTGTTCTGCCATTATAATAATCCAGAAAAGAGTCCTAAACTGCAAGATCAGCTCCAAATTCTTTAGTGATTTTTACATGACAATGAGGGGACTAAAGCCCAGCATTAGCAGCTGACAACCTGTGTGTTAAAATCAGTCCCACTGGCATGATTCATGTAGAGAAAGCCAACATCCCCAAAGTTGACTGTAGCACTTTTTCACTTAACTTTCTTGCTAACCAAGAGGCTTTGAATCAGATGCCTTAACTTAATTACCTTGTACAATGGAAGTCTGAATTCCATCTGCTCTGTATCTATTGTTATCCCCAGGAAACCAAACTCCGTAGCTGGTTGGACTGTCTTTTCGTGGGCCAATGGAACGCTGAAATCTTCTGATACTTTACAAAAGCAGTCTAGTAACCATTTGCATTCAAGTGACCCACTCAATCCCATGAAAAGAAAATCATCCAAGTATTGTAAAGTTGTCTTAAGGCCACTCCTGACCTTGACTACCCGTTCTAACATTTTTTCAAATTCTCCAAAATAAAAGGAAGACAATGAGCATCCCATTGGCAAACACGTATCAAAATAATACCTACCTTGGATTTGAAAATCTAATGATGGGAAGATATTTGGGTGTATGAGTAATAACCTAAAAGCTGATTGTATGTCTGCTTTTGCTAACATTGCCCCAGGACCACATTTCCTGACCAATTTCAAAGCCCCTTCAAATAACATTTATGACACCAAACTTGACTCTTCACTAATTTGGTCATTCACAGAGGCCCCTGGTGGAAAGGAGAGGTGGTGTATGAGCCAGAACGACCCTGTCTCTTTTTTGGGAACCAAGCCCAACGGGAATAATCTGAAAAACTTGAAAAAAGGTTGTATAAAGGGGCCCTGCACCCTTCCCATATCTATTTTTTTCTTTATTTTCGCCCATGCTATATCTGGTCCTTCTTCGACTGACTTCAAATTATTAACCCACTGTAATTTGCCTTCTGGGCAACTAGGTAACTTGCATCCTTCATGAATGCCAGCCTTAATTAAGGAAACCCTCTCCTTGTTTGGGCAGTGATCTAACCACATTAGCATGTTTATCAGCTTCATCGAGGTTGATGCTTTTGCAAATATTAACCTTAGCTCCTGACTGCTGTGTAGGTAACTGTCTTCTAAAGCAACAAAAGCTAGGATGCCCTCTGTTGCATATTAAATATTTGTGTTTAAAATTACAATTATTAGGAAACCTACATTGGGATTCATTGAATGCCCAGCAGACACCTTTCTTATGCCCTTGGACTACCAAAGTTGCCTGTGTTTTGTGTAAACCACTTGTAGCCTGCTGGGAAATCAAGGATACCCACAGTGCCATGGCTTTCTGCCCCTTTGTGACATATGTGTGAATGGACGATTTTTGGCAAAACTGTTCATCATATGAAAACCACGCAAAATCCCCAAACTTACTAAATGCTTCCAATACTATTTCGATGTGCTGAAACATGCCTAAGCAGTACTCTGGGTTCTTCTCACCCATAACTGCTGCGTATATACAGAATGATTGCAGCCAGTTGTTGAAAGTTTTTGATATTGGTCTCCTTCTATCCAAATCTGATTTCTCATCACCTCTTTTAGCTATAAATTCTTTAGATAATAAATCTAAAAACTTGATTTTCTAAATTTTCTCTTTTACTTAATTGGAGACCAAGAGGTAAAGCGTGAGAGCCTCCTTCAGACAAGTCTCATTTACACTCGAAACATTGTCCCTTCTAATATAGTCTGTTTGTGTTGTACTTGTATTACCTTGTACACTTTCTTCTTCTATGAGTCTAAGGCTACCTTTGTTGGTACCCATTTCCCACACCCTAGACACATTCTTGTTCCTATGACTTAACTGGTCTAACACTTTTTGTAGGGAGCACAATACTTCTCCAAGGCATGATCATTACTGACAACAGTACACTCACCCATCCACTGTGTTGGTGGTTGAAAAGTGTGTGACTGTTGTTGTTTCTTCTTAACAGGAAAACTGCTGCTGTTGATGCTGCTGAAGGACCTGCTTCTGTGGCTGTTGCTGAAGCTGGATCTGCTGACTTTGAAGCTGGTACTTGATCTACTGACTCTGAGGTTAAGGCTCAGGCAAAGGAAAAGGCTTAGGCTGATTTTGGGGTAGTGACAGGGGCAGAAGCTGGGGTTGGGGCAAAAGCTGGGACTGGGGTTGATGATGAGACTGAGACTGATACTGCTGTTAGGACTGGGGGGGGGAGATTGCTGCAATAAAAAAGCTCTCCTTCCTGTGGCTCCAAGTGTGTCTGCCTCCCCCTGCTCACTGGTCTCTTAATCTGGATAATTCCAGTCCAGGTTTTGGTAAGCACGCCCAAAGAAAAAAAAACACATTTAAAATTGCTGGAATGCAACCAATTCTGACCAAAATAGCTAAAAGCAAATTCATAAAGTATTGGTGCACATCCAAATTTTCATCACCATTAACCCTTTACTCTGCGGCATTGTGTCAGCATATCACTACTATATTAAAGATACTTAATATAGTAGTGATATGCAGGCACAATGCCACAGAGTAAAGGGTTAATGGCGATGAAAATTTGGATGTGCACCAATACTTTATGTATTTGCTCTTAGTATGGATTGCAGATGAGTAAGGACGCCTTGGAGTTCTTCTTTTCACTGGAGCTTCAACTGGAAAACATGTCCTATGTGTTCCAGCCCTATGACTTCTCCTATGACATCTACCCTTGTCATGCCGGCTCTCTGCCCTGCTGCTCAGCTTACTCTGCTGGGACGATGGAGAGTGGAGTGACATCACTCGTTGGCTGCCACCTCTTTCTTGACCCATGGGGGAAAGAACCAGTTTGTGCATGCCAGATGTAGATGGGGCAGTCTCTTAGCCAAGCGTCGTCCCCACATTCAAGAGCCTTCCTTTTCAATTCCTCAATAAGCTGGAAGAAATCCGCAGACACACCAAGCTCCTCAGACATGGCAACGAGTGTGGGAGACGCTCAACAACACATTATTTACTGAAAAAATACATGTTAGCCCCGCTATTTATACTTTCTCTCCCCACCTGACTAGTCTAACTGGCACAAGGTGACCAGCGTAACTAATCGGCTGCCAGGCGGGAAGATGCTTCAAGTGCCTTTGCCTGTCTGTCCTTCTGAAATTAAAGTGGCAGACTACCATTAACACCCTTCTGTGTTAAAAAAATCCAGTGAGGTCCCTACCCTATCAGTCCAGCCCATTCCATGGAGGTCGGATGTCCACTCCCCTTTACCCACACAAATACCATTATAAAGATCAGAAAAATCAACACGACAAATAAAAAAGAGACACCCTGAAAATGGTGGTTAGTCTGCAGTGTTTATTAATTAAATCAATTAAATAAAAAAAAATAACACTAAATATAAACACTCCTTATCAGCCCTACCAGCCTGATAAGTCAATTTAAATTGACCCAGCAAAAAAATCCTGACTTTTCCCTATCAGCCAGGAGCCGACAAAATATTTAAACCTAACTTGTTTACCAAACCTCCACAGCCAGTGCTTGCGGAACACTGCAAAGGGCGAGCTCACCCACAATACTAAACTCCATCTCAAGTAAAGACTAACAATATCTAAACCAATATCTGAAAGGTGAATTCCACCCAGCCTATAAAGGCCAGTAGCACCATTTTCCAAATCAATTTGTCGATATGATAACCACCCAAACCGATAAAATATTTTTGACAAAAACCTGTTGACCTTTCTCATTCGATCCAACGGCTTTAACTCTCTCTCTTGAAACCAAAATAATCTTGGCACTATCTCAGAAAACCCGAAGATGACATGTGGGTAAAAACGAATCACTCTGTTTAAAACCTCCTTGACTAGAAAAAAGTTCAACAGATTTTAAGGAACCTAAATCTTTTACCGCCTGCATGAAAAATTATAACATCTGGATAAGGGAAAGTCTTCTGACAATAAGTTAATTCCTCTTCCACCTGCTCCTGTCTGAGGCCTCTCTTGCCATGCCACCATAGTCTGCACACTTTTGGGTTAAATCCTAGGTTTTCTTTGTATGCTTAAATAACTGCCCTTCTCCATGACTAATATATAAAGGAATGACCTGGAAATTTCCATTGACTTTAAACCTAAAAGGAGAAATTACTTTAATTGTGAGATGCATTGGCTGCTACTAGATGAGGGCAAATATAAAGTTTAAATCTCTCAGATTTGCACCTACCTATCTGATTGATGGCATCTCCCCCCATTCCCAAATTAAACGCTGCTGTCGCTGCACCATTTCGAAAAGACTGCAGGGTAAACCTCTGTCCGGACAAACCTAGTCTATGCAAACATAATGCAAAAACCCTATTAGACTGGAATTTTGAGACTGGTGAGCATGGATGAAAAAACTGCCCATCACCTGCAGCCTAATCTTAAGAAAACCATTAATACTTGAGACTGGACATATTGGTGAACCTGTCAACTCTTTCAAATGAACCCATTTACCTTTTCCATCCTGGTCTTTGTTAGAACTTTAAACTAAAATTGACACCAGACCTTTTTCCAAACATGTGTGCTGATATAACAAGTAACTATGCTCCTTCTTATTTTTAAAAGAGAAAAGAAACAGCGCAAAAAACACCTCTAAGTGTAGTATTTTAGAATCACATTAATTTACATAGCCCTTTGCCCTCCAATAGTATTACTCACATTTATAAGAGGCTTCTCCTGCCTCTCAGTATTACTTGCCTGCACTGGTTTGTGGGGTGTCACACCAGGCTGGTGACTATATGTATTTCTCCGCTGGAGAAGGAGTTCACACAACGACGTGGATTGTGACTGTGAGGTACACCTAACAGCTGCATCTTGGCTAAAATACTACACTTAGAGGTGTTTTTTGCGCTGTTTCTTTTCTCTTTTCTTGTATTGTGTTGTATGTTCACACAACAGCATGGATTGTGACTGTGAGGTCCACCTAACAGCTGCATCTTGACACCGGGATAAGTGGACTTTTAAGGATATTGAATTATATTACGTGTTAAATAGAGCGCTTATAATCTACTACTCCTTCTTATTTTTAGCCACCACCTAATTGACTCTAAACACCCCAAAAAAAGCCAGCAAGAACAAAGCTCGAAACAAAACAAACTCAAAACTATCCATGCATACTATTTGTAAAATCTCCAACAAGTTGCTCAGCAAAACTGCCGATATTGGTCTCCTATCATCAGTCTTCACTTTACCTTTATTGTAAACCTTCAGAATTTTTTTAATTGTACAGTTATTACAACCGCTGTGCACATTCAGTAATTTACAAAAGAAATGTAACCCAGATATACGTCTTTTGATAGCTGGACCCAACACTTTTGACATCAAGATTTCTGTATATGCTAACAAATCTTCCTCTGCTGACTCAGATGATTTGAGGCCCTGAGGGAAGAGATAGAGAAGGTGATATTTGATCTATTCCCATATGGCAACGTCCCTCACTTGGTCCTCATAGACTCCAGAACGAGAACGGAATATAGTCTAATTTATTTGTTTTGTGCTTTAGGAATTGTCCAACATATTGTGTTAAAATTTAATTACCAAACAAATTTTGGAATATATGTTCGAAAGATGAATATATTGTATAATGTTTGATAATTTCATAATAAAAATTAAGATAAAAAAAAGAAAATTAATATTTTGAGTTATTTAGATTTCTAGATTATGCAAAATAATGCCAGGCACTTCCTGTCTTAGTGCTACATTACTTCCTCCACTCACTGATGCTTAATCAGTGCTGAGGAGGTCGGACCACTTAAAGGGTTAAAAGGTTCCTCCATGGCATGCCTTAATTAGGCTGACCATACCTCACCTTTAAAAAGGGACACACATGAAAAATGCATACTACAGGGTTGCTTTGATTTTGGTGCACTCCTGAAATATGCCAATTTCCTATGTGTCCCTTTTTAAAGGTGGGGTATGGTCAGCCTAGCCTTAAACCCTTATCGATCGGTGCGGCGCGGTCAGTTAAGGACCACAGAGTATTTTTTTTTTTCTTCTGCTTTCTGGACTCCCCGAATGGCGTGCAGCCGCTGGGGGAGTCCAGAATTCCATGACGTCATGGGTCGTTCAGTCAGATCAACCCTTGACGTACTATGACCATCAAGAGTCGTTAAGGGGTTAATTAGCATATTCTGTAAATCCGAATAATTACAAATCTGCTTTTCTAAATAAAGAAATGGCTAATACAACATAAGGGTGGCTTTTGAACGTGGTTTCAAATTCAACAAAGCTTTTTTCTGTGATGTGTCCCTTAAAAATTCCATTCTCCAGGGCTGACAGGAATCATTGCAACCCAGAACTGTGTTTTTCATAAGTGCCCTGTATTAAAGGCGAGGTCTGGTCATATTAGTTTTAGGGAGTCTATAAAAGAGACACAGTGCACAATATCTACATACAATCAATTAGCCAACCATGAGAGTGTGTAAATATTAACCCTTAAAGTTCCCATAATATAGATTTTCTGTGTAATGCCACTAATCACTGTAATTGAGAGGAGCTCCAAGCAGTCCTCCAGGAACCATTAATATACAATGGCTTAAAGACATCACTGCATGAACTCACACAAGATAAACAGGACTTCTCCCTCTGCCTTCCTGGTACAAGTGGCACCAATATAAAAGAAGCAATTAACTGGAACAGATAGCACTGGGATCTCACACCCTGAGAATTTGGCCATTCAAACTGAGACCCTGAGATTTGGGCCAAAACTCTGAGAGTTTGCAGGTATGCAGAACTTCAGCAATGTGACAAGATATTAAAGGGATAGTAAAGTCCCTTAAAAAATATGTTCTAAATCGTAGATGCACTAAAAAAACTTTTAATGTGCTTAATCCTTTCTCTCAAACCATTATGGTTTGAGAGAAATAAGAAAATAAAGTCCTCAGTTCCCTCCCCTTTCTGCCTGACGAGCTGTAAAGCTGTCAGAGGCAGAATCCGGTCGCCCGACTGTAGGCGGCTCTTCATGAGTGCTGTCATCTAGATATCTAAGTATAATTACTTCATCGGTCTACAACGTGTGCCTGGCTTGCAAGCACACGTTGTGGACCATTCCGATGAAGTAATTATACTTAGATATCTATATGACAGTGCTCCTGAAGAGCCACCATCTGGTCCCGGAAGCAGGATTTCATGAGAAGGGGGAGGGAGCAGAGGTCTTTATTTTATTACATCTCTCAAACCATAACGGTTTGAGAGAAAGGATTAAGCACATTAAATGTTTTGTTAGTGCATCTACGATTTGGAACATACTTTTTAAGGGACTTTACTATCCCTTCAATTCAAATGCAGGATATTTATGAAAGTTTCATTCTGCAGGACATCAAAGGAATCAGTACAACCCTGGAGTTTGTGTTTTTCATACAAAGTCTGCATTTAAAGGGATATCTGATCACTTGTGAGAGTGAGCCGAGATATACTTGTTGACCTGTGTCTGCAGCCTTCATAGACCCTAGTTTCCAGTTCTGGCAAGGGGGTCCAAGGAGGTTGTGAGTTTGATGTATCCCAGCCCTTTTCCACACAAGGGGGTCAGTTTTGAAGCCCCTAAATGACTGATAGGAGCCTATACAATGCAGTACAAGGCTTTTTACATAAAACATAAATGCCCTTCAACTGCAAAAAAAAAGAGCTTAGATTTTTTTATTTTTCATCCCCCATAGAATATTTTTCCTATTCATAGGGTTATTTGAGTTTAAGCAACTTTCATAACTGGTAGTGCATTGCCAATAATTGATGTGTGACTCTGAGCTCTGAGCATGAATTAAGTTAACGTGACTCAGTGGTGCTTCCTCACAAAAAACACACGAGGAACAGATTTTTATGCTCAGAATGTGTCTCAACCTCTTGGATACCGCAGACATCCCAAAAGCATTGATTTGTGTATCCAGCATCTAAGATATTAAAGGTAGATGTGCAAAGATAAGGTCTCTTGTTTTAAGAGTATGCAGGTTTAAATTATTCAAACCCTGTCATCAAATAACAGAACCACTTAAAGGAGCGGTGATGTTTTATCATGAGAAGAAATAAATAAATACCCACATCTATCTATCATCTACAGATCATATTTATATATATACATATATATACAAGCAAATACCAGTATTTGGCACAACTTTGCCCATGTAGTTAATAAAGAAAATTAAAAATAAAAGTCCCATGCAGTCCTATTTATGACTAAGTACACATAGAGTGTTTTATAAAGGAAAAGTGTTATGAAGGCAGTCACTGCGGAAGACATCCATTTTGTGTTTTATCCACTGCACTGCAACCCAACACACTGGATACATGTCTGACACTATTAGGGTTAAAAAAATTAAAAGTGGATTTATGTACCCTATTTTAATACTATTACTATTACATGTACTATTTACTATTAATATTTTCCCCTGACAGCCAAGCGAATCCAAAATGGAGGCAATGTTCTTAATGACTGGCTTGTTAAATTGTCAGTGCTTAGCCCTTTCAGCTCCAAAAAGCTGAGCAAAACATTTCAGACCACTAAGGTACAAACTCTCCATCAGTGATCATGTGTGTGTGTGTGAGCATGTGTGTGAATGCATGTGAGTCAGCGTGTGAGTGTATATTTGAGTGTGCGAGCATTTGTGTGACCATGTGAGAATTAGAGCGTGTGTGAGCCTGAGCTGTGTGAGCGTGGGTTCACTATTGAAATGTCTCCCTGTAGTTGGCAACCATCAAAAGGGCGAGTTCATAATGTTGTCTGCATCAAAAGGGTGACATCAGACTATCGCCAGCATCAAAAGGACGACATTCTGATGTTGCACGCTTAAGGGTTGCCAAATAGAGGGTGACAAGTAAACCATTGTGATCAGTATCCAGTTTGTGAGCACACTGAAATCATAACTTGCCTGAGAGGTATCCAGCACATTAGGGTGACATTTCAGAGACCAACAGTGGTTTGCAATGTACTGGAGACCTCTCTAGCACAGAAATAGCAGAGAGGTCATTAGGGAGAGAGCAGTCCCACTGAGCCGGCCTTTAGTACTAGTCTTAATATTTTACTTTCTGGGTACATACACATCACGGAAATGCTGGGCCACATTTACTTATGTCTAAGCCTGATGGCAAGGGCTGTAGTAGAGGAATGATGTGATTCAGTAGATGGGTGGGAGATGGTGAGGGTGAGAAGGAGAAGGGGTTGTTGCCTTCAGCAGATGCAAAATGCAGTGTGACATTAGAAATGTGGCCTGGGTTTCCATGATGTGTATCCTATTGAAATGTCACCCTAATGCGTTGGATACTTCTCAGGCAAGTTCTGGTTTCAGTCGGCCCAGCATTTCAGTGATGCGTATCCTGTTGATGGAATGGACTCACAGCAGCCCTGGGAAGAAAGGCTGTGTGCTTGCTGATCATGTATAACAGGTAGTGCACAGACAGTGGCAGCAGAATGTCGGTCAAATCAAAGGGATTCTGCAAGTCCATTCCTTGCTTCCACAATTCAGTAGGATACCATGAGCATGTGCATGTTTTGTGTGTAGTGTTTGTTTTGCTTATAGTGTTTTGTGTATAGTGTTTTGTGTTTTGAGTATTGAGTTTTGCATATAATATTTTATATATAGTGTTTTGCGTTTTGAGTATAGAGTGTTGCATATTGCATTTTGAGTTTTTGTATTGCGTATTATGTATAGCGTTTTGTGTGTAGAGCAGTGGTTCTCAACCCGTGCCCTCAGTGGCTACTAACAGGCCAGAATTTTAGAATTTCCTTTTAAGAGCACAGGTGAGTTAATCAATATGACTGAGCCTCTGAACAACACACTTGTGTTCTAGCAGGGAAATTCCTAAGTCCTGGCCTGTTAGTGGCCATTGAGGGCATAGGCTGAGAACATCTGCTGTATAGTATACAGTCTGCATGTGTCTGTGTATAAGGACTAGCACTATACAGTATAGGAGGGACAGTCCCTGTTTGACACCCAAATCCCTCTGCTCCTCTATTTAGAAGATCACACTGTATGGTGTAAATGCCAGTGTATCAGATTGCTCCACATCAATAAAACCCACAGTAATGTAGGTGTAAACTTCTTTAAATGTCTGTTAAATTAGTCTGTGTAAAAAAAAATACTTTCATCTTCTTCTAAATCATTCACTTACAGAAATGGTAACTTAACCATTTCAATGCTAGAGGGGATGAAATGCATTGCTTACCCCCTGGCACTCAAAGGGTTAAAAATTCTCTACAATGGTCTGGCACTGTATAGCAGTGGTTCTCAACCTGTGCTTTCAGTGGCTACTAACAGGCCAGGATTTTAGAATTTCTTTTTAAGAGCACAGGTGAGTTAATCAATGTGAATGAGTGTCTGATCAACACACTTATGTTCTAGCAGGGAAATCCCTAAGTCCTGGACTGTTAGTGGCCACTGAGGGCTGGCGTTGAGAATCTCTGGTGTAGAGCATAACGTATAGCGTTTTGCATATAGCATGTTGCATTTTGCATATTGGGGTTTGCATAATGTGTACTGCAGTTTGTGTTTTGCTTATAGCATTTTGCATATAGAGCATAGTGTTTTGTGCATGCACTTTGCATATTACTTTTAGCATTATGTCTGTTGCATATTGCCTATAGCACATTTTGTTTGGAGTTTTGCGCATAGCATTTTGCGTATTGTGTTTAGCATTTTGTACACTGCCTTTTGCGTACTGCGTATAGTGTATTACGTATTGTGTTTTGCCTACAGTGTATGGTGTTTTGCTTATAGTTTATAGTGTTTTGCGTATTGCATATAGCATTTTACACATAGCATATTCCATATTGTGTTTTGCATATTGCGTATATCATTTTGTGCATAGAGTTTTGCATATTCCTTGAAGTGTATTTCCTTTTGTGTATAGAATTTTGCTTCTAGAATATTAAGTTTTGCATAGTGCATTTGGTGTTTTGCATATAGCATATTGCGTTTTGCTTTTTGTTTATAGCATTATACATATAGTTTTATGTTGTCCTTATTGCGTTGTGTGTGCATTGCGTGCATGTTGTGTGTTTGTATATGTGTGATTGTGTTTGTCTGTTATGTTTTGTACACATTGTGTATATCGTGTTTTGTGTAAATTGTGTATTGATTTTTGTTTACATTGTGTTTATTGTGCATATATTGTGTATATTGTGCCTGTGTGTATAGTGTTGTGTTTGTGTGTGTATTGTGTTTGTGTATGTTTTGTGTACATTGTGTGTGTCTGTTGCGTGTGAGTGTGCATTGTGTCTGCGTGTTTTGTGTGTTGCATGTATTGTGTATGTATTGAATGTATTGTGATTGTATATCATGTTGGTATGTGTATTGGTTGTGTGTGTGTGTTGTGTGGGTCATGTGTGTGTTATTTGTGTGTACAGAAGGCCCTACAATTCCTTGCTTCGCCCCCCCCCTCGGCCACTCCCTTGAAAATCATGCCTCTATGAATGAACCTATGGGAGAGCCAGTATAGAAGAGATATGAATAACTCCACCTTACTGCCACCCCTGGGCATGTGTGCAAGACACTGAGAATTTTGGTCACATGATTTGTTCCTCTTTATATCGTGGGGCAAACTAACTGCACCACAGGGGACATATACAATTTTCCAAATCTTGAATGCTAAAAGGTCCACAACACACTGCTTCATAATGTGTTTGATAGCTCCCTGGCATTTTAAGTGTTAAATGTAGACTAAGATGTGTTTCTGCTTCTTGTAACTGTCCAGTAAATATCATGATGAGAATCTGAATAATCAATTAATCAAATATGCTTAAAATTAACATGAAGGAGTTCTGGGGCAAACCATTTTCACTATAGGGGAGAGCTAAATTTCCTGTTTCCAGAACTGGAACTGGCTCTCAACCCGTGCGCCACAGAGATTCACTGAGGATGACCCTATTTATGTACAAATGCTTTTGCAAAAATGGGAATAGTGAATTTTATTTATGTATTTATAGAAATCATTTTGCACAATATGGGTATTTTGTTATTATGACTGAGATCTAAACATGACTGTACATGTATGTATTATAGCTTTTAGAATGCCCTTGAGAAGTGACATAAAACATGTTAGTGGTGCCCTTAAGATTCCGGATTACGTGTAAAGTCTGCCTTAAGAAAAGAAAGATTGAGACTATTGGCTTAAAGGGATAATAATGTTTCACAAAAACAGCAGCTCCAATTAATCTTCATAGTATTTGGGCCATGGAGAGTGTTATTTCAATGCTGTCAGAGTTGTAGTTCAAGAGTAATTGAATGATAAAGTGTCCCCCTCCCACCCTTTTACCTAGTGTAACACTGCTCACCTCAAATGTGGAATCTGGTTGCTTGACCAGACAGATAACAGCAAGGGACAATCTTCTTACTGTGAGAACAATGAAAATCATGCCCCCCTTGGCAGTTTTTTCAGCTTTTTCCCTTATCTTAATTGAAGTTTATCCCTCTCTGCAATCTACCTGGGCACCTCCCTGCTGCTCTGAGCTGAGCAGTGTTATCAGTAAAAGGGGCGGGAGGGGTATACTTTATCATTCAATTACTCTTGAACTATAACTCTGACAGAATTGAAATAACACTCTCCAAGGCCCGAATACTATGAAGATTAATTAGAGCTACTTTTATTATGAAACATTACTATCTTTTTAAAGATATCACTGAATGTACACACAAGACAAGCAGGACGTCTCCCTCTGTTATCCTGCTACAAGTGGCACCAGTGTATATATTAAAGAAGGAATTAACTGGAGAAGATTATATAATAGATAGCACTGGGATTTCACACCCAAGAATTTGACCTTTCACCCTGAGATCCTGAGATTTAGGCCCACAACCTGTGTCTCAGGGTCAAATCATGAGAGTCTGCAGGTATGAAGAACAGGGGTATGAAAAGATGCCTCTGGCACGTCCTCTTTGTTCCCACTTCAGTAAGGTCATAAAATATTGCTTTAAATTCAGGATGTTTATGAATGTTTCATTCAGGAATTAAAGCAACCCTGGCATTTTTGGTTTTTATACAAGTTCTGCATTTAAAGGGATAGTAACCCCCCCTGAAAAATGTTAAGACAAATGCGAGGAATCATCTAAACATACTTAACTCCCTTATTCCCATCTCTCAAACCTTTACGGTTTGAGAGATGTAAGACAAGTAAGACCTCTGCTCCCTCCCCTTTCTCATGCATCCGCTGTATAGCGGACGTCATGAGAACCTGCTTCCAGGACCAGACGGCAGCTCTGCAGGAGCGCTGTCATCTAGATATCTCCGTATTATTACTTCATCAGAATGGTCTACAACATGTGCCTGGCTTGCAAGCACATGTTGTAGGCCATTCCGATGAAGTACTTATACAGAGATATCTAGATGACAGCGCTCCTGCAGAACCGCCGTAAGTCGGTCGACCGGATTCTGCCTCTGACAGCTTTACAGCTCGTCAGGCAGAAAGGGGATGGAGTGGAGGTCTTTCTTGTCTTACATCTCTCAAACCATAAAGGTTTGAGAGATGGGAATAAGAATTAAGTATGTTTGGATGATTCCTCGCATTTGCCTTCACATTTTTCGGGGGGTGATAAAGTGATATCTGGTCACTTGAGAGACTGAGTTGAGATACTTCTTGACCTGCGTGTGCAGCTTACATAGACCCTAGCTTCCAAGCCTGGCCAATGGGGTTCAGGGAGGCTACAAGTTTGATGTGTCCCAGCACTCTGCCAGACAAGGGGGTCAGTGTTGAGGCCCCTAAATGGATGATTGGAGCCTACCTGGGGTAATACATTGCAGTACAAGGCTTTTTACATAAAACATAATAAATGCCTTTCAACCTCAAACATGTATTGCATAGGAGCATTAATAATACAAAAAAGAGCTCACAGCTTTTTTTGTTCATACCCCATACAGTACTTTTCCATTTCAGAGGGTTATTTGAGTTTAAGCAACTATCATAAGTGTTAGTACATTGCCAATAATTAATGTGCGACTCTGGGCTTAGATCTCCCAAGGAATTAAGTCAACGTGACTCAGTAGTGCTTCCTGACAAAAAAAAAACTCATGAGGAACATATTTTTAGGCTCAGAATGTGTTTTAACCTCTTGGATACTACAGATATCCCAAATGAAATGATTTATGTCTCCAGCATCCAAGATGTTAAAGATAGATGGGCAAAGATCAGGTTCCATTGTGCTAACAGTATACAGGTTTTAATTATTCAAACTCTGTCATCAAATAACAGAACCACTTAAGGAAGCAGTGACATTTTATCCTGAGAATAAATAAATATGTATATCTATCTATCAATCCTCTATATATACTTGCAATATTGGTACGGCTTTATCCGTACAGTAAATAATAAAATTTCATGCAGTTCTATGTATGACTAAATAAAAATGGAATGTTTTATAAAGGAAGTGTGTTATGAAGACAAACATTGCATAAGACATCCCAAAAAAGGAGTATTCATTATTTGTGTTAGCTACAACATTGCATCCCAATGCATTGGAGACGTGTCTGGCACTAATAGGGTTAGAATTTTAATAGTGGATTTATATATAGGACTATTTTCCAGTTTCATCCAAGAGAATCCAAAAGGAAGGCAATGTTTTTAATCATACCTCCCAACATTTCAAATTGCCAAAGAGGGACACGTGTTTTAGGGGGTGTTGCTGGGGGCGTGACTGGTGGGTGGGGCATTACCGGGGATTTTTAGGCTATTTCATGACCTATTCACACCTCTTTGTGTAACCTAATAAATGACTTATAACAAGACCAAAGTATTTTATTTACACAGACTAATTTATAAACACATATACTGACATTTAAACAAACAATAATGTGAGTTATTTTGCTGTAGAACAATATGATACACTTATCTACACACCACCCAGTCTGATCTCCTAAAAAGAGGGACGTCAGAGTAGGAAAGAGGGACAGAGGGATTTCAGTCTAAAAGAGGGACTGTCCCTTCTAAAGAGGGACACTTGGGAGGGATGTTTTAATGACTGGCTTGTTGAACTCTTCAGTGCTTGGTTATTTCATCTCCAAAAAAGGTGAGCAATGCATTGCAAGGCACTGAGTTACAAATTCTCCATCAGTGACTGTGAGTGTGTTTATGAGTGCATAAGAGAGTGTGTGTGAGAGTGTACGTGAGGTTGTGTGACTGTAGGTCAGTGAGCGTGTGAATGAGAGTGTGTGTGAGAATGTGTGAGCACATGTGTGAGCGTGTGAGAGCGAGTGTGTGCTGTGTGAGAGTGAACACGAGCACATGTGCCTGTTTTTTGCTTGTAGTGTATGTTTTCTTGTAGTGTTTTGCATACCTCCCAAGAGTCCCTCTTTAGGAGGGACAGTCCCTCTTTTAGACCCAAATCCCTCTGTCCCTCTTTCCCACCCTGATGTCCCTCTTTTTAGGATATCAGACTGTGTGATGTGTATATAAGGGTATCACATTGCTCCACAGGAATAAAACTCACATTATTGTTTGTTTAAACATCACTATATGTGTTTATAAATTAATCTGTGTAACTAAAATACTTTGGTCTTGTTATAAGTCATTTATTAGGTTACACAAGGAGCTGTCAATAGGTCATGAAATAACCTAAAAATTATTGGTAATGCCCCGCTCACCAGCCCTGTCTCCAGCAACACCCCTTAGAAACAAGTGTCCCTCTTTGGCAATTTAAAATGTTGGGAGGTATGGTTTTGCATATTGCATTTTGTGTCTTGTGTAATGAGTTTAACCTACAGTGTTTTACATATTGTGTTTGGCATATAGTGTTTTACTAATAGAGCTTTGCATTTTGAGTATAGTGTATTGTGTATTGCATTTTGAGTTTTCCATACAGTGTATTGCATATAGCTTTTTGCAAATAGCATGTGAGTTTTTTGCATATTAGGTTTTGCATATTGAATTTCAAATGTAATATTTTGTGTATCACGTGTTGCATATAGTGTATTGCGTTTTGTGTGTTGCATATAGTGTATAGCGTTTTGCTTATTGCGTTTTGTGCATAACATTTTGCGTTTGTGTATAGAGTATTGCGGTTAGCTTATAGTGTTTTGCATATAGTGAATTGCCAATCCACACACAATAGATCAGCGCTACATTACCCTTATAGAACAAAGGACACAGTAATTAAAAGTATCAAAAACTATTTTTAATATCAATCCAACACACCTAATATGTATCCAAAACTAACATATACAGATGTCCCAAATATCCCACCAGGGAAACACTCTACCCTTTCCTCAAATTACTACATAAAAAATACAATTAAAAATTGAAATTAAAAACCAACACAGCCAATTAATTTCAATTTTTAATTAAAATTTTTAATTGTATTTTTTATGTAGTAATTTGATTATTGATTTATATGTGCTATTGAGTTTTAATTTATTGGTTACAGATGGCCCTGATCGGCCGCTAGGGGTTAATTCTGTACTGATTTCTTGGGGGAAGGGATTGTGGCAATTTGCGGACTTACTATCAGACGTGACAAGGGGTAGGAAAGGGTTTACCGTTCATCGGTATATTTCCGATAGAAGCACTAGTCTGCGGTGGTCGTTGGTGTGCTACATCTCTTCGCGGAGGAATGGGTAGAGTGTTTCCCTGGTGGGATATTTGGGATATCTGTATATGTTAGTTTTGGATACATATTGGGTGTGTTGGATTGATATTAAAGATAGTTTTTGATACTTTTGTCCTTTGTTCTATAAGGGTAATTTAGCGCTGATCTATTGTGTGTGGATTGGAAGTTTTAAGTGTAACTACTGGGAATTAGATTATTCAGATGTGGCGGCTCATGCCCTGTGAAACGTAAGTCTGGTGATCAATGCGCCACATATTGGTTAGATATAGTGAATTGCATTTGGTGAATAGCGTTTTGTGTGTAGTGTTTTGCATATTGCTTTTTGCATTTTGTCAATAGCATATTGATTTTTGCCTTCTGGGGCAAACCATTTGCACTATAGGGGAGGACTAAAAATCACTATTTAAATCAATAGTAAGTTTTAGTTCTCCCTTATAGTTTGTCCCAGAACTCCTCCACTTTTCTATTGAACAGCTTAAAGGGTTAGTAATGTCTAACGTTAACAAACCCTAATATTGTAGGTATTCAAAAAATAAACTTACTGGGACAAGTCCAATCTCTCAAACCTTTATGGTTTTAGAGCTATAAGCGCTTAAAGTTACCCCTTCCTTCCCTTTCCCTTTTCCCTTTTCCATCTAGCTGACCTGATGAGATCTTTGTCCCAGACCGTCTGGCGGCTCTTCAGCAGAGCTGAATGAGCGATATCGAAAAACAAATACTTCAGTGGAAAGGTCTACAAAGTGTGCTTGCAAAGCACACTTTGTAGACCGTTCCGTTGAAGTATCTGTTTTTAGATATCGCTCATTCGGCTCTGCTGAAGAGCTGCCTCAGTCCACCAGAGTCGCATGACTCAACTCCACTGCTGACAGCTTAACAGCTAGTCAGCAGAAGTGGGAAACTTTAAGCGTTTATACCTCTCAAACCATAAAGGTTTGAGAGATAAAACTTGTCCCAGTAAGTTTATTTTTTGAACACCTACAATATTAGGGTTTGTAAAAGTTAGACATTACTAACACCTTAAGATATCACTACATTAGTACAAAGAAGACAAACAGGACTTCTCCTTCTGCCTTCCTGGTACAAGTAGCACCAAGCTCGGTACAAAAGAAGCAATTAACTGGAGCAGATTATAAAATATATAGCACTGGGATCTCACAACCTGAGAATTTGG
This sequence comes from Rhinophrynus dorsalis, assembly GCA_037306005.1. Classification (NCBI taxonomy): domain Eukaryota; kingdom Metazoa; phylum Chordata; class Amphibia; order Anura; family Rhinophrynidae; genus Rhinophrynus; species Rhinophrynus dorsalis. Next base: position 441,644,501 of record CM074722.1, on the reverse strand, counting down.
CCTTTCACCCTGAGACCCTGAGATTTGGGCCAAATCCCTGAGTCTCGTGGTCACATCCTGACAGTTTACTGGTATGAAGAACAGGGGTATGAAAAGTTGCCTCTGGCACATCCTCTTTGGTGCCACTTCAGTAAGGTGACCAGATATTCCTTTAAACTCAGGATATTTATGGAAATTTCATTCTGCAGGACTGCATAGGAATCAGTGCAACCCTGGAGTCTGTGTTATTCATACAAGTTCTGCATTTAAAGCGGTATCTGGTCACTTGAGAGACTGAGCTGAGATACTCTTTGACCTCCGTGTGCAGTTTACATAGACTCTAGCTTCCAAGCCTGCCACATGGGGTCCAGGGAGGCTGTGAGTCAGATTTGCAGAGTTTGATGTGTCCCAGTCCGCTACCAGACAAGGGGGTCAATTTTGAGTCCCCTAAAAGGTTGATAGAAACCTATCTGGGGGAACAATTGCAGTACAAGGCTTTTTACATAAAACATAATAAATGCCATTAACTGCAAACATATCTTACACAAAGTATTTTTCCATTTCAGAGGGTTATTTTAGTTTAAGCAACTTTCATGAATGGTAATGCATTGCCAATAATTAATGTGTGACCCTGGGCTTAGATCTTCCCTGAGTCAATGTGATTCAGTGGCGCTTCTGACCAAAAAACTCATGAGGAACAGATTTTTTAGGCTCAGAAAGTGTCTTAACCTCTTGTATACTACAGACATCCTAAAAGCATTATTTTATGCCTCCAGCATCAAAGAGGTTAAAGGCAGATGGGCAAAGATCAGATTCCTTGTGCTAACAGTATACAGGATTTAATTATTCAAACTTCATCAAATAACAGAAACACTTAAAGCAGCAGTGATGTTTTATCATGAAAAAAAATAATGATCTACCTATACCTATCTATTATATATATACACTAGTGTAAAAGCCCTTGTACACAGGCCAAGGTTCGGGTAATGTTAACCCTTTGAGTGCCAGAGGGGTATGCAACGCATTGCTTATTTTTCAATTCACAAAATGCAAAGTGAACAGGAGAAAAATCTAAAAAAATTAATATTTGGTGTGACCACCCTTTGCCTTCAAAACAGCATAAATTCTTCTAGATACATTTGCACACAGTTTAAGGAACTCGGCATCTTGGACAACTAACCACAGTGGATTTAGGAAGCCTCAGTTGCTTGTCTCTCTTCATGTAATACCAGGCGAACTTGATGATGTTGAGATCAGGGCTCTGTGAGGACCATCACTTCCAGGACTCCTTGTTCGTCTTTATGCTGAAGACAGTTCTTAATGACTTTGGCTGTATATTTGGGGTCATTGTCATGCTGCAGAATAAATTTGGACCAATCAGATGCCTCCCTGATGGTATTGCGTGATGGATACGTATTTGCCTGTATTTCTCATCACTGAACAGACCATTAATTCTGACCAAATCCCCAACTTCATTTGCAGAAATGCAGCCCCAAACTTGCAAGGACCCTCCACCATGCTTCACTGTTGCCTGCAGACACTCATTCTTGTATCGCTTTCCATTCTTCAGTGAACAAACTGCCTTCTGCTACAGCCAAATATTTACAATTTTGACTCATCAGTCTGGAGCACCTGCTGACATTTTTCTGCACCCCAGTTCCTATATTTTCTTGCATAGCTGAGTCACTTGGCCTTGTTTCCATGTCAGAAGTATGGCTTTTTGGCTGCAAGTCTTCCATGACGACCACTTCTGACCAGATAGGTATACCAGGGTCCCATTGTTTTCTGCCAATTCTGAGATGATGGCACTGCTGAACGTCTTCCGATGTGAAGGGAAGTAAGCATGGTTTATCTTTCATCTGATGCACTAAGTTTGCCTGGCCGATCACTGTGTCTACGGTACTCAGTTTCTTTGCATTTCTTCAAAAGAGTTTGAACAGCACATCTGGAAACCCCTGTCTGCCTTGAGATTTCTGCCTGGGTGAGACCTTGCTGATCCAGTGTCTTGTTGCTGTGCTCCGTCTTGCCATGGTGCATGACTTTTGATATTTAACTGTCTTCAGCAACCTCACCTTGTCAGCTGAGTTTGGCTGTTCCTCACCCAGTTTTACTTCTCCTAAACAGCTGTTTCTGTTTCAGTTAATGATTGTGTTTCAACCTATATATTAAACTTATGATCATTAGCACCTGTTTGGTGTAATTGTTTAATCATACACCTGACTAAATGCCTACAAAATCCCTGACTTTGTGCAAGTATACCTAGAAGAATTAATGCTGTTTTGAAGGCAAAGAGTGGTCACACCAAATATTGATTTGATTGAGATTTTTCTTCTTCCGTTCACTGATTATCATTTTGTTAATTTATAAATATAAACAATTAACATGACTATTTTTGAAAACATTCTTACTTTACAGCAAACCTGCCTAAACCTTTTGCACATTACTGTGTTTACTGTATATATATATATATATATATATATATATATATATATACACTGAGGCTGATATACTAAGAGAAAGATGAGCAGACCAATTGAAAGTAAAACATTTACGGTTTACACTGATTTCAATGGGGCTTTTAGCCCCTTAAATGCTAGAGAGTTCTCAAATGCATTGCTTCACAATGCGATGGAGACCTCTCTAACATTCAAGCGGTTAAAAGCCCCATTAAAATCATTTTGAATTTTTATTTCTTACATATAGTACATTTGGTTTGCCTCAAAATGTGCACCATTTTTATTAGTACACAAACCCAGCTGTGGGGCTTTTCCTACTGGGTAAAGCAAGGTTACCCCCTTCCCACCACACACACACAAACACACACACACACATACTGTTAATAGATGATTAATTCAAAAGTTATTGCAGATCAGACTTTTTATTAGCAAACAGCAAAATAGCCAACTGGTGTCCAGAGGGCATATATTTTGTTATTATTTATAACTATGGGACAGCTTGAAGTTTAGACTAAATCTCTCCATCGATAGTGATAGCAAAGTGTCACCTAGTGACCACAATGCCATATGATGACTAAAGATGAGAGATACTATACAATTAACTTCCTGGATCAGTTATGAGGACCTAGAGAACATTTTTGGCTCATCCAAACAAATCTTCAAAGAATCACAGAGAGAGATATGGAAAGGGGAGGGAGGGGCCAGAAGCGGGTGAGTGATGGAAAGTGAGAGGAAGATGGAGTTTAGGACACAGAGAGCAGGCTGAGAACAGGAGAGAGGGAAAGGACCAAAGATTCCAGAGGTGTGAGGAGGGAGGGAACAACTGAAAAATGGGACCAGAAATGGTGGAGAGACAGAATGAAAGAGGAAGAGAGAGAGAGTGCATAGAAGATAGGACTGTGATACATATCTTATGAGACAGTCTGTTTTGTAGGGATACCAAACTTACTTAATTGTTTCGCTCATCCTTATTGATGACCACATTCGAAAATTGTAGTTTAGTTGAAAAAATAAAATGTTTGAGCTGTAATAATGTGTGCATGAATCATTTACCATCAGTGGGATTGCCTTGTTACATTCAGCAGTAAAAGTCCAACAATGTATATTTTCATAATCAAGTAATACTGCTCCTTTAATAAAGCCCTCTGGTGTAATAAGTCTCCCCCTCACTTGGGTAATATCCCTCCTCATCCTCTGAATAATATCCTTTTTCCTCTGGGTAATAGTCATCATTGGGGTCTTCCTGTTCCTCATCCCCCTCCTCTTCCGGCTCATATTGCTCTTCTTCTTCATACTCCTCTTCCCCATCTTCTTCAGCTTCTTCTATCCTTTTGTTCTCTGCCACCTGCTGTTCCCTTTCTCGCTCCTCTAATTCCTCCTCCTCCCTCTGCTTCTTTCGCTCTTCCCGTTCCTCCATAAACTCCTGTGCACCCTCCCCCACGAGAGTAACACTCTCTGCCACTGATGGTGGTCGATTCACTGGGTTGTGGTCATATGAAAGCAAACGCAGCCCTTTCATCCCACTCATGTCAGGGAAAATTGCAATGCGGTTTTTGTCCAGATCTAGAATCTCCAGTCCATGTAAACGCAGTAGGACCTTGGGCACCTTTTCCAAGCGGTTTGCATATAGCCAAAGCCCCTTGAGGCCTGGCATTGCTGTCACCATCTCACTTGGTAGCCCCTTCAGACGGTTGTCCCCCATCTGTAGACATCGAAGGGCTGGCATACTTAGTAGTACCCGAGGGAAGTGATGAAGAAAGTTGCGTTCGATCCATAGGGTCCTCAAGCTCTGGAGACGTGCAAAGGATGGAGGAAGCCCCTGAAGTCGGTTGCCTCCCAAGTACAGGCGACCCAGGTGTGGCAGGGAGCACACTGCTTCTGGCAATTCAGGTAAACGATTGGCATCAAGTGCTAGAGTACGCAGGTTGTTCAACTGGTCCAAATCATCAGGAAGCTCAGTCAGCATTGTGCCACTCAGGTACAGTTTGTTTAGACGGTCTGAAAGGATACAGATGGAGCCTGGGAGACGTGCCATTTTGCGACCACTGAGGTCCAAAGTGCCATCACCAGAGCTCAACTGTTCCTCTACATCCTCAGGCAAAGGTTCATCTGGACCCCCCTCACCAGTGGCCACTGTGGGCACAGAGCCACAAGCACCACCCATTAGGAGTCCACCAACTGATGACCACAATGAGTGTCTTGGTCAGGATCAGCAGCACTAGATTGAGAATAAATTGTTGAAGAACAGAATAAGAAATAGTCCCTACTCGTATGACTGGAGATAAGCAAAATATATGAAGATAATGCAGGTGTTGAAATGGATGATGGTGTCCCAGACAAAAATTCAATCAAATAACAGAAACAAAAGAATTCAAGCTGCAAGATACTGCATATGATGTAAAGGCACTTAGCCCATTTGTATATCTGAAAAATATTGTGGCACAACGTATTGAAGAATGAATCCTTTCATCAGATGATACTATAAGTTGTCACAGGAGCAGAATGCAAACATCTTAATCAATAGCTTAACCCATCAGTTATGACAGGATCACCAGAAGAAGAGCACAGCATTTGTAGCAGACTGGAAGTGTCCCAGGAGCAGATCACAGCAAATATCACAATTATTCCATAGAAGAGAATTTGTGGCTGACAAACACTCCAACTTTATGTCCTCTCCCCTTCCAGTACTTTCAGTGTCCTGGTGAAGCTGAAGCAGTTGACATCAAATATTCATGGGAGATGACTCGTGTTTCTACAGTGCAATCTACCATGGACTATCCTGAACACAAAACTCCCTAAGAGCACAACTATATATCTAGGTCTGTGTCTCTCAACTCCTGCCCTTAGGACCCACTAACAGGCCAGGACTTAGGGATTTCTCTGCTAGATCACAGGTGTGGTGATCAGAGGCTCATTCACATTGACTAACTCACCTGTGCTCTAACAAGGAAATCATCAAATCCTGGCCTGTTAGTGGGTCCTGAGGACAGGAGAACCACTGCTCTAGTAGTTCCCTGGTGTCTCAGAGAGTCTGGCACCAGGATATAAGTCCACTGCAACACCTTTAACCCTTTAAGTGAAAAGGGTACACAAAGCATTGAGAGCAATGCGTTGCGTATCCCTCTGGCACTCAAAGGGTTAATTAATTGAATCTTTTGGGTCATATGTACAAAGAAAGAGGAGCAATTTAGGTGCATCCAACTACAAATTCCCCAAATTCCAATGTATTTAAACCCTTGCATGCTAGAGTTGCCTCCTTCAGAAGGTTTAAATGTAGCTTTTAACCACTTGAATGTGAGATAACTCTCTCTGGAGAAGACCAACTGCACCTTAAGGACAAATACACATTTTCCAAATCCCCATTGATTTAAATGGGTCTTTATTTTTTTTTTACAAAACTTTTTTTTTTATTAATTTACATAATAAATGAGTATCATAGCCTTACAGATTCATGTTGAACAGATGGATAATAGCTTTAAACGACAATCTGTAACACAGAGTACATCCAAGACAAAGCATCATAAATTCGGAATAAATGATGCATGCTGATATAATTAAATCTAGTTATGATGTAGAAAATGGGAGTAAATAACAGAATGCATCGTCAGCTATTATTGCGGCAGGAAGTGGCATCCTAGGAATGAGAGGTAGAGAGAAGGGTGGGGTGGAATGTAAAAATTAATTGGGGGGCACTTTTATATGAGTGATAGTTCCGCTTTAAGCTAACTTACCTTGCCATGGCACCCCATTTCAAGAAACATGCTGGCCAATTACATTGTGCATGCCCCACATCTCCTACAATCCCAGCAGACATCAGGTGGCGCCACCAAGTTCTCTCAAGTACAAACAGCTAGTGTACTTAACCCTTTGAGTGCCAGAGGGGTACGCAACGCATTGCTTTGCAATGCATTGCATACCTCTCTGGCACTCAAAGGGTTAAAACCGAATAGGAATTTGCACCCTTGTGAGTTTGGTAGGGGGTCAGTAAAGGGTAACCATGTCTGAATATAAAGTTCACCCTTGATCTCTCTGTCTTGAAGTGCCAAGATCCAACAAAACCTGGTTAAATGGGCCATTTTGTCTTTCCATTGCTTGGTTCCTAAAATATGTTTGAGAGCAACCATGATCATAAAATCTAATAAACATAACTGTGTGTTTGAGAGATGACTAAATGAGTCAAAGAGACCAAATAAAAGGTTGGTGAAGATGGTATTAAGGGAAATGTAAGTGTGTCTGTAATAAAGTGAAAAATGTGTTTTGAGAAGGGCTGTAAGAATGGGCAGTTGTATAACATTTGGAGCAGGGCAGCGTGAGGGGTTGAGGATTTGGGACAGGGGTGGGGTTGGTGACAGACCAATTTAATACGCTACTGCTGAGATAATGTAAGTCCTGTGTAGCAAACTATACATACGTTCATGAGAGTATGAGGCTGAAGAGTGTTTTAAACTCCTAGAGAAGCTAAGGAATAAATCAGATAAAGTAACAGTGGGTAAATCTGTTACCCACCTTGCAGCGCACAAGGGGGAAGAGGAGTGATTAAGAGCAGTATTAAAGGGATAGTAATACTTCGTTTTATCTTTATTTTATTTTGTAGGCATTAAAAAAACATGAAGAACGATATAAATTTTATCTCTCAAACCTTTATGGTTTGAGAGATATTCACAAGCAAAGTTTCCCCTCCCGCCCCTTTTACCTAGTGTAAGCCATCTCTTCTCAGATGTGGAATCCAGTCCATAGACCAGACAGATAACAGCAGGGGACAATCTTCCTATGAGAACAATGAAAGCCCTGCCCCCCCTTAACAAGCTTTTCAGCTTTTTCCCTTATCTTAATTGAAGATTGTCCCTCTCTGCAATCTGCCTGGGAACCTCCCTTCTGCTCTGAGGTGAGCAGTGTTACATCAGTAAAAGGGGCGGGGGGGGGATACTTTGTCATTGAATTACTCCTGAACTGCAACTCTGACAGAATTGAAATAACACCCTCCAAAGTCCAAATACTATGATGATTAATTAGAGCTTTAAGGATGCCATAAATGTGTGAGATTTTAAGGCACATGTTAAATTACTTTTTAAACAGAGGTCACAGCTTTATTTGACTTGTCAACCTATTTGAACTAGGGTGACCACGGGTCCCGGAATGTCCGGGACTGTCCCTTATTTGAAGCCTATGTCCCGCGTCCCGGGTCATCTGCCACCGGGACAATGAAGTGTCCCGGAATGAAGCCAAGCCACCCACACAGCAGCACAAACAGTCACTCACTGACTCTCCCTCAGCCCTATTCTGCTAACTGGGACCAAACAGCAGGTCATCTATGTCATGCCCAATTCTAAAATGCTCACCTCAGCTAGGTTTTAGCTGTCAAGCACAGCCCCAGTCAGCTGACAGTCGCCTGACAGCTACTGAGGGTGATCAGTGTCAGTGAGTTTAGGTTCTATGTGCGCATGCGCGCTGCTTCTAGGCCGGGGACAGGAGGTGCGGGGAGGGGAGCAAACATGGCAGCGTCCAGCAGATAAACGGTACCGTTAGAGAGCACAGTGGGGAGAACTGACTCACTTGGACTCTTCCACCAAAAAGGCTTTAGCAGTGGCCAGAGGAGGAGGAAGAGTCGCGCGCAACTGTTACTGAGCTCGTGAGAATAGGAGGGGCGGGGGCAAGAGCCCCGGATATAGCGCTGCTCCAGTGAGGTAACGTGCTGATTCGGCTGGTCAGTATTCTTTGAATGTAATATGTGTATGTGTTATTTAGGGTGACCACATGTCCCGGAATGGCAGAACGGAAATGTGGTCACCCTAATTTGAACCCTGGAAGATCCTACCTTACAATGGGCTGGCACCAACACGCAGCAAAGTTAGCCACCTAGTGAGTGTCCCACTACTCCTGTGTGCCTCCACCTGTGTGTCCTGCCCAGCGCCCTCACCCTTCGATGGCTTATCATGTTGTGCCCTGCTGGTGTTTGTACCTGGCAACAGCCCACCCTGAAGATATATAGGTCATGAAAATAGGATCAGCACTCAACCTGCTTCTCTACAGAAATCATCTGGCCGTCTTGGAAGCTACTCCTCTTGGACTGAGTTGACCTAAGTTTGATTTTCTTGATGCTGTCCAGAATTATGCTGTTTAATTCTGTACTTGAGGCTGGGTGGGTTGGGAAACAATGAAAATAAGGTTAGTTTATGCACTATTTAATTTTGGCCTGGCTTTTAAACCTTAATGGCCACCACCATTTATCTCACCTCAGGTGGAACACAATCCCTGAGATTTCCCAGGTATGTAAGTATTAACATAGTTTAAACTAACAGGCTTGCATGTGCGTGTGTGTGTGTGTGTGTGTATTTCTGTTATTTTATTGAATAACATATATTTTATTGGGCTTTCGCCATTTAGTAAAACAAGAGTGTTCTCACTGCAGGGGAATATTTCATTCAAAAGTTATTATATCTCAAACTAGACAAAACATATATTTTCCTTTTGTTCCTTCAGGGAACGTCTTCCTCAATAGAAAGCAACAGCAAGGTTTATATAAGCTGGGAAGTAAAGAGTTATTGATACTGGTATTCAAGTATAACACTCTCTTACACTGAATCATATATTGTATTGTAACATTCACAGCATTGGTTGTAGGGGTGGAAACACTCACTTTTATAAAGATAAATGCCCAGAGGCACAATTCCAGAAGATAAAAGATACAACATGGGGGCAGCACCTGTGGGACTTTTTAATAAATTATTTTATTTCAGTGGTAGTCAACCAAAATGGTCTTCACAGGGACCTTTCTCAAGACATTCACAGATAAACACTTCTTATTTTAACACTTGGAGACCCAAAATATGGGGATACATTTAGGATCTCATTACATTTAGTGTTAGCCTACCTTAGACCCATTAATATTTGCTAAAACATAAACTACACTCATATTTTGCGCACAAGGGCAGCCTCTGTCCTCTATGGCCATTTGCTCAACTGGTTCCTTATCAAGAACCTGCAACTGTTTGTGCCCTAGTGTGAGACTCTCTGTAACAGAAAGCAGTCCCTCTAAACACTGGGTAAGCCCATGTATTATAATGTTCCTGCAGACAGTTATCTGCAATCAGGGTCAGAGTTCCCAATAGGCAGAGTAAGCAACAGCCTAGAGCTGCAAATTTTTGAAGTGCCTCAGCTGTGCTGGCCACAACCACCTTCTGAATTGTGGGTATGTCTAGAGCAATCTCAATGTTCCTGCACCAGTTTTTTAACTCTTTACAGGCTATTATTTAAAACCTTGGATGCTGGAGTGATCACTAACACCTTTCAAAGCAAGATGTTGGAGATCTTGCTAGCATCCAAGTGATTAAAGCATCTTCTTTGCCCTTGTTTGTTATAGGTCAATAATATTTTCTGTGCCAGGATGGGACTTGGGGCGGGTTCATATGAAGAGTGGGGGTGTGGCCATGGGTGGGGCTATGTGCTTTGCCTAGGGGAGCCTGGGATGTAAATCTGGCCCTGTCTGCATTAATTTCCAGACATTTATAGAAATTAAAATATATTTTTTTAATGAGAAAGTACATGTCATTGCTTTTTTTTCAAGTAATGCAAGGGTACCCCTACTGGGAGAGTTTTCATTCAAAGGTTATCACAGCAAAACTTAAAAAAAAAAAAAAATTGCAATGTTCTATTCTGGTCACCAGTTGGTGCTGTTCTTATTACTTACTATGGGGGATGTAGTCTGTGACTTGTTGCATTGTAAAAAAAAATAATTTGGCTTTTGGACAATTGTTGGGCTATTGATTAAAAAATGTGTCAGAGCTTTTACAACATTTAATGAAAAATCTCCTAGCAGTGAGGGTATCTTTGCTTTACTCAACAGGAAACGACATAAGCAAATATTATTTTTCATAATAAAATGTTACTGCTTCTTTAGGTTGCATGATACTGTCTGTGCTAGTTTCTGTGTACTGTGGGGAAGCACTTTGTGTTTGCAGTATTTACTTCCTGTTCAGGATTCTGTATTCCAGTGTGCAAGATACAGTAGGAAGGAAGGAGTGCAACAACGCTGTTCTTCCCTCGTCTCCAAGGAAACAGAACATATATGTCCTACATTCTTTCGAGCAGCATACAGTTTTACCTATATTACTTTGAATGCATCAAAACAAAACTTTTTTATTACAAGTTATATTTTAAGTATTAGTACTTCTTTAAACATATAGAAATGTAAAATGCCTATAAAGCCCTCTTGTTGCTAAATATGCACCCAATTGTTTAATTGATTCTGTGCTTTTGCATCTCACTTTAAAAGTTAAAGGGATAGTAATACTTTACATGTAAAAAATATTTATATTGTAGGGTTTATCCTCCTGGGTAAAACAAAGGTAGTCTCAATGCTGGGAGGTGTATTATTCAAAAGATATTGCAACCCAAATGTGATTTTTGTAGGTGCAGTATCTCAATGGCCTCAAATGTTACAGTGGCACTGTTGCTACATCATACTATGGACAGCTCTGGTCAATTAACCATTGGAGTGCCAGAGGGGTATGGAACGCAAAGCAATGCGTTCAATACCCTCTGGCACTCAGACGGTTAAGCATAAACCTCCATAGGATGGTGTAGCAACAGCGCCACTATAAAATTTCAGGCCATCGATATATTGCACTTAAAAAATTCAAGTTTGTGCTGCAATAACTTTTGAATGAAACACCTCTCAGCAATGGCAGTGCCCTTGTTTTACTAAGGAGGATAACCCCACAATTTACAGTGTATTTTTTACATATTAAGTATTACTATCCTTTTAAAGAGTAGTTAATACATGATCTGTTTCCCAGAAAAGCTAATAAATGGTGTCATCACCATTAATTTGCTCTAGTGGTGAATGGGCTTAAGCCAGATCTAATAAATTCTAATAGCCTGTTTTATAGGAAAAAATTGTTTTCGGCTGAGCTGAATGATCATTGTGCAGTGAGCACTAGAATTACCAACCCAGAGCTAAGCAGAGCTGTGTTTTACCCTCCAGTGAAGGACATAATGAAAGTAGACAGCTAGCAGCAGGTACCGAGAGGAGCAATTCAATTCATCACTTCCCCTTGTAGTGTGTTCATACCAGACCAGTCATTCCTTATTCTAAGGGAACAAGGCAGAGAATTAAATTGTAATGGAAGAACTGTTTATTGCAGGCTAGACAGAGTGCCAAGGGCCTGTCCACAGCCACTATTCATTTAGATAGGGTCTTCACTGTTTGGAATAAGGAAAATGCCATTTCAAATGACCTCCAATCTACAGGGAAGTTGGAAAGCACTGTCTTATAAGAACCAGGAAGGAATCTGATCAGGTTGACATTAGTCCAGGGGTGAAAAATAAGGTGCATGTTGGACAGCAACCTCATTATCCTCAGCATGCCATTGGCCAGCTGAGGGTCATGGGAGTTGTAATCCAACAAGAGAGTAGTGTGTTAGTTTTAATACAATAATCATATGGCTCAGTCAATGTTTTTTTGCTCAACACTCATCTACACACAGTCTGGACATTAAATGCTACCCCTAGCTTACTTAAAGGGATAGTAATACTTAAAATTTACTAATCCCCATATTGTAGGCATTCAAAAAATAAATTAATTGCCCCCAGTGCAATCTCTCAAACCTTTATGGTTTGAGAGATAATCGATCGCAAAGTTCCCCCCTCCCTCCCCTTTACCTGAAGTCAGCGTTCTAATTGACTGCAGGGGAATCCTGTCGTACGACCATCAGGCGGCTCTGCAGAAGAGCCAAGATCGCATTAATAAAAAATAACTCCTTCACTGAAACGTTCTTCTGTGTGTGCTTAGGTAGAATATTCTGTTTATTTTTCAATAAAGTCTATTTTACTATACTGTACTGACTCCTGAATATCGCTGGGAAACCGTGACACCATGGCTTTCAGAAGCTCAACATGAGCTGGGTGGATATATGGACACTATATATGTGGTTTTACTCAGGGCGCTGGACCATAGTCCAAGAGCCTGCACACTCAGCCTGGAGCTTGTTTTGAATGACGTATACCAAGGCTAGCACCCTCAGTCTTATGTGGAACTCCCTATGCCGCTCCTTCTGGTTGTTCCATACTTTCTGCTTAGTAAGAGATGCCCGGAGGTTCTACCCCACTAACTTCATAAGGGTGTCTAGCTTTTCCTGGGGCTTTATCACATAGGGGATTGCCAGGGTCTGTGCAGATGTGCACCGTCTTTCCCAATACTCTCACAGTAATTTCAAGGTTCCCCACTCCTTATGACCATGTAGCATCTCAGAGGATTCCTGTAGCACTTCTCTATAACTGAAGAACACGTGTAACAGGAAATACTCCCAGTCTAAATCAGTGTCTACAAACACTTTTATTATGCGTTTGAGTGTCCCGTTAAAAAGTTTGCAGAGACCATTACTCTGGGGTTATAAGAAGCCACCTGGATGAGTTGGACAACTCACAGCTACCAGATCTGATGCAGCAGTTCTGACACAAACATGGTGCTTTTGCCTGACAGCATCTTGCTTGGTAAAGATGTGTACCAGTGCATCTGTAACCTTCTTGGTTGATATGACAAATAGAGTTACCGCTTCAGGATATCGGGTAGTGTAATCTACTATGGTTAATATTTACTTTTTTCCAGAGTGTCTTGGCTTGGCAAGAGAGCCAATAATATCTATGGATAGCCACTAGAATGACCATTGGGGCAGAAGGGGCAGTTCTGAATGATCCTGGGGCTGAAAACCCTGCTGACAGGTGTCATGGGAGCTGCTAAAGTCAGCCACTTCCTTTGACACCCTGGGCCAAAAGAAGGCCTGCAGCAGGCGTTGCTGGCTGCTTCTCTTCCCGAGATGCCCCGCCAGTGGGATCTCATCTACCAATTTAAGTAGAGACCTTTGATAAGGTCTGGGAATTAACAGCTCCTGTCTAGTACCCCATGGGTAGTTATGGTCTGGGTTACCCACAAAGCTATACAGCAGTCCCTTCTACAATAATATCTGGTCTCATGAGTTTCCTTGGTCACCTGAGTCTGCTGGGGCACACAAAGAAGCTAAAGGGGATCTTCCAGAATTCAATGACCTGAGCTCAGATCAGAGGGGTCATCAGTGTCAAAAGGCACTGGGGCCCCAATTACCATTTTGTTCAGGTTCAGCCATAATTGTCTGCATAGGGACTACTGGAACTGGCTGGATGGTGCCACCAACAATTTTTTTGGCTGTGGCCCATTGGGACTACTTCCTTGGGTAAGTATTGACTGGACAATGTCCCAAGGTCATTACCTACTAACACATCAGCTGGGTTCTGGTCCATGATCAAAAGAACCACTGTCGGTGCCCCAGTCCAAGACCTCTTTAACCATTGGTAAGAAATGCTGCTGCCCTCCTGTGACCCAGACAGATACTCCTTTGGGTAAGAGAGCATTGAGGGGCTTAACAAGGGGGAGGGTAGCCCCAGAATCTTGAAGCCCATGTGTGGTGGCAATTCTCAAAAGTGGTGGCTTTCTTTCCCCGGAACCAACTGAGGTTGGCATGGTCCATCTGCTGTCCCACTTTGATAGCCGAGTTTCTTTGGCAGCCAGCCTGGTGTACCTAAATTTCTGCTGGTACACATCCAGGGAAAACACATTTTGGCGCAGGAGGGTCTGCCTGACCTGCTCAGAGTCTCAGCTAGGGGCAAAGGACATGGCCTGGTAGGACTCAGGACCATGCCAGTGACCTTACCAGCAAGCATGCACACCTGCTCAGAGTGGTCAACCCAGAAAAAGTCACACTGCCTCTTGAAAACTTGCAGAAAACCATCTATGTCCCCCATGTCCTCATCAAATGTTTGGAAGGTCTGGTGGGTTATCTTAAGATCAATAACTGACATTTCTTCTGTTGGACTCAGCCTCAGATGGGGTTCTGCTCTTGGGTCTCATGGTTTACTGCAAGATTTCGAGAGGCAGTATGACTTTTTCTGGGTTGACCTCTCTGGGCGTGTCTGCATCCTTGGTGGTAAGGTCACTGGCATGGCTCCTGAGTCCTAAAGGGCCACGAAGCTTACCCCTAGCCAAGACTATGAGCTCCTCTTGTACCTGTTACATTTCCTCCCCATGATAATGCTGAAGGGTGGGGCCAGTCTCTCATACATCCTCTGCTGAAGTGGGGTCTATTCCCTGCTCTGGAGCTAGGGCCAGACCTATGCTAGCTTCCTAGTCAATTTCAATCTGGTCAATGAGTTCTGGATTGCAGCTTTGACCCTGTTTGGATCATCATGCTGTGACCAGTTCAACCCTGAACAGTCAGCTACTCTTAAACTGCTTCTATCTAGCGCACAGGCTGTGCCCTCATCCTAGTTTGGAATCCGTGTGGTGATTTAGACTCTACAAGTCCTCTGCCTCAATATCATTTTTAACACGGTAATTTGGGCTGCAGAAGCCTAGTGTTACAGCTTACAGTTAACTTACGGTGATACTGCATGCATTTGAATAAAATACCTTAATGTGGAGAACACTGAACCTATAACCAACAAAACAGGATATAGCATTGATGGGGTATAGGATGGAGAAAGAGTGGAAGCATTACAGACATAACACTCTGGAAATACAGAAATGGCATGTGTAACTTGTGTGATCTGCATATTGCCTGGCTATTTGGTCACTAGCATTAGACAAACAGGATACGCAGCCAATACAATACTGACATGCAGCAGCATCAACCAACAGGTGATGATAGCGAGTACCCAGGAAATAAGGTATGTTACCAGTAGGTGACAACACTCTCCTTAGTCACATAACACCTATAATTCAAAATAAGGGCTCAACCAAAATGAGGAGACAGCTACTTCATAGGACATAATATGTGCTACCTAAAGATGGCAGCACTATTCTTAGTCACATAACATCTGTGTATCACAACCAGGGCTCAACCAACAGGAGGTGATGGCAAGTACACAGGACAAAATGTGTGCTAACAAAGGGAACAATAATGATAATGAACAGTGACAACAGGGTTTTGGATTTGGGATGGCAGTACCACTGGTCAGCATAGACAGGATCATCATAAAGACCAATGTGGTTAACTTCACTTTTGTCAGAAATAATTATTATAAACTAGTTGAAGAGCCCGTTACACGGGCCACAGTGCCACTGCCAGCCGGTCATGGTGCAGTCATGCTCAGTAGAGACTGCCCACGCCGTGGCTGATACAGAGCGGGAAGCTCCTTCGGAGCGCCCCGCTCTGTATCAGCCTCGTCACTGGCAGTCTGTACTGCGCATGACTGCGGCATTACGCACATTTTAGCTAATTATTATATAGCAGTGGTTCTCACATAATCTAGAACATTCGAGGCACCCCTAACATATTTATTGTACTTGATCAAGGGCATAAGAAGGGTACAATACATAAATATACATCTATTATTAGGTATTATAATCATAATAACAAAACTAAATCTGCTGTGCATAACAATTTCTATAAATCTTTATTTAAAAGTCCATTTTTGTTAGTCTTTATAGAAAACATGGGGCACCCTAAGCTGTTGTCCGTGGCACACTGAAGTGCCAATGCACACTGGTTGAGAATCACTGTTATATAGGATGCACAGAAAGGATGATGTGTAGCAGAGGATACATTATAGATGGGAAGGTATCAGAGGCATTCCTAGGTACTGACTGAGGAGCAAAAAGCTACAGGTCTCATGATTAAAGCCATGTGTCCTGTTTCCAGTTTGGGATATATAATAGTTACAAACTCCCTAACAGGAATGCTGAAAATGGGCTACACTGTGCACTAATTATGCATTAGGTTAAAGCCCAGGTCTCTTGGGAACCAAGTGATGTATTATATGGTTTTTATTTCCTGATTTTACAAAAGCATTGCAGTGGATGAGGGCCAGTCTAAAATTAAACTCCATTGTGTTCTTAACTCTACATTATTCTCAGTGCCACTGGGTAGTTACAATGGGTGTCTAGTTTTTTCAGCTATTACAAAAAAGGAATGTCATAGCACAAGTCTATTTTTCTATGGAGAAAATCATTGTACAGCAGCAGTGACAAAAGATGTACAATGGGAAGTCTATTCAGGTCTGGAAAAATGTAGCAATGTATTGTAACTTGCACTACAGACAGGTAAATGGCTTATAGCGAAATAAGATGGCACCAATTATAGTGTTCTGTTACAAAGGAAAATAACTACAGATAAGATACGTCTGGAACAAGTAGTCTGTCCATTTTCAATATGATTTAACACAAGTTTGACCTTAGACAAAGTGATTGGTTTTAGTGAACTGTGAGTCCAGCCACTATTACATCTCTGGGCATCTGAGAACTGATTGCTCAGTCTTGTATTGCTGAACATTACTTACTCCTTAGTTGGATGTTGAGCACTAAGACCACTGTAGAATAGTAGTTCTCAAACTACTTGTTGTGTGGTATTATCCTTTAATTGCACTTGAAATCCCAGAGGAACGAGGTCTTTTTAACTGGGGTTACCGTATGTCCCCTTTTTTAGAGTATATGTCTTTTTTTGTGGGGACTTTAGAGTCTGTCCTGGAATTGTAAAATTGTCACGGTGCCAACAAGGTAACACCAACTTTATTCAGGCAGCAAGTAAACAGATATATCATAAGACAGTAAATCAATATGCAAGATATAAGAGAAGCATACAACGGTGCAAGAGATGACTACCAGGAATAGAAGCCTGCTACCATGTGATTCTCTAGATAACCGTGTCCCAACAATGGAACAGGAGAGTCTGCAATACCTCAGGTCCACATCTGGGAGTTGTCACGCACACGGTGGGTAGGGAACCGTGTGTGTGAGTGCCGGCACTGGTACTGATGCTAGAGTACGGAGCTGGGGTGCGTAGCTAGTGGGCGGTGACGGCGTACCAGGTACTCCCTTGCTGCAGCCGAAGCTGGTTAGAGGTGCTGGTCGCGAAACCAGATTGTTCCACCCCGGTTGAGCCGGGGTGCAACCAGGATGGGAATACCTGGGAACCGTTAGACACCAGGCCGGCAGGACAGGCTAGAAAACAGGCTGAGAGGAAGGGTAAAGCGGAACCAAAGGTCAGGAGCACCGATCAAGCGTAGTCAGGAGAGCCAAGGGTCTATACCAGGAGCAGAGATCAGGCGTAGTCAGGAGAGCCAAGGGTCTATACCAGGAGCAGAGATCAGGCGTAGTCAGGAGAGCCAAGGGTCAATACCAGGAGCAGAGATCAGGCGTAGTCAGGAGAGCCAAGGGTCAATACCAGGAGCAGAGATCAGGCGTAGTCAGGAGAGCCAAGGGTCAATACCAGGAGCAGAGATCAGGCGTAGTCAGGAGAGCCAAGGGTCAATACCAGGAGCAGAGATCAGGCGTAGTCAGGAGAGCCAAGGGTCTATACCAGGAGCAGAGATCAGAACAGCACTAGAGCCCAGAACAGAAGCCTAAGGCAAGTTCAAGTGGAACGGGCACCCTAAGCCTGGGGTAGCCCGTTTAAATACAAGAAGCAGCCAATAGAGCGAATGTGGGAGAAAGGCTGGCTGAAGGGGAGCAACTGATTGGAGGGATCAGGAGGAATGGAAGCCCGGACCGGGCGCATGCGCATTCGCCCGCCAGAGGGCAGGCGACACTGCGCATGCGCGGACTGACAGAGCCGCGATCGGAGGAATCGCCGCCGCCGCTGAGAGGCAGAAGCGGCCGGGGGAGCGGCGAACAAGGTGAGCCGTGACACCACCCCCCCCTCAACGGGAGGCCTCCGGACGACCCGGCTTCGAGGGGAAGGCACGATGAAAGGCCCGCCGAAGAGCAAGGGCATGAAGATCACAGGCGGGAACCCAGGAACGCTCCTCCGGGCCGTACCCCTTCCAGTCCACGAGATATTGGAGGACTCCCCGAACCAAGCGGGAATCCAGGATTTTCTGCACCACATACTCCTCTTCACCATCTACCTGCACCGGGGGCGCGGACGTCGACTGAGGGGTATACCGGGTGCGTCGGAGTGGCTTAAGTAGAGACACATGGAACGTATTAGGAACCCGCATGGAGGGTGGCAGATCCAAGGCGAAGGTCACCGGTGAGACCTGTGAGCGAATCCGAAAGGGCCCAACAAACAGTGGGCCGAACTTCGAGGAGGGCTGACGGAGGTTAAGATTCTTGGTGGAGAGCCACACTTCATCACCGATCATGAACTTAGCCCCCGGGATTCGTCGTTTGTCGGCTGCCCTCTTGTACCGGGCTGCCGCCGTCACCAGGTTTGAGCGAATCCGTTGCCAGTGTGTCTCCAGATCATCCACATGTGAGTCTACGGCAGGCACGCCAGAAGGGGATGAAAGTGGTAGTGACGTAGGGTTGAACCCACCCGCAGCGAAGAAGGGAGAGCACTGGAGTGATTCATGGCGACAGCTGTTAAAGGCAAATTCCGCTAGCGGGAGGAGATCCGTCCAGTTGTCATGAAGGGGTTCAACAAACATCCGTAGGTACTGTTTGAGCGCTTGGTTGGTTCTTTCGGTCTGACCATTTGACTGGGGGTGATAGGCAGAAGACAGGTGCACCGCGATGCCTAAGCGGGCACAGAATGCTCTCCAGAATTGGGAGGTGAACTGGCTGCCCCTGTCGGACACTATCTGGTGAGGGAGGCCGTGCAAACGGAATACCTCTCGGAGAAAGACCTCGGCCAACTGCTGAGAGGTGGGCAGCTTGGGCAGAGGGATGAAATGCGCTTGTCGGGAGAAGCGGTCCACTACCACCAGGATCACTGTATTCTTCTTTGATGGAGGCAGATCCACTACAAAATCCATGGCGAGGTGTGTCCAGGGGGAAGACGGTATAGGGAGTGGTTGAAGAAGGCCAGTGGGTCGGGAGCGAGGTCGCTTGTGTCTGGCACAGTGATGACAGCCTGAGACGAAATCCTTCACGTCCTGAGGCAAGGAGGGCCACCAGAATTGCCGTTGCGTCAGGTCTAAGGTACGTGTGATTCCAGGATGACCGGAGGTGGGTGACTGATGAGCCCACTTAAGGATGTCTGGACGGAACTGAACTGGGACGAAGAGGCGTCCCGTGGGACATGATGGATCCAGATCTCTCTGGGCGTTTTGGATCTTGGCCAGTGTAGTGGTGGATAACGATGAAAGGACTTTACTGGACGGAAGAATGGGTTCTGGTGGCATACCGGAAGCTGGAGCGGCATGCAAACGAGACAGGGCATCGGCCTTGATGTTTTTGGTGCCTGGGATGAAGGTGACCGTAAACTGGAAACGGGAAAAGAAAAGGGCCCACCGGGCTTGGCGAGGAGTGAGACGTTTAGCAGTCTCTAGGTATTGCAGATTTTTATGGTCTGTATAGATGACAAAAGGAATGCCTGATCCCTCCAGGAGGTGACGCCATTCCTCGAGGGCGACTTTCATGGCCAACAGTTCACGATTGCCGACATCGTAGTTCCTCTCAGCCGGAGTTAGTTGGCGAGAAAGGTAGGAACATGGGTGGAGGCCGTTGGTCTTTGGATCTCTTTGAGACAGGACCGCTCCTATTCCCTGTTCGGACGCATCCACTTCCAGAACAAATGGCCGGGTAATGTCAGGGTACCGTAGGATTGGTGCCGTGGTGAAGGCGGTCTTCAGAGCAGAGAATGCAGAGGTGGCTTCTTTAGACCAGCACCATGGGTTCGCTCCCTTCTTGGTGAAAGCAGTGATAGGAGCCACCAGTGAGGAGTAATTCCGGATAAATCTCCTGTAGTAGTTGGCAAAGCCAAGGAAGCGTTGTACCGCCTTAAGATCCAGTGGTTGTGGCCAGTCAAGGACAGCCGTGAGTTTCTTAGGGTCCATTTCAAGGCCGGAGCTAGAGACGATGTACCCCAGGAAGGGGAGCCGGTCTTTCTCGAAATCGCATTTCTCGAGTTTGGCGTACAGACCATTGTCCCTCAATCGTTGGAGAACCGCTTTCACATGCATGCGATGCTGTTGGAGTGTCGAGGAGAAGACCAGGATGTCGTCTAGGTAGACTATGACGTGGGAGGTCAACATATCCCGGAACACGTCATTAACGAATGCTTGGAAGACAGCCGGGGCATTGCAGAGTCCGAAGGGCATAACCAGGTACTCGTAGTGCCCATATCTGGTGTTAAAGGCCGTCTTCCACTCGTCCCCTGGTTTTATACGAATCAAATTGTAGGCACCCCTGAGGTCAAGCTTGGTGAACCAGGTGGCACCTCGGAGCAGGTCGAACAACTCAGGGATGAGCGGCAATGGGTACTTATTCTTAATGGTAATGCGATTGAGTCCGCGGTAATCAATACAGGGACGAAGAGAACCGTCTTTCTTGCCCACAAAGAAAAACCCTGCTCCGGCGGGCGAGGTAGAGGGGCGGATGAAGCCTCTGGCTAGGTTTTCCTGGATGTAGGTCGCAAGAGCTGCCATTTCCGGTGGAGAGAGCAGAAACGTCCTACCTCTGGGTGGTTGGGTCCCTGGCTGGAGATCGATCGGGCAATCGTACGGACGATGCGGAGGAAGGCGTTCTGCCTGGACCTTGGAGAACACATCCCGGAAGGCATGATAGACGGCAGGCAATGCTTCTGGAGTGCTCAAGGCAGCGGAGACAGACGGGTGATGGAAGATCGGGTTCGCAGGAAGGCAGGTCGTGAAGCAGGGCTTGCTCCACCGCGTGAGATCGCCGGTCTTCCAATCGAAAACAGGATTGTGGAGCCGAAGCCAAGGAAGCCCCAGGACGACCGGGGCAAACGGGGAGGAAACCAAGTCAAACACCGCCTGTTCAGAGTGCAGGACCCCAGTGGAGAGGACAAGAGGCTCGGTTTCCAGAGTGATCCTTCCCGTGCCCAAGGGTCCACCATCCAGTGTGGAGACCAGTAAGGGAGCCTTCTTAGGTCGACAGGGTAGGCTGTGAGCTCGAGCCCGAACTTCATCAATGAACAGCCCGGCGGCTCCAGAGTCGACAAAAGCGGCCGTAGTGATGGAATGAGCGGTCCACTGGATTGTGATGGGAACAAAGACCCTAGACCCGCCATGGGGAGGCTGATGGGTATGGCTTAGGCGACCGCCTCGGGAATCGACTAAGCGATGTCTTTTCCCGGGCGGATGGGACATTGTCGCAGCATGTGACCCGCCTGCCCACAGTACAGACAGAGGCCCAGGGTTCGTCTTCTTCTTCTTTCCTCCTCCGATAGGCGGGTTACGCCCCCGACTTCCATGGGAGTCTCGGTCACTGGGCGACCTTCCAACAGAGGAGCGGCTGCGGGTACCCGTCTCCTACTGCGATCCCGTTCCTGCTGTCTTTCCAGGAGGCGCCTGTCCAGATCCAGGCACAAAGACACGAGGTCCTCAAATTCATCCGGGATATCGCGAAAGGTCAAGGCATCCTTCAGGCGTTCGTTGAGCCCGCGCCGGAAAGCCGCCTTTAGGGCTCCCTGATTCCACTCCGTCTCGTAAGAGAGCGTGCGGAATTCCACCGCGTACTGGCTAACGGTTCTGGAACCTTGACGCAGGGCTAGGAGGGCCGTTTCTGCTGAGGCGCTTCTGCCAGGGACATCGAAGACGGCCCTGAAGGCGGCTATGAAAGAATTGGAGTCATCTAGCAGGGATGAGTGCTGTTCTACTAGCGGAGACGCCCATGCCAACGCATCCCCTTTAAGTAGCGAGATGATAAAGGAGACCCTGGCGGCATGGGTACAGAAGGTCTGCGGCAGGGTTCGGAAATGGAGTTGACATTGGTTCAAAAACCCACGAAAGTCAGCTGGCCGGCCTGAGAATTTGTCTGGAAGTGGGATACGAGGGGGAACGTACCCCGGAGGAGGTGTTGTAGTAACACCGGAGGCGCCGGCAGTAGCGGAGGCAGCCGCAGGGGTCGATGCGGAGGAGGAACGCAGGAGATCCAATACAGCGTCTAGTTTGTCTTCCAGGCTCTGCAGGTGTGCTGCATGTGAGGCCAGTACTCGTTCCTGTTCATCAAGCCGTGCAGTCAAGCGGGACATCTCAGCTGGATCCATTCCGGAGTTTGGCCCGTTCCAACTGTCACGCACACGGTGGGTAGGGAACCGTGTGTGTGAGTGCCGGCACTGGTACTGATGCTAGAGTACGGAGCTGGGGTGCGTAGCTAGTGGGCGGTGACGGCGTACCAGGTACTCCCTTGCTGCAGCCGAAGCTGGTTAGAGGTGCTGGTCGCGAAACCAGATTGTTCCACCCCGGTTGAGCCGGGGTGCAACCAGGATGGGAATACCTGGGAACCGTTAGACACCAGGCCGGCAGGACAGGCTAGAAAACAGGCTGAGAGGAAGGGTAAAGCGGAACCAAAGGTCAGGACCAGGAGCACCGATCAAGCGTAGTCAGGAGAGCCAAGGGTCTATACCAGGAGCAGAGATCAGGCGTAGTCAGGAGAGCCAAGGGTCTATACCAGGAGCAGAGATCAGGCGTAGTCAGGAGAGCCAAGGGTCAATACCAGGAGCAGAGATCAGGCGTAGTCAGGAGAGCCAAGGGTCAATACCAGGAGCAGAGATCAGGCGTAGTCAGGAGAGCCAAGGGTCAATACCAGGAGCAGAGATCAGGCGTAGTCAGGAGAGCCAAGGGTCAATACCAGGAGCAGAGATCAGGCGTAGTCAGGAGAGCCAAGGGTCTATACCAGGAGCAGAGATCAGAACAGCACTAGAGCCCAGAACAGAAGCCTAAGGCAAGTTCAAGTGGAACGGGCACCCTAAGCCTGGGGTAGCCCGTTTAAATACAAGAAGCAGCCAATAGAGCGAATGTGGGAGAAAGGCTGGCTGAAGGGGAGCAACTGATTGGAGGGATCAGGAGGAATGGAAGCCCGGACCGGGCGCATGCGCATTCGCCCGCCAGAGGGCAGGCGACACTGCGCATGCGCGGACTGACAGAGCCGCGATCGGAGGAATCGCCGCCGCCGCTGAGAGGCAGAAGCGGCCGGGGGAGCGGCGAACAAGGTGAGCCGTGACAGGAGTAGCCAGACAGAGATAAGGGTACCCACGGTCTCAGGTCCGCACCTGAGAGAACCAGCAATGTAGGGAGGCAATAGGAAGGAGTCTACCAGAGCCACAAGTCTGCACCAGATTGGTTATCCACTAAATTGAAGGCCACACACAAGGTAGTAGATAAAGCCAACAGTCAGCACTAGATAGGGCGGTCAGACAAGCCAGAGATCATGCACAGAGTGGGCCGTCAGCCAGAGCCAAAGGTTTGCACCAGAAAGGATGTCCACTGAAGCGTTGGTATGCTGGATACGCAGTGGACAGAGCCCCAGGTCAACCAGAACTGATAGTCAGACAAGCCAGAGGTCATACACGTAGAGGGTAGTCGGCCAAAGCCGGGAACAACACACGGAACGGTTAGTCTGCCAGAGCTGCAGGTCTGCACCAGAATGGATGTCCAACAAGTCAGGGGTCATACACAGAGCAGGTACTCGGACAGAGCCACAGGTCAGCACCAGATCAGTTAGTCAGACAAGCTGAATCATACACTGAGCCCAAACACTAGAACTGCACTGGACACAACCAAAAGGGCAACTAAGCCCTGTGTCCAGGCAGTTCAAATAGGCAGGAAGAGGAGTAGCAGTCAACAGGTGGCTGTCACTTTAAATAGAGCGCACGTCCTGACTCTGGACATGCGCCAAAAATGACGTAGACTGTCGCCGTAAGCCAGCAGGAGAGGCAGCTGAGCCACACGCCGCGTACCAGTGGCTGAGCCACCAACACGAGCCTGCCTTAACTGAGGCAACCACAGAGGACGGATCATACGGCTGGAGCTGCTAGAACTAACTGCGGTCAGTTCCAGCAGCCACCACATGAGGTATCTAACAAAAATATTCTGTACATGTTCAGGATATTCTTATAGGAGAGAGAAGGGGACATTTGTTTCACCTTTCTCTTTTACTTGCTCTATGGCTTGCTCTAAGTTAATGTCAGTGCTGCACCTGCCCTTCTGCTTCGCTGTGTCCAATGCTTCTTTTAGACCAGTACTGATACCTGAGCCATTCACTACTAGTAATGATAAGACTCTTCTTACTGTTTCTTACTTTAAATTAGCACCTTATTTTTATAGACAATTGTTTTGCAAGGTGTTGCTCACCCCTCAGGCATCCAAAGGATTAAATGCAGTTGATACTCAGAAGTATTCTTTGTTTTGAAAGTTCAAATATGGTAACCCTAGTTTTAACAACAGGGCAACATAGGCAGCTCCTCAGAGCTCACTGGTGAAATGGGAACCACCAGCCAAGGAGAAAGTCTGCCTATCATACAACAGAGCGTGAAACCCCCAGGCAGAGCTTGATTTCCCAAGAGGCAGTGTTGGCAACTACATAGAGCTACAAATTTTGAGGAGAGTCTCAGATGTGTGGCCACAACAATCCCAATATCCTTGCACCAGTTTTATACCCCTTTACAGGCTTTTATTTAACCACTTGGATGCTAGAGAGATAGGCAATGAATTACCAAAGCAGTGCATTGGTGGTTTCTCTAGCAACCAAAAGGTATATTATAACTCTCCAAGTTTTGTTTCCTCCTTCCCCTCTGCCCTGGCTGGCTCTTATATAGTTCCCGCTCCCTTTCTCATCCCTTCAGGATCTTTTTCCATTTCTCCCTTGGCTCTCCACTATCTTCCACCTCCACAGCCCATTCCCTCCCCCCTGTCCCCCACCCCCAACACCGCTCCCAGCTCTTTTCAATTTCCCTTCCCAGCTCTTTCCCATCTACCCATCTACTCTCCCCAAAATAAAGTACTGAACATCAGACGTAAAGTTCTAGCTGTCACTTCCAGCCTGAAGCCCAGTAGCCACTCTATGCTTGAAAAGTGGTGGGCAGGGCCTTGACAGATAAGTAGACAGCCAAAGGGGAGGAAAGGAGACAGCTGAGTGGTAGGTGCATAACTACAGAGGGTGCAGTAGTGACAATGCCAAACAGATTCTAGTTATGCTGCCCCAGAGAGGATATTTTTTTTTATTGAGGGGGCCCCCCAAAGTTATGTACCAGGCCATCCATTGACCAGTTATGTTACTGGTATCTGGGGCATGTTACAGAAAAAGTAACACCTCCTAATAATAACCCTCCACTTACTTTACTATGGCTGGAAAATCTTAATAGCCCTGTGAATTTTGCTCTTGTGTCTTTGTTCTGGAGATAACATCTTCAATTCATCCTGGATGTCATGGCCATGGGGGCAGACATGACAGCTGCTAGCAGGACCACAGGACACAACCTCTGCCCACTGCACATGGTAATCTTATCCTTTTGGGATTTAAAGGCCCATTTACAACCTTGGTAACTGTGGAATTTTCTTATTTCTCCCCCATGGAGTAGCTGGTTTGCTCCACAACTACTCCATAAGGCCATATATCCCTGAGAATTTGGCCTTTCATCCTGAATCCTTGCAAGTTAGATAAACCCTGGACAATTTATACAAATACAAAGTGGAGCAATTCTGAGGCAAACCAATTGCACCACATAGAATAAATAAAAATCTCAACTGATTTATATCTTTTGAAGTGAACCTTTCATTCAAATTAAAGTGCCCCCAAATCATTATGAACATAGTGATATGCATATCAATACTAGTATTATCCTGAATAAGTCTGGCGTTATTGAAAAAATCCAACTTGATCTGACACGAACAGGCAGCCATCAGCGCAGACATCTTGCTGAAGGGACATCTGTGCACCTGCACTGTCCGTCCCGGTCTCCTCTAGGATTGGAGAGTGGGAGCTGCATTGTACCTTAAGAACATCTCGAATACTAGAGAGATCTCCAACACATTGGAGGCAACATTGTAGAGACATCTCTAGAACACAAGATGGTAAAAGTCCCTTTTAAATAGGTGGGAGTTGTATCTGTTCCTATGACATACTTCCCAAGATTTTAAATGGCTAAAAAAAGGACACTTGTTTAAGTTGGTGTTGCTGGGATGTGGCTGGTGGGCATACCTGGGAACTTCCCAAATGAGTTGTCCCTGAGATTGTGTAAATATTAACCCTTAAAGTTCCCACAATATATGTGATGGTACCAGGATTTACTGGACCCTTTTGGGGTGGTCGGTTCCTGAACCGCCACTGCTGCTGCCCCTCTCCACGGCTGGCTGGAGCCCTGCTACTTCCTCGTGTCTGGAGGTCCTGGATAGTCAGGCAGTAACAACTGGATGCTGCCCCCTGGCAGACTGGCAGACCTAGTGAATTTAGCTGCAGAACCCTATGTGGGGTTTCCAGAGGCCCTAAGCCAGTAGACCGGTGAGGCAAGTGAGTTCGCTCTTGCAGTGGTTAGGGAGAGAATCCCCAGCCCAAGCCCTTTCCAGAAATACAGCCGAGAATTGTATTAAGGAGGGTAGAACAGAACAGCCTTTATTGATAAAACACACTGCTTATATACACTTCCAGACACTCTTATCAAGATAACAATACAAATTAGTGCTTGAAAAAGGGACATTTTAACTGGTCCATAATAACCTCCCCTGACCGGTCAGTGAAGCACAGCAGGAGTCATTTCACATTCCAAACATTCCTTAGCACATGGAGTATTCTTTACACAAGCCGGAGTGCTGGACTTAACAGTCCACTCTGCACTCTGGTTCCCCACTGCCATCCCCTTTGCAGGATTCACAGTATAACCCCACACACACAATTACCAAATGTCACACAATGTACAAAACAGTGATCGATATTTCAAATGTTATATTTCTAAATTACTCCATCTGGTCACAATATACATTCACTGTGAAATGTCCCTGATCATTTTAATAGAGAGGGGCTCCAATCAGAACTCCAGAAACCGTTACTATAGAACATCTTAACATTTTGAGTGCCAGAGGGGTACACAACGTATTGTGGTGTGGCCAGATAATACCATTGCTTCTGGTTTATGGAGGCCAGTTTATTTGCCAGTTTCCAGATCCACTTGCCAGTATTTAACTCCTTGGATGCTAGTGTGGTCTCAACACACTGAGAATTAATGTATTGGAGACCTCTCTAGCAACCTAAGTGTTAAAGGGATAGTAATTCTTAAAATGTAAAAAAAAAAATGTTGTAAGGTTTATCCCCCTGAGTAAAACAAGAGTAAAACACTGCTGAAGGGTGTTTCATACAAAAGTTATTAATTTTCAAAGTTGAATTTTTTAGATGCAATATCACAGTGGCCTGAAATTGTACAGTGGCGCTGTTGCTACACCATCCTATGGAGATTTATTGTCCCGGGACCAGAGCTGTCCATAGGATCATGTAGCAACAGCGCCACTGTACAATTTCAGGCCACTGTGATATTGCACCTAAAAAATTCAACTTTGAAAATTAATAACTTTTGAATAAAACACCTTTCAGCTGTGGGAGTATTCGTGTTTTACTCAGGGGGATAAACCCTACAACATATTTTTAAGTATTACTATCCCTTTAAGAGCTGCATGGCGGCCTATGGGATTGACATGCAACTCATTTACACGGGCAGTCTTATAGTTGTTGTGCTCCCCACAATGATCCAGACAACAGATGCTCTCGTGGGCATCAGCCAGTCATCTTTGGCTGATGTCAATGTTCCCACCTACCAGTCCCACTTTCAGAATTCTCCCTCAGGAAAATCAAAGGGGAATTAGCACAGGTGGCTTTATCTGTGCTACAACACAGAACTCTTAAGTACAGAGAATACAATGCTATCACTTCTGAGACATCTATAAATACTGCTATGGTTACTGAGTCAAGGAGCCCTGAAAAAGACAGGAATGGGTGCTCCCATGGAGCCTGTGAAAGATTAGATTTTAAGACTTATTTTTTTAGATGGAGTATTGGGTATTTAAGCGTTTATAACCCAAGATCATTTGTAAGTGTAAAGGCTGTATGTTCAAAAGAAAAGTGGAGGATTTCTGTTGGCAATCCAATTGCATAATAAAAATTCCATAAAACTCCATTGATTTACATTGGTATTTCTGAATGCTAGAGAGGTCCTAAACGCATAGCGAGACCTCTCTAGCATTCAAGGGAATGGGAGTTTTTAGCTTTCACCTATAGTGCAAATGGTTTACCCTAGAAATCCTCTAATTTTCTTTTGAACATACAGCCCATATGCCAGTGAGATAGCTCAGTTGGTTAATGCACCAAATGTAGATACTGTTCAAACCTCAGGGTTGCAGATTCTAATCCCAACAAGGTCAACTTACCCTACTGAGGTACTGAAAGGGAAAATATTTTGCTTCTGCAAGGCCTACATATATGCATTGGCTACGCTCTTCTAAAATATAATATTTCTAGCTATGGTTTGCTCTAACAGTTATAGTTTGATAAGAGCTAATTAAGAAAATGATATCAACTTTGTGACATTGAAATTTGTTGAAAAACATGTCCAAAACAAATCTTTTTATAACTTGTTTTGTCTTGCTGCGGTAAGGGTCATTCTGCCAAATGATGAGGTTACTTGCGGGTGCAGTATGTCCGAAGCCTTTTTAACTAGTGATCTCCCTCTGTCTTCCCATTGGTTAAATGACCGACAATGTCCATATATGTTCATGTAGCCTGGGAGGGGAAATCTCTCCCCCTAATTAATATGCTTACCACCCACTGATTTTGCATTATATAAACTGGTGAATTTCACTTAATAAATTGGATAAGAAATTATAGCACAAGACTCGTGTCTGCGTGTAGTCATTTCTTATCTCCAGGCCTGCGACTTAGGATATCTCGGAGGAACAGTGTGGAAGTCCAAGGTCCCCGGGGAGTAAAGGCAAACAGAGAAATACAGAAAATACAGACAGCGTTTTCAGGTACATAAAATGACTGTGCTGCACAAGAAAAACATGCACTTACATGGGCAAAACCAAATCCTTGAGTAAAAACATTGACTCTTTATTGTAGCATAAGTATAAAACTTTTCACAGTACGTCCAGAATCTCTGATCATGAATAAGCATAGTGAACGTGAAACGCGTTGATCTGTGGAATGCTATTTCGCTACATCTACTGGTTTGCTGCTCCATATCTGTAAGTCTCTCCATAGAGAGATTAAAGCCAGAAGACTCTGGAGGTACTGTATGACTTTTTATACTTATGCTACAATAAAGATTCAATGTTTTTATTCAAGGATTTGGCTTTCTCCATGAAAGTCCATTTTTTTGCTGCACATGTATTCTATTGAGAGTTCATACAGAAACTCTCTTTTCTCACACAGAGTACAATTCCGTCCTTTTCCTACTTGGGATCACAATGTATGCGACAAGAATATTGTAAATAAAATTGCAACTTGCAGACAGCAGCTCCATGAAGTTAGACCTTTCATCATATATCTGTACAGTCCAATATTGATCAGACGTACGAGCTGCTAATTTTTGTGCTATAGGCTCTTGGAGATAAAATGAGTGCCCTGGGCATGCTTGAAAATGAGAGACAATGTTGATCCACAATCTGTCAACCCGCACTGGACCTGGGTGGCAGATTACGGTCCATTCCTTCGGCATGGTTTCACAATAAGAACAATGGCCCTCATTCCCTGGAGGCTTGTGAGCTACTTCCTAAGGCAGCAGGAAGACCAGCTCAATGGCAGCAGGTGTTAAGAATTACTAGGTTCTATCAGGCTGCCTTGGTCTTTAGACATTGGAACACTTAACATTCGATCTATGAGTATGGTTTCACGCTTAGAGGAACTAGTAAAAGAACTAAGAACATCTAGTAAAAAAGATGAAGATTTAGTCAAATTAGAATATGAAAAATGTCTGTGCTATATAGAGACCAGTGATGGATGATGTGGAGGAATCGTATTCTTGATTAAAAGACTGACAGTCTCAGTCGTAAAAGTAGAAAGTTTTTCTGAAAAAATCGCTTCCTGTGCGATCAAACTAAACAGTTGCTATGTTCTTCAGATCATTCAAGTTTATGCCCCTACAAGTAGCCACAGTGATGATGAAGTTGAAGAATTTTATGATGATTTATTACGCCTCTACAAACAGGACAATTACCACTACAAATTTATAATGGGAAATTTCGAGATCAATACTATGACCCACAGTAAAAATCAAAACTGGCGACGGTGATTTTGAAAGCACAATTTGTTATTCTATTAACTGTGCTGTCAAAAAACACCGCTGTATAAAACTGTCTAAAGGGTGCACAATTGTGCCAAATGGACACAATAAAAAAATTAGTTGAATTTGCAATTCTATTATATATGGTGGCTTCAATGCACGTTAAGGAACGCACTTTTTTTAGCGAATAAAAAGTAGGCGCTAACGTGCTGTGAAAACCACAGGTGTGTGTTAGAAAAGTGGTTTTCAACACATACATGTGCTTGATTGGCTAGTGATCCCTACACTAGTCACACGTGGATGTATTGATATGGGGCCCTAAACCCCATATCAATACTTCCATGTAACTAAAAATGTGATTAAAAACAAAAGAATATTAACCCTATGAGTACCAGTGGGGTATGCAACGCATTGCAGAGGTTACACACGCTACTGCCACTCATAGGGTTAATTCCCCTAAAGTTACCAACATCCACTGAAAAGAAACACTTACCAGTAATCCTGATGTCCAGCGGGGTCCTCAGCACCCTGGTCAGCTACTGTCTTTAACCCCTTACCGCCCGAGGATGTACGTGTACGTCCCGAGTGGATGTCCCTTGTTGTGTTTTGCATTTTGTGTGTTGCCTTTTTTCATATAGGTTTTGCTCATAGCATATAGCATTTGCGTATTATGTATAGCATTTTGTATATAGCATTTAGTGTTTTGCATATAGCATACTGCATTTGGCATTTTGCTTATTGTGTTGTGCGTGTATTGCATGTGTATTGTGTGTTTGTGTGTGTGTGATTGTGAAGTGCATGTTGTATGTGTACATTGTGTTTATTGTGTGTATTCTCTGTGTGTATTGTGCGTGTGTGTTTTGTGCACATTGCGTGTATATGTATTGTGTCTGCGTATATTGTGTTTATTATGTGTGTGTATTTGTATTGTGTGTGTATGTGTGTTTGTATGTGTATTGTGAGTGTGTGAGTATAAAGAAAGTCCTGCAATTCCGTATCAGAAATTTTCACAGGAGTATATGTGAGTGTGTGTGTGAGCATAGGCGTGCGCACGGGGTGTGCCGGGTGTGCCTAAGCACACCTTAATTGCAGGGCCAGATCAGGGCCGGGGAGCGCCGAAACGGGAAGAAATATTTTTTTTATCTATTTTTTTTATATTCTCCCCACTGCCCGCAACGATGACAGCCGGACCGCGTCACACGCGGAGATGCCGCGTGGAGGATGCTGGTGTTTTCCTTCCTCTGTTCTGAGGCCAGTGCAAGTTTAAAACTGGCACCCAGACTGAGGAAGAAAACTCCAGCATGCACCATGCAGCGTCTCCTCGTGTGAAGAGGTTCCGGCTGTCATCAGTGCGGGCAGTGTGCAGAAGAAGAGAAAGAGGCATAAGGAGGTACTGGGGGTGGGAGAGAAAGAAGTATATAGGGGGAAGAAAGAGAGGTACAAGGGGGGGAGAGGTACAGAGGAGAGAAAGAGGCACAATGGGGAGGTGGGGAGAGAAAGAAGTACATGGGGAAGAAAGAGAGGTACAAGTTGGGGGAAGAGGTACAGAGGGGAGAAAGAGGCACAAGGGGGGAGAGAAAGAAGTACATGGGGGAAGAAAGAGAAGTGCAAGGGGGGGAAGAGGTACAAGGGGGGGAGAGGTGCAAGGGAGAGGAAGAGGTACGGGGGGAGAGGTACAGAGGGGAGAAAGAGGTACAAGGGGGCAAAAGAGAGGTGCAAGGGGGTGAAAGAAGTACATGGGGGTGAAAGAAGTACATGGGGGAGAAAGAGAGGTGCAAGGGGTGAAAGAGGCACAAGGTGGGTGAAAGAAGTACATGGGGGAGAAAGAGAGGTGCAAGGGGGGAGAGGTACAGAGGGGAGAATGAGGTACAAGGGGGACAAAGAGGTGCAGAGGGTGGAAGAAGTACAAGGGGGAGAAAGAGAGGTGCAAGGGGAGAAAGAGGCACAAAGGGGTGAAAAGTACAGGGGGATGAAAGAGGCACAGGGGGGTGAAAGAGGCACAAGGTGGGGTGAAAGAAGTACATGGAGGAGAAAGAGAGGTGCAAGGGGGAGAAGGCACAAAGGGGTGGAAGAAGTACAAGGGGGGAGAAAGAGGTGCAAGGGGGAGAGGGCACAAGGGGGTGAAAGAAGTACATGGGGTGAGAAAGAGATGTGCAAGGGGAGAAAGAGGCACAAAGGGGTGAAAGAAGTACAGAGGAGGCAAGATGGAGAGAAATATATTATTTCTCCCCCTCTTGCCTCTTTCTCCCCCGCCCTTGCCTCTTTCTCTTTATTCCATACTTAACTCTTCCTTTCTCTTTCCTGAGGGGGTCAATGGGCACAGAGTGTGGAGGGGGTCAGGACGGAGATGGGTGGACAGTGTGTGGAGGGGGGACAATGGGGACAATGTGGAGTTGGGCAGGGTGTTGAAGGTGGACAGTATGTGGAGGTGGCCAATGAGGCCAGTGTGTGGAGGTGGTGGGCACTGTGCAGGAGGACAGGGTGTGGATGTTGGCAGTGTGTGGAGGTGGATAGTATGGAGATGGACAGGGTGGACAGTTTGTGGAGGTGGACAGGGTTGGCAGTCTTTTTACTGTTTTTTGTCTGTAAAATGCAGTTTGAAACAGTGGCATTAAAATTAATGTGCAGTGGCTAACCGTTCTCCCTCCCATAAAAGCATCTAAGTTACAATATTTGCCAAAGTGGAGAGTTTTAAGCACATGAGGGTAAATTTGGCAACATCTGTTGGTCACATTGCATAACTAATTTGCTATTATATTTGTATCTTGTGTGCCCATTTGGTTCCCAGTCCAGATTAATACATTTATTCATTTATTTAGCACACACACACACATATACATATACATATACACACACGCGCGCACGTGTGTGTTTGTGCTTTTGGGTGCACACTCTAATGCAATTGGCTGCGCACACCTATGTGTGTAAGAATATAAGCGTGTGTGCGCATGTGAGTGAGTGTGTGTGAGAGTGTGTGGGAGCGAGAGTGTGCGTGTGTGAGAGTTAGAGAGTGTGTGAGCTAAGTGAGCGTGAACGTGAGCATTTGTGTGTGTTTTGTGTGCAGCGTGCATGTGTGTTTTGCATGAACTGTATGTTTTGTGTGTAGTGTTTTCAGTATTTCTTTCTGTTTTGCGTATTACATTTTGTGTATAGCGTTTTACGTACTGCGTTTTGCATATAGTGTTTTGCGTACAGTATTTGTGTATAGCATTTTGCGTATATCGCATGGCGTATTGCTTTTTGGTTATAGCATGTTGAGTATTGTGTTTTGCGCATTGCATTTGGCATTGTGCATTTTGTGTATAGCGCATTGTGTACAACATATTGTGTATAACGTATTGCACTTTTTATATTGCATATAGCATATAATATTTTGTGTATAACATATATGCGTTTTGAGTATATCTTTTTTGCTTGTATCCTTTTGCGTATTGCACGTAACGTTCTGTGTTTTGCATATTGTGTTTGGCTTTTAGTATTTTGGGTATAGCATTTGGCTATAGATTTTTGGGTATACCGTATTGCTTATTGCATAAAATGTATTGTGTTTTATGCATAGCGTATTGTGTATAGCATATTGCTTTTGTCTAGAGTATATTGCATTTGATGTTATGCATATAGCGTTTTGTTTATAGAGTTTTGCGTATTGTGCTTCGTGTGTTGCGTTTGGTGTTTTACGTATAGCATTTTTCATGTAGCGTCTTGAGTACTGCATAAAGCATGTTGCCTTTTATGTATTGCTTTTTACTATAGCATTTTGTGCATATCATGTTGAATTTTCCGTATTGCATTTGGCATTTTACAGATAGCGTAGAGCATTTTGCGATACCATTTTGTGTGTGGAATGTTGCTTTAGTCGTTTTATGTATTGCATTTTTTCGATTATTGCATTCGGATTTGTGTGTGAGCCTGAGTGTATATGTTAGCGGTTTTGTGAGAGTCTGTGAGTGTGTGCATGAGTGAGCATGTATGATTGTGTGAGAGCGTGTGTGGGCGTGTGATCAAAAGAGTTTGTGTGCACGAGAGCGTGTATATCACAGTGCCTGTGCTATTCGGCGACATTCTGTCAGTTTCCACTCCTGCCTAACGTCTATTGGCTGCACTGTGATTGTCCCACCCAGTATTGTCCTTAAATACTGGGTTATGGCACATCTCCGGTGGCCTTTCGTGGTGTTCCAGAACCAGCGATTGTTCCTGATTCTTGTGAGCTCTCAGTGTATCGACCTGGCCTGCCTGACTACTCTGCATCTTGTTTCCTGCCTGTGCACCGACCCGGACTGCCTGACCATTCTGCTTCTCATCTCCTGTGTACCGACCCGACTTGGCTGACCTTCCTGCTCCGTGTACCAACTTGGATTGGCTGACGTTCCTGCTCCATGTACCGACTTGGATTGGCTGACGTTCCTGCTCCGTGTATCGACTTAGACTGTTCTACGTACCTGTGCTGTGTGGATCCTGCCCGGTTGGGCTGCTGCCTCCTCTGCACGCTCTGACCGGTCTCTGGTTAAGGGTAGTGCTTGTCTCTCGCTGTCTTTGGACAGCTCTGCAGATTGGTCTCGGTTGCCTCCATGTTGCCCCGGCAAGATTCCTACTGGTCTGCCTTATGAGACTTTCCAGGTTGGGTGCCTCTCAGGGCGAGTTGCTCAGTTTTCTGTTACTGCTACGCCAGTGCTCACGCTGACCAGATTCCGTTACTGCTACAGCAGTGCACAAGTTGCTCATGTCTCCGTTACTGCTACGGCAGTGCTTAAGTGGCTCAGTCTCCGCTACTGCTATGGCAGTGCTCCTATTGCTCAGTCTCCGTTACTGCTACGGCAGAGCATCAGTTGCTCAGTCTCCGTTGATGCTACGGCAATGTCCAGTTACCTAGTCTCCGTTACTGCTACGGCAGCGCTCACATGGCTCAATCTCCGTTACTGCTACGGCAATCCTCTAGTTGCTTGGTCTCCGTTACTGCTACGGCAGTGTTTAAGTCACTCAGTCTCCGTTACTGCTACGGCAGTGTTCAAGTTGCTTAGCCTCCATTACTGCTATGGCAGTGCTCAAGTTGCTCAGTCTCCGCTACTGCTACGACCACAATTGTTTGGTATCCATTATCCTGGGCGTTACTCGAATTAGAGCTCTCACCTCTGTTTGAGCTTCTTAAAAGGCCTAGCTGCACTAAGGCCTGTCAACATTCTCTGCCTACTATTAACCCATGCAGTACTGATATACTGGGACTCACACAAGACCTGCCTGACCTGTGTCAGTATACTTTTCTATGGACTCTCTACTTATACTGGACCTGTGTGGGCTTACCACTATATAACTTGTCAAGTGGCTGTACTATATTATGTGTATATTACTGGACCTGTGAGGGTTATTGTGACCTTTATTGTTTAATAAAATTGTGTTTTATCCAAACCTACTGTGTCTGTGTGTCGAACAAACCGTTACAGTGTATGAGCATCTGCATATTGCATTTTACGTATAGCTATTGAATATCGCCTATAATTTATTGCATTTTGCCTATAACGTATAGTGTTTTGCTTATTGCCTTTAACGTATTGCGAACAGCATTTTGAATATAGCATATTGCGAATTGTGTTTTGCCTTTCATGTATTGCGCATAGCATTTTGTTTATAGCATATTGTGTACTGTGTTTGTAATTTTGTGTGTTGCATTTTACTCATTGTGTATAGTGTTTTGTGTATAGAGTATTGCGTATAGAGTTTCAAGTATAGCTTTTACGTGTTGCATAATGCGGATAGCATTTTGCATATAGATTATTGAGTTTTGCACATTGCTTCTGGCTTTCTGAGTAATTTGATTTTCATACAGCTTATAGTGTTTTGCGTATAGAGTATTGCTTTTGGCATTTTCTGTATAGCATTTTGAGTATTGTGTGCATATCATGTGTGTGTGTGTGTGTGATTGATTATATGTGTGTTTGATTGTGTATATGTTTTGTGTGTTTGTTGTGTGTGTTTATTGTGCTTTGATTACATTGTGTGCAATGTGTTTGGGTACATTATGTGTAATGTTTTGTGTGTATTGTGTTTGTGTGTTTTGTGTATATTGTGTGTAAACATTGTGTATGTCTGTATTGTGTTTGTGTGCATATTGTGTATATTGTATGTACTATGTGTGTGTATATTGAATGCGGTTTGCTCCAGGACCGAAGCAGTTAGTTTCAGCCTTTCTCTGGTGACTCTGCACAAGTGATTGCTGCTATAGCAATCACATGTGCCAGTTGAGCCAATGACAAAGGCAGAGGAAAATGGCCACAATAGGAAGCACTTTTAACCCCTTAGTGACAGCCGTGTGCGGACGCGGCTGTTACCTTAACGCCCAGCTAACTTTTTTTTTTCTTTTAAATGATTCCAGAGTCCCCGAATGGCGTGCAGCTGCACGGAGACCCGGACCTCAGGGACTTACCAGGTACGTCCTCTGTCACTAAGTGACAGTTTTTGCGGGACGTACCTGGTAAGTCAATTATCGGGATGGGGTTAATTATATTTTAGGTGCTGGGGGCAGAACTAGAGGTAGAACATGTTTGGTCACTTAATGACCTACTGCCACCTCTTTGTGTCACTGAATAAATATTTAGAGCAGGCCCATTTCTCATTTTCATTTGCACGGCCTAATTTATAAACACACACAGACACATAATATATATATATATATATATATATATATATATATATATATATACATATACAGGGCTCAAAATTGCCTGGCGAGTAGAAATTCAGCCCTGGTGGGTATGTTATGTCTTGCAGTGGCGAGTAACTTTTCAGGTCTGACTAGTAGCACAGGACTTCAAATTTTAAGCCCTGTATATGTGTGTGTGTGTGTATATATATATATATATATATATATACACACACATATATATATATATATATATATATATATATATATATATATATAGTTACACTAAAGTTTGACCCTTAGAGTGCCAGACAAGTATGCAACACATTGTGAAGCGTACCCATCTGCCACTTAAAGGTTAGACAAACATTAATGTGAGTTTTATATAGGGCAATGTGATACACTTGTTTATACACCACACAGTCTGATTGCCTAAAAGAGGGACACCAGGGTGGGGAAGAGGGACATAGGGTTTTTCACCCCAGAGGGACAGTACTCCCTTACAAAGGGACATTTGGGAGGTATGAGCAACTATTCATACCTTTTATTCAATCCATATTAACAATGAACCAATTAAGCATAAATTATGAGAGGAAAACCTATAAAAAGTTGTTTTTTCTTATATCTTTATTTTTATCAAATTAAATGGGTTATATATATAAATGTGGTATCAAAATAAAGCCCCTAATGCTTAAAAATTGTATATAATTTGTGTGGATGAACTAAATGAATTAGAGATAAAATCTGGTTGAACACAGGAATACTAAAAATGCCAAAATTGCTCTGCTCCTCTAGTGTAAAAAAGGCCTTAGTCCTTATGGTGTTAATACAACAGCAGAGAGGGGATGGGAACAAAGGTACAGTGTGGTGACCAATGAGGAAGCAGATAAAACAGCCAATCAGAGGCCTTCTCTCATTGGGCCATCCCTACCAGCTGCACACTGAATACAGGATGCTCAGTCTGTGTAGCTGTGCTTCCTGATTGTAGTTGTGTGTGTTCGTGGTGCCAAGCTTCCTATCATGCAGAATTGTGACTTAATAACATCACACTCACAGCCAAGAGTCATCCAGCTTTCACGCAGCGTCACATTCAGTGCCAGTCACAGACTGCACAGGTAAGTGTGGTATATGAATGACCCTGAGGCTTTGCAAGCATCATTTTGTGAAGAGCAGCTGACCTATGTCTCTTGCATTTGCTGTCAGTAAATATGTCCCATTAGGCTGAGCACTGGAACACGTTAACTCTTTGCATGTCAGAAGCTTGAACAATGCATTGTTTTTTACACAGCTCCCCCTAAAGTGAGCAAAGTAGCACAGAAAGTGTTAAACAGGACTCCTTATGAAAAATCTGTTAAATGCACCATGCATCCTAGCTGATTTTAAACCCCTTGTGGACCAGAGGGATGCATAACACGCTGCTTTGCAATGTGTTCCACACCCTTCTGGTCTTCAAGGGGTTAATTATTTAAATCTCATTGCTGAGTTGCTCACCTTAGAGGGAACACAGAGCTCTCAAAATTGATAAATAGTTTGAATCTCAGTAGCCTGTGCCTAGAATCTATGGGGCGTCGCTATAAACAAAGGTGGAACAATTGTGCGACCAATCATCTGCATCATAAGAATCAAATAAAATTCTCCTTTTATCACCATGAATGCTAGAGCAGTCTCTAGCAGCTTTCTTTACAATGTGTTGGAGACTTTTGTAGCATTCAAGGGGTTAAATTCCCCACTGAAACCGTCATTTAAAGTGGATCTCTCACCTGCATAAAAGTTTTACTCTATGTATACTCATACCTGGGAACTTTTCTTTAAGGGCTTCCTGGAAAGAGGAGTGCTGTGGTTCCACTAAGGTTGATAATAGACGCAAATTGCATCAGAAGGGGGCAGGGCTTACTCATGAGTAGGGGCGGGACTTTCAAAACTTGAAACAAATGTTAGCAAAAGGCTGGGTAAGGAGGAGGAGTGGGAGGAACACACTGTCAACGCAGGATGTTGGGAGTTTCATTAATTAAAGGGATAGTAATACTTAAAAATTACTATCCCTCATCTTGTAGGCAATAAAGAACTGAGTAAAATGACACCAGCGGCATCTCTCAAACCTTTATGGTTTGAGAGATATCCACTTTTAAAGTTCAGCAGTTTGCCTTTTCCCCTGACGTCAGCATTCTAGCTGAGAGCAGGGGAATCCTCTCCCGGGACCAGCGGCGGCTCTGCAGCAGTGCAGAGATCGCGTTAATAAAAAAAGAAATCCTTTACTAAACTGGTCTACAAGCACACGTAGAAGACCTTTTAAGTTAAGGTTTTCCTTTTTATTATCGCAATGTCTGCACTGCTGCAGAGCCGCCGCCAGTCCCGGGACCGGATTCCCTTGCTGTCAGCTAGAATGCTGACGTCAGGGGAGAGGGAACTTTGAAAGCGGATATCTCTCAAACCATGCCGCTGGTAAGAGAGATGCCGCTGGTGTCATTTTACTCAGTTTTCTATTGCCTACAAGATGAGGGATAGTAATTTTTAATATTACTATCCCTTTAACTCCCCACTTCCGGAGAATCAGCCTCCAGTCCGGAGACTTCTCAGCTATGTGTATACTACGTACGACTATAATACGTAATCTGTCTGTCATTCCTTGTCTGTTCCCCTCCCGATGTAGTGCCTTGTTCCAGCCTCCTCCAATGACAGAGGCTTCCTCTTTGCAAGCTGGAGCAGTCTTTTGCCAATGAGAGAGTTCCATCTCACACGGAGGATGCCTCTGTCATCAGAGGAGGCTGGAACAAGGCACTACATGTGGAGGGAAACAGACAGGGTTTTGACGCAGCCTGTCCAGAAGTTACATTGCCGGCTCACATTTAAAAATGAAAATCTCGCTAAAGCCTTCATTGAAAAAAGAAAAAAAAAACATACAATTTACGTGTTATCCCTGTACATAGAATACATAGAGGGAAACTTTTATGCAGGTGGGAGATCCACTTTAACCCTTTTGAGGGCCATAAGGCTCTCCACACAATCAAAAGGTTAAATAAATAAGAATTGTTATTTGTTCCAAATGGGGCAGTCTGTTTGCCCCAGAGTTGCTCAGCTTTTCTCTTTACAAGTATGTTCCCATACATGATCTGTTTTTCATATTCACATAGATTTTAATGGTAGCTGAGAACCAACTGGCTAAACCACTCTTCTCATTTTTCTGTTTAGATAAAATGCACAGTATTACCTAGTTCTCAGAATAGACATGCCTAATCCAGCCATTTTTTTCCTTGCCCGGGTGGGCAATCTGAGGCCCTCCAGCTGTTGTGGACTACAACTCCTTTCGATAGTGGGAGGTGGGAGTTACAGTCCACAACGGCTGGAGGGCCTCATGTTGCCCATCAATGCACCTTTCCCAATTCTCCTTTACCAATAGTATCAGATTCTATATGGATGGTGTTATATTTACTCTGTTCATATTAATCACTTTTAAAGGACAGTGTAATAACATTTATTGCAATATTGACTCTACAAATGCATAACAAACACTAAATACATTTAATACAAGGATCTCTGCGGTGAGCTATTTATTCCAAGGCCTGATCAGATGACCAGGGGACACCCCTTGAGATTAGAGGAAAGGAGGTTTAGACGTCAGCAGAGGAAAGGTTTTTTTAACAGCGAGGTCTGTTAAATTGTGGAATTATTTGCCCAAGGAGGTGGTTATGGTAGATACAATGGGTACATTCAAGGGAAGATTAGATACATTTATTTCCAAAGGGAACATACAGACTTATACTGTTTATTAGTAGGCAGATCAGGAAGGTCTGATAAAGACTGACTTATTTGGTAGCAGGAAAGCTATAATATTACTGGGTTATGAGGAGAAGGTTGAACTTGATGGACTTGTGTCTATTCAACCTAATTTACTATGTTACTATGTAACCATTACATTACAAGAGCCATACAATATCCTAACCTACCATTTACCCAATCTGATCCAAGGAGAAATCTGATTTCCATTTGGAATCAAGAAGGAATTCCCCCCCCCCCCCATTCAAAGCAGAATTTGAAATGGCTGTATGGAAGGTTTTTTTTTGTTGTTTTTGTTTTTGTTTTTTTTTTCCCCTTGTGTTGGATCAACAACAGTAAACAGGAATAGGAAAAGGTTTGAACTTGATGGACGCAAATCTTTTTTCAACCTAAACTACTATGTAACTATGTTAACTATGTCATTAACACAGTGTCTTCCACTCAAGCAGTTGTCCATCCCACAAGCTGCCTTGCTTGTGAGTTATAAGGAACCCAACCTATTCCCAGGTACCCCATGCCCTTAACCTTTTGAGTGCCAGAGAGGTATTCGTCTCATTGCTACACAATGGGTTGCATACTCCTCTGGCACTCAATGGGTTACAGAAATCAGGCTTTCCACACAATGAAAAGCCCCCCCCAACACACACAGATGTTGATATGGCATCCATTGACCCTAAACTGTTTTTTTTTTTTCTGGAAAAATGATCTTTATCTAAAAACATAACACATACAAATTATAACTCAAAGCATATTTTACTTCTCAAACACTCATCAGGTTTAGTAACCCTTTGAGTGCTGGATAGGTATCCAACAATTGTGTTATAATTCCTGGGTTACCTGTCTGGCACTCAAATGGTTGAGAGGAGCAATTCTAGAGCAAATCAACTGCACCATAAAGGGGGGGTGGAATAAAATTTCAGCAAATTCCTGTTTCTTTAAATGACATTAAAGGAGTTAAAAGCCCCACTTAAATAAATGGAAAATGACATATTTCTCCTATGGTGAATTTGGTTTGCTTCAGAATAGCACAGCTGTGTTCATGTGCCTGCCAGTCCTGATATATACTGTGTGCTCATGTGTCGTCGGTCATTGCCATCTGTCAGTCCATATCAATACTTTGGGATTTAATTGTCTGTTTGCTTGTTCAGATGTTGGCTTTTCTGTATATCTGTATATTTATGTGTTTATATGTTTGTTTACTTGTGTAAATTTTGGCTTGTCTACATGTTTGCTTGTTGAGGTACTGGCTTTTTCAGATGTCTATCTTTTTGTGCATTTGAAGTCAAATATCTATCAGTTTGTGCGCTCAGAAGTCGGTTTGTCCAAATGTCTATCAATTTGAATAATCAGATGTTAGCTTGTGTATATGTCTGTCTGTGTGGTGAGATGTTGTCTTGTCCATACATATGGCTGTTCAGATTTCGGCTTGTCCATGTGTCTATCTTCTTGCACTTTCAGATGTTAGATTGTCCATATGTCTGTCAGTTTGCAAGTTCAGGTGTTGGTTGTCTATATATGTCTCTGATGTCACATTCCGATGTTAGTGTGCTAAGGTGTAAGCCTGTTCAAAGGTTAGGGATCACAGCAGTGACTACACATGGAGATGGAGATGTATGGTGCTTAGGAGCCTGTCTGCATGTT
The DNA here is from genome assembly GCA_037306005.1 of Rhinophrynus dorsalis. Classification (NCBI taxonomy): domain Eukaryota; kingdom Metazoa; phylum Chordata; class Amphibia; order Anura; family Rhinophrynidae; genus Rhinophrynus; species Rhinophrynus dorsalis. Next base: position 441,602,100 of record CM074722.1, on the reverse strand, counting down.
GAAACGTTGAGGTGAAAAATCTATTTGCTCTGATGTGGGATTTCACATAGGTGTCTGTATGAACTGATGTGGGATGGAGTAGGTGTCTGCATGTTATGAAGTTGGGGTGCTCAGGTGTCTCTGCATGTCCATGATCAGAAGTCTGTTTGAACATTCAGATATGCTCAGAGGTCTGTTTGCATATTCCGTTATGGGGTACACTAAGGTCTGCATATTCAGAAAATGGAGAACTCTGCAATTTTCATATTCAGATATTGTAGTTCCATAAGGAATGCATATTTATATATTAGGGTACCCTGATATTTGCATACTCAGATACTGTGGTACCCCAAGGTCTGCATATGCCAATGTCAGGGAACTCAGTGGGTACCTTGAGGTCTGCACTTTCAGATATTGGTGAACTCAGAGGTCTAAATATTCAGTGTTGGGATACCCAGCAGTTTGCATATTCAGATACTGGATAACTGATCTGTTTGCATATTCAGATATTGGGGTACCCAAAAGTTTGCATATTTGGATATAAGGGAACCCAGCGATCTGAAGTCTGCATATTCAGATATTTGGGTACAGTGAGATCTGAATATTTAGACATCGGGGTATTCTGAGGTCTGCATATTCAATGTTGGAGTACTCAGTAGTCTGTTTGAACTTTTAGATATTGGAGTACTGAAATAGTTTTTACTATTCATATGATGAAGCACTCAGAGGTCTATTTGCAAGTTTAGGTACTGCATTGCTCAGAGGTCTGTTTAACTAATAGGATGCTCATAAAGTATTTTTTTTATTTCCAGATATAGGGATGTTCTAGGGTCTGATATTGAGTAAGGTATTGGGGTGATCACAGGTTTGTTTGCATGTTGATATTGGGGTGGCTGGAGGTCATTTCACAGGTACTCAGACTGGTGTGCTCAGATGTCTTTTAGCAAGTCTGTTAAATATTGGTGGACTAGTAACATTTTCCTATAACTAGTGAAACTTATATTTTTGCAGCCCTGAACATGTGAGTCTATTAATCCGTGCACACCAGGGCTAAACACTCGTTAGACCCCTAGGTGTTGAGACATGCAATTCACATCATCCCCAACCAGCTAATGGAGTTGTCTACCCCTGGCTTGGTTTTTTACTCCTAGTTCATACTACTAACTTTTCACCTGTTTTTTCAGCAACTCTCTGAGCGATGAGGATAACAGGAGAATATATGGCAAATGTAACAACCCTAATGGACATGGGCACAACTACAGAGGTGAGTGGGACCACCCTGTCAGGGGTAGGTATAGGAGTACTCACTGATACTCACTGAATGCTGATGTACTATGAATAACCAGAGCCATTCTAGAGCAATCTAACTCCGATTGGTCTGAAGGATAAGTAAACCTTTATAATGAAAAATATATGTTCTAGGGGTCTTCCTGCTGAGTAAAATAAGTGCACTCCCACTGGTAAGAGAATTTTCATTTTAAAAGTTATTACAGCTCAAACGTATTTATTATTTTTAAATCAACATTGTCAATTAATGTCCAAAAGGCTGTCATTTTTTTAATATCGAAGAGCTTAAGTCAATAGTTTCATCTCCAGCACCACCTAGTGACCGGAACAGAATACTGCGGTTTCATAAAAAAAATATCTGTAATAACTTTTAAGTTAAAAATTCTCCCAGCTGCAGGAGTAGCCTTACGTTACTCAGCAGGAAGAACCCTAACGTATGTTTATCCCCTTAAGGACCCATGACGGTCCAGGACCGTCATGGAATTCCGGGCTCCCCGCGCGGCTGCATGCCATTCGGGGAGTCCGGAATCAGATTCTGAAAAGAAAAAAAGGTCCCTGGCCCTTAAGTGACCGCACCGTGCGTGCGCGGCTAGTCCTTAAGGGGTTAATCATTACTGCCTGACACTTTTAAACCCTGGACCGCTAAGGGATTCAAAGTATCATTTAAATCAGTTGGAGTTTGAGGAATTTTTATTTTCTCCCTATGGTATAGTTGATTCGTTCCATAAATACAACAGTTCTGCTCAGTACATCAGTCTAAATGGGCAGCTGTCAGGCACTTGTTTGCTAGTATTGGTTACTGGATAAATAACATGTTTATGTTTTTCTTTTCAGTGATAGTCACTGTCCGTGGAAAGGTGAGTGTTATAAATACAACCCTGATGTATCCTTCTATTCCACTATACATAAGGTTTAAAGGGATAGTAATACTTTGTTTTATCTTTATTTTATTTTGTAGGCATTAAAGAACACATGAAGAACGATATAAGTCTTATCTCTCAAACCTTTATGGTTTGAGAGATATTCATATGCAAAGTTTCCCCTCTCGCCCCTTTTACCTAGTGTAAGCCATCTCTTCTCAGATGTGGAATCCAGTCCACAGACCAGACAGATAACAGAAGGGGACAATCTTCTTCCTATGAGAACAATGAAAGCCCTGCCCCCTTGACAAGTTTTTCAGGTTTTTCCCTTATCTTAATTGAAGATTGTCCCTCTCTGCAGTCTACCAGGGCACCTCCCTTCTGATCTGGCTGAGCAGTGTTACATCAGTAAAAGGGGCGGGAGGGGGATACTTTGTCATTGAATTACTCTTGAACTACAACTCTGACAGAATTGAAATAACACTCTCCAGAGTCCAAATACTATGATGATTAATTAGAGCTGCTTTTATTATGAAACATTACTATCCCTTTAATAAAGGTTTAATGCTACTTTTAGTGGACCCGAGTGGTAGGAAATATGGGAAGCTATCTGATCTTTTTCTGGGTAGGAATAAGAAATCACACTATTGAGAGGAGGAGAGCGAGATTGGGGTGGCTGCGATTGGAAGGAGGAGTTTCCCTAACGATGGGCAGAGAGTGTGAATACCAGTGTGTATAGTGACTGGAACTAGAAATGAAATGGGCAGAGGTACAAGGGAACTCACTGAGCACTTTGTTCCTGGAAACACAGTAATTAAGTATAAAAAGTGGAGTCTCTGGGTCAGATACGGAGATTTCCCTGGCATGCTGGAAATGGATATTTTTTGCATTATGACTTATAACTATTCAGTGGGTCAACAGGACACTTATCGGGAGAGACAGGATGGAGCCAAAAAGATGGTGTTCAGGAGGCTGTCATGTTCGTGGGCCCCAGAGGCAGCTGACGAGGCAACAGGAGCCTTTCAGCATTACTGAGTGCCTGAGATGTGCAATGAATTGTTTAGTAATGTGTTTCATACCGTGCTGCTCCTCAGCCAACATTACCATCAACCAATGGTACCATATGGTATCCAGAAAGTTATTTTATTGCATTCTGCTGGAGAGGTGAGCCACTGGCTATAGTTCTCCAGAATACTGTAGTAACGGCTCCACCACCTTGTGACAGTTTGAATGTTTGGATAAACCAGATATCAGCAGTGGATGTACCCTTGTTTTACTCCTTTACCCCATTATCATTAGGGAGATCAGCAATTTGTTACACAATTCCATGTTCCAAGCTGGAATGAAGATTAGAGCATTAAACACGAGGCCTTGCACCAAAGTGTGGTCTCTCTCTCTCCTCTCAAATAGTCTGATATGTGCCTGCTTTTCTCCCCAGATTGACCCAGTCACTGGCATGTTGATGAACCTGACTGACCTGAAGCAGTACATGGAGGTAAGCTCCTGTCCAGCATGGCAGTGAAAAATGTGCCTTGTGAAGGAAATGAATTAGTGGAGTCACTTTTTTGTGTGTTTGTGAGGAAAGGGTTAAACTCACGCCCACTGTCTCTGTCTCTCAGGACTGCATCATGGCTCCCCTGGATCATAAAAATTTGGATCGAGATGTCCCTTATTTCAGGAACGTTGTCAGGTTAGTCCCACACATAAGTCGATGACAGGGGGCTAGTTGAACATGATGGGAGTTATAGGTCCTTATGTATAAAATCCAACTGGATCAACTGTAAGGCAAAGTAGTGTGTGAGCTACTGGTAGCTCTTTGGCTACCAGTGAGTTGCTCTCTCCACTGCATTCAAGTATCAATCTGGCCAGCCAGAGACAGCTCACTAGGTTGAAATCTGCTCTCCAGTTGGGTAGAGCCAATCTAGGCGCAGCATTCATTCATGGTACCCAGCAGTGGCCAACCAGAGAGCTGATACTAGTACAGGTAGAGAGCTTCACAACATTTTCATTGTCTTCCTGCACAACAGTTCTGTAATAGCCCTTTATAACCACCTGGTTACAGATTAATCTGCACACTTTGTCAATGCTACTTATATACAGAGGCTTAATTACTGGGTGCAGTTATACCAGGGCCCAGTACAAAAGGGCCTCATCCCCCTTACAATTATCTGGCTTAGAAGTTACTCATTTCCTGTGCAGCACTTGGTTATTAGAAGGTTTGGGGAGGAGCAAAGGTAAGAAAAGCACTGAGTGGGAGGGAGAACTGGTCTTTTAAAGAGGAGGAAGGTGGCTGTAATAGCACAGTTTTATGAAAAGGGATCTGGGGTGAGCAATGCCATGCAGTCTTAAATTACCAGATGGAGTTTGGATGGAATGTGCACTTTGAGTGTTGGGAATTAGTTGGCGATATTTTTTACTTTGAGCAAAAGGGAGTTGAGGGCGGGCCAAGTCCATGCAGATATTTTGATAGGAGGGTCAGTATATTGCTGCCCTAGGGTGTGTCAGACATGGCTGGAGAATTTTGTTGTCACGTGATTACATTCCCTTTTATAGTATAGATATGAGAGTAGCTCAATACATCTTTAATTTCTTCTATTAAAGAAAAGGGTGTTGATCTCTGATCTACACTATAGGTGACAGATACAATTTTCATTGATTTAACTGGGTCTTTTAACTCTTTGAGTGCCAGTGGAGTATGCAACACATTGCTTTGCATCTCATTGCAAACTCCCCCCGCACTCAAAAGGTTAACATCTTGAAAGTTACAACTTGCAAGATGTCTGTTGCTTTCAAGTTAAAATGCTCCATTTAAATCAAGATTAATTTTAAGAACATTTGCCCCTATTATGTAGCTGCTTTGCCAAATAATTGTTTATTTTTTAAACATTAGGCCCCTAGATCCCTGCAAATGGGGGTTCAAAGATTGGCTGCTCTTGGTTTAAGGAACTGCAGTATAGGGGTGTAATGCTGTACTGCTATTACAAGAGCACGTAACCTGTGGCCATCACACTGTTAGAGAAGTAATATCCTGCAGAGGATGATGGGAGCTGTAATCCATAAACAGCTACAGGTTGTTCTCCTCAGCAGAAATTATCTGACAATTGGGTCCATACACAAAAAGGTAAAAGTGTTGCAGTTCTGCAGCAAACCAACTGGACTACAGGAAACAGGTACAAATGCCCTTTGACTTTCAAGGGGTTAAAAGCCCCATTTAAATTAATGAGAATTTGTGTTTGACCCCCACTGTACAGCAGGGCCGGACTGGGAATAAAAACCAGCCCTGGAAAAAATTGCTGACCAACCCCATAGCACTGCAACATTATACCAACCCCATAGCACAGCGCCATTATACCAGCCCCATAGCATAATGGCATTTTTTTTTTCTTCTTTATAAAAGGGGAAAACATGTATTTTAAAAGACATCTGAATGCCACCACCAGAACAATAGAGTTATATGTCACCACCAGAGTAATAAAGAGTTATAATATATATATATATATATATATATATATATATATATACACACACACATACATACATACACACACCACCTCTTGACTCTCGATTCCCCTCTTTTGCCTCTTTCTCCCACTCTTCATTCCCACCATTTCCTTAGTTCTCCCCCTCTTGAGCCCCCTACTTTTGCCTTTTTCTCTCCCTTTTGATCCCCCTTTCTCCCCTTCCTTGACTCTTGATCCCCCCTTTTGCCTCCCTCCCCTTCATGCCTCTTTCTCCCCCTCCTGATCCCCCTTCTTTTGCCTCTTGGTCCCTCCCTCCTTTGCCTCTTGATTGCCCCTCCTTTCGCCTCATGATCCCCCCTCCATTTGTCTCTTTTTTCCCACTCTTGACCCCCCTCTGCCTCTTTCACCCGGTCTTGATTCCCCCTCTTGTCAAGTTGCCTCTCTTTACCCCTCTTGATTTTTCTTTTGCCATTCTCCTCCTCTTGATCCCCCTCTTTGCCTCTTTCCCCCCTCTTGCCTTAATCCAGCCTTGACTCTTGTCTTCATTCCCCTTTTGCCTCTCTCTCTCCCACTTGCCTCTCTCTTCCCCTTTCCTGATGCCCCCCTTTTGCCTCTTTATCCCCCTCTTGACCCTCCTCCTTTTACCTTTTTCTCCCCTCCCCCCACTTTCCTCTCTTGATCTCCCCTTTGCCTCTTTCTCCCCCTCATTAACTCTTGATCCCCCTTTTGCCTCTCTCTCTCTCCCCTTCCTGACTCTTGATCCCAACCTTTTGCCACTTTCTCCCCCTCCTGATCCCCCCTCCTTTTGCCTTTTTTTCTCCCTCTTGACCCCCCTCTGCCTCTTTTACCCGCTATTGGTCCCCCTTTTGCCTTTTTCCCCCTCTTACCTCTATATAAATCCTCTTGATTCCCCCCATGCCCCTTGCCTGTGATCGTGTCTGGCGTCTGACTCTGTCTCTGCTCCCAGCATCCCGCTCTGTCACACCGCCAGCCTACCCGGCTTCTTAAATAAAAGTGCTACATTTGCCAGGCCTGCAGACCATCACTCAGTAGACACGACCGGCGGTTGTTCACATCTTGCGGCCGCAAGGTAACAGGCGGCCGCGAGATGTGAACAACCGCCGGTCGCGTCTACTTAGTGATGGCCTGCAAGCGTGGCAAATGTAGCACTTTTATTTAAGACGCTCCGGACGGCCCCCAAGGAAGCCCAGTGCTGGCGGCCTACCGGGATTTTTCCCGGTATCCCGGTAGGCCAGTCCGGCCCTGCTGTACAGTTGGTATACTCCAGCATGGTTCCATATTTTTCTTATTGTAACAGCCTTGTGGTCTTACACATTGAGGCAGTTCTATGTGAAACCAACTGCACCACAGGAAACAAATGAACTTCCCTTTCACTTTAATAAAACAATGGTTCCCTAAATTTTTGATTTGTCACCTCTGTTTGTGGTTTTGACCAAACCTCAATAGCACCCCCTTTATTTATTAAAAATATATAACTCCTAGCTCATGTGTTTATATTAATATATTTGCATTTACTTGTTTTGAAGAAACAGTCATAATACATTTTCTTTGCCATTGACATTTCTGCACGAGAGAGAGAGAGAGGTATGTGTGTGCGCACGCCCGTACCCAGGTACAATAACTTTTTAGTGAGAGTGCTTCCCAACCAACTCATATTTTTATTATATATATTAATGAACAAGAATACTAAGCTAATTTTTGCTACAGTTGCTAAATACACATAAATAAATAGTGCCCGTCACAAACTCACCCAGGCCAGAAACCTATAGCGCATCCAGAGCTACTCCTGATAACCTTGTCAAAAGACTTCAACAGGTAATAAGCCAAATCACCAAACATTCTCTTTCATAAAATATTAAAAACTAGCAATTTGGGATGGCGTTGCCCGTCATGTTATGCAGGGAATGTTGTCTTGTTTTTTTAATAAATGTTATGATAGTGAAATATAGAGTAGGGTGTACGTGTCAGAAAGGTACACACAGTGATACAGAGACACATGTGCAAACACACACATATACAGGGGGACACACACTGATAGAGAAGCATGCAACACACATACATACACACACACATGCACTGACATACACAAACAGTGACACACAGATGCAAATCAGAACATATATACATACATACATACATACAGTGTGAGCAGTGTAAGTAACATACCTCCCAACATTTCAGATGGCCAAAGAGGGACACTTGTGTTTTAGATGGTGTTACTGGGGGCGTGGCTGGTGGTGTATTTTAGAGAATTTTTAACCCTTTGAGTGCCAGGGGGTAAGCAATGCATTGCATACCCCTCTGACATTGAAATGGTTAAGTTACTCTTTCTGTAAGTGAATGATTTAGAAGAAGGTGAAAGTTTGTTTGTTAAATTAGTCTGTGTAAAAAACAAACAGATATATACATAAGTTTATACCCACATTACTGTGGGTTTTATTGATGTGGCGCAATCTGATACACTGGTATATACACCACACAGTGTGATCTCCTAAATAGAGAAGCAGAGAGATTTGGGTGTCAAACAGGGACTGTCCCTCCTATACGGTATAGTGCCAGTCCTTATAAGCAAACACATGCAGACTGTATACTATACAGCAGAGTTTCTCAACCCATGCCCTCAGTGGCCACTAACAGGCCAGGACTTAGGAATTTCCCTGCTAGAACACAAGTGTGTTGATCAGAGGCTCAGTTGTATTGATTAACTCACCTGTGCTCTTAAAAGGAAATTCTAAAATCCTGGCCTGTTAATGGCCACTGAGAGCAGAGGTTGAGAACCACTGCTATACAGTGCCAGACCATTGTAGAGAATTTTTAACCCTTTGAGTGCCAGGGGGAAAACAATGCATTGCATTTCTGTAAGTGAATGATTTAGAAGAAGGTGAAAGTATTTTTTTTTTTTTTACACAGACTAATTTAACAGATATATACAGAAATTATACCCACATTACTGTGGGTTTTATTGATGTGGAGCAATCAGATACACTTGTAAATACAACACACAGTGTGATCTCCTAAATAGAGGAGCAGAGGGATTTGGGTCTCAAACAGGGACTGTCCCTCCTATACTGTATAGTGCCAGTCCTTATACACAGACTGTATACTATACAATGCCAGACCATATATAAATAGTTTGTCATACATGCTATACAGTGAGCTATGTACAGCATGGATATGATTGCAGGAACTGGCACCTCTACTTACAGACAGACTTACAAACAATCTGCCCTCTTTCTCTCTCTCTTTGTGCAATATATAAATACAGTCACACCCATGTCTCTGCCACTTACCAGCTCAGCTGAAGCCCTGCTCTGCACTGCCTGATCACGTCTCTGCCGTTGTTCCACTTTCCCAGCAAGTCAGCTCCCCAGCATCCTGTCTGCTGATTGTTTAGAAATCAGCTCACTTGTAGTAATTGGCAGGGCTGTGCAAGCTGACAGACAGGGACTGAAGAATCTGCATAATACAGATTGGACCATGGCCTTCCAGCTGTAGCTTAAACATAGTTCCCATCATACTCAGCTGCTCAGCGTGCATGTGTGTGTGTGTGGGGGGGGGGGGGCGTGTGGGGGGGGGCATGTCTGTGGTGTAGGAGTGAGTGGCAGCTTTTTATTTTTTTTTATTTTTTCAGCCTTAGATAGTGGTGGGCAGGCTGGATAGTGGGGGTGGGCCAAAAATCAAACCCCCATTGAATCACCCAGTGGGAGTAGTAATCCTCTTTACTGCCGCCCCTGGGTGTGTTTTGCCATGCACAAAGTCTTCTTTTATATATATATATATATATATATATATATATATAGATGTATTTTATACATCTTAAAATCAAATCCATACTTGTAAAGAATGGTATAAATACATGGAGACAAAAGGAAAAAGGGACACGAGCCGCCTAAGGTGTTTCATGATTACAACATTTAATCATAATAAATATATTATATATAATATACACACCAGAGATGGGGGAAAGCACTCTCACTTTCAAAAGCAATACCTGGATGCTGATGTTGGTAGGAACACACAATGATAATGCAGAAAAAGATAAGTCGGCACTCAAATGACTTTAGAGACAAAACAAAGCTTTATTGTGATATGTCAACATTTCAGTGTGCCCATGCACATTTTCGTCAGGATTCACTCACTTTCGTCTCAGCCTCTCTCTCTCTCTCTCTCTATATATATATATATATATATATATATATATATATATATATATATATATATATATATATATATATATATATATATATATATAATATATAATTACACACACCACTTATTTTTATAGATATACTAACCTATATTTAAAGTGCTGACATATTCCACTGTGCTGTCCTAAATTTAGTTTTGAAAGTGTCAGCAATAAGATAATTAAAAAGAAAAGGAGGGAAAAGGAGAATGTGCTTAGCAAAAAAAAAAAATGATTAACCCCTTTGTTGAGAGAGAGATTTCCAAGGCATTTTGAGGACCTCTCTAGTGTTCAGAAGGCTAATTGTTCCTAGTAAAGATTGTGGGCAGTATGGAGGAAGAAAAAAGTATCTGCAGTTTTGGCATATACCAGCCGTCCCATAAGGAACACACAAAATTTGGATTGCAATGGTGCTTTTAACCCCTTGATAGTTAGACAAGTTTCCACAAGTTGGAGAATTGTATAGCATTCAAAGGGATAAAATCCCCATTTAACTCAGTTGGACCCCCTCCCCCTATGATGCAGTTGGTTCAGTCTAGATGGTTTATTGTTTGATTTCTGCATAAGGACCTTTATTTACAAATGATGACTGGTGAAACAGGTTATTTAAGTGAATATTTCCATTTTCACTACATAGGCATTAAGGGCATACCTGGGAGTTCTCCGGTTTTGCCCCGGAGACTCCAGATTTCACAGTGAATTACCGGGTCTCCAAGCCAGTCTCTCAATCTCCGGGTTGTTCTCCTCCCCTTTTGACGCGGATCACATAATTTCCCTCCCCTATCGCTCTGGCAGGGCTGCCCTCCAGGTTGCCCTGCCTGTCAAGTTCCCAGGTATGATTAAGGGCCATATTTAATAAGATAAACAGAGGTGCAATTTTGGGGCAAGCCAATAGCATCCTAGGGTAGAAAAAGAAATATACAAAATTCCACTGAAATAAATGGTGCTTTTACCGGCTTGAATGATGGAGATGTCCGCAACACTTTGTGAAGCAATACACTGGAGACCTTTCTAGCATTTAAGGACACCAATTAAAGGGGAACTCTCAACTCTAGTAAATGTGTCTTCATCTTAAAGGGATAGTAAACCCCCCGAAAAACTTTAAGCCAAATGATAGGAATAATAAAAACATACTTAACGCCCTCATTCCCATCTCTCAAACAGTTATGGTTTGAGAGATGTAAGAAAATAAAGACCTCCACTCCCTCCCCTTCTCATGTGTCCGCTGTATATAAGGACACCAATTAAAGGGGAACTCTCAACTCTAGTAAATGTGTCTTCATCTTAAAGGGATAGTAAACCCCCCGAAAAACTTTAAGCCAAATGATAGGAATAATAAAAACATACTTAACGCCCTCATTCCCATCTCTCAAACCGTTATGGTTTGAGAGATGTAAGAAAATAAAGACCTCCACTCCCTCCCCTTCTCATGTGTCCGCTGTATAGCGGACGTCATGAGATCCTGCTTCCAGGACCATATGGTGGCTTTTCAGGAGCGCTGTCATCGAGATATCTAACTATAATTACTTCATTGGAATGGTCTACAACGTGTGCGTGCAAGCCAGGCACACATTGTAGACCATACCGATGAAGTAATTATAGTTAGATATCTAGATGTCATCACTCCTGTAGAGCTGCATACAGTCCAGCGACTGGATTCTGCCTCTGACAGCTTTACAGCTCATCAGGCAGAAAGGGGAGGGAGCGGAGGTCTTTATTTTCTTACATCTCTCAAGCCATAACGGTTTGAGAGATGGTAATGAGGGCGTTAAGTATGTTTTTATTATTCTTATCATTTGGCTTACAGTTTTTTGGGGGGGTTTACTATCCCTTTAAAGTTCCCTTGCACTGAAGCGGTTATCCTTTTGTTTTTTTCAATATAATTATTTTTGCCATATTCCTTTTAAATTTTAAGCCAGTGACGTCAGACAGGGTACAGCTCTGTACCACAGCCTGTCAATCTTCCTCTGTTTCCCTCCCCAAATAATGCCTTCTTCCCACCTCCTCCAGTGACGGAGGATTCTGGCACATGACCTGGCGCGCTCTCTTGAAAATGCATTTCCAGGTCATTGTACAGGTACAGACTGAGTGCGTTCATGCCCTCGGTCCTTTATTAAATAAAATAAAATAAAAAGTGCCAGTCTGAACTAAAAATAGCCTCAGAGGCAATCGAACTCACACATTTTTATAAAGGAATGAGTGCATGAACATGCTCAGCGTGTGCCTGTACAATGACCTGGATGAGTATTTGCTATAGAGCACCAAGTCATATGCCAGAGTCCTCGGTCACTGGAGGAGGTGAGAAGGAGGCAATGCTTGGGGAGGGGAACAGAGGAAGATTGACAGGCTGTGGTACAGAGCTGAACCCAGTCTGTACCTAATTGACGTCACTGACTTAACTTTAAAAGGCAATATCTCGTGCAACAAAGAATTATATAGAAAAAAAAATAACGGATAACAGCTTCAGTACAAGGGAACACTTAAGATGAAGTTAACTAGAGGTAAGAGTTCCCCTTTAATCCATTGCACACTTTAATTCCTCCCCTATAGGGCAGTGGTTTGCTTGATTATTTCATCTCTTTATCTTATTTAATACAACCATGGGATCCCAGTGACAAGTGAATGCACATTGTTAGCAGTTTAAACTAAGCCAGTTATTGTGTAACTCATTCTCCATTTACATAACCCTGTAACCTCTCTCTCTGCAGCTCAGTAGAGAATGTTGCTGTGTTTATCTGGGATGGTCTACAGAAGAGGCTTCCTGAGGGGCTACTCTACGAGGTCTGTGTGCATGAGACAGACTCCAACAGTGCTGTATACAGAGGGGAATGAGAAACAAACAGCCTCAGGGATCTGCTGGTTTTATATATAAAGGCAAAGTACACCAACTGTGGGGCAAACCAACAGCACCAAAGGGGATACACATTCCTGTTTATTTAAATATCATATTTAACCATGTGAATGATAGAGGTCTCCAATGCAATGCAAATCATTGGTGACCTCTGTGGCACTCTAGGGGTCCAAATCTCATTTTAAAGGGATAGTAATGTCTCATAATAAAAGCAGCTCTAATTAATCATCATAGTATTTGGACTTTGGAGAGTGTTATTTCAATTCTGTCAGAGTTGTAGTTCCAGAGTAATTCAATGACAAAGTATCCCCCTCCTGCCCCTTTTACTGATGTAACACTGTTCAGCCAGATCAGAAGGGAGGTGCCCAGGTAGACTGCAGAGAGGAACAATCTTCAATTAAGATAAGGGAAAAACCTGTCAAGGGGCAGGGCTTTCATTGTTCTCCTAGGAAGAAGATTGTCCCCTGATGTTATCTGTCTGGTCTTACAATCAGATTCCGCATCTGAGAAGAGATGGCTTACACTAGGTAAAAGGGGCGGGAGGGGGGGACTTTATCCTTCAATTACTCTTGAACCACAACTCTCACAGTATTGAAATAACACTCTCCATGGCTGAGATACTATGATGATTAATTGGAGCTGCTGGTTTGTGAAACATTACTATCCCTTTAAAGAGGGCCAAGTCACCTTTCCATGTTGAAAGGATCTGCATGATTATTCCTCCTTATCAATTTATTCCAGGAAACAGATAGGTGTTAGCAGCCTAAGGAGGTGAAGAAGTCATTGTTTGGACATATGAATAGTTAATTATGCAGCATTATCTGATCAAAGCTCCGCTGAGATTAGATCTCCCAACAATAAATACATTTAGAATTTGAACAACAAGCCAAGAGGTGCAAGAGGCTCTGAGCACGAGTAAAAGCAATGTTGCCTGTTCTCTGGCTATTCACCGCTCAGAGCCTCACATTTTAGTTCTCTAGTGCCATTAACCCCTTAAGGACCCATGATGGTCCTGGACCATCATAGGTTGTTATTCCCATTAAGGACCCACGACGGTACAGGACCGTCATGGAATTCCAGGTTCCCTGTGCTGCTGCACGCCGGTCGAGGAGTCTGGAATCGGATCACATGAAAAAAAAAAAAAAAAAAAAAATGGTCAGTGGTCCTTAAGGGATCTCCAAGGTACATGCGCAGCCAGTCCTTAAGGGGTTAAAGAGGATACATTTCCATGTACATATTAGCCTATTCCTGCCCAAAAAAAGGCAATCTAGTTCCAAAATTATGGGCAAGTCCCCTCTGCACGGGCAATACCAGCTAACCCCAGAGGTATGTTTCGGCCTCGTCAGTGAGGCGCAGTTTGTTTCCCCCTAGGCCCTGAGGCCTCTCACATCCTTTAGCTTGTTTTTGACATTTATAATTCGGTTTAATTAATGTGGCAAAAGAAGGGGGGAAACCGATTATAAGAACTTTAACCCTTTGATTGCCAGGGAGGTACCCAATGCATTGTTCTGTGTATTACCCACTCCCCTCCACCTTCTCAGTTTTCCCTGCTCCCTTCCCAGTTCCTTGGCTTGACTTCCACCTCCACCTTTCCAATTCTATTTCTTTATCAAATGGTATATTTAGTTCTGTAGGTAGCAGTGGACAGTGGAACAAAACGAAAGTGTCAGGCTGTAAGTGTGTAGTTCAGTAACTAGCAGTGGGACAAACGGGGGTGTCAGACAGTATATGTGTGGTTCTGTGTCTACCAACAGACAGTGAAGCAAGACTATGGGGACAGAAATTATTTAGGTGTTGTTTAGGGAGTAAGAGTGGAACACTGGGTGCCAGAGAACATACTTGTGTGGTTCTGTCTCTCCCATTGGAACAAGGCTTGTGTTAAACAGTGTGCTCTAAAGCTGTGTCGACCCTTGTACAGTGGAACATAGCAGAGGCGTCAGACACTGTATGTGGCTTATGTGACTACCAGTGAAACAAAGGCTGGATTGTCAGGCTGTGTATTTGTGGTTCTACAGCTACTAGTGGACAGTTGAACAAGGCTGGGGAAACAGTGTATATGTGGGTCAATAACCGACAGTGGAAAGCTGGAATGCCAGACAGTGACAGTGTGGTTCTTCGACTACCATTGAGAATGTAGAACTTGGCTAGGGAAGCAGACAGTGGAACAAGGCTCTGTAACGAACAGTGGAGAGGTGTCAGTATATATGTGATTCTGTGATTACCAGTGGGACAAAGCTAAGGTATGAACAGTGCATATGTCAGTCTAGGACGTGCAGTGGATTCTCTCTCCCCCCTATACCTCCCTCTTCTTGCATGGGAAATGACATGCTTCTTTTACTAGTAATACAATATAGTACAACCAATAATGGGACTATAAAAAGCTGAACAGATTGACTTGTTGCAATATTGCAGACCTGGATTTTATACAATGTGGATTAGAAAGTATTATAAAGTATGACACAATTTTAGATTTGTTGTTTATTATTACCGATCCTTACAATTGTTTACACGTCTTTAAAACATTATACCCTAAACAATTTGCACACATTTTAAGCTGTATTTTATACCTGAAAACAGTCCTACTATTTTGTACTGTGATAAGTACCTAAACCAGGGCACCATGGAGGATGCTGCAGCTTCCTACAAGTGGTCTATGAAATGGTGAGCCCAGCAACCATAGTGTCTACTTGTCTTTGGGAGGAAACTGTGGACATTAGGCCTGCACTAAAGCAGGGACAAAAACCTTTGGTGAAACAAACAATTAGAACAGTTTGTTCAGTTGAATTGGTTTAAAGGGATAGTAATGTTTCACAAAAACAGCAGCTCCAATTAATTTTCATAGTATTTGGGCCACGGAAAGTGTTATATCAATACTGTCAGAGTTGTGGTTCAAGAGTAATTGAAGGATAAAGTTTTCCCCTCCCGCCCCTTTTACCTAGTGTAAGCCCTCTTCTCAGATGTGGAATCTGGTTGTAAGACCAGACAGATAACAGCAGGGGACAATCTTCTTCCTATGAAAACAATGAAAGCCCTGCCCCCCTTGACAAGTTTTTCAGGTTTTTCCCTTATCTTAATTGAAGATTGTCCCTCTCTGCAGTCTACCTGGGCACCTCCCTTCTGCTCTGGCTGATCAGTGTTACATCAGTAAAACGGGTGGGAGGGGGATACATTGTCACCGAATTACTCTTGAAATACAACTCTGACAGAATTGAAATAACATTCTCCAAAGTCCAAATACTATGATTATTAATTAGAGCTGTTTTTATTATGAAACATTACTATCTCTTTAACCCCTTAAGGACCGGCGGTCATGGGACATTTCCGTCCCATAATGACCGCATAGGTGCACTTGGACGCGCCGGTACACGTGACCTGTCACGTGTATCGGCGCGTCATTATGGGGCTTGAAAGAGATCGCTCCGATCTTGGAGTGGTCTATTTCAGGCACTATTTTTACTTACAGCGCTCCCGGTAGAGCGCTGTAAGTAAAAAGTACGTGACGTACCATGACCGTCATCGGTCCTTGAGTAGTTCAAGGACCGTGACGGTCCTGGTACGTCAAGGGTCCTTAAGGGGTTAAAGTGTACCTGCCACAGCAACAGTCTATATATTTATTTATTCTCTGAATCAAAATGTGTCTATATTTCACTGGTCTAAACGCTAACAAATGCTTTGTTTGAACTTTGAAAATGTTTTAACCCTTTAATGAACCTTGACTTTTGCGACCAAATGTCTCTGCAGCAAGCCAGCTGCACATAGGGGACAAATTAAAACTCGACTAGATGCATTTTATAGCAAAAGTGAACACAAGGGGCTATACTGTGTATTAGGAGGTAAAACAGGATGTTCCACTAAATAGACCAATGCCCATTTTAGAGTCAAGAAGCTTACAGAATTTTTCTGGGTTATAATGAGGCAAAGGTTGAAGTTGATGGACTTTTTAAAATCTAATTTACTATGATTTCAATTGGTTTTTTAACCCCTTGAATGCTAGAGAGGTCCGTGCGGGGAACCCTGAATTCCATGACCTGCCAGGACCGTCACTGGTCCTTAAAGGGATAGTAATACTTAAATATTACTAATCCCCATATTGTAGCCATGTTAAAAAGAATTTAATTGCCCCGATAACCATATGCAAAAGTTCCTCCACCTTCCCTGAAGTCAGCATTGTACTGACTGCAGGGGAAGTCTGTCGCGCGACAGGCTTGCGGCTCTGCAGCAGAGCTGAGATTGTGTTAGTAAAAAAGAATTATTTCACTGAAACGGTCTTCTACGCGTGCTTGGTTTGCAGGCTCACGTAGAAGACAGTTTCAGTGAAATAATTTTTATTTACTATCGCGATCTCGGCTCTGCTACAGAGCCGCCTGATGCAAATAAGACCAGATATCCATGCAGTCAGCTACAACGCTGACTTCAGGGAAGGGGAGGAACTTTGCGTTCGGTTATCTCTCAAACCATAAAGGTTTGAGAGATGACACTGGGGACAATTAAATTCTTTTTAATATGGCTACAATATGGGGATTAGTAATATTTAAGTATTACTCTCCCTTTAAGGGAAGTTTACCCATGACGGTCCTGGCACCTTGTGGGTCCTTAAGAGGATAGCTATATGAATACAGCTCCAAAGGTCACATGCACCAACAAGTGAAGCAGTTTTGGGGCAAATCAGCCGAGCCATAGGGAACAAATAAGTTCTCCCCTTATTTAAATGGGCTTTTTAACCCATTGAGTGCCAGAAGGGTACCAACAATGTGTTGTGTGCCCCTCTGGCACTCAAAGGGTTAACTCTTTGAATGTGACAAGTCCCCAATACAATGCTGGAGAGCTTTCAATGTGTTAAAAGCCCCATTAAGTCAATGGTAATTCTTATTTCTGATGCCATTAGTTTGCCTCAGAATTACTCCATTTTCTTTTTCATAGCACTCTTAATGCTTTTGTTTTGAGGCCACACCTACTTTATTGATGTCAATTCCCCTTTTTGCCTGGCCTTGGATGAAAACTGGCTTATAGACACAGTGTGAGGTAGAGAGGAAGGGACATCACCAGAGGGGGCTGTGCAATCAAAATGAAACAAGAAGGATCTTTAAAATGAAAGATATTCTCATATTAGCTCGTTGGTTGGGGTTACTAGGAGTAGTAATCCCTAAAAGGTGAACAGCCAGTGCTTGCCTACTAACAGGCTAGAGTGACATACATACACTGTTTTTATTATAGTTAAGAAAGATGAAAACTTGTTTTGAGGCCGCAGCGGACAGTTTTATTTCATATTGCAGTTGTGTTGTTTCACAAACATTGTTCTGCATTTTGTATGTAAACATGACAGGGTAAGAGACAAATAAATAATGTTTTATAGTGAAGCAATGTATATTGTGTGTGTATCAATATCTAATACACATAATGTGAGAACACTATAGGCCTTATGGATACAAGTGGAGCAAACCAAATGAGCCATTGGGAATACACTGATTTTGATGGCGATGTTGATTTGCCCAGAACTGAACCAATCCACATTTATA
The DNA here is from genome assembly GCA_037306005.1 of Rhinophrynus dorsalis. NCBI lineage: Eukaryota > Metazoa > Chordata > Amphibia > Anura > Rhinophrynidae > Rhinophrynus > Rhinophrynus dorsalis. The sequence continues at coordinate 441,583,939 of CM074722.1, read as the reverse complement.
CATAAGGCCCTATGTGGCATGGCATTTTGTTTAAAATAATTTACTGCAGCACCATCTTCACATTTTGGCACATTGTACAGATCTGAAAATGTTAAAGAAACAGTATTTATATACTATATATTTTACATTTAAACAATTTTAAAGCGAAAGGAAGAGCACCACCTGGTGGCCAAAACTGAAACTAATGTAAAGGGGAAGTTTCAATGTTTAATGAATGACTTTTATGTGATCCGTTGCTTTAAGTTGTGTAGTTTTTTTGTTGTTTATGTAAAGTTTGTAAGCTTTAATCCAGTACCTGGTGACATCTTGTTGCAGCTCGGTATGGTACAAGCTGTACCACGCAGAGTCCTGTACCATCCCCCCCTTCAGTCCCAAGAGCACAATCACAATCCTGCCCGCTTTTTTTTCCCCAGTCCTGTGTCAGGAGCGAGCCCATCACACTGCGTTGATAATGGGATGGCTTTACGTTTAGATGTAGCCATCTTGTTTCTTTCCTTCCCATTTGTGGGAAAAGCAGACACATTTAAACGTACACATACCTGGGAACTCTCAGGGTTTAACCCTGAGACTCAGGGTTTTGACCCAAATCTCAGGGTGAGAGAGGTCTGTGTCACCTACTATATGAATTTCCCCAACTGAATGTTTCCTTAGCTTCTAAACTGGTGCCATTAATACCAGAAAGACAGTGGGAGATGTCCTGTTTGTGTTCAGGCAATGAGTTATCCAAACTGTAGCATGTTAAAGGTCCCTCGCATATGGACCGGAGCACCTCTGTGTTAGAGCAAGCAGGCACATATCGCATAAAATCTACATTATGGGAAGCTATAAGGTTAATATTTCAAAGATCTCAGGGTCAGCTCATCTTGAAAGTTCCCAGGTATGGTCATGGGCGTCCGCAGGGGGGGCAAGGGGGGGCACTTGCCCCCCCCCCCCCCTGGATTTTCATCTTGCCAATGCCACTTAATACATGAGCCTGAGCGTAGCTCTCGCTCGCACTCTGAAGTACCTCTCCTTCTGCTGCCCGCGGCGATCACCTCTCCTCTCCCCCTCCGCGACGCCCGTCACGCACAGTTGGCAGCCGATGAGAGAGGGGTATCCAACTCTCCTCTGTCATTGGATGCAGCGTGGTCTGCACTGCAGCCAATGAGAGAGGAGAGTTGGATACCCCTCTCTCATTGGCTGCCAACCGCGACGCCCGTCACGCACAGAGGGGGAGATGAGAGGTGATCACTGCGGGCAGCTGAAGGAGCGGTGCTGCAGACAGCGAGCGAAAGCTACAGACCCTGCTCAGGAGGAGACCTGGTGGACTGCATTCAAGGTAAGGCTGGGTGCACTCTAAGACATCCATGGGTGTCTGCAGGGGGGGGGGCACTTGTGAAGCTGATGGGGTCAATGTGAGAGCAAGCTGATGGGGGCAAGTTGGAGCAATTTGAAGCTGATGGGGGCAATGTGAGGGCAAGTTGGAACTGATGGGAGCAAGTTGAAGCTGATGGGGTAATGTGAAGGCAAGTTGGAGCTGATGGGAGCAAGTTGAAGCTGATGGGGCAATGTGAGGGCAAGTTGGAGTTGATGGAGCAATTTGAGGAAAAGTTGGAGCTGATGGGGGCAAGTTGGAGCAAGTTGAAGCGGATGGGGCAAGTTGGAGCAAGTTGAAGCTGATGGGGGTAATGTGAGGGCAAGTTGGAGCTGATGGGGGCAAGTTGGAGCAAATTGAAGCTGATGAGGGCAAGTTGGAGCTTTATTTATAGATTAGATAGCCAATAGTTATAGCGTCAGAGCTCTAGCTGACTGCAGGGGAATCCGGGACCAGCGGAGGCTCTTCAGCAGAGCTGAAACCGCGTTATTGGAAAATAAATCCTTCACTGGAACGGTCTACAAATTGTGCTTGGTTTGTAAGCACACTTAAGACCGTTCCATTGAAGGACTGGCTTTTCAATATCTCAATCTCTGCTCTGCTACAGAGCCGCCAGCTGGTCCCAGGACCAGATTCCCTTCAGTCAGCTAGAGCTCTGACATCAGGGAGGGGGGAACTTTAAATACGATTATCTCTCAAACCTTTGGCACTGGAGGCATTTATTTTCTTTTTTAAAGGGCTACAAGATGCAGCTTTGTAAGACTTAATTATTAATATCCCTTTAAGACGGCCCATTCTAGTCTACCTGGCTGAAGGTGCTACCATACTGCAGAGCGTAGCTATGAGAAATAATTAAAAATCTTTGTCATGTTCATCTTCCATCCCCTACTAGATTGATATGAAGCATTACATCCCAAGATCACCATTTAAAATGTGAAACATATTTCCTATCTGTTTATTACTCTTCGAGAAATTCCACACCTTCATGTATAGTGTTTATAAGGAAAATAAAATCAAGTTTAGGAAAATGACAGCCCTTTATTATAATTTGAAATTCACTTGCACAGCGGATGTGTACAAAAGACTTCAGATTATTATAGGCCTGCGAAAAGCCTCTTTTTCCTGTAAGAAATATCTGAAGTGTGACTTTATATAGATCTCCTTTTTTGTAAAATAAGGGGACTATGCTGTTAAAGGAGACGTAGCATCTTAATAATAAGCTACACCCCACCCTTACCTTATTAGAGGAAAAAGACCTAATGGTCACTATGAATGTTACCTCTGTTCAACAGATGACATCCTGGACTGACTGAAGGTGTTATATGCTTGAAGGCAAACATGAGTTGCTATTAACACTTTCTGTACCACACAGGCACTCAAAGGGTTAAGTCCACAGAACACAGCCTCCTCCTATTGCACATGGTAAACTAAACCCTTTAAGGACCAGATAAGTGTGGAAGACATTGCGAAGCAAGGTGTTACACACCCCTCCAGTTCTTAAAGGGTTAAATGGGCTCATGCACTCTTCCTGCTTCAGTTTGAAAAATCTCCCAGCAACTGTTGTGTCCATCTCATGGATATTACATCCAGGACTGACATAGGTTACCTCTTTAAGGCACAAGGTCAAAATTCATAGAGGCCATTAGGATTTTCTAGCCAGAGTAAGGCATGAGAGGATTATTATTAGGTGTCTCTTCTCCTTTAATCTTTAACCCTTTGAGTGCCAGAGGAGTACAGAATGCATTGCTTTGCAATGCATTCCGTACCCCTCTGGCACTCAGTGGGTTAACAGGAAAGTGGCTTGATTGCCCATTTATCTCCTAGAGTAGAAGTACTCAATCTGTGGACCTCCAGGTGTTGGGGACTACAATTTCCATCATCCCCAACCTATAGGCTGGTTGGGGATGATGGGAATTGTAGTTAAACAGCCAGAGGTCCAATGATCAACTGTCTTTGGTTTAGTGAACTGCAAGACAGAAAGGCAGCACTTGTGCCTCTAGTCCAAGGATAGGCAGCCAGCAGTCCTCCAGCTGTTGTCATCTGTTCTCCTCAGGAGAAGTTATCTGACACAGCACAATATGTATTTCACTTTGAGTGCCAGAGAGGTATCCAATGCATTAGAAGACTATGCGTTAGATACTTCTCTGACACTCAAAGGGTTAAAGACAAAAGTGGTGCAGTTATGGGTCAACCAACTGCACCAGAGGGGAAAATGAGAAATCCCCACTAATTTAAATGGAGCTTTTATTGACAGAAGCCTCACATGCATTTCGAGACAATGCACTGGCAACCTTTCTATCATTCAGATGGTTAATCGCCCCATTTAAATCAACGGGGATTTGGCGAATACTTGTTAGTCCCCAGTGGTGCAGACGGCTTGCCTCAGAATTGCTCCATTTCTACTTAGTGTATCGGCCCCATGGTCTCACTCACATACCGAGGCTGATGAAGTGATAGTAAATGGGGCTTGCTGGGGATTGTGGGAGCTGTGGTCATCAGCAGCTGAAAGTACAACAATTTAATTCCCCCATCCTAGGGGCATCTACAACTGTCTTTATGTCAGGAGAACTACGGAATATAAGAACTGTGGAATATACATAAAGCCATAATCAATATGTTAAAGACATGCAATTCTGGAGCAAACTAACTGTGCCACATGGGTGAAATTAAAATTCCCAATTATTTAAATGGGACTTTTAACCCCTTGAATGCTAGAGAGGCCCACACGCACTGCTTAGCAATGTGCTGGAGATCACGCTAGTATTCAAGGGGTCAACAGCCCGATTTACATAAATGGAAGTTTGGGGACATGTTTTTAGCCCCACCCCCCAAAGGTGCAGTTGGTTTGTTCTAGGATTGCACCTGTTTACATTACTGTATATAACCCCCAAGTGCCTTGGTGTTAGGAGAGTTTTCTTAAAGTGCCAAGATACTTCAGCCTGAACATCAGGCTACAGACCCCTCCCTGCATCAGGTCATAGGGTCTCCGTGAATTGCAAATGTCTTTCATTGACTTGGAGGGGAAGGACTCCTCACGTGCTTGCTCGCGAGACAAGAAAATAGAGCAAGAAGAACAGTCCCACAAGTCCAGCTGACACATAACAAAGGAGCTTGCGATTATCCCGCCCAGAACGAGCCATACCAGTGAAACGCTTCACACTGCCGCTCAGGAGGCCTGTCACACTCATGAAGTCCGAGTCCTAGAGGAGAAGGACCAGATAATCAACATACTGTACTGCATATTGCTGAAGACCATCAATTACAATTCCACCTCCTGATAATTACACTGCCCTATAGAACTCTACTGAGTATATTTATACACTTTACCTCCTGATAGCATTTTGCACTGTATAATGCTACTGAGTATTTCTATACACTTTGTTCTCCTGATAATAAACATGTTGAATTATATAATGATGTACAGTATCCATACTATACAGAAGGTCTCACCATGCCATCCAAGTACTTGTTATGGTCATCAGCTTCTCTGTCAATATCCAGTGCCAGCTGTAGGTAAAAATAAACCATATTTTTTGTATTATATATAGGATAGCTGGAACAAACAAACATAATAAAAGCACCAAATCAATGTTAGGCCCTTCCATTAAAAAGAAACCTGGAGGGGGGATATATACTAAGATAGGTAATCTCTCCACTTCCTATGTTATACTATGGAGCTTCTCTTTTAAGTTGGCCGCACAGAATAACAAATGGATTGGAGAGTCTATCTTACTGAACAATTTTCCTTACTAAATCCCTCTGGAGTAATTCTGGGGCAAACCAACTGTAAAATAGTGCAATGCGTTGTATACTCCTCTGGCACCCCTTGTTCTCTAAGGAGGTCCCCAAGGACATACTTATAAATGAAAGAAATCTCAATGTAGTCTTCCAGGTAGAACATTTTCTAAATAAATTTTAAAAAATATATACTCTCTCTAGTATTCAATGGTTTTAGCACCCTGAGTGCAAGATAGTTGTCATTGCGTTATTTAAATCAACAGGGATTTGGAGAATTTGTATTTGCTCCCTATGGTGCAAATAGTTTGCCCCAGGATTATTCAGTTTTAATTTCAACATAAGCCCCTAAGTCATTTATACTCCAAACTGTGGAAAACAGATGAAAAAATAATTAACGAGGAGAGAAATCAGAGAAGCCCTGGCTCAAAGGATTTAGAATGGTTCTGGGGATCCTTAGTGATAACAGCTGCAGCATGCCTGGGTGCAGGGTAAGCCAGGAGTCATTCATATCATACTCACCGATTTGAGCCGTGTCACCTTGGAGGACAGATTTTCAGAGAGACGCTTGTTTTCCGCGTCTAACATTTCATCCACGGCTCCAGAGCTTGGGCCTGAGAGAAAATTACAGATGTTAAAATAGAAACTGATGATAGGATTAGGGTTCACTGAAGAGCACATATTTCATCAATGTATGGCAAGGTAGGACTGCGATACCTTTTGGTGAACCAGTAGGTTATACAATGTTAGGTTGCATAGCCTTTCGAGACAAATATGTCTTCTTCAGATATAACCTGAAAACAGCACAAGCACCTCCTAGTAATAAACCCACAATTAACTTAATCTGCACAGAACAGCCTAAAGCCTCTATGATTCTTAATTTAGTCCTAGATATCACACTTACAGAGGCAAACAGGAATCTTTGTTGCATGGCTCAAGGACACCAGATTCCTTCAACTGAAAGCTTCCTTCTTAACAAGGAAGTCTATATATTATGCAGCCTAACCCCTTGCTAGATATAGATTTGGTCAAGTTGTGTCTCTCCAACTGTTGTTGTACTACTGTCACCTGCCCCTTCGGTAGACCGATACACAGCCTTTTTTTTAACTGTATTTGAATTACTTTAACATACATTTTTTATGAAGTACAAGAGGATCAACAGCAACAAGGTAATGTTGGTGAATGCACATTTAGGAGGGGAAAATGTACCTTAGGAATAATTAACTCCTAATTTGCATAACTGAAGCACTTACCTAGGTAAGTGTCCTCCAAACAGCAGTCACCTAGAGCTATGTACTATTTTAAATTGTTTTGATCCCTATTGTAGTCCACTGATAATGGTTTCAGATTACAATCTGATTTAGATTAAATTACTCTTTCATACAGGTGAAAGAACTGTAGCAGTTCCTTGCTACAGTTCTGTCCCCTGTGTACTTTCACCTGCATTCCATTGCTCATCCGGACACAGGAGAAGTGTGTCTAACAGGCAGCCCTAGAAAGTGTTGGCTAATATTTGTGGCTGGCTTCTGTGCGAGTTGGTCATTCACTAGATGTTGATATGAGCCACACAACCTCCAGAAATATTTATGTGAAAGTGAAAGGTCTGTGGGCAGCTCCAGCAGGCCACCATACAGGCCTTCCTTCCTGCATCTTCCTGATGGAATAAAGTCATGATGCAGTATGCTATACTTTGATGTATCCATCGGGGCAACAGTAACTGTATGAAAAGCACCATAATTCAACATGGTACTTTTCACAAAGGGTGACATCAACACAGCATTGGTGTTGGCCTTGTGCAAGGAGTATTATAAGTAATGCAGGACTACTGATGTCTATTGCTTGCAGTGAGGACGTGTGTCCTAGAAACAGACTTCAACAAGAAACAGTATACCATGAAAAAAGTACAGAGATATACCAGACATCTGCATTAAAAGACTGCTACCTAGGTAAATAAAGCTGTTAAATTAAGATACATTTATATATGGGGAATAGTTCTCTTTTCATTCAAGCAGAAACAAATATACAACCTATCAGAGGGCACTAGGCTTCCTTTCATCAGATGTGTTTCTGAGTGGTCAATTGCGCAATTAAATACAAACACAAAAGAGGGACCTGAACCTCAGTCCCACCAAAGAGTCTTGCACACAGTTTAGAGCAAACAGCTCATTAGGACTGGTGTCCTAGGTTCATTCAATTTTATTACACAAGTGCCATACACAGAGAAGAAATATTCTGAAGCATATCATATAGGTCCTGTCAAAATAACACTCCAGCTATGAAATGCTAGAGAATTCTTCTCTGACCGAGAGAAGCAGCCAACCCCAGTTGTAACTTACTGGGCCTCATCAGTAAGGTGCAGTTGTTCCTTCTAGTTACCCTCCTGCTCTAGTTCAATGAGGAGATAATTTCAATCTCCCATATCACAAACAACCTATTTTGCACTTGCCCTGTTTATTTTGTGTCAGAGCACAAACCCTATGATAGAAACACCAAACTATTACTCCGCACAACTGATATGCCAAAATAATCGAAATGAGTTCTCTACAAAAAATAAGACCAAATCATATCACATCTTCCCACTACAGCAATAAAACATGATCAAACCGGATATATTTCACAGTACCAAGATATCAACTGGCCTATACGCAATTCTGATATAATGCTGCACATCCAGGAAAGGCACATATCAATTTATTGTGTAACCAAATAACCCAGTGTCCATTGGTCATAGGTTCGTGAGAGAAAGTACTAGAGAAAAATTTAAAAAGCACCACAAATTCTCCACCCAATGCAGCTGTTAGTCAGGAACAATGCAACACATTGAGGGCTCTTAGCGTCTTTCTCTAAGAGTAAAGGGTAATCCAGATGTGGACCCCTTACTATCCTTGCCTAGGGGAACAACCTTCACCTGGTGAGGCCTAAACATACTTCTGGGGTTAACTGGTATTTCCGTGCAGAGAGGACTTGCCTGTCATTTTGGAGCTGGAGCGCCCGTATTGGTGGGATCAAATATGTATGTGGAAATTTCTCATCTGCAATTACACTACAGCGCTAAAATGTGATGCTCTTGAACTGTGACTATTCGTAGAACAGGCAACATTGCTTTTGCTAATGCATATCTCCTGGCTTAAAGGGATAGTAATACTATACAAGTAAAAAATATATATTGTAGTGTTTGTCCCCCTAAGTAAAACGAGGGTACTTCCGCTCCTGAATGGTGTTTTATTCAAAAGTTATTACAGCTCAAACTTGAATATTATAGGTGCATTATCATAGTGTCCTGAAATTGTACAGTGGCACTGTTACACCATCCTATGGAGGTTTATGGTCAACTGACCAGAGATGTCCATAGGATGGTGTAGCAACAGCATCACTGTACAATTTCAAGCCACTGTGATACTGCACCTAAAAAAATTCAAGTTTGAGCTATAATAACTTTTGAATAAAACACCTCTTAGCAGTGGGAGTACCGTTGTTTTACTCAGAGGGATAAACCCTACCACATATTTTTTACATTCTAAGTTTATCTATCGCTTTAATATACCCAGTTGCCTACACCATAAACGTCAACGACAAACTTTAGAAGAGGATTGTGGATTACTCGTATACAGCAAAATACCAACCACCTCTGTCTATGGAATTATTATACTAATGTAAAAGTTATGTCCAATCTAAAAGTGTATTAGAATTAATTATATGGACACAAACCCTTGTATAGAATACCACTCATATTGTATTTCCAACAGCATACCCCCGACTCTATCAAGTACAGTAGGTGTTGTGCCCTTCTACCTTATAAAACAACATGAGCATGTGGTATCTTTTGTAGCACAGGGGAGCTTTAAAAGGTTTGATTAAGAAAGTAAAAGAGAAACTGGGGAACAGGAGCGGCCATAGTCGCGCACACACACATTATATATGTACACACACACACACGTTAGAAATTTTGAAAATATCATATAAAATCAAATTTCCTTAACCATTTGAGTGCGTTAGATAAATCTGTGCCATTCAAAGGGTTAATATACCTATAACCACGTCCGTGTACACCGCGCTGTCTGTTAAGCGTAGACGGAGAGATCAGTAAACATAAATAATGAGTTTTAACCCTTTACGTGCCAGAGGTATCCAACGCAGTGCAGCGCAGTTCAAATGTTAACAGTAATACATCTGTTGTGACGTGCTTTAAGCCTCTTAGTGACCAACGCATATGTGTTAGAACCCCCCGCTCTCCACGGGTTAATATTGTCTGGTATGGGCAACAGTGCTTCTCCTGTTGCTGCGGGACTACATCATCCATTAAATTCACCCAGCCACTAATTTGAGCTGTAGTCCAATAATAACTGAAGACTCATACAGTGATAAAATCACATAATCAGTAGCAATCATACTATCATTACAACAACATATAAGTGATACCCCAATCCTCTTCATCTAATTCAGATACCTCTACCCCATTCCGCCATCTTCAATCGCTTCCGTTTAGTGACGCGTCACAACCTCCACATCACCTCCAGCTGTACGTCCAATAGCCAGTCACTGCTCAGCTACATCACGAAAGGGCGGGATCTCTATGTAACCTCACCCCCGACCGGAAGCGTATAACGTTACCATGGGAACTACGAGCACACTTCAATGTTATAGTGAACGGGCTATTGATAGGTGATTAGTTATAGAACAGTGGGACTCGGCAGGCGGACAGTGTAGATCTGCTGTAGCTCACCTGTGACGCACAGCACCTTTCATCCATGCTCGGTATCACTACAGGTTTTTCTCGCTCCCAACTGTTTGGCGTTCAGTCTTTGCCCTAACTAATATCTCACAAGTTTTTTGCTATCTAGTGGGCCTGTCATGGGCCATTTCTGGCTGGCACGCCTAAGCGGGCTGTTTTCGGCCCGTCTTCCACTCGTGGGTCGTTTTCTGCCTGCCTTCAACTCGTGGGCCATTTTCTGTCCGCTTATCTTTTAGGTTCTATTTTCAGCCCACCTATCTTTTGTGAGCCATTTTCTCACTGGGAAGGTTTCACTACTCCCTCTCTGACAGATCAGGGAGCTCCATCACTACCAGCCCTGTGAAGTATCTTCCTTCTGTCCCTCCTGCCATTACTACCAGATGGAGGAGGTATTTCACTTACCTGCCAGTCCAGGGTCTTTCCCCTGTCTGGACACTCTCATCATGACTTACCCAGATGTTGGAGCCACAGGTCCCACTAGGAACCGGTGGTTGCGAGCTCTGCTTCTCCTTAGGGAAGAGAGACTCAGCTTCACCCTCCTACCTTAGCATGTACGTCCTGAGCAGAGAACAATGAATGTCGTGCAGCCAGCTGGAGGGGGCGTTGTAGTCCATCATCAACAGGTGAAGGACAGTCTGGATGGTCAGGCAGGAGGCTGGCGGACTTGGGGTCAGCATCAAAGGCTAGTAACAAGTACTAGTGTGGGTTGGAATGCATTGTGTAACTCCTCTCATTCACAGCAACCCTTTCTCAACTCTCTCCCATTCGCCATATCCCTTTAGCCTACACACACATATACTAGCAAAAGAAGTAAGGCAATCCCATGAAAGAAGAAGTAGGTGGAAGGGAGAGATATACCACTGTTCACATCATAGAACCACAAAGACAGTGTGATACCTCGTATACCATTTATAGTGATAGAAGTGCGCATGCTCTCTCTCTCATACCTTAGTATTGTTCCACCATTCTCTGTGAGCCATAAAACCACACATACTCTGTGTGATATCCCCACTCAGTCACAGAACCCCCTTCTCCCCAGTGAAGACATAATAAAGGTATATATCATGAGCCTTTTAGTGTCAAAGGAATGCTATGTATTGCAATGTACTGGAGACATTTATGAAGCTGAAAGTGTTAACATTTATTCTTTCCACCCTTTCTTCTGTGGTGGGAAACCCAGACTTTCTGGTGGGTGTTTCAAACCTCCCTACAGGATCTAAGGCTGCTGAGACTACACTTGTATTGGACCGACTGGTAAGTCCCATGGACTGTTTATTGTATACACAGATGGCCGCTTATCATTGTGGCTCTACTTCCCATTGAGACACTGGGTAACTTCCGTCATTAAAAGAGGATTTTAGTCTTACCTGTTAAATCCTTTTCTCTTAGTCCAAACATGTTACTGGTAATTTGGGTAGGCGATCCACCCCTTTAACTAGGCTAGAACAATTCTAGAAGTGAATGCGGGGGTGGAGACTACCTTCCCTCCTTGGCTGCAGCTAGCCAATCAGCTCCAGTAAAATTTGAGACACTAACTATGAACTACATACTAGAAGGGAAAGAAGACTCCTGTGAGCATGACCCTGAAGGACCTCCACGGTCTGCCACAGGAAAGCCAAGCATGATCCCTTGACAGGGTAGGAGACCAGTAACCTGTATGGACTAAGAGAAAAAGATTTAACAGGTAAGAGTAAAATCCTCTTTTCTCTGTGGTCCAATACAGGTTACTGGTAACTTTGGGATGTCCAACCATTGAGTTTCCCAGAGGCGGGAAGTAAGGCAAATGGGACCGCTTCTATGGTGGAGATGAATTTCCCCACTAGAGAGGACAGCTTCTTGGCTGGAGATGGATTGTGAGTCAGAAAAGCAGAAACCCTGTGGGAGATCTGGTGAGCCACCTCTTCCGTGAGAAACACCATGCTCTGCTGAGTGTCGAAGAGAAGGCCCAGGAAGACCAGATACTGGGAAGGGACAAGATATGACTTGTCCATGTTGATGATCCACCTGTGATGGGTGAGAGCATGAATGCAGTCCTGAACCTGCTGATGAAGAAGTTCGGCAGAAAGGGGCTTTCAGAAGCAGGTTGTCCATGTATGGAGTAACTCTGATGCTGTCCGGATGGAGGACGGATACTAAAGCTCCCAGGACACTGTTAAAGACTTGAGGAGCTGTAGTCAGACCAAAGGGAAAAGCTGAAAACTGAAAGTTCCCTTGGTCGCAGGAAAATCTGAGATACTGCAGACTCTCTGGATGAATAGCGATGTGTAGATACACATCCTGAAGATCCAGAGAGGCAAGGAATTCCCCCGGGAACATAGCAGCAATCACCATCCTTAGGAACCCCTGGTGATAATGAGTCTTGATCATAAAGGAATTGAGATCCTTCAAAACCAAAATGGGAAGCCAACCGCCGTCTTTCTTGGAGACCACAAAGAGGTTTGAGTAAAAACCCATACCTCCATCCCGAATTGGAACAGGTTCCAGAACATCCTTGTCCTGAAGGACTGGATAGTGCCATTGAGCAGACGGCTTTTCCTCTACTCCCTGGGGCATATGAGAGGGGAAAAACCAAAAGGGAGGAAGAGAAGCAAAATAAATTCTGTACCCTTCCACCACCACCTGTAAAACCCACGGGTCCACCACTGAATCCTCCCAGATACTGTGGTAGTGACTCAAACGGCCAACCACAGCCGAGTGGGGACCTGGGATCAGTGAGTCATGCCGAAGAAGGCTTGGAGGAGACCTTGGGCTTCCATTGCTGTTTGGGCTTGGAAGAGGAACACGGAACAAGAGGAACACTAAGCTGAGGGAACCACCTGGTTCACCGGACGTGCCTCAGTCTGGAAGGAACGAAAAAGCTGATTATGCTTGAGAGGCGTCTTCTTCCTGGGGACCATAGGCAGAAGGGTATTCTTGCCCCCTGTGGCCTCACTAATCATATCCTTAAGATCTGACCCAAACAAAGAGGTGCATTGAAAAGGCAATGAAAGCAAAGCTTTCTTGGAAGCAGTGTCAGCAGACCAGATCTTGAGCCAAAGAGCTCATATGGCAACCACAGGCATGGTGGAAACCCTTGCCACCAAACGGATGACATCAAATAAGGCAGCAGAAAGTGCTGGGCCTCAGAAATATTGGAAAGAAGCCGCAACCTATCCGAAGTAGGAGCACCCTGACAGACAGCCAGGGTGAGCTGTTCAGTCCAGACCGCAATGGCCTGGTTCACCCATGCCGCAGGAAAATCACTAAAAAAATCACTAGAACATGTTAGCAGACCAAAAAAACCCTGATCCCAGTAGGGGAGAATGCTAATAAACCCCCAAAAGATGTAAAACCGGCAGCTAAAGGGTTAAGTCACCACAGAAACTTGCTCCAAAACACCCAGACGTACAGATAAACCCAGTGAGTGCAGAAGTGTGCAACAGGAACTCCAAAGGAAAACCCCTGTGCGGAGGGGCACTGTGGGACATGTGGACTTGCATCATTTCAGGGTTGTTCACCTTTCCTGCAGATCTTCTGTCTTCAGATTACCATGTATTAAGAAGAAGCCTCAGTGGGCAACTCCTGAGGAAAGAACTTTAACCCAAGATCCCCCCCCCCCCAGGGCTTAAGGTTCACAAAAAGCACCTGGATACTGAGAAAGCTACATCTAAGGGCATTGTCAGTTATGGTAATCCATCTAATGGTGGTATTCCATATCTAACAGAAAAATAAAAAAAATAGCTAAAACTATTGCAGAACCATTCTCTTCCCTGTATCTTCACCAAGGAACAAATCTTACTGGAGCAGACTGGCTAGCTGCAGCCAAGGAGGGAAGGTAGGCTCCACCCCCTGCATTCACTTCTAGAATTGTTCCTGCCTAGTTAAAGGGGTGGATCGCTTACCCAAAGTTACCAGTAACCTGTATTGGACGACAGAGAAAAAAGGTTTATGACAGTAGACCTCTGACGACAACTTAAAAATGCCTAATTAACTCGCCAGAGCACTTTCGACCATTCTCCTTTTGTTATAATCTCATTTTATCCAGTGAGATGAAGACTAAATGGTATTTTATCAAGTAATTGGAATTGGATCTCTCTGTTTCCCTAACAGAGACCCAATGGAATTACATCTTCTGCACTAACTTTTACTCTTTTAGGAGTGCCAAATATAGGGAGTTAAATTATAAGCTGCTTTCCAGATAGATAGCTTGATTGGTGTCATATGCCAAGATCTACACATCATATTCTGATGTTTGCTGGAAATGTGAATCTTCCCCAGGTACATTTATTGATATATGGTGGTTGTGTCCACGTATTACCCCATTTTGGGGACTGATCTGCTCCCACATCTCTGACGTCACGAGATACAAGCTTCCTCACAACCAGCTCATGTGCCTTCTTCTCTTTTCTTACTCCATAGAATGTCTGCTGCCCTGGCATGCTCGACATCTAACTCACATACTGTTAATGGTTGCCAACTCCTTGATCCCATCACTTTGGAAATCTATGGACTCTCCCAATGTGGACATGTGGCTCTCCAAAGTCACAGGAGTTAATGAGATGGAGGAACAGCCCAGGGCAGCAATAAACATCCTGATAAATTCGTAGAAATTGCTGTTCCTGATTACTGTCTGTCCTCTGACGTTGAGTTCCTTGATGAACAGCTGTTTAGGGAATATGGCTTTCGTAGGGACAAGGCGTCGGCATGGGGCACGGGGTCTGAGACACAGGTTTTTTTTTTTCCCTCCTCCACTTCCTTTTGCCCTTCCCTTCTACTGACACTTTGTTCTTTCTAAGGTTCTACAGTGTGATGCTCTAAAGCGTGACAAGTTAAATATCTTTTTGTCTACACCATGCGCCTTTTGTAGGCGACACAGATATACTTGAGTTTTTATGATTGCTATATTTGTTACTGTGCATCATATTGTTCTTATTGTATTATGGCCATCCTTTTTATGTTTATACTATTGCTTTTAAACTCATCTCTTTGAACCAAAAAAAAAAACGTAACTTCAAAAATTATGAAATTCTAAGTTCAGTGAGCACATATGGTTCTATTTGAAATAGAAGCTATTAATTACCTGCTATATTTTTTCTGATTTACATTATGAGGCTTAAATCCTATATAATCATTTGCTAAATGTATGTTTGTCAGAAGCTGTCATGCGCAGTACAGTCGGCTGTGTGCTCTGCAGTCATGTGCAGTACAGACTGCCCGTGCCACTGCTGATAACGGAGCGGGGCACTGAATTCAGACCATAGTCTTCTTGGCGCACCTGATACGCTCTGAATTCGGAGTGCCCCACTCTGTAACCAGCAGCGGTGCAGGCAGTCTCTACTGTGCATGACTGCACCGCAGCCGTTGCTGCCTGGCACTGTGGCCCCTCAGATCTGGAATCCGGTCCCGGAACCAGACAGATTGCAGTGAGAGACAATCTTCCTTCTTTCAGTATAAGGAAAAGCCTGCCCCTTGGAGGGCAGGTTTTTTCTTATGCTGGAAGAAGATTGTCTCTCGTTGCATTCTGTCCAGACCGGCTTGTTGAGGTAAGTATAAAGGGGCAGGAGGGGGAAACTTTATTAGAGAGTAAAGGTACGGATAGGGCGCTCCAGATTCAGACCATAGTCCTCTAGAGGACAATGGTCTGAATTCGGAGTGCCCCACTTCGTATCAGCTGTGGCACGGGCAGTCTCTACTCTGCATGACTGCACCGCGGCCATTGCTGGGTGGCATTGTGGCCCGTGTACACGGGCTCTTCAACTAGTTATTAATATTAGTCTTGACACTGTCAACCTGCACACACTGTTTTTCACCTCCACACATTATCCACACTGTTGTGCGTCACCTCCACACACTGTCCTCACTGTTGTCCATCACCTCTACACACTGTCTGCACTGGTGTCCACCACCTCCACACACTGCCTGCACTGTTGTTCACCACTTCCACACAATGCCTGCACTGTTGTTCACCACCTCCACACACTGTCAGCACAATTGTTCACCACCTCCACACATTGTCTGCAGTTGTCCACCACCTCCACACACTGTCCGCACTGTTGTCTACCACCTCCGCACACTCTCCGCACTGTTGTCCACCACCTCCACACACTTAAGGAAGCGCAGTTTTGGCGGAGATACTCAGTCTGAGTACAATTATCCATCACTGTTGTCCACCACCTCCACACGCTGTCCTCATTGTTGTCCATCACTTCCACACACTGTGCACCACCTATACAAACTGTCGTCACCCTCCACACACTGTCCAAAATGTTGTCCACGACCTCCACACACTGCCCACCACCATGCTGTCCCCCACACACTGTTTACTTGACTGTGTTGTGTCATATTGTCCTGCAGCCCTCTGTCGTGGCAGTGGCTGTCCTCAGCTCTCATAAGATAGTGGTGACGGTGGACTGCATGGCGCACCTATTTATATTGCCCCCATGGTTTCATTATCACGCTCCCCTCATATATACGATGCGTGGTATGCAAACTAGAAGGTTGTGTACCTTAAGCATGCTCAACCTGCCTGTGGCATGAGGAGGCTTTCTAGGCTCTTGCTCTTTTCAGAGCGGTACCTCTCTCTCCTCATAGCCGCCGAAGTGCATGTGGCTCTGTCTGTGCCCACAATCAATGGGCGCCCTAGCCCGGCATCTACCTTGCCTACAGGTAGCACCAGCCCTCAGTATGGGTGTGTTCAAATGATGAGTTTTGCATCATATTTTGGGTGGGTGGCTGACAAGAGGAGTTTGCAATTAAATGGGTGGGGAAATGGGTCAGAAGTGGGTGAAACATTCTGGAAAGTGGGTGGAATTATAGCTGAACTCGCCAAGATAGAGAATTAGACTCTGTTCCTGGAGACCAGGTAATTCAATCTGAAGACCAGAGTCTCAGCGGCAGATCCAGAGTGTTCTGAGGTATGAATATAAGATCCTTTTAAACTACTGCATATCTCCCAACATTTCAAATGTCCAAAAAAGAACACCTTTGTTTTAGGTTTACTGGGGGTAGCTGGTGGGAGGGGTATTACCGATAATTTTTAGGTTATTTTATGAGCGACTGACACTTCTTTCTGTAAATGAATAAATGATTTAGAGCAAGATCAAATTATTATTAGGGCTGCAACTAACGATTATTTTGATAATCGATTAGTTGGCCGATTATTTTTTCGATTAATCGGATAAAAAAAACAATATGCTAATTTTTCATTATTTAAACTGATTTCATGAACAAACAGTGTTAAAAACAAACAGCAGAATAAAAAACTTTACACATTAACATGTGTCATTGTTATTTCACCATGGGGTCTATGCACCTCTTTCTCCCCCTTGCGCCTCTATTTCTCCCCCCCTTGTACTTCTCTCTCTCTCCCCCTTGCGCCTCTATTTCTCCCCCCTTGTACTTCTCTCTCTCTCCCCCCTTGTACTTCTCTCTCTCTCCCCCTTGCGCCTCTTTCTCCCCCCTTGTACTTCTCTCTCCCCCTTGTACCTCTTTCTCCCCCCTTGTACTTCTCTCTCTCTCTCCCCAGTTTTAAACTGGCCTCAGAACAGAGGAAGAAAATACCTGCAAACTCCACGCGGCGTTTCCGCGTTTGGCGTTGCGCACCGGATCTCATCAATGAGGGAAGTAAGAAGACAGCATCCGGCGGCTGTGGGGCTGCTGGGCGGCGCAACGAATCACTGCACAACGAATCGATAATGAGAATCGTTGGCGACGATTCTCATTATCGATTTTTATCGATTTTATCGATTTGTTGTTGCAGCCCTAATTATTATATTTACACAGACTAATTTATAAACACATATACGGAAGTGCAAACAAACATTAATGTGTTTTATTTCTGTGGAGTAATGTGATACACTTTTATACACCACACAGTTTGATCTCCTAAAAAAGAGGGACACCAGGGTGGGAAAGAGGGACAGAGTGTTTTATGTCTCTAAGAGGGACTGTCCCTCCTAAAGTGGGACACTCCGAATTCAGACCATAGTCCTCTTGGCTCACCTGCTATGGTCTGAATTCAGAGTGCCCCGCTCCGTTACCAGCCACGGTGCGGGCAGTTTCTACTGTGCATGGCTGCACCGCGGCCGTTGCTGCCTGGCACTGTGGCCCGTGTACACGGGCTGGTCAAGTAGTTATAAAAGGAAATCTCTAAGAAAACAATGGAACTTTGTCTTTGATAAATATGGTGCAGTTATTTTACCCAAGAATTGTCTCATTTTTGCCTTGACAAATATTCCCCTCTCATTTGTGATACAAATGGCTTAAAGGGATAGTTATGTTTTGTTATTAAAGTACAATCGAGTCTTCTTCCTACATTTTTATAGTGATGTGTAACAGTAGAACCTTCTAAAACTCTGCTGTTTTACATATATTCTCTAATAAAGTTTCCCCTCCCACCCTTTTACTTACCTCAAGCAGCCTCCACTAAGATCTGGAATCCAGTCCCGGAACCAGACAGATTGCAGTGAGAGACAATCTTCCTTCTTTCAGTATAAGGAAAAGCCTGCCTCTTGGAGGGCAGGTTTCTCCTTATGCTGGAAGAAGATTGTCTCTCGTTGCATTCTGTCCGGACCGGCTTGTTGAGGTAAGTAAAAAGGGGCAGGAGGGGGAACTTTATTAGAGAATAAAAGTAAAACGGCAACGTTTTATAAGGTTTTACTGTTACACACTGTTATAAAAATGTAGGAAGAAAACTATTGTACTTCAATAATGTAACATTACTATCCCTTTAAGAAATGCATTATGTGGAACAGTTTATGGGTTTTTCTAGTTGAATTAGACCAGTGGTTCTTGATCTTTTTTCACTCAAGTCACCCCTAACAGGCAATCTGGAATTTTTAGGGCACCCCTCACACTTTATAGGTCATTTCACAAGGACGTAAAGGGATAGTAATACTTTGTTTTATCTTTATTTTATTTTGTAGGCATTAAAAAAACATGAAGAACGATACGTCTTATCTCTCAAACCTTTATGGTTTGAGAGATATTCACAAGCAAAGTTTCCCCTCCCACCCCTTTTACGTAGTGTAAGCCATATCTTCTCAGATGTGGAATCCAGTCCATAGACCAGACAGATAACAGAAGGGGACAATCTTCTTCGTATGAGAACAATGAAAGCCCTGCCCCCCTTGACAAGTTTTTCAGGTTTTTCCCTTATCTTAATTGAAGATTTTCCCTTTCTGCAGTCTACCTGGGCACCTCCCTTCTGCTCTGGCTGAACAGTGTTACATCAGTAAAAGGGGTGGGAGTGGGATATTTTGTCATTGAATTACTCTTGAACTACAACTCTGACAGAACTGAAATAACACTCTCCAAAGTCCAAATACTATGATGATTAATTAGAGCTGCTTTTATTATGAAACATTACTATCCCTTTAATGAAAGGAACAGTAGATAAATGTTATTCTTGGGTCTCACAGTCAGAATGGCAACAAAGAGGATACTGTGCATAATAAGTTCCATAACTATACATTAGACAGTCAACTAACATTTTTGTCAAAGTTTTCATACAAACATTTGGGGCATTTTAACCCTATTGTTGCCAGTGAAGTATCCAACTCATTGAGTTGCAATGCTTTGGGTCTCTGACACTCATATGGTTAAAGATGATATCCATGGCACAGTATACCAGGGCATTAGACCAATGTTGTTCAAAATATAGACATAAACGCACTCAAATACGTCAACATTTCAAATATTCCAGTTGATTAAAATAGGGCTTTTTACACCTTGAATGCTAAAGAAGTCTCTCCATATTGGAGGTTTTCACTTGTTCCCTATGGTGCTGTTTCTTGGTTTACCTCGACCTGCTGCAGTTCTTCTTTGATTATCTAATTCTCGATCTGCTTCCAACAGTGTTGAATCTGTCCCATACCAATTCCCACGGAAATGTCGCACACAGCACACTTATATCTGCTGTTCCACTGAGTTCACTCACACCTGCTCATTACAGTTCACCCATTTACTCTGCTCAGTGCAGTTAATCCACTGGCATTCGTTACATATATTTCCCTCATACCAGCTCTACACAGCTCACTCACTTTTATGTTCTACATGCAGATCACTCATTCACTCCTGTCCCATGCAGTTCTGCACACCTGCTCCACAAGGTTCACCCGCTGACATCTGTCCCATGAAGTGCACTCACTTTTGCTCCACAGTATTTTCACTCCTGTCTGCTCCTTTGCAATTCACTCACTTGCATCTGCTTCATATAGTTCACTCACATCCACTCCATACAGATCACTCACCCCTCACTTGTATGTGCTCCATAGAGTACACTCACATCCACTACAGAGTTCACTCACATCCTCTCCATGCAGTTCACTCACTCTCCTCCACTCCATACAGTTCACTCACTCTCCTCCACTCCATTCAGTTCACTCACATACACTGTATACAGTTCACTCACATACACTCCATGCAGTTCACTCACATCAGCTCCAAATAATTCTCTAACTCACATATACTCCATACAGTTCATGTACTCCAGTTCACTCACTCTCCTCCAATCTATACAGTTCATTCACTCACATCAGCTCCAGATAGTTCACTCACAAACACACACACATCCAATTCATACAGTTCACTTGCATCTTATCCAAAAAGTTTACTCATTCATATCTGCACTATACAGTTCACTCACATCTGATCCATGTAGTTCTTCTACTCACATCTATCCCTACACTGAATATATGTTCTTTACAGTGTTCTTACCGACATTTGTAGCAACATATCATAATTATCTGTCCAAAGAGTCTATATTTTAAATATATAGTATCTTTAATATCTTAATCTTTTCAAATTACATTATAAAAAGATAGACTATTGTTTAGGATTAAATTAAGTCAAATTCTCTGGCAAACTATGATCCTACATGACCAACATTCCCTTTCATATGGCCCATTTCCACGTACTGAAATGCCCCTGTGACACATACATGAAGTTCCTCTTCAGTGCACTGCCCTTTGTCCCACTGCCAAATCAGAGCTGGGGGTCTTCAATCTGAAGAGTGATTTTCAAACTCCATCCTGTATATAGAGGTAGCATTTAATGTTTATATACCATAGAGTAAGCAGGGCTGGATTTGCATCTTAGGAGCTTGTAGGCACAGAAATCTGAAGCGCCCCCCCATTGGCCATCTCCACTGGACACCTCCACAATGCTCCTAATCTCCACATTGCCCCCCATCATCTCCATATTGCCCTCACATTGCCCCCCATCAGCTCCATATTGCCCTCACATTGCCCCCCATCAGCTCCATATGGCCCTCACATTGCCCCTATCATCTCCATTTTGCCCTCACTTTGCCCTCCATCAGCTCAATATTGCCCCCATCAGCTCCATATTGCCCTCACATTGCTCCCCCATCATCTCCATATTGCCTCCATCATCTCCATATTGGCCTCAAATTGCCCCCAAATAGCTCCATATTTCCCCCATCAGCTCCAACTTGCCACCCATCATCTCCATAGTACTCTCACACTGTCAGTGTCCGTTTCCTACCTCCTCCCTAGTGGTTCAGAGGCAGGAGTGGTCTGTACCTCCTTCTGCTGTGCTGCTGGAGCTCAAGCGCAGTCTTCTCTTCAGTAATGCAGAGCGCTGGGAGATGATGTCATCTCCCAGCAATCTGTATTACTAAAGAGCTGACGAGGGAGCTCAGCAGCTACAGGTCTGTGCAGAAGAAGGCACAGACCTCACCATGATGTTGCGGCACCAGGCGGGGGAGGCAACAAAGGAAGATCCCGATGACAGGCGCCCCTCAATGGGGTGCGCCTGTAGGCAGATGCCTACTCTGCCTAATTACAAATCCGGCCCTGAGAGTAAGTCATTTTTATAGATTTGCCTATAGTTTCATGGCAAGAGTTACCATTAATCAGAGTAAGCAAACCCCTAAAGTACCAAGTGAAGCCTTAGCTGTGCTGAATTGTGGGTGTGACAACAGCAATTCCAATGCCACTGGTTTATGGTAGCCAGTTATTCACCAGTTTATGTGCCACTTTACTGGCTATTATGTAACTCCTTGGATGCTCGAGAGGCCTACAATAAAATGTGTTGGAGCTCTCTATAGCAGCAAAGGTGTTTTTATATTGTAAGCTAAAGGTATTTTTGTGCCAGGAAGATGTAGGTGGGTCTGGGGAGGAGTCATGTGAGAAGTGGGGGTGTGGTTATAGGTGGAGTTAAAGGTGCTTTGGGTGCCTGAGATATAAATCCAGCCCCATACAGCTTACATTGTGCTTCTCATAGACAATATATTTCTTTTTGTTTCCTTCACAGTTCCTGTTTCATCAGCATGCTGTTGGCAGTGAAAGTTGTGTCCTGCTATGCACTACCTCACCTTACTCCCTTTCACAAGTTCCTCCAGCTCTTTCTCCCATCCAAGAAGTTCTACCAAGTGCCTTATTCCAGCAGATACCTCCCCAAGCTCCATCACGCTGAGCGCCTGGGAGTCCAGCTTGAAGGGTCCAACTGGATCACGGTTAATGAGAACACGGGGAGTGGATTTGCTGACTGCATACACGAGACTTGCAAACGGTTCCACCTGGCAAAAAAAGCAATATCAAAGTGCTCTGTTCAGGTTACACTGCCTTTGACCTGACAATGTCACCAAATGGCAAAAGTGTTATAAAAACACTGCATCAAATGGACTTACCCCTTGGATTCTAGAGAGATCTCAACACATTGCTTAAAAATGCCAGTGACTTCTCTAGCAACCGAAAATAAAATTATTTTTAACCCCATCGCGACCATTGACGTGCCAGGACCGTCACAGTGGCACTTATGGACCAATGACAGTCCTGGCACGTCATGGAGTACAGGGCTCATGGTGCAGCTGCACGCCACTCCGGAAGCCCTGAACTGGAAGTACTAAAAAAAAAAAAAAAGCCCCATGGCCATCAAGTGCCGGCCGCGCATGCGTGCGCCGGTCCTTAAGGGGTTAAAGTGGTCCTGTCATTTGGTAAAAAACAAACTTTCACTGCCATGACTTGGATACCTCTTTGGCACTCAAAGGGTTGGTTTGCAAGCACACGTAGAAGACTGTTTTAGTGAATTTTTTTTTTTTATTAACAAGATCGCAGCTCTGCTGCAGAGCCGCCTGATGATCGTAAGACCGGATTTCCCTTCAGTCAGCTACAATTCTGACTTCGGGGAAGGGGGAGGGCAACTTTATGAGAGATTATCTCTCAAACCGTAAAGGTTTGAGAGATGACACTAGGGGCAATACATTTATTTTTAATAGGACTTTAATATAGGGATTAGTAATACTTAAGTATTACTATCCCTTTAAGCTTTCAGATGATGGAAGTATCTCCTTATCTGGAATGAAGGAACTGACATCAGTGGAGGGATGGGGGAATTTAAACAAAAGTTTTCTCATGAATTGTTCTCTAATATTTTATACTATAAAAAGCAGAAAATCTTTGGTATTACTATCATACTATCAGTTACCAGCATTTTTTTCAAGTGACCGGTCCATATTCAAAGAAATCTGAAAAACACATGTGCACGCGCGCACACACACACACACACACATTTCTTATTATGGTCAGAAAACCCTATTGGACCCCAAGAATTTAGCCATTGTGCTTTTTTGTTCATTGTAACATCTTCAGTCAGTCGCTGATATCTCAGGTCCATGGATAAAGACATGACAACTGCTGGCAGTGTTTTATTAATTGAAGCACACAGAGTTCATGAGCCTATGTAAAACCCCTTTACGGATCAGAGGGGTGCATGACATATTATAAAGTAATGCATTGCACACCCCTATTGTTCTTAAAGGGTTAAGATTACCATGTGCTATAAGAAAGGTTTTAGGCCCTGTGGTCCTGCTACCAACTGTCATGTCTGCCTCCATGGACGAGGCATGCAGGACTGATTGAAGATTTTGAATCAAGGAGAAAGGGGGCAATTAAGATCTTCTCTGTCGCCCAATATGACATACAGGTAGCATGGGGAGGTGACAGCTCCTCCCAATAGGCTGGAGCAATTCTGAAAAAAAGTGCAGGGGTGGAGCCTCTCCCTACTCCATATCAGGCTACCTTAGCCCCTCCCCGCCAGACATATTTGTTCCATGAACCTGGTTAGAAAGCTGTGCTCAGTTTTTTGTTATTTTATTATTTTTTATTAGATATGGGGTGCGCAAAGTCCCCCATTAGGTATATTACCATTACTGGCTTCCCCTGGTGGATTGCCCAGTTAACAGTGCTGTCTGTGGACCCTTGCAGCCCTGGGAGAGAATCATGCAACCCAGGTCTCTCTCCAGAAGGAGTCTCTCTGAGGCTTCTTTCTTCTCAATGGTAATCTGAAGAAAGAAGACCTACAAAAAAGGTGAGCAACCCCTTGCGTGCCATGGTCCACTATCCCACTGTTCCCTTCTACACAGGGGTCTTTCTGGAGTTCCTTATAACTCCTGCATTCATGTTGAGTATTTTATCTCTCTGTTCTCTGGGTCTTTGGGGCATTTTGGGCCGTTTTGTGGTAATTAACCCCTCCCCTGCTATGCTTTGGTGAATTGGGTGACTTTTTTCTAACATTCCTTTTGGATTCATGTGTTTGTTCATGTTATTAGGTGTTCTATATGTGTTTTAATACTTTTAAATCACTTTTTACTTTAGCCATTTTATTGGAATTCCGCTCTTTTAAGGGCGCGCTTTACAGCATGGCTGCAATGCTCCATTGACTTCTATGGGAAAGACTGCTTTGGGATATATCCATGTACCAAGTTGAAAGACAGCTCGTTCTTCTTGTCTCCCCCTTATCCTACTATCCGGTTTGCCTCTACAGTATATTGTGGTCCCTGGGGGGTTCGGACTCTGCTTTGGGGGTACTTTTAGGAAAGAAACTACAGTTCCCATAATGCCCATTTCACAGGCTTTTCTCTGATTGGATCTGAATTTGGATGTCATTTTCTCTCTCTCCTGAATGAGTATCATATGCAGGGCTTGGATTCCTCTACTCTCCTCCTCAGGTTAACTCTTTGCTTGCCAGATAAGTTCATTTTTAGGCTTGCTGGGGTGTTTTATTATCTAGGTGACAGTATTTGGGTTACCTATTACTGTAAGACACTTCTGTTAGGATGGCAGATCTAAAGGGACATGGGCCTAGGCCTAAGGCTAAGGACACAGGGACATCTTTGATCCCCCTTGCTTGCTGTTCCTCATGCCAAGCGGGGCTTCCCAGAAAGTACTTATGCCCTTCATGTGCTGTGGATCCTGCGTCTCTGCCAGGGCCCTCCAGCCATGAACAAGAGCCACATTGGGTCAAGGACTTAAAGTCCTCTATGGCACAGTTTCCACTTTCTCTTCAAGAGGTTCTTCAGTCTTGGAAGCCCCCCTCCCCACGTCCTTCAGGTTTGTGGTTCCTAAGGCCCCTGGAATTCCTGGTCTCTCAGATTCCTCTGAGGAGGATTCTTTTGAGGATGGTGAGTGTGCAGAAGGGGCTTCATCCCATACCTTTGAGGCTGACCCTGAACCCTCTGCTGAGGGTCTCATTAAGGTGGTTCTGACTACACTTAATATTCCAGTTAACCCTGTAGTTTCACAATTTACTTCTGATGTCTTTCAAAGGAGCAAGAAGTTCAGTACCATGTTTCCGCCTAATCCCACTCTAGATCAGGTTATCATGGATGAGTAGAAGACTCCAGGCAAGCATATTGCTCTTTCTAGGAGATTATCTAAGCTGTATTTCTTTTCTCTTGCAGCCTTGGCTCAGTGGGCTACACCTCCTCAGGTGGATCCCCCTATTTCCAGACTGTCTAAATCCACTGCTTTTCCCTTGGCTGACGCCACAGAGCTTAAGGATTTAACTAAATGGAAGTCTGAAGCTATCCTGAAGTCTACTTTCACTGCCTCTTTGAGACCTACCTTGGCTTCTGTTTGGGTTACCAGAGCCATTGCTGTTTGGACTGAATAGCTTACTGAATCTGTCCGCAAGGGTCCTCCTAAGGAGGATCTTTTGTCTACTTTATCCAGCATGTTTGAGGCTCAGAATTATGATGCCCTCTTTGACGTTGTTAGGCCTTGAAGCTAAGGCCTCTGCCTTTTCTGTGGCTGCTCTGTGGCTTAAGATTTGGTCTACTGACTTATCTAAGATGATGATAATCAGGGCATGTCTCTTTTTGGACCTGAACCGAAGATCATCATCAGTGAGGCCACTGGAGATAAGAGCACCTTGTTGCCTACAAGAGCACCTTGTTGCCCTAATATGGCAAAGAAGCAGCGTCTCTTTTGTCCCTGCCAAAGGTAAGTGCAAGGCCGAATCCAGGTGAGTCTCAGACCAGCTCCCCTCGCTCCACCCCCAAGCTCAGACAATAGTGGAGGTCAAAGCACTCCTCCAACGAATCCAAACCTGCTTCAGCATGACTTGCCAAACCCTGGTCCACATACACCGGTAGGTGGTCGCCTGTGTCATTTTTCAAGCATTTGGACAGGCTCTGTTGTGGATCAGTGGGTATTACAGGTGATTTCAGAAGGCTATAGGATTCCCTTCACATCCCTGTCTCCCTTCAGATTCTTTCTTTCTTTCTTTCTTTCTTTCTCGTGCCCCTCAGAATCAAGAAAAGTTACATCTTTTCAACCGGGTGGTGCCTGCTGTCTGGGACAAGGGAGTTCTGACTCTGGTTCCTCCACAAGAGAGAGGTTTAGGTTTATATTCAAACCTATCTGTAGTTCCACGAAGGATGGCGGCAGCTATGCCATCTTGGACCTCAATTCTTTTGTGGTCCATACTCACTACAAGATGGAGTCATTGCTCTCTGTCATAGCAGCGATGTGTCCAGGGGAATTTCTGGTCTCTCGGATCTGCAGGATGCTTACCTGCACATCCCCATCATCTGGACAGTCAGAAGTATCTCAGATTTGCTTGCACTCTGGGACAATTTCAATTCAGTGCTACCCCCTTCAGGCTCACCACTGCTCCTCAGGTGTTTGCTTGTGTCTTGTGTGCCTTGATTGCCTTCCTGCACACCAAGGGGATTCAGGTGACTCTACATGGATGACCTACTGCTGAAGTCTCTTTCCAGGGACCTCCTGGACCGCCATGTCCAGGAATGTGCCTAGATCCTCCAGCATGGATGGATTCTGAACATGAACAAGTCTGCTCCAGTTCCTTTTCAGAATCTGTTTTTCCTGGGTCTCCGTTTTGACACCTGCCAGAGTATGGCCTGTCTGACAGAGGACTCTGTTCAGCAGATCACGAGCACACTCCAGGGAGCTTCAGAGGTTCATTATCAGGGCTTAACGGGGGAATCCGGAACTCTTGGACTGTCTTGTCTCCTTCCTCAGGAGGTGAGACAGGATCTCCTCTAGTGGTTGGACAGCTCCAACCTGAGGAAGGAGAAGCCCTTTGTGGTCCAGTACTGGACTCCGGTGACATCAGACACCAGCATCTGCGGCTGGGGAGCTGTCCTGGGTCACCTGGAAGTTCAGGGACAGTGGAATGCGGAGGAGACCCTCCTACCCATCAACATTATGGAGCTCAGAACGATTCACTATGCTCTGGGGTACTGGTCCACTTCTCTGAGGGACTGTGCAGTCTGCGTCCAGTCAAACAATGTCACGGTTGTGGCTTACATCAACAAGCAAGGAGGCACAAGAAGCACTTTCGTCTGGTTAGAGATCAAGGCTATTTTAGCCTGGGCAGAAGAACACGTTCCTGCCATCTCCACAGTGCACATTCCAGGCATAGAGAACGTTCTGGCAGACTTCCTCAGTGGCCAGACAGTGGACCCCGGGGAGTGGAAGCGCAATCCGGAGTTCTTTAATCTGTTAGTCCTGAAGTTGGGTCATCCCTGCATAGACTTGATGGCTACCAGGGACAACAGGAAGGTTCCATTGATTTGCTCTCGATGGAGAGATCCTCTGGGGTTTGCAGTGGATGCCTTGTCCATTCCTTGGCTTTTTCATCTAGCCTACATTTTTCCTCCTCTTCCTCTCATCCCCAGGGTGCTGAGGAAGATTCGGATGAATGGTGCTTCAGTCATATTGATTGCTCATCCTTGGACCAGGTAACATTGGTTTCCAGAGCTGTTGGCCCTGTCTGCCCAGGATCCATTTCCTCTGCCACGCAGACCAGATCTCCTTCAGGGTTAGCTCTGGAGGGAGGACGTGGACAGTCTAGCTTTGACGGCATGGCTGTTGAAGCCTCTTAAGGAGGAAGGGCTTTTCTCCTGAGGTGGTCTCCACCATGATCCAAGCCAGGAAACCTGTGTCCTCTAAGACCTAACACAGTGATTGGTCTACCTTCCATTCTTGGTGGGTAGACAGGGATTTGTGCTCACAGAAAATTATCTTCTGTCCTTCTTGTCCTTTTTGAAGCATGGTGTGAAAAAGGGCCTTCGCCTTAGTTCCTTGAAGGTCCACACCTCTGCTCTCTCTTTTTCCAGAGACGTATTGCCATGTTGCTGGATGTCAAAGTTTTCTTTCAGGATGTTGCTCATGCTTTCCCTGCCACAAGGCTCCCACTCCCCAGTGAGACTTTAACCTGGTTACAGCGGCCTCCATTTGAGTATTTGGCAAACATTCCTCTTTGTTTTCTAACGTGGAAGATGGCTTTTCTCTTGACTGTGGTTTCTGTCCGCAGAGTTGCAGGCTTTGTACTGCAAACCTCCCTTCCTGTTGTTTCACAAGGATAAAGCTGTTCTCCATACCTCTCAGCAATTTCTTCCTAAGGTGGTCTCTGAGTTCCTCATCAATCAGGAGATTGTTGTGCCTTCCTTTTGTCCTGACCTTAAATTTGACAAGGAGAGGGATCTCCACCTGTTGGATGTAGTGCATTGCCTCAAGTTCTGTCTGCACCATACAGTCATAAGATGAATGCTTTGTCATCCCTGAGGGTCCCAGGGCTGATTTGGCTGCATCCAAGGTGACTATTGCATCTTGGATTAAGTCTACCGTCCACAAGGGTTATGAGCTCAGAGGGAAACCTGTTCCCTTCTGCATTACAGCACACTCCACCAGGTCTGTTGGGTCCTCCTGGGCCTACAAGAATCAGGGCTCTGAGGAACAGCTGTGCAAGGCAGCCACTTGGTCTTCTGTGCACACCTGAAGCCAGCTTTGGTAGGAAAGTCCTGGAGGAAATTTTGCCTGTCTAGGACTTT
The DNA here is from genome assembly GCA_037306005.1 of Rhinophrynus dorsalis. Lineage (NCBI taxonomy): Eukaryota > Metazoa > Chordata > Amphibia > Anura > Rhinophrynidae > Rhinophrynus > Rhinophrynus dorsalis. Next base: position 441,555,040 of record CM074722.1, on the reverse strand, counting down.
TATTTCCTGTGCCTTATAACTCTTTAACTGTTTGAGCCCTGTTACCTCGTGTTCTTGTGTGCTGTGTATTGTTTGTCAGTGTCTGTTGACACCTTGTTAGTTTGGGCTGTTCCGTGTCCTGGATAGTCCATGGGAACTCTGGTATCATGGGTCCTTTCCTTCTATTCCCACCCCTGGGAGCTCAATGTTGGTACATCCCCATGGTACCTGCATGTCGTACTGGACAACAGAGAAAAGAGGATTTTAGTCTTACCTGTTAAATTCTTTTCTCAGTCCATATTACATACAGGTTTCCCACCCAGTGAATGGGACCATGCTGGGTCTCCTGTGGCTGGACATGGCAGTCCTTTTGGGTTCATCGCTCACAGGCATTTTCCCTTCTTCCTATTTTAGTTGATAGGTTTATTGTCTCAAATCTATCTGGCAGGGAGGGACTAAGGTAGCCTGATATGGAGGAGTGGGAGGCTCCACCCCTGCATTTCTTTCAGAATTGTTCCAGCCTACTGGGAGAAGCTGTCACCTCCCAATGGTACCTGTATGTCATATGGACTAATAGAAAATGATTTAACAGGAAAGACTAAAATTATATTTTCTGGCTATAGTAAGATAAGTGGGGTTATTATTAGGAGCTGTTAGATCTCCTTTAAAAGGATAGTAATGTTTCCCAAACAAAGCAGCTCCGATTAATCTTCATAGTATTTGGGCCATGGAGAGTGTTATTTCAGTACTTTCAGAATTGTAGTTCAAGAGTAATTGAATGATAAAGTATCCCCCCCCTTTTACCTACTGTAAGTTGCCTCCCCACAGATGTGTAATCCATTCATCGGACCAGACACCTGACAGCAGAGGGACAATCTGCTTACTGTGAGCATATGAAAAATCTGCCCCCACCTCCGCTTGATGAAGTAGGGCAGGTTTTTCATCACTGAAGATTGTTCCTCACTGCACTCAATCCAGACCGGCTTGCAGAGAAGAGTTACTTCAGTAAAAGGGGCAGGAGGGGGATACTTTATCATTCATTTACTCTTGAACTACAATATGGGGTGGTATTGAAATAACGCTCTCCATAGCCCACATACTATGAAGATTAATTGGAGCTGCTTTGCAGTTCCAAGTAATCTTCATAGTATTTGGACCATGTAGAGAGTTATTTCAAAACTGTCAGAGTTGTAGTTCAAGAGTAACTGAATGATAAGTTATCCCCCTCCTGCCACTTTTACTGACGTAACACTGCTCACCTCAGAGCATCAAGATGGATGGATTGCAGAGAGGGACAATCTTTAGTGAGCATAAGGAAAAACCTGTCACAGTAAGAAGACTGTCCCTTGCTGTGATCTGTCTGGTCTCAAGACCAGATTCCACATCTGAGGGGAGGCGGTTTACACTAGGTAAAATGGGCGGGAGGGGGATACTTTATCATTCAATTACTCTAGAACAGAGTTTCTCAACCCGTGCCCTCAGTGGCCACTAACAGGCCAGGACTTAGAAATTTCCCTGCTAGAACACAAGTGTGTTGATCAGAGGCTCAGTCATATTGATTAACTCACCTGTGCTCTTAAAAGGAAATTCTCAAATCCTGGTCTGTCAGTGGCCACTGAGGGCGCGGGTTGAGAACCACTGCTCTAGAATTACAACTCTGACAGTATTGAAATAACACTCTCCATGGCCCAAATACTATGAAGATTAATTGGAGCTGATGTTTTTTTTTTAAACATTACTATTCTTTTAAATCAATATGTATTTTCATTATCCCATGTGGTGCATAACCTCCAGCTGTACATTTTAGCATTACTATTGCTTTAACTAGAATTATTATGTTTTTGCCACAGCCTGAAATTTGCATTCTGGTAAACATACCTATATTCCTCCCATCCAACTCTCTCCTCCATTTGTTTTCTTTTTACTTGTTTGTGTAACAGCTTCAATCCTGATTTTCTGTCTTAGGTCTACTATGTTCCTATGGCACTTTCTCTATTTATCTGTCTCTTCTCCATTCCCTATCTCTGTGCTTCATGCCACAATCCTCATGTTCCTCTCACCTCCAGAGATGTGCCAATGACAAAAAGGAGATCTGCCCGGGGGAAATCAGTCAGATGTAGTAGGAAGCGAGGTGGCAACTGCTCCCCGAAAAACACAATGTCTGCTTTAATGAGACCCCCACAGGAAGAACAGAGAGGAACCCGCGACTCCAACACTGCATCCTGTAACATAGACACTTATTGGTTATTCACAGTATCTGAACAATGTATTATAAATTGCTCTTAACCCTTTGAGAGCCAGAGAGGTTGCATTGGATACCTCTCTGGCACTCAAAGGGTTAATAAAGGGAGGGCATCACCATTGACTCTGTAGCACAGTCACAACACATTATACATAGGACCCCCAACTATATACTACAATAAAGCTAAATTATACACAAAATCCATAACATTCCTTTGTGTAACACAGACACTACATAAAACCATACACAGACCTCAGGACAATGTTCTTTCTATAAGAGTGAAACACAAATTAGACAAACTGGACATTGTCTAATTCATACACAGCCTCCCATTCGTTTTCCTATATGTTGATATACACATTGAGGTTGATTTAATTAGAAAAAAAAATGGACATCAACAGCATCATGGGGACAAACAGAAAAATCCCAGAATTTAATTTAACAATTTAAAAGAACACTGACACCTAAAATAAATGAGTTATATACTCTTTAATACCCTGTATTTCATGCTACCATCTGTTTAAAACTTCTCTATAAGTTTACTGAGTCCTAGTATCTAGTCTTGAGGGAGCACACACATTCCTGCCTTTTCTAGTGCTCAAGGGCTCTTATTGATTGCAGATGAAATATATGAATGGGCAGCGATAACAATACCAGAGATTGGTCACTAATCACAACAGGTTAACCAACTTTAGTTCTTATCTCTCAACAGAAACAGCACAATGATTAAAAAACAAGTTTAGGATTATTTTTTTAGAAATGTAATATATTAATAATTAATTTGTACATATGCTAACTGTAAGTAAGTGACATTTAAAGTTACATCAACCTATTTCATTTTTTGGTCTTGATGTTCCATTAAATGGGGCTTTTAACCCACTGAATGCTAGGGAGGAATATTTAAACAGTTAAAATTCTCAATGATATCAATGGCTATTTTTTCCTTTTGTTCCCTATGCTGCAAAAACACCATCACCTGCCACCAACTAGGGTTGCCACCCAGCCGGTATTTTACCGGCAGGCCGGTAAAAAATTGGCTTCTGTCCAATGTTAAGTCTATGGAGGGAATGCCACGGCCGGTATTTTCTTGACGAAAAGGTGGCAACCCTACCACCAGCAGGCAATAAACCATCTCTTACCACCAGAAGGCAATAAACCATTACATTCCACCAGCAGACAATAAACCATTACATGCCATCAGCAAGCAATAAACCATTAGATGGCACCATCAGGTAATAAATCATTACATTCCATCAGCAGACAATAAAACATGACGTGGTACCAGAAGGCAATACACCACTGTATGCCACCAGAAGGCAATACACCACTGTATGCTACCAGCAAGCAACACAACACATCATTACATGCCACAAGCAGGAAATAAACTATTAAAGCCACAGAAGGACAATGCGCATTAGCCACAGCCCTGGCTATAGAAATGTAGCTGCATACATTCACACTAACACCTCCACATTATACATAGGATCCCTGACCCATGTAGTGTTTTTCATGCCAAAACGTGACCCACAGGGAACACGACTTACACGGAAAGTCTCTCCTGGGTAAGATGTGAGGCACATGGTACATGTTGCTGATGAGAAGGTGCCGTGAGCTTCCACCAACTTCTCTGGGGGGATCCCAGCCTCTTAAACACAGAAATATACAACAGATAGGAGGTGTGTGTGTGTGTATATGTATATCTTATTTTATGATGGTTCGATATTTGTTAATTATTTTAAAAGGCAACTAACATGAAAAAAATGAATTGAAAAAAGTATTTCAGTGCCTTTACTCTCACCTATTGCATTAACAGCATTGTATAATCCCAGTCCTAATTATACATGATTATACCCATCTTCTTGCCCCTCCCCCACAAGAGGAAAAGTTGCCATTCCTATTGTCCAAGCAGGGGGTGTAATATCACTGCAGACATCTCTGAATACCTCGGTGTGATTTACTGACCATTTTCTTCCCATCTTTTACACACTCTCTTTTTCTCCCATGATTAAACTACTGCCGTAGGAGTTAGAGGTGTAGGAGTGTTGAGGATAAAGTTGGTAAGCGGAGTCCTGTTTGGGTTTCTTGTACAAGGTTGGGATCCCTAAGGCAGGAATAGCCTCTCAATCTTGTAAGTAGCTCAGCGAAAGTTGGGTCATTCTTGATTTCTTGCCCCATACTGTCACTTTTGAGAGTCTTCCACAGATACTTTAACTATGTATATATTGACATAGCTATTCTATTGTCAAGGGGAAAAAAGCCTGGATTTGGGGGGAGGGCAAGACATTCACTGACAACTGTTAGTTCTTATTGCTGCTACTAACAGAGTTAGGAATAACAAGTACTAATTAACCCTTTGAGTGCCAGAGAGGTATTCATGCATTGCAATGCAATGAGTTTGATACTTCTCTGACATTCAAAGGGTTAAAAAATGAGTAGGCTTTAACCCTTTGAGTGCCAAAGGGTACCCCCTTGCGTTGTGTACCCCTCTGGCACTTAAAGGGGTAACATTTTATTTTTAGCAATTTTTTTTGTCAGTTCTTTAGAATCACCTATGTTGCTAAAAAGGTGTTAGTTAGTTTAAGATTTTCTTTTGTGTTAGTATTTTAAAGTCCTAGGATATTTTCTCTGCCGGGTACACTGGAGTAAACTAAGGGTGGTGTCATGTGTGGGAGGTGTAAAACGGGCGAGGATAAAGGTAGTTTGCCTGGTGGAAGCCAAGCAGTGGCATAACTAGTCATTGAAGGGCCCCAATGCAAAACATTTTTTGGGCCTCCTAATATTAAAATATTCTCCCTGGGCAATTATTAGATCTTACTGGACTTTGGGTCTGATGGGCCCCCTTCGGAGCCATGCCCCGTAGTTACTTTCATGAAGATAAAACGTAAATCTGACCCTGCCTACCTCTCTCCAGTCCATCAATATTCTGTGTGTAGAGGCGTAACAGCAGTCCTTTCTTATCCAAGAGGCGCAGGAAATGATGTGCGGTGTTGGGTTTGTAGCATCCAGGGAGGAGCTCACGAGACAGACGCAAGAAGGCATGTGGCTCTCGTAAAAAGTAACTCAGCTCAAACACAGCTTCCGGATATGGCAGGTCGTATTCCTGCAGTCTGCTGTAGAGGCCACCAGTTGGAGACCTGTAACATGGCAGTGAGTGAGAGTTATTAATAAGTTAGCAATGGTAAAGAAAATGAAGGGTAACTATCTTGTTTTGCTAAGCAGAGCTGCAAACAGGGCAAACACTGGAAATAGTTACCCTTTCAGATGAAAGAAGAGGTTTATGTGTGTGAATTAAGGCATACTGGGGCATATGTATAAAGTAAAAAGCGAGGCAATTCTTTGGCAAACCAGGCGCAGCAAATAGAGCAAAAACAAAATCCCAGTTTATATAAATGAGGCTTTTAACCCCTTGAATGTTACAAGTATCCAACAAATTGTTTCTCAATCCACTTGAGACCTCATCAGCATTCAAGGGGTTAAATATCCAATTTAAAAAAAATGAAATACATTGATAGATTGATTGATATTCCTATGTTACATCCCTAAAATATAGTCCTTAACTTGCTTGTTAATGTAAGGTAAATTACCCTATTCAGAGAGCATTTAGTTAATGGTGTTTGTGTTTAGAGAGAAGAGCTAAAGTCAGTTAAGCCCACTGCTCTTTTATTCAGACATTTTGTTCTCTTATCTTATCCCATTAATAGACAATCATGTGCAGTCAATTGAGCCCTGGAGTCCTGGAAAAGGCAGTAATGGTTGCTTCTTCAGAATAAATATATATATATATATATATATATATATATATATATATATATATATATATATATATATATATACTAATATATATACACTAATATATATACTAGTATGAAAGCCAGTATACATGGGCTAAAGTGCACCCAGCTGCCCTGGAGCCGGGAGCAGAGACAGGATGTGAGTCGTCCGGAGCGGGCAGCGCGTTCGGCGAGTATCTACTGTGCATGACTGCAGTCATGTGCAGTAGAGACTCGCCGAACACGGTGATCCTTAGCGGGGAGCTCCAGATGGCTCACAGCGAAGCTCCCTGTGTACGAAACCACACATGCACAGTAGAGACAGTGAGCGACGCATTCTACCACTTTATGTAATGGGAAAGATAGATAGATAGATATTTTTTTTTAAGTGTTTTTGGTTTGCCTTAGAATTGCTCAACATTTGCCTTTGTAGCTATGCAGCGAGAAAGTGCAGCACTGGATACGGGCAATCACATGGATACAGAGCATGTCAAGCAGATATATGTGCGTTATACATTCTCAGTGATGCTTTAATAACACTGTTTCTCTCTCGCTAAGTATTGGAGGGTAATCCATATGTAGACCCCTTGATCCCTGTTCCTAGAGAGGTCACCTACACCGCACTGAAGAGGCCCATACCAGGCCAAATGTAGTTCTTGGGTTTTGCTGTTTTTCCTTCATGCCAAGTTGATTTGCCTGGTATTTTGGGGCAGTTCTATGTGTGGAGAGGACCAGACTGTTAATTAAATGGATATTTCTCTTAAAGGGATAGTAACACTTAACATGTAAAAAATTGTATATTGTAAGGGGGTATCCTCCTGAGTAAAACAAGGGTAATCTCAAAGATGAGAGGTTTTTTATTAAAAGATTATTACAGCTGAAACTTTAATTTTTTTAGGTGCAGTATCACAGTGGCCTGAAATTGTACAGTGCACTGTTGCTACACTATCCTATCGACAGCTCTGGTCAGTTGACCATAACCTCCATATTCAATTACTCTTGAACTACAACTGGGACAGTATTGAAATAACACTCTCCATGGCCCAAATACTGTGAGGATTAATTGAAGCGCCTTTTATTTTGAAACATTACTATCCCTTTAACAAACATTTCCAACCTCTATCCTTTTCCTGCTAAGACTCTGTCGCAGTGCGCTTTTCCACCTGCCACTGATCCCCCAATATTGCTCCTTGCTAAAAGTACCACGCTGCCTTTGGCAGATGCCACAGCCCTTAAGGATCAAGTTGATAAGTGCTTAGATTCCTTCTTGAAGGCAAATTTTGTGGGGAGCCACTAGGGCTGCTCTGCTACCCCTTTTTCACTATGGCTTGAGTCACTAAAGCCATGGCTATCTAAGTTGAACAGCTGTCAGATGCCATTCGTGGGGATTTTCCCAAAGAGGAACTGCTGGTTATTCTGGTCAGTATTATGGAGTACAATGCATACCTTCTTGAGGCATCCTTCAAAGCCCTTTCAGTGGCCAAAAAAAATATTTGGTGTCTCTTCTTTTTGTAGGAAGGCAACATTTTTGGCCTAGCTTTGGGAAGGTCATTAGTAATGCTGCTGGAGGCAAAATGAGTCTTTTGCCTCCAATTGCACATACACATGTGGTTTTCATTACCTCTGCTAGTTTGAGGTGCCTAGGGTTCAACCCCCTCAGGCCGACTCTGCTCCAAAGCCCAAACAGGCTCGACAGAACATGAAGTCTGCCCAGAAGCCTAAGGCTGACAAGCCAACTTCCACATGACTTGCAGGGTCCTGGCCTGTTTCTGCCTATAGAGTGTCAACTTGAGCTTTTTCAAAACATGTAGGAGTCTTCTGTGATGGACCAGTGGGTTTTGTGTGTTATAGGAAGGCTACCGCATAGATCTCAAATCCCTTCCACCTCACTGTTCCTTTTTGTCCCATGTTCCTTTATGTCCATTTCCGACGCATCTACTCATACACGTAGTATCCTCCCTGCTGGGAAAGCAGGTGTTGGTTCCCATTCCAGACCAGGAATGATTCACTGGACTTTACTCCAAGCTTTTTTGTTGTTCCCAAAAAGGATGGCGATTGTCATCCTATTCTGGATTTGAAGTGTCTCAAGTAGTACGTACTAGCTCCACTCTTCAAGATGGAATCTCAGTGATATTTCATCACTGCCCTGTATCAAGGGGAATTTCTTGGCTCCCTGGATCTCTATGGCACCTACCTTCATATCCTGATTCATCCAATCAGCACTTCCTACTCTTTGCCTTTGAGGGTAGTCATTAGCAGTTCACTGTTCTCTCCTTTGGGCTAGCATCTGCTCTAAGAATCTTGATGAAGGTCATGGCTGCTTTGGCAGCTCACATCCATGCTCAAGGAATATCCTTGTCTTCTTACTGTACACTGTTCACAGATTTAAGACTGCATACTCATCCTGGTTCAACGTTGTTGAGTGCTCAATCTCAAGAAATTCTCTCTGATGCCTTTTCAGATTCTATACTTCTTAGGCATGAGATTTGATACCCTCCAAGGGAGGGTGATTTTACACCCTCCATTGCCACACTTGTGGGTGCCTCTTGGGCCTACAAGAATCAGGCCTCTACTGAGCAGCTGCATAAGGCTGCAACATTGTCATCTCTGAACACCTTCACCAAACACTATCATGTCAATGTCCTGACCAAGGAAGGGGCCAGCTTTGGCCGGAAGGTTCTTCACACATGTACGCCTGTTTAAGGACACTTTTCTTCTCTTTAAGCAGTTCTGAACCCTGTTGATTCATGTTCAGTATCTTGGTGTGCAGGTTTGGTGTTCGTTGACACCTGAGGTTTGAAGGGAACCTGTTAGTCCTGTGGAATATTGGTCTATAGTAGAGTTTTTATTTCTCTTTTCCCTCCCATGAATCTAGGTGGTGCTTTGGTATATCATCATGGTTCTGTGTTCCACATTGGATTTAAGAGAAAATAGGATTTTAGTGTACTTACCATTAAAGCCTTTTCTCTTAGTTCATGTGGAACACAGGACTCCCACCCAGAGAAAAGAACATTTGGTTTAATTCAATGAGCACAAGGGGTCCTCTTGGTGTCTTTGTTCATGGAAGAACCCTTTCACTTTTGTTTCTTTATGCTACTGTGCTATATGTTGAAACTGAGGGGTAGGCATAAATCTGGAAGGAAGAGGGGAGTCTCCACCTCAATGTGCCATGCCCTCTGGAGGAGGGAACTTTACCTCATGGTTCATGCGTTCCACATAGACTAAGAGAAAAAGATTTAATGATAAGTACACTAAAATCCACTTTTCTCCTTTGTAGTGGAACAAGAGAGTGAAAAACCTAACTGGGTAACTACCATGACATAGATTAGTGGTTACAAACCCTATTCGCAGTGGAGCCTAATAGTTCACGTCTCTAAGATTCCATGCTTGAATACAGGTGAGTTAAAAGAAAAGTAAACCCCAAACTCATGCTAACTTAAAGGGGAACTCCACCCCAACATAATTATGTCTTTAGTAATGTATCTTCCCTTTCTTAGAAGCACTGTGTAGTTCGTTTTTTAAAAAGTCGCTTTAAAAAAAGAATAAACTGTAAATTACTTTAGTACCTGGTAGCTTCTGTCCCAATGGAATCCTTACTGCGCATGCTTCTAATGGAGCCGAATGGCTCCCTTGTCCCTCCCACTGTGTGAACGATCTGTCGAGTGTCACGCAGCTCTACCACATCACCTGGCGCGCTCCTTGCTGGATGCGCGTTCAGGTCTTCTGAGCATAGTGCGAGCGCGTTCCTGTGAAGCGCTCGCGCTATATAAAGAAGAAGATGGCTGTGGGCTGGGACATACCTCTTGAATGACAGGCACCCCGCCACATGAAGCATGAGCAGTGGTCATTTTTCGGCACGATGGCGGCGGCCTGATCGATCTTACTACACAGATAACGGGTCAGATTAAAACATAACTAAATACTTTTGAGATGATTGCCTAACGTTTTCTTGTTATCTGGTGGGGTATTTACCATACAAGCTATAGTTGTAAGACCATGGGAGTTCTGCTTTAAAGCATTTCCTATGTGTCACTGACTACCGATAAAATGTTTTCGTAGCTCAGGGGTAATATTACCCAGACTCATGTAATAGTCATGGGCACATGTCAAGTGATATAAGTTAATGTAGTTTTGGGGTTTACTGTTCCTTTAATCAGGGCAGTGCTCTCAACATTTTATTATTCAAGGCACCCCAACATTCAGTCTGGAATTTTTCAGGGGAAAATGTAGCATTTCGTGTCATCTGTCAAGTTCATTATGAAGGTTTCAAATATCTATTCTGTTTAGGTCTCACAATCAGAATAACAAAAACAAATATACTGTGCATAATAATTTCCTTAAATATACAATGAATGTAAAATTCTTATTTTTTGTCAAAATCTTAATAGAAAAGGAGGGGCACCTTAAATGGGTGTCTGTGGCACACCTTAGTTGAGAACCAGTGAATCATTTAATTTACTCACAATCATTTAACCCTTTGAGTGACAGATAGGGCTGCAATGCATTGTGTGGTAATGCGTAGCTGACCCCTCTGGCACTGAAAGAGTTAATTTGCTCAGAGCCATTACATCCTTTTCTCATGGCCTGTTAGGAACTCCTGAGGATAGGGCTTGGAATCACTGCCAGAGTACAAGTAAATATACGTGTTGTCTACTCCCACTGATGCACTATCATACCTCTTTTGTTTCTGTATTTGTACATATGTACGCACTGAATCTTGGAACCAGTCATTGGACCTCAGCCTTACTGTCACACTTATGGATTTCATATACCTCACCTGAAATCTGGGATTCCGCTGTCTGTACTGATGCCGGCTCCCGCCATAACTAGTATCCGTTGATATGCACCCTCCTTGATCCTGAGAGCTATGTCTTGCAGGGTCAGACTTGTGCCACCTCCTCCGCCTGGAAGTACGCTGCTATGCTGCCACACCCAACTGTATGGGACACAAAAACAGTACTAGATACTGATGGCTAAATTAATCGTTTGAGTGTCATTGTGTGTGTGTATGGGGGGGGATGCATTGCCTGCTCGTCTGCGACTGCCATAAAAGATGCACTGTATATTTGTTATGATTAAATCACTAAGACTGATGTATTAAGAAAACCTGGGGCAAACTGACTGCACCATAAGGGACAAAACACAATATCCACAAATTTCAGTGGGAGCTTTTAAACCATTGAGTGTTAGAGAGACCTCCAATATATTGTTGTTGAGACCTCCCTCACATCAAAGGGGATAAACTCTTCTCTTAAATCAGTGGGTAAGTGAGGAATGTTTACTTATCACTGTAGTTCAGTCGGTTTGTTCCAGAACTACTTCAATTATTCGTAGTATGTCAGCATTTAGTTGCCAACAATACCCAGGGGCAGCAGGAAGGAGGAGTTAAATGTGCAGGGGCTGTGACTTGTACAGGACTGAGCAGGGTCAGGGATCCCCCCCCATCCTGTCCAAATCCCTGAAGGAACATGCCCACTCTTCTTTTCTCCCTCCCTTTCAACACTCCAACTCTTATCTTTTCCCTTCCACTCTCCCTTTCACTGCTCCCCTTCCTGTGGTGTCATGGTGACATCAGGGGCTCTGACAATCACCCCTTTTGGCAGGTGAATGTTGCCCTGGAGATTGAAGGCAAGCCAGTGGTCACGGATCTGGATACAGGCTTGGCAATATCCATCATGACCCAGAAACAGGTTAAAAAAAAATAAACTGACCCTCAACCTCTTACTGACACAGTGAAACTCAAAAGGTACAGAGGTCATATCTTGACACCATTAGGTTATGTGTGGGTAACAGTTAAGACCAATGAAAATATCTCCAGAGCCAAACTATACGAATTCTCACATGGAGGTTCATCCCTCGAGAATGGAAACAACAAATGGGAATGCGACATTCAAACAAGACGTATACAGCAGAAGAAGCTGAAACCACAGCAACGTGGATAACAGGAATAAAAAAAATTTGCAGATGTTTTCGCACCAGACTTAGGAAAATTTATGAGCATCCAAGGACATTTGCAATTGTGCACTGGAGCACTTGGGTGCTAGAGAGGACTCCAGTGCTGGTTATTTACCATTTGTGTATATATCTGTTTATCCCTGAGGAAGAAGTCAGTGCTTGAGGTCCATTTACACAGGAATGAGTAAGCAGTTGCTGCAGGCTCCGTCCCCAGCAGTAAACATGTCTCCACTGTCCTGCAAGAGATAGAAAGGGGCAATCATTACAAGAGAACAAGTAGCATACTGCATACCTGCAGAAGTGATATTATTTAGGTCTCTGGCACATAGTGGGTTAATGATATGAACACTTGCAGAATAGGGTTAATAATGGAAATGCTATTAAGTCATTGGTCAGAGATGGATGAATAAAGGAGATGTCAGATATGGTTAACCCTTTGAGTGCCAGAGAGGTACACAACACATTGCTCTGCAATGCGTTGCGTACCTCGCTGGCACTCAAGGGGTTAAACCCCTTGAGCTAATAAAATACCATCAATACATTGTGAAGCATTGAGATGAAGACACAGCATCCAGGGTCTCTGGCAGATGTTTAATATAATGTTTCCCTGCTGGTTGCAGACAGTCTCTTAACCCTTTCAGTACCCCTCTGACACCTAAAGGGTTAAGAGATTGACGCTGTGCAGGCACAGAGTATTAACAGTATGATACTCTGCTGATCGCTGGCACAAAGTATTAATAGGCTGATGTTGTGCTGGCACAATGTTAACAGCATGATGTCCTGATAGCCTCTGGCACAGAATTTTAATAGAATGATGCTTTGTAGGTCAAGGGCACAGATCATTAATCCATGAGTGCTAGAGGGGTGTGCAGGGAATTGCTCTGCAATGTATTGTACACCCCTGTAGCACTCAGAGAGTTAATAGAATGATGTTCTGCTGTTAGCTGACACAGAGCATTAATAGAATGATGTTCTGCTGGCCCCTGGCAGAGTGGTAACAAATGTATTCTCTGCACTGGGCATACCTCTTCCCTTAAAAGGTTACCTATTTGAGTGCCAGAGTGGTACACATTGCTCTGCAATAAGTTGCATTTCCCTCTGACAAATGGTTAATAGAGTGACGCTCAACTGATTTCTACTGGAGAAGAGTTTATTATGCTGTTACCTGTCACTTGTTGCTGTGTTACAGACCCCAAGATCATCCTTCTGAGACAGTGGCCACCAGAAACTGAGAGCAGGGCCATCCTCTGTGCATAATGCATTGGGTTATCAAGTTGGCTGTATTAGCACAATGGTACAGCACTGCAAGTGCTAGTGTTTTATAAATAAACATTATTACTATTACAGGACTTGTACAGAGCTATGTGTCTATCTGTATATCTTGTGTGAGTGTGTGTTTGAATGTGTTTCTGTGGGCGTGTGCAAGGTTTGCATCATGTTGCTCCCTCACAACAAATTAATAAATATCTGTATATAAATCAGTGCATGAAATTACCATCTGAGGTCCTGAACTGTGTCTAGCTGTGTTTTTGTTTGCCTAGCAACCCATGTGTATACACTAGGTGTGGATATAGTCTATATATCTTAGTTGTGCCCGCCCGCGTAACTGTGTCCAGTTGCTTGTATATTACTGTGTAACTATATATCAGCCTGCATGTGTATAACCAGCTCATAAGAAACAGCACACCAACACATACCTCTGTATGCAGTATGGCCGCGTTTATGGGGCTGTCGCTTGTCTTAGGTCCATGTCTCCTCCCCTCTCTGCACAAACCAATACACACTCAGCCGCCCCCATCCATCTGACCGGTGTCATCTAATATGCTTACTCCCTGTGTGTCGTTCCCTTTACCCCAGTTAGACAGACAATGCAAATATTGCCTGAATTCCTAGTGAGATCAACCTCACTGATTCAGGGGTTGAGGGGAAAAATACCAACGTACAAAGCGACCTGTAATTTCATGAATCTAGAGGTCAGGGTTAACCCTCTGAACGCCAGAGTGGTATGCAATGTGTTGCGTGCCTCTCTGGCACTCAAAGTGTTAAATCTGCTTTGTGCACCAACTCCTACAAATTAGTAATTGATAAAGTTATGTGTGGAGGGAAAGCATAAATGACTCACTGAGTATGGGATTACAATTATTGTTTAGTCCTGTGAGTGATGGAGAGGTGTCCAATGCATCAGGATGCGTTGGCACCCCTCTGGCGCTCAAAAGGTTAAAAATAAGCGCAAACGCTGGGACAGCAGGATCCGTGGGCATGAAGCCAGAGCACGACACTGCGCTTGAAAATCTGGGACAATTGGAAAGAATTCATTTGAAGTAGTTCTGGCACGCAATGGGTTACAAATCGTGGCTTTGTGATCCTTAATAAAGCCTTCCGTTATATGTGTCCCATGAGTTCTTACATTAATATACCGTAATAGTTCCTACCATATCTGTTTGGAAAGATTTTCTTCTATCTATATAGGATCATGGCATAAGCTTGTATAAGACTTTCACAGCAAAATAGTGAGATTGAAATGCTGTAGGTGTTCTCAAATGGTTAATCTTTGCATGTTTATCATGCCGTCTGCAACAGACTATTAATAATTTATTGCATCTGCTCATATCTATGCAAACAATGGTATGAAAAGGGAGATGTACAAAAGGGAGGCAGACGACATACCTATATTTAGGATGTTATTTTCATACTAGAATGGCAGCACATGTATATTGGTCTTTACACGTGAAAAGTACATCTGTGTGAAATGCAAAAAGTACATTTCATGACATAATCAATGTATGTGACTATGGTAATTTGTTGCTACTGATGTATACAAATTGCCACATTCTGCACAATTTTAAGACCTCCTTAGAACACCTTCTTTGCCTACCCACATCTTTCAATGGAAACTCTACTGAGTAATTCAGGTTATGTAAAACATGCTTAAAAATGAAATGCATAAAAAAAAACAGCAGAAACTCGAATCAAAACATTTTATTAAGATGAGTATACATGTATAAAATAAACTGGCCATGTGTCCCTGATTGCCTAGGACAATTCTGGAATGAAAAATCTGTAGTGGGGACACAGCACAGAAATAACAGACAACCATGCAGGCAAATAAAGAGGTCACAGCTTTATTAAGTGGGTTTGACCTAGTTAAGAATGGACCCCGGGTCTACCCCCCCAATCCCACAACACGATGCCCCACACACCTCACCTACTTCCTAACCTGTCCCCTTCTTTCTCACAGCCCAGGAGGGGGGGCATCCTTTGCCCCATCAGGTCTCCCCCCTTCCCCAGATGAAGAGGAAGAAGAAGGCATGGCCTGGCCCCTTATGATGACCCCTGGGTTCATTACTGAAACTTTGGCCATTTTCTAGAGGAAGAATTGCCCATTGACTGATGGGACAGAAAGTGATGCCTATGCTGTGCTACAAGAAAATGGTTACCAAGCTTCAGGGTAGCATTTTGACAAAAGAAAATACATCGGAAGCTCCTGTTTGGCATCAGGAAATAAAGCTCAGTTCTCCCACCAGGGCAATCAGTCTGAACATTAGTCTTCAGGATACACACACACCGGTCACATTTTCAGGATATCACTGTTCCAGGTGGGTCATCACTGATTCAGTCATTTGGATTTATATACTGAAGTTTAATTATGGATATGAATATCCTAAAAACCTGACCTGTTGTGTCCCAAGGACAGGAGCTGCGCATCAGTGCTCTTGTGTTTACAACACTATGTGCAGGTCATGTTGTTGTAGCCCAACATGTGTTGGTTTCTGTTACAGCAGTCAATTGACAGTTTTTCCTCTACTGTTTAGAACTCTGTGGTGCTCCAGAAAAAGAGCAGATTGGTGACTTGACGTCCGGTTATGTGATGTCACGTAACCCCACTCACACATAGCTCCCAACATTCCAAATGGCCAAAGGGGGACACTTTTGTCTTAGGTGGGCTTGTGGGGGGGATAAGTGGTGGGATTGGCATTACTGATAATAGGTTATTTCATGATCCATTGTCAGTTCTTTAAGTATATAAAAATGCATATACTGAAGTTTAAAGGGACAGCAATGTCCCATAAAATATATTTAGAGTTAGGTAGTGGTTCAAAAATGAAACTAATTGCCACAAATCCTATCTCTCAAACTGCTATGGTTTGAAAGATATAGGCACTGAAACTTCCCTCCTCCCTCCCCTTCTCCTGCTGTCAGCTGTAAAGCTGACAGCAGGAGATTCGAGTCGTGCGACTCGAGGAGGCTCTTCAGCAGAGCCGAAACTGAGTTATTTCAAAAGAATTACTTCATTGGAACGGTCTACAAACTAAGCACACTTTGTAGACCTTTCCAATTAAGTAATTATTTTGAAATATCGCAATTTCGGCTCTGCTGCAGAGCCTCCGGCTGGTCCCCAGACCTGGATCTCCTGTTGTTAGCACAGATCTAATGTCAGGAGAAGGGGAGGGGGTAACTTTCATTGCCTATATCTCTCCAACCATAGCAGTTTGAGAGATAGGATCTGTGGCAATTAGTTTCTTATTTGACATTACTAACCCTTTAAATGGATAGTAACGTCTATAATAAAGTTGCGCTGCGAGTCTTCTACAATGGTTTTATATCATGCAGAGTTAAGTTGAATAACTTACTGTTCGGTAGTTCAAAAGATATTGAAGCTTAAATGATCCCCCTCCTGCCCCTTCTGGCCACGTCCCACTGAATCTACAATCTGGTCCTGGGGTCGGGACAGATGCAGTGAGGGACAAACGTCAGTGAGTAAGTAAAAGAAAAACCTTGCCCCCCTTGATGAAGGAGGGCAGGATTTTCCTTTTGCTTACTGAAGATTGTCCCTTGCCGCTCTCCATCTGGACCACACTCACAGGCAGCGTGACACAGCCAGAAGGGGGATCATTTAAACTTCAATATCATTGAACTACACAACAGTAAGTTATTAAACTTAGAGCTGCAGGTTATAAAACCATTGTAGAAGACTCGGAGCACAACTTTATTTTAGACATTACTGTCCATTTAACCCCTTAAGGACTACATGACATACTAAGACCGTCATGGTCCTTAAGTACTTAAGGACCGAAGACGGTCATAGTACGTCATGTACTTTTTACTTACAGTGCTCCACCAGGAGCGCTGTAAGTAAAAATAGGGCCTAAAATTGACCGCTCCAAGACTAGAGCGATCTCTTTCAGGCCACAAAGCGACACGCCGGTACGCGCAACAGGTCACTTGTACTGGCACGTCAACAAGGATCAAAGAGGTCCTTATGGGATGGAAATGTCCCAGGACCGCTGGTCCTTAAGGGGTTAAGGACCGGCCATTAAGGACCAGGGACCATTTTTTAATTTGCGATCCTGTTTCAGGGCTCCCCGAACGGCGTGCAGCATGAGGGGAGCCATGAAATCCATGACAGTTCTGGCACGTCATGGGTGCTTATGGCTCACCAACCCATGACGTGCCAGGACCATCAAGGGTCCATAAGGAGTTAAACAAACTTTGATATGATAGGTTTTTTTTTGCTGTGGAGCAATGTTATACACTTTTATACACAACATAGTACAGTGATTTAAATACTCATTGGAGGACCCCAGTGCAATTTTTTTGGGCCCCTATTACAGAAATATTTTCAGATGCATAATTAAACCCTATAGGATCTTGGGCCTTACAAGCACACTTTGTAGACCGTTCGAATGAAGTATTTATCTCTAAATAGTGTGATTTTGGCTCTGCTGAAGAGCCGCCATCCCGTCAAATTACAGGAATCTGCTGCTGTCAGCTAGAGCACTAACTTCACTGAAAAATCCTGGAGGGGGCAATTTTAGCCAGTTATATTTCTCAAACCATAAAGAGATATGACTTACATTGATGTCATTATTTTTTTAATGCCTTCAATATTAAAGAACCATAAAAGTAAACATTACTATCACTTTAATGGATGACCTCTTGGCTTTTTTGCTCATCTCTTTAATAGTTCCTTGGAGAGTTTTTATGTATTGACCTCAAATCTGTAAATGGTAATCATATCACCCATTGGCCGTCTTTTCTCTAATGTAAACAATCCCAGTTTGGCTAGTCTCTTTTTATAACCCAAATCCTCTAATGCCTTTATCATTTTTTTTTGCAAGTCCCTGCACTTTTTCCAGTTCAATAATGTATATTTTAATAACTGGTGCCCAAAACTGTATTCAGTATTCTAGATGAGGCCTTACCAATGATTTATATAGAAGTAGAATTATATTTTGCATCCCATGCATATAGCTACTTTTTACACAGGATAGTACCCTCTTTGCTCTTGTAGCAGCTGAGTGACACTGCACACTATCAGTACACCTAAATCTTTTTTCGAATGAGTATTCTCCAAGTAGTTTCACATTAATTGTATATATGTAACATGTTTGTTTCTACAGCCCAAATATATAAACTTATATTTATCTATATTAAACCTCATCTGCCACTTTTCTTCCCATTCACTCAGCTTATCCAAATACTTTTGCAAAGAAAAAACATACTGCTCTGTATGTAATTCCTTGACAATTTAGTGTCATCAGTAAATTCTGTGTATTAGCCGGCAGATGCTTCTAAGCCCCATTGATAACAGTCATTACATGTGTTTAAAGCTCCATAATCAACCCCTTAAATGTTGGATAAGTCAGCAATGCATTGGAGTTAAAAGTCCAGTTTATATCATTACTAATGTTTCATCCCCTATGATCCCCTTCGGTGCAGTTGGTTTGCCCCAGCGCTGAACTTTATACATAGTGTTTAGTAATAAAGTATATGTAGTTAATCCTAGGATTGTTCTATGTTCCTTTATGTCAACCGAATGTATTTATTTGCATATAACACCCTCATTAGCCAAAAACATACCTGGGAACACTCAGGATTTGACCATGAAACTCAGGGTATTGACACAATTCTCAGAGTTAAGGGCCAATATTTTGGGGTGAGGGAGTCCTGTATTTCTTACTATAGTAGGATCTACACCAAATGACTAATTTAGTCTCTAATTTGGTGCCATCTCTTCTTGAAAGGAAGAAAGGCATCCTGCTTGTCTTGTGTGCTCAAACAATGATCTCTCTCATTTGTAGATAGGGTGACCACATGTCCTGGAATTGAGGTCTGTGACCCTCGTCCCGAGTCACTCACCATGGGGACAATAAAGAGTCCTGGAGTTAAGCAAAGCCACCCACAGCACAGACAGTCTCTCCCACTCAGCCCTATTCTGCCAGCCCACACATTGCTGACAGCTGCAACAGGTCTCCTCCAGGATAATAATGATAATTAGGTAATAATGTAGCAATTCATTTTCCACTCTTTTCCTGCGCTGCTTTGCTTGCTCCCAGCCTATCTCCTGCAGCAACATGCACCACCATTGGCTGGTGAGTGTGAAACAGTGGGGACATCGGCGATACGACGCATGGAATGGTTAGATATTGTGAGTGAGTGGCACAGGAGGCAGTCTAGATGCGGTCACGATGGAAGGAACAGCAACAGCATTGTACAATCTCCAGTCCAAACTCCAGTGAGGCAGTGTGAGTAAGTCCCACGGCACCGAGTCCAACTCGGTGAATGTTTATTTCTAAGAGTTCACATGATTTCAGTGTCCCAGAATGGGAAAATGGAAATGTGGTCACCCTATTTGCAGCACATTGAATATTCCTTGGGTACTGAATGGAGCACCTGTGAGTCAGGGTAAGTAGGTAGATATCGTCTAGAATCTGCATTATAAGAAACTTTAAGCCTTGGGGTGCCAGAGAAGTGTTCAATGCATTACTTCCCAATGCACTGAACACCCCTCAGGCACTCAAAGGGTTAATATTTCAAAGATCTCAGGATCAGCTCATTTTGAAAGTTTGCAGGTATGGCAATAAAATACCGGCCCTTACGCATGTAAGCAAATTGAAGCAATTATGAGGAAAACCAGTTTCACTATAGGGGTAAATGAAAATAGGGTTTTGTAACCCCCTGAATGCTGCAATGGTCTTCAACATATTAAAACTGTTTAACTAGAAATGCTGTGGAGGCATCTGATCATAAGCATTTAGGATTTAAAGGGATAGTAATGTTTCATAATAAAAGCAGCTCTAATTAATCATCATAGTATTTGGACTTTGGAGAGTGTTATTTCAATACTGTCAGAGTTATAGTTCAAGAGTAATTCAATGACAAAGTATCCCCCTCCCGCCCCTTTTACTGATGTAACACTGTTCAGCCAGATCATAAGGGAGGTGCCCAGGTAGACTGCAGAGAGGGACAATCTTCAATTAAGATAAGGGAAAAACCTGAAAAACTTGTCAAGGGGGACAGGGCCTTCATTGTTCTCATAGGAAGAAGATTGTCCCCTGCTGTTATCTGTCTGGTCTATGGACTGCATTCCACATCTGAGAAGAGATGGCTTACACTAGGTAAAAGGGGCGGGAGGGGAAACTTTGCCTGTGAATCTCTCTTAAACCATAAAGGTTTGAGAGATAAGACTTATATCGTTCTTCATGTTTTTTTTAATGCTTACAAAATAAAATAAAGATAAAATGAAGTATTACTATCCCTTTAAGGTATCAGTAAAGTGTTTTGATGAAAAAAAAAGTACTATAGGTGTATGGCTGTTCCTGTTGAATAAAGTAAGGGTACACACACTGCTGTAAAATGCATCTTTCCAAGGTTTTTACAGTTTAACCCTTTGAGTTGGGTGACCACATGTCCTGGATTGCAAAGGACAGTCCTGGATTTTAAATGTATGTCCCATGTCCCAGGCAGCCACCTTCTGGGACAATACAAAGTCCTGGAATGAAGACTCCAGAGCAGAGAACACTAGAAGGAGAACTGCCCATTTCCTACTGTAACAGAAAGTGATGCCTCTGCTGGAGTGATGTACATTATCTTGTAGCCCACCACAGACATTGCTTTCTGTCACAGCAGTCAATGGGCAGTTCTCCCTCTAGTGTTTAGAACTCTGTGGTGCACTGGATAAAGAGCAGGTTGTGCACTAATGTCCAGTTATGTATAGTGACCCCTCCTATATAGCTTCCCTAAAGTTGAGGACAAGTACTCTGCTGCTCTTATCTCTGCAGTGTCCCTGAATGGCAGAATGGAAAGGTGGTCACCCTACTTTGAGTGTCAGAGGAAACTCAAAGGGTTACACTGATTGTCTTTACATACCAGTGCCTTCTAGTGGTCAGATTTCAAGTAGTTATTTTGTTACATTCTAAGGGAAAGGTGAATAAGTGACAAACGCTTCTCTGTAAAATGTAAGAGACACTGCTGAATCTTTCCTGACAGGTTGAACTTTCAGGAAGTAATCATGCTGTCACTCATGTCCTGACAATTTGAACCATAAACACTTTTGAATAAAACAACCAACAGCAACGGGAGTACCCTTGCTTTATGCTGTAGGAAAAGCACTATAATAGATAGGTTTTCATAAAAAACGCCAGTAGTGTAATGAGGCCACACCTCAGCCCATGTCCTTTTTCACTAGTATTTAAGGGGAAGCCACCTTCAGTTAAAGGAATAGTAGTTTCATAATAAAAGCAGCTCCAATTAATCTTCATAATATACGGGCCATGGAGAGTGTTATTTCAATACTGTCAGAGTTGTAGTTCAAGAGTAATTGAATGATAAAGTATCCCCCTCCCAACCCTTTTAATTATATAACACTGCTCACCTCAGAGCAGCAAGACTGTTCAGATAGATTGTAGAGAGGGACAATCTTCAGTGAACATAAGGAAAAACCTATCAAGGGGGAAAGGGTTTTCCTTATGTTCACAGTAAGAAGATTGTCTCTTGCTGTGAGTTGTCTGGTCCCAGGACAAGATTCCACACTTGAGGGGAGGTGGCTTACACTAGGTAAAAGGAGCAGGAGGGGATACTGTATCATTCAATTACTGTTGAACTACAACTCAGAAAGTTTTGAAATAATACTCTCCATGGCCCAAATACTATGAAGATTAATTGGAGCTGTTGTTTTTTTAACATTACTATTCCTTTAAATCTATAAGAATTTTTATTATTACATGTGGTGTCTAACCTCCAAATGTACATTTTAGCGTACAGAACATTTTATTGAGCTCCTGCACCTTATATAACAGTAGCATTATTTTATATCATTTTAAGATCATATAGAAACTGTGTCTCTGGTGGGTTAATTCTGCAAGCAGCAGAAGTGCTAGGAAAGCTGTCATAGGGTTCAAATAAAATATAACAAAAACACAACTGAAATAATTGTTAATATGAATTTGTACCATAATGCGTGTATTGAGCCAAAATTGCACCTCTCACATTATTGAATACATCCCATAGCTTGTTCCTAAACGCACGCGCACTTCTCTCAATCTCTCAGTCATAGTCAGCTACATACGTCTCGTTGCTAAGGGGCGTTACTAGTAGCAGTTGCTAGGAATGGTCTAGGACCAGTCTGCATGGCATGCTGGTAGTTGTAGTTTGGTGTATATGCTTTACGGCTATCGGACCGGAAGTGAGTGTGCAGGTTGCAGTGGGAACTTCCTGTACTGGAGGCCGGTTGTATTTTCACGTTTTACCGGGGCAGAATTTTTTTCTATCAACAGACATGAGGGACGTGACAGGCTTCCTTCAGCTACAGCAGAGTCAGAGCAGCTCGCCCGAGACCGCGGCGATATGGCACCGGCTGGAGGAGCTGTACAACAAGAAGTGAGCATTGGCATTCCATGCAATCGTATAGTGTGACAGCCAGTTATTAACAATGAACAACATATTATCATACATGGGGACTTTAAAGATGAGTTGATTCTGAGTTATTTGAAATATTAACCCTTAAAGCTTCCCACAATGTAGATTTTATGCAATATGTACCTGCTTACTCTAATTCAGAGGTGATCCAGTTAGTCCTTAATGAACCTACAATTTAGAGAGATCTCACTTCCCAAGCATAAACAAGACAAACAGACCATCTCCCACTGTCTTTCTCGTACACATGAGACCAGTTTAGAGACTAAGTAAACATTTAATTGTGGCAAATCAGTAGTAGCCTAGGTAACAAAGACCTTACTCACCCTGAGAATTTGGCTATTCACCCTGAGAACTTGGGTTGAACCGTGAGAGATCCCAGGTGTGCACATTATGATGGTTATAAAATGCCACACAATCATTACTTTACTACGCAGTGGCACACAATTATTACAGTACAGCTATAAACTGACACACAGTAATTAACATTCAGCCATTTAAGTCATATACAATTGTAGCTTTACTACACAACTGTACTGTAGTAGTGGACAAATGTCCAGAGTATTAGAGTCCAGGCTCCTGTAGTTATATGATGACACCTACATTTCTGGGGTAATTTATGTACATTTGTGTCTCCAGTGACTCTTGAAAATTCTATCTGACTCTAGTGGTGCTTATATTTTTGTCTACCCTTGCTGTTCAAGGTCAATGCCGTCCACCAAGACTGTATAGTGATGCAATATTATTACTATACTATCATGCAATGTTAAAATTATTACACAACCATATAGTGACATACACAATTCAGCGGTGCAGCATACGCATACAATGATATAAACAATTATTAGTTAAAATTTTCTGCATATTCTTACAGTGTCAAATGGACAATAAATTTCAGTGAATACAACATAATAATCACACAGTGATACACAGTCATTACTATACAACCACAGACGGAACTACTATACCATTATTCAGGGAAATAACAATCCCTCCATTAATACAAAGGGAATAGACAGGTACTAGTGGAGTATGAGCTCATTTCCTGTTGTCTAATTATGTTTGTAACTTTACAAAATACTTTGCTAACAAGAGCAAATTACTGTTGCAAAACCGTAAGTTGGATTGTTCTCATGTTGTGACTAAGGTGATCATGTATCCCTTTAAATTGGGGACACTTATATAAACCTTACACTGCTGGGTTACCTGTGCAATCTTACAGAATCAGGTTTTCTTAAGCGTCACTGATTTAAATGGCTAAATTGTCACTGTAATTGTGACACATCAGTATCAATACAGCAGTACAGAGTATTTATACAGTGATAACAAAATTCTTACAGCATAGCATAAGACATTTGGCAATTCAGAATATATACATGTGTTTTCAGGCTGTGGCACCAGCTGACTCTGCAGCTATTGGAGTTTGTTCAGGATCCTGAGTGTTCTAAAGGAGATGGACTCATTAAGGTAATCATGTTATGTATTATCACTCTACATCAGGGGTAGTCAATAGCTGAACCTTCAGCTATTGGGGACTAGAGATCCCATCTTTATTTGGAGGGCAAACAGATGACTGCTCCTGCTCTACCAAGAGTGGGTAGTCTGAGGCATTCCATGTATTCTGGATGAGAAGCCTTCATAATTCTCAGTTAGCCAATGACTTGCTAAGGATGACTTGGGTCGTAGTCTATCAATATCTATAGAGTTTAGTTGGCCACTGCTGCTCGACACAGTTTGCCACCTAACAACAGAAAACATTCTTCTTGTGTAACTGATATAATTTAAACTGTGTGGAATGATATGTGAATTCACTTTTCCCACTCGCTGCCTTTGTGACCCTACACCGAGGCTGATGTACTAAACATCTAAGGGGTAATATGATTGCCATTTACAAATATATTAAACGTCAATACAAAGAACTATCCATTTAATTATTTAAGCAAACAGCTGGGCTAAGAATGAGAGGTCATCCATTAAGACTAGAGGAAAGGTGCCTTTACTAAAACAAAGGCAGGGATTTTGTACAGTAAGAGTGGTAAAGCTATGGAATTCTTTGCCTGTGCTTGCAGATACTGTAACTGCTTTCAAAAGAGCAATGGATACATATCTAGCACAGAGAAATATTGAGAATTATGACAGATTGCTTCAAAGCAGATACGTTGTTGGTCCAAGTAACTATCCAACTGCCATTTGGAGACAGAAAGGAATTTTTTTTTTACCTACTTGATGCTTAAAAGGAAATGGCTTCAATTCTCTTTCCTTCCACTGGATCAACAGGGGTGTTTTGGCTTGGGCTGGACTTAATGGTGCATCTTTTTTTCAGCCTCGACAACTATGTTAATATGTTAGATGTACCATATGGAATACATTTAAAAAAAAAAATCTAAAACCCCCATTGATTTGAAAAGGGATTTAATCTCTTGAATGCTAGTTATCTTTATTCTTTCTAACATTCAGGGGTTTAAAAGCTCCATTTAAATCAATGTTAATTTTTAAGTGTTTCCTATTGTGCAGTTGTTTGCCCAAACTTTTAAAAATTTTCCTTAATTCCTCAGCCTACAGAATTCTTTCCTCCTTTTACTGCTTTTCCTTACCCATCCTTTTCCTTACCCATCCTTTTCATTCCCCATAGAAAGTATAATTTGTTATTTTAGGTGCTAACCCGGGGTAGGCAGTGTCAGTCCTCAAGTGCTGCTAACTCTGCTTGAATACAGGTGGATTAATCAGTGGCTGTCACGATAATTGAGCAAAGCAAAATCAAGTAGGGTTATATTGAAAACAGTTGGCAGCATTTGAGGACTGAGATTGCCTTTTGTTGCCCTAATCAACTTCTTCTTTTTCCCTAGATCTATGAGAACTTTATCAGTGACTTTGAGCACAGGTAAGATTCAAGTAAAATAGTGTTTTGATCTAATTAAAATGACCTTAGTCTCCAATTTTCCAGTGATTTCAAATTCTGTTTCTAGGCTCTTTGTGTCTGTTCTTTTCTAGCTTACAAGCTTTTCTTAACCTTTTAAGCACCAGGGGGAGTCAATACATTTCAAAACAATGTGTTGCTTATCACACTGTTTTTAAAGGGTTAATATAATTTTTACATGTATCTTATTTCAGAATTAACCCGTTGTCCTTGGTAGAAATAATTCTTCATGTAGTGAGACAGATGACAGGTAAGGAAGTAACATGGATGTGTGGTCTTCCAGGCATTTTGTGAACTTTGGAGTGACTGAATGTTTCAGTGAGTGGGGTGGGCATGGTGTGGATGCTGATTGGGCGTGATGTTTAGATATACAGGAGATGGCTGACTCCAGATATGTTTCTGAAGTTATTACTGTTGATTTCCTCTAGATCCCACAGTGGCTCTCAGCTTTCTAGAGAAGACTCGGGAGAAGGTTGGTGGCCCTGTGTTAGCTTTATTTAGCACTGCTGTGTAAAAATACAAGTTAATTTTATATGAAGTAGAATATTGCAATATAAATATATGCAAGAAGGAGCTTATGAAGAGACTGAAACATCTATTTAATAAAAACACTTTGTATTCTGACACAGTTGACTCATGATTGCTCCTTCTCCCAACCCTTATGTTAATAGCCTATGTTTCCCTGGGGCACGAAGTGATATAGAAACATGCATAATGGACACTCTCCATTAAATAGCAATGGTCATCAGATAGCTGCCTTATCTGCAGATCTGCTGGCAGATGATCTGCAGATTAAGCCAGGGCTGTCATTTAGTTGAAAGAGGGGAAAAAGAGTTGCTATTTGGTGCATTCACATATTTAATATTTCACTTTAAAGGGATAGTAATACTTCATTATTACTATCCCCCATGTTGTAGCCCTTAAAATTCTGAATTCAACGATACCAGCGGCATCTCTCAAACCTTTATGGTTTGAGAGATATCCACTTTCAAAGTTCCCTCTTTTTGTCTTTCCCCTGACATCCGCATTCTAGCTGAGAGCCGTGGAGTCCTCTCAGTGAGCAAGCGGCGTCTCTACAGGAGTCCTGAGATCGCATTATAGAAACAGAAATCCTTCACTAAAATGGTCTTCTACGTGTGCTTGGTTTGAGAGCACACATGGAAGACCATTTTAGTGAAGGATTTCTGTTTCTATAACAAAATCTCAGCACTGCTGCAGAGCTGGTCCCAGGACCGGATTCCCCTTCTATCAGATAGAATGCTGACATCAGGGGAAGACAAAAAGAGGGAACTTGGAAAGAGGATATCTCTCAAACCATAAAGGTTTGAGAGATGCCGCTGGTATCGTTGAATTCAGAAGTTTAATTCTAAACTGGTAGATCTTGACCCCTCAAGTTACATCAGAAATATGAAATGGCACTTTTCTCAGCAGGTCTTCCTAGACCCACTGTTATGCACACAGAAAACACTCCTGGAGAGGCAGAGTTGCAAGGCACCATACTCTCCCTCTGTTGAATTAAGTATAAGAACAGTGTTTGCCTCTCTGCCCTCTGAACTGCTGGTGTTTTGCTGAGACTGCCAGGGCAGTGTATTTGTATCTATATCTCTCCAGATGTGCTTATTTAAACAAGGCCAGAGAAACATCTGATATTGAGTACTCTTTCCCTCTTATGCGGCAACAGGAAACCTATTAAAATAGCCTGCTTTCAGTGCCTGGAAATAATGTTAACAGCTTTGATGGCATCCTTGTGTTGCTTAAGATGGAGAGAGAGGTTAGCCTGCTTGTTACCCCACACACTGCCATGACTCCCTGCTGGACATATACAGTAACATGGCAGCCAGAACACAGCTGGTTGATATAAATATACACCAGAAAAGCATGTGTAAAAGAGAGAGGCAACTTTAAATAACATTGATATGTTTGCTGGCTGGCACTCTGCATGATCATTAAAGGTGAGATTTGTATTCTGCAATAATGTGACTGAATCTACAGTCTAGAGATGAGTTTAGGAGCTCAAACACTGAAAATATCAGTCTTAACCAATGGATGGAAAATATATTCATTCTTCTGACTGTAAAGAACAGTTTAAAGGGATAGTAATGTTTCACAGAAACAGCCGCTTCAGTTAATCTTCATAGTATTTGGGACATAGAGAGTGTTATTTCAAGCAGAACTTTCAGATCTTACTAAGTCGCCATGCATTCGTTAAACACATGGCGACTAGCTTGGAAATCGATGTCTTACTTTTAAAAAAGAAAAAAAAAAAAAGAAAAAAGCAGATTGTAAAGAAATCCTTGCTGTTTGGAGACCGGAACCCAGGCTACAGCGCATCTTGTCTGTGCATCTGTGCTGTCAGTCCCAGTCTCCATTGAGTAGCACTGCAGTGTACCTTAAGGTTACCGGAAGGGACTGACGGAGTAGGAGCACACACCGCACTAACCTGCCTGTCAGTCCCCAAACATCAAGGATTTCTTTACAATCTATTTTTTAAATGTAAAACTTTGATTTCCAAGCTAGTCGCCATACTTTTAATGAATGCATTGCGACTTAGTAAGATCTGAAAGTTCCGCTTTCAGTACTAACAGAGTTGCAGTTCAAGAGTAATTGAATGAATCCCCCTCCCACTCCTTTTACCTACTGTCTGTAAGCCACCTCTCCTCAGATGTGGAATTTGGTCTCTTGACCAGACATCTCACAGCAAGGGACAATCTTCTTATTGTGAGCATAAGGAAAACCCTGCCCCCATTGACAGGTTTTTCCTTATGCTCACTGAAGATTGTCCCTCTCTCTGATCCATCCTGACAGTCTTGCTGCTCTGAGGTGAGCAGTGTTACATCAGTAAAAGGGGAGGGAGAGAGATACTTTATCATTCAGTTACTCTTGAACTACAACTCTGACAGTATTGAAATAAAACTCTCCATGGCCAAATACTGTGAAGGTTAATTGGTGCTGCTTTTATTGTGAAGCATTACTATCCCTTTACGTTCTACCAAGCCATACAAACTTATACATATCTGCCAAACTATGTTTGTCGGCATGGGTGCCAGTAGGGCATAAGAACACAATGCTTTATAATGCATGGGACATCCATCTGTCAATCAAAGAGGGCAGCATGTTTGGTATAAGCACTGCAGGCCACATCACATTGAAAGTGGCTCGCTAGATGATGACTATTACTTTGTAGTCACCAGAGTTTTATGAATTATGGTGCCAGTATCATCTTGCAAAAATTCCTGATCTTTCTCCACTAATGTCTGTAGGTAAAAAGCAGTGATGAAGCTGTGATATTGTGCAGGACAGCCATTGGAGCCCTGAAGCTAAACATTGGGGATCTGCAGGCCACCAAGGTATGTGTGTGTGTGAGAGAGAGAACTGATAACGCTGGTCCTAATCCAGTGAGGGGAGCTGTCCCTTCTTGAGCTTTTCCATATTACGGAATTACAGCTTGAGTGGAAGAGGTTGGGCTAGTGTAAACTAATTTAACTAATGTCCAAAATTTTCTTTTAATAGATTTTTAGAGACTAAAAAAATATTATCATTGACACAAACCCCATCTCTCAAACCTCTATGGTTTGAGAGATATTGGCAATTAAAGTTCCCCCTTCCCTCCCCTTCTCTTGATGTCAGCTGTAAAGCTGACAGAAGGGGATCCGTGTCAGGCCGACATAATGAGCCTCTTCTGCAGAGCCGAAATCCCATTACTGCAAAATAATTACTTCATTGGAAAGGTCTACAAAATGTGCTTTCAAACAAGGCACACTTTGTAGACCTTTACAATGAAGTAATTCTTTTGCAATAACAGGATTTCAGCTCTGCTGCAGAGCCGTGGATGTCAGGAGAAGGGGAGGGAACTTTCATTGCCAATATCTTTCAAACCATAGTGGTTTGAGAGATGGGGTTTGTGGTAATGCTAATCTTTTTTTAGCCTCTACAAATCTATTAAAAGAAAATTTTGGACTTTACTAACACTTTAAGAACCAGGGTGGTGTGCAAGACATTGCTTTAAAATGTGTTGCTCACCCATCTGATCATTATCTGATCATTAAAGGGGAACTATCACCCCAAATTAATTATTTCAGTGCTAGAGGAGATTTGCAACTCAGTGCTGAGCAATGTCAGGGGTGTACTGTAGAGCCATGACAGGAAGTGCCTACACTGCTTTTCTTAATTGGCATAATCTAAAAATCGAAATAACTAGTTTTCCAATTAAAAATGTCATTTTGTCCACGACGGATGAAGTTGAATTGCTTATGTTTAGATTCTGCATATGGCTCTAGGTTCTTTTATCTAAACACTGCTTTCTACCTTCCTTTCATCAGGAAACTATTGAGGCAGTGGAGGAGATGCTTGGCGGACTGGCAGGAGTGACCTCTGTGCACAGCCGTTTCTATGACCTGTCCAGCAAATATTACCAGACGATCGGTAATCACGCCTCCTATTACAAAGACGCATTACGTTTCCTGGGTTGCACTGAACACAAAGACTTGCCAGGTAAGAAGACTTTAGTAAATTTAATCTTGCCAAATTATAATACACAATAATTGATGGACATCACTCTGTTCCATTTCCTTTCAGTATCAGAACAGCAGGACAGAGCCTTCACCCTGGGACTGGCTGGGCTTCTTGGGGATGGAGTCTACAACTTCGGAGAGCTGGTAAAAAGCCACTGTCCTGTTTTACCAGAGAAGCAACCCCACCACCAGCATAGGACAGGGAATTTTTAGTTACATGACCAAACTATCTCCTGCTCACTCATTCTTCAATAGCTTAGATCAGGGGCATAAAAACTGTTTATTTTGGTGGCACTTCATGCTAATTCCTTGTGCTTTACTCTAAGTAGTAATGTACAAGGCCAAATTTACCTTTTTCTGTGCTCTTAGAAATGACCTTAGAGTGGGTTCTTCCTTAATTAATTCATAGTACAATGGGTAAATGTACAAAACCAATTTTGTAGTAAATGTCACTCCCCACGCCTGCCTAAAGTCAATGTACTAAGTCGCGTGTGCCAGATCTCCTTCGATTTGTTCCCCATTGAAGTACAAGGGGGCAGTCTGTGGGTGTTTTACGGTAGTCCTTTCCTCTGTGCCTTGCTTAGATCATTGCCAGAAGCAAGTAGTAGAAGAAATGGCATACATGTGTGCAGTTTCTCTGCCCATGCTAGGGAGCTGGTGTGCCCCCCCCCCTTTTACTGACGTAACACTGCTCACCTCAGAGCAGCAAGACTGTCCAGATGGATCACAGAGAGTGACAATCTTCAGTGAGCATAAGGAAAAACCTGTCAAGGGGCAGGGTTTTCCTTATGCTCACAGTAAGATTATCCCTTGCTTTGAGCTGTCTGGTCAAGAGACCAGATTCCACATCTGAGGGGAGGTGGCTTGCACTAGGCAAAATGGGTGGAATGGGGTAGTTTATCATTCAATTACTCTTGAACTACAACTCCGACCGTAATGAAATAACACTCTCCATGGCCCAGATACTATGAAGATTAATGTGAGCTGCCTTTTTTGTGAAACTTTACTATCACTATAAGCTGTAGTGCAGCCACTGGTGTTAGAGGCCAATGCCAATGGGACTGCACTGGTGAAATCATATAGTATCCCCATTGTGAGGTAATATTGTCTCAGCACAGTAACTAACTGGCATAAAGTGCCACCAGCAAATTAAAAATGGATTCTATTACATATATATATATATATATATATATATATATATATATATATATATATATATATATATAGCAGTTTTCAATTCTCTTTAAAACTAACTAAACTTATCTTGGTGACAGGACCACTTTATCTCCTTGAGGGCAAGAAGGATGTGTAAAGCTTTGCTTTGCAATTCATTACGCATTCCTTTGGTCCTCAATTATTTATGGGCCATACTGAGAATATAATCATACCTGGGAACTTTCTGTTGTGGACTCCCTGGAGAGGGGAGGGAGACCTGTGGTGCTGCTGGGGAGAAAAATGCTGTAATTTGCATGAAAAAGGGGCGGAGCTTAGTTGTGGGTGGTGGAGGGCAGCCCTTGTAAAATAAAGAAAAATTATAATGAAAAGGCTGGGGAAGGAGGAGAAGAGGGTAGGAAGTGGGAGGAACAGATTGTAGCAAAAGTGGGCCGAGTTTCATTAGAAACTCCCCACATCCAGAGAATCCGCCTCTGCCCTGGAAATCCGGTAATGCAGAGTCAAATCCGGAGTGTTCCCAGCTATGAATATAACAATGAATCAAGGGTCCCATACGACTAATTAACGTAACGGCTTTAAAGAGAAACATCACAAAATGAGAGGTTGTATGCAGTCCATAGCTAGGTTATAATATCCATACTTTTGTTTTAATTAACTTATATTCTAAGCAGTACATCTCCTAATTGCTAAAGGTCAGCTGTCTGGATTGGCCATGTCCAAACGTAGCGCATGCAGCTGTATGTTAGGTAGAGAAACGCACCATGGAATAAGCAGAAAGAAGACGTTCTGCATTGAAAGTCCTGTCTATGCATGTGCATAAGCCTTATATTTAGGCTTGCTGTATAATTTAACCCTTTGATTGAAATAGGTGTATCCAAAGCATTGTGAAGCAATGTGTTGTATACCCCTCTAGCTCTCACAGGGTGAAGTTAATGAGTTGTACGCGCGCTACATTGGTATACCTTTACTTGCTCACTGATAAATCTGTGAATGGTAACTTGAAGGGAAAACAATAATATTTCCACACTTGTGCCATTTAAATGTTTATAAATTGACTCCTCATTGTTGACTTATGTGTTGGCAAGACAGCAGAACACCTCTGTGTATAGCGGTGATGAGTGTGTGTAGGTAGAGTGACTGATCATATGCAGAGATGACAAGAAGTGCAATTCTCTAGCAAACCAACTGCACCATAGCGATCACGGATAAATACCCAATTATATAAAGTGGACCTGTTATCATTCACAATATCATTAAATGTATCTATTTAAACTGCCTATTCCTTCTACTTTTTGTATTGAAAATGGCATATTAATTTTATCGATTCTTGATTTAGTAATTGTGGGAGCCAATCTCAGCAGATTTTTTTTTTTCTCTGAATTAGTCAGATAAAGCTGCACAATTATTTAGCCACATGTCCAGAAACGCTCTTCGCTCCACCTTCTTAGGCTGCTAGAATCTATCAGTTTCCACCAGAGAGGTGGGATAAATTGATAAAGAGGAATAATCATGCAAATCCCTTCATGATGGAAGATTCCACTGAGGGTGGACTTAGAAATGTAAAAAATATCTAAAAAAAAAAAAAAAAAAAATGAAAAATATAACATCAAGTAAACGTTTCATTTTTAATTAATAGGCAGCACTTTTTTAAGGTGCTAGGTCCACTTTAAATTGGAAGTTTAACCAGTTGAATGCTAGGGAGAACTCTGAGACATTGCTTTGCAGTGTGTTGGAAACCTCTAGCATTCATGGGGTAATGCATTAGCCCTTTGAGTGCCAGAGTGGTACGGAATGCATTGCTTTGCAATGCATTCCGTACCACTCTGGCACTCAAAGGGTTAAACGGATAGTATAGTCCCATAAAAAGTATCACTTAAATCATAGCTGCAGTACAACAACATTCAACGTGCTTACTCCTTTCTCTCAAGTCGTTATGGTTTGAGAGAAATAAGAAAATAAAGTTCTCCGTTCCCTCCCCTTTCTGCCTGATGAGCTGTAAAGCTGTCAGAGGCAGAATCCGATCACCCGACTGTAGGCGGCTCTTCAGGAGCGCTATCATCTAGATATCTAACTCTAATTACTTCATCGGTATGGTCTACAACGTGTGTCTGGCTTGCAAGCACATGTTGTGGACCATTCCGATGAAGTAATTATAAGTAGACATCTAGATGACAGCGCTCCTGCAGAGCCGCTGTCTGGTCCCAGATGCAGGATTTCATGACGTCCACTGCACAGCGGACACGTGAGAAGGGGGAGGGAACGGAGGATTTTATATTCTTATTTCTCTCAAGCCGTTGAATGTTGTACTGCAGCAACGATTTAAGCGATACTTTTTATGGGACTATACTATCCCCTTAAGGTGTGATAAAGTGGATGACTTCTCCAGTGATATCCATTCTGCAGTTCCTATGGTATTCTATGGAGCCTATGCACCAAGATCTGTCCCACTTGGGAAATTTTAGTGCATTGGCTTCATAGAATAGCATAGGAATTGAAGAAGTGACCTCACTGGCAAAGCCACCTCCTCTTTATCACCCCTTAGTGCATCTCCCTCGTGTTTTTAAAGGAACAGCAAACATTAATACAGTTGTACCTAAAAAGTTTGAAAGTGTGTCCCTGACTAACTATAAAGTAATCCATGGCACATCTAGTCCCACATCAATTCTTGCAGGGTCAGGTTAATGGCTATTCCATTTTCTGCTTGGTTAGTGACTGTCTCCTGTGCTGTCTGAGAAGGACAAACTTCCTGACTTCTCAAACCTGGTAGCAACTGGCTCTCTGCTCAGTCACATTAGTGACATCAGGTTTGAGAAGTTAGGAAGCTTGTCCTTCTCATAACCCATAAGTCACAGATCAAGTAGGAAGTGGAGGAGTCATTCAAACGACCCTGCAAGAATTGGCACAAGATCTGGTGAGAGACTAGGTGAGTATTAACCCCTGAGTAATGTCATGGTAGTCATGGGCATATGGCCAAACTTTTCAGGAAGTATAATTCTAGGGTTAGTATTCTTTTAAAAGCCCATTTGACTCATGGGAAATTTTCATTTGTCCCCTGCGGTGCAAATGGCTTGCTATAGAATTGTCCCATTTTTGTTTTTCTCATATGGCCTGTGATTTTGGTTCTTTAGGAGAAATGATTTATAACACTCTTGATTTCCTCTCCAGCTGATGCACCCAGTGCTGGAATCTCTGCGTAACTCAGACCGGAAGTGGCTGATTGATACACTCTACGCCTTCAACAGTGGCAATGTTGAGACTTTCCGAGCTTTGAAAACTGCTTGGGGACAGCAGGTATTTGAGCCCGGGGACATAATCAGATTAATCATAATTTTTTTTTTTTTTTTTTTTTTTTAAATATCACTATCAAGATGTAGGCAGATCTGTGTATAGAAGTTTTCAGGGACAGTGAGTCACTGCCCCAGAGAATTTACAATCCCAGTTCTGGTGCCTGATGCACAGGGATGTAAAGTGATTTGCCTAAGATCACAAGGGGATAAAGGGGATTTCAACTAGGTTTCCTTGCTTCAGTCACTGCCTTTGCTTCAGAGTCCATTAACTTGTCGAGCAACTCATTTTTCACCTTGCCTATATACAGTACTGCGCAAAAGTCTTAGGCATGTGTGAAAAAATGTTGTGAGGTAAGAATGCTTTCAAAAATAGACATGTTAATAGTTTATATTGATCAATTAAAATGATAGTGAGCGAACAGAAGAAAAATCTAAACCAAATCAATATGTGGTGGGACCACCCTTTGGAACAACCTAACTGCCAAGTTCCTTAACAAACCGTGTGCAAGTGTACCTAGCAGTTTTGATGCTGCTTTGAAGGCAAAGGGTGGTCACACCAAATATTGATTTGATTTAGATTTTTCCTCTATTCACTCACTATGCATTTTGTTAATTGATCAATATAAACTATTAACATGTCTATTTTTGACACCTGCGTAAGACTTGCACAGTACTGTACTTCACTAGATCACAGTAATTCTAGTTAGAGCTTGCGTATGTGACATCATGGAGTGATTCAGAGGCAAACTGCACCAAAAGGAGCAAATCAAAATGTCCATTGATTTAAATGTGCTTTAACCCCTTTAATGCTAGGAAAGTCTTCAGTGCATTGCCTAGCAGAGCTTTGGAAGCATCTCTTGCTTTTGATGAGTTAAAAGCCTTATTTAAAGGGATAGTAGCACTCAATATGTAAAATGTATATATTGTAGGGTTTATCCTCCTGAGTAAAACAAAGGAACTCCCACTGCTAACAGGTGTTTTGTTCAAAAGTTATTGCAGCTCAGAGTTGATTTTTATTTATTTATTTTAAGGTGCAATATCTCAATGGCCTGGAATTGTACAGTGGCGCTGTTGCTACACCATCCTATGGACAGTGCTGGTCAGTTGACTATAAATCTCCATAGGATGATGTAGCAACAGCTCCACTATTCAATTGCTTTTTTTGGGGGGGGTGGGGGTGGGCGCAGTACATCCATGGCCTGAAATGTTAGTGCCGCTGTTACTACAGCATTCTATGGAGGAATATTGTTGCTGACAAGATCTGTCCATGGATTACAACACCATAACGTATTATGCAGAAGTATTGCACCACACAATGCAAGTTTGAGCTGCAGTACTTTCTGAATGAAACACCTCTCAGCAGTGGCAGTACCCTTATAAGCTCTATAGTGTATATATACTTTCCATTTTATCTGAAACTATCCATTTAAATCAACTGGGATTTTAATTATGTTGACAATGATGCAGATCATTTGCCTCAGGACTGCTGCAGTTTTGCCTTCTTACTACTTATCTTCTGTCACCTGCTGCGTGTTCTGCCTTGGTTACCATGTCTCTCTTTACCTTTTTAGCCCGACTTGGCAGCCAATGAGTCCCTTTTACTAAAGAAGATCCAGCTGCTGTGTCTTATGGAGGTAAGAAGACTTGGTGAAGGATTTCTGTGGCACGTTTTACCCTTTCGGAGCCAGAGGGCACTGAAAGGGTAAAGCCCCGTAGGGGCCTGTTTATTAATGCAAAAGTGAGAGATTCTGGAGAGTAACTACTATTCAGGAGGTACAAAGCCCCATTTGAATTTGCGGGAATTTATCTCCTATGGTGCCGCTGATTTGTTCCAGTTCTTAGTAATGGATGAATTCTATTGTGGTTATAAATGTATTGCTGGTTTTATCTACAAATTTCACTATAGACTTTTTTGGTAAGAATCTAGGTGATTAACCCAGCCCTAACATTTATCTCTTGCAGTGTAATCTAGTTTGCTTCTTGCTTTGAAAGGGCTCTTTCTTTTATGTGTGACCAGTATTAGTCTGGAATTGTCCATCTTCTGCCTTGATAAGTTACACGTCTTGAGTCCCATCAATGTGTGTGTAACACTTTGCACTCGGCACACAAAGGGGAAAGGGGCAGTATAGGGTCCAGACAACCCTTTTCAACCCATGGCTGTATCCTAAGAGCAATGGGAACCAAATTCACATATATCAAAATTCCTCCATTGTGCCCATATTTGCCTTACAGACCACAGATTGCTGTCCTTGCTGTATAAGCCCCGAGTCTGCAAATACGTTGTCAATGGGCTTTCTGTAGTGAGGAGGTGGTGTCACTCAGCCTCCCATATCAATGTGATCTGCAAGGCAACCCAGAGTTTTGAGCTGTAGGTAAATTGTTCCCATACCTTTTTGGACACATACAAACATTTAAAAGTGGCTTTTATGAACCCTGTACTTTTACTTGCACAGAGAGGAGGGTTTACAATGAACTCATTGTTTTTCATACATTTTTAGATATAGTGGGCTTTATTTATAAAGGTAAAGTGGTTCAATTCTAGGGAAAACTAACAACATCACAGGGGACAAATACACATCTCAAATTCCTATTGATTATATTTAGGCTTCTAATCTCTTGAATGCTAGAGATGTTGCCAGTGTATTGCTTTGCAATGTGTTGGAGACCTGCTTATCATTAAAAAGGATAAAAAAAAACACATTTAAAGGAATAGTAAACCTTTATTATGAAGACACGTCGTAGTGCTTTTTCTGCCCAAGTAAAACAAGGATGATCACACTGCTGGGAGATTTTTTATTTTTTGTTTGAAACTCTCTTTTTTTTTATACAGTGCCCTCTGCTGTCCAAATACATCACCTACAGTTAGCCTGGGAGGAAATGCACTAAAGGGCGATGCTATGGCGGTGTGTGGTGAGCACATTGCCTTTGATGTAGAGACACATATCGCCATATGCACTAAGAATTAGTGATGCAATTGGGGGGGTGGGGTGTATTTTCTCATTAGAATGCTGAGTTGTTGAGCAGCACCGCTCCCTAACTTTTTCAGTACCATAGGGATGTGCATTGCACACCCCTGTGGCAGTGAAAGGGGCAAGTGTCTAACTGCACGTCAAGTCTGAATTCAATTTCTACCAGTTAGAGATGCCTGCAAGTTATGTTGGCAGTTCAAAGTAAAGGATTACTATACCTTTAACCCCTACAACATTAGCTCGATCTCCAGTGTGTTGAAGACTACTCCAGTATTCAAAGGGATGAAAGCACTAATGACAGACACATTGCATTTCAGTGTGTTGGATACCTCTCTGGCACAAAAAGCATTAAAGCAATGGGAATATTTATCTTAAAGGAGCAGTAAACTTTTTTCATAAAAAAAAAAAAAAAAAAAAAAAAAAAAAAAAGATTATTCTGCTGAGTAAAACAAGGGCACTCTAACTGCTGTCAGTTGTTTTATTCAATATTTATAACTGTTCAAATAATCAGGAAGTTAATTTACTGTGTGTTTACTTCCTGGAAGTTGTAACTGACAGGAAGTGACTCAGCAGTTTCTACCACATTCTGTGGAGATCTGTAAGTCATTAGAATGTAACAGAATTGCTAACTGGAATTTGACCACTAGAGGGTATTGCTAATATAAAGAAAGACAGGTTTAAACTGAATGCTGCTGGAAATATGCATCTCTTAGCAGTGGGAGTACCCTTATTTTACTCAACAGGAAAAGCCCTACAATATATAATATAATAATATATATATATATTTTTTTTTCATTAAAAAAAAAATTCACAGCTCCTTTAAGTAAATGAAGCATTCAGAGCTCCAGGGTTAGGGCTGTTAAATACACATAAGAATTCTCTTGTAATTTATAATATAAAAAGGCACATACTGTATATTAAAGAAGTTAAAGGGATAGTAATGTCAGAGAAAAAGTATTAACTATAGAGTACATGCACTTATTTGTATTTCTCAAACCGTTATGGTTTGAGATATAGGAAAATAAAGTTCTCTGATCCCTCCCCTTTCTGCTTGACGAGCTGTAAAGCTGTCAGTAGCAGATTCTGGTCACTTGACCAGACGCGGCTCTTCAGCAGCGCCGATATAACGATATCTAAAGACAAATATTTCATTGGAATGGTCTACAACGTGTGCTTGCAAACCAGGCACATGTTGTAGACCGTTTCGATGAAGTATTTATTTTTAGGTATCGTTATATCGGCACTGCTGAAGAGCCACCGTCTGATCCAGGAACCAGAATCTGCTTCTGACAGCTTTACAGCTCATCAAGGAGAAAGGGGAGGGATCAGAGGACTTTATTTTCCTATATCTCTCAAACCATAACTGTTCAAGAGATACGAATGAATGCAAGTACTCTCTTTTAATTGTATCTACCATATAGTTAATACTTTTTTCTGACATTACTATCCCTTAAAGATAAAAACACATAACTACTGATTGACCACTGGCATCTAGGAGCATACAGACTGCAGGAAAACAAGGTCTCAGATGTGTTGTGCTATGCAAACCTCGTCATAGACCCAAAGTTTTATAAACAAAAGCCACTATGCTGATGAGTGGATGCTTTGCCAAGCTGCCTTTCTGGCATCACTCACATCTGCTCACCTTGCCAGACACTGTCACAGCTGAGCGGATCCCAGCAGATACTTTGCCATGCTCCATGAGAGTGGATGCTTCACCAAGTTGCACTGCTGACATCTTCTCCAAACAGCATTTCTGTTTTGTTTTTCTCCAGATGACATTTACACGTCCCGCTAACCATCGCCAGCTCACCTTTGATGAGATAGCGAAGAGCGCGCAGGTCAACGTTAACGATGTGA
Source organism: Rhinophrynus dorsalis (assembly GCA_037306005.1). Lineage (NCBI taxonomy): Eukaryota > Metazoa > Chordata > Amphibia > Anura > Rhinophrynidae > Rhinophrynus > Rhinophrynus dorsalis. The sequence continues at coordinate 441,515,682 of CM074722.1, read as the reverse complement.
GTGAAATATGTCCTGTACAAGTCTCTTTCTCAAGTCTCTATTCGTTTCAGAATCCTCCTTGCTTTCCCCCCCTTTTCCTTCTTCCTTTAACCCTTTGAGTGCCAGAGGTGAAGCAAAGTGTTAAAGGTATACATAATTTATGTTCAAATGCAAGAACCCACATTAAAGGACAGCTATATTAAAATAATTCCATATTGGCAGATATGCTTGCAAGTGAGCTCTGTTGGCCCAGAGGAGGTTAGGGGGCAAAATGGAGGAAGGGACCTCAGATGCTTCCCTGAAACACCAGTGCTGTATTGCACAGGGCTGTTTTCTATCCTGTAAGATCTTGGTCTCCAGAGATCGTCTGTATTGAACTTGAAAGACAGTAACAGTGGGTTTATGGGGTTGGCACATGTAAACTAGGAGTTTGTGACTGAGAGCCACCAACTTCCAGATGTGTGTATGTTGGGGGGGGGGGACATGTTTAGTTTCATGAAAACCCGCACCCCCTAACAGTAAAAAGCCATAGGTTACACTGTCAGCTAAGTCTGCTCCCTTTGGAGCAGCAATAAATAATAAATACCCTTTAAAGCGTAACTATCACCTCTATACAAGTTTACCTTATTGTAATCCTCCTATAGCGATAAGCTTTAATTGCTGGTTATTTTTGTAAAAAAAAAAAAAAAAAAAAATGCTGTGGAAAAATTTACATTATTAAAAATGAGCCTGTGCCTTACTTCCGGACAGATTGCAGTTACAGCTCTGCACCGCAGTCTATCAGTCTTCATCTGTTCCTCCCCAAGTATTGTCGCGCTCCAACCAGCTTACAAGGAGAAATCCCTCATCATCGGAGGAGGTTGGAATGTGACCATGTTTGGGGAAGAACAGAAGAAGATTGACAGACTGCGGTTCAGAGCTGTAACCACAGTCTGTGTGGAAGTAAGGAGCAGGCTCATCCTATATAATAATTTGCTAGGATGTTTGTCACAATGCAGTCATGCTCAGTAGAGACTGCCCACTTTCGGGAAGTCTCTACTGCGCATGATTGCATTGCGTGAGTGAGGCGATGCAAGACTGCATCGCGTGGAGCAGTGAGGTAGCGGCCTTTTAACCCTTTGAGTGCCAGAGGGGTACTCAATGCATTGCAAAGCAATGCTTTACATACCTCTCTGGCACTCAAAGGGTTAACATTACACTCGGACCTTGGCCTGTGTACACGGGCTTTTACACTAGTTTTTAATAATGTAAGTTTCGCCACAGCGTGTTTTTTTTTTTTTTTTTTTTTTTTTAACAAAAATAACCAATGATTAAAGCTTGTCTAGAGAGTGCGGCCATGTTGCTGACGTGGTTATTGAATTGCATCGCTCTCCCTCGACGTCAGTGTTAATGGGCATTGAAAATACTGTCCCTTTTGTTTCCCCTCTCTCAGAACACGAGCTATACCTCCATGGGCTGGATTTATACAGCAAGGGGAGGAACTGATAAGCCTTGCAGTACAGCTTGTACCACACAGAGCTAGCTTCTGGTCATTTGTACAAACAATTATTTCTGTGTATGCATTATGATTTTGGAGAAAAAATACAAGGTTATGACAGGGCAACTGAAGATTCTAGCCATATTAATTTTAATTGGGGTGAAAGTTCCCCTTTAAAGGGATAGTAATGTCACCAGATAAAGATTTTTGATTATTCCTTATACTTTTATATAATGTACCATAGTGTTTTAAATGTCCATATTTTAGTCAATTTTTAGTAGAAAGTGTGCCTCTCCTGCCTCTTTTCCCTATGTCATTCATAGTCTCCTCAGATCTGAAAGCCAGTCCGAACAGATTGCAACAAGGGATGAGATAGTGTCCACATGAGGAAAACCCTGCTTCTCTTCATCGGGGGGGGCAGGGTTTTCCTTATATAGACACAATATTGTCAACCAACTTTCAGATCTGAGGGAACTATGTTACTTACAGCACTGCGGAATTAGCTGGCACTATATAAATAAAAAATATGTAGGGAGAAGGGGCAGGAGAGGAAAACTTTCAAATAAAATTACAAGGAGAATACAACGATATGGACATTTAAAACTTCTGTGCATTATATAAAAGTATAATAAATAATAGAAAATAACTGACATTACTATCTCTTTAAATGTGAATCCTGTGTATTGCACACATTATCCACATATTAACTCTCTTCAGAATGAGGTTGTGTTGCCTAGTTTGACAAAAATACTTGTAAGTTTGACTTCTATGCCAAGGCACCCCATTTAAGTCCCTATCTATTAAATAACACTGCAACTGTCTACATTTCATGTTTTGTTTCCAAACATATTCCCACTTGCCATCATTTGTTCTGCACAGGAGCTTCTCTCAGTAGCTCTTATTACATTGTGTCATTACCACCCACTGGACTTCTCGAGTGCTGCACCTGAGCTTTCAACCCCCCCCCCCCCATTTCCTGTTATGAGCAAGGCCAGATCAACAGTCTGTCAAACTTCTACTCACTTTCCCCTCTAAATTCACTCTCCCACCTACAACGTCATTGCTACCTCATTGTTCACAGAATTGTGTTCTCTCAAACAGACCCACTTCTTGACTGGACCACAGCTCTCAAAAGCAATTTTTTTCTCTCACCCACTGACCAGCAGTTCATGTGGCAGGAGGCACTTACACCCCATAACACTTACTCCTTGTGTGTCCTACCTTCCTTCCTCTAGACTGTAGGCTGTCACAAGCAGGGCCCTCTGATCCTAATGTTTTCTAAGTTCCATGTATACTGTTTAACCCCTTAACGACCTCCACGCACGGCCGGCTGGCACATGAGGACCACGGGACATTTTTTTTTTCGATCCGATTCAGGGCTCCCCGTGTGGCGTGCAGTCACGCAGGGAGCCCTGAATTCCATGACGTGCCAGAACTGTCACTGGTCCATATGTGCCGGACAGCCGTGATGGTCCAGGCACATCATTGAACACGAAGGGGTTAATGTCTCTGTATGTCTATTCCTCAATGTATAGCACTGCAAAATAAGTTGGTGCTGTCTAATGTTCTTATGGCTTAAATGGCCTGTCTTCAGAATGGATTGGCTCCAAAGAGTGGGTGGGAACCTCAAAACCTGGGATACCCAGAGTCTATTTTTTTTTTCCCCCACAGAGTTGTGCCCCACCCATTACTATTATCTGCTTGGAACCTGAATAATACAACTTCTCTGTATTTACTGAGTATTTTTTTTCATTTAGTCAAGTGACTCTGAGTGACTACAGGCTAACGTAGGCAGGAGAAACATATTGAAATAATGCCATGTACATGCCTACAGTGATCAGTAGTTGTGCATAGTTAAAAGCACATTTTAACTCATGTATATCATTGTTGTAATTTATATCAATGAAATTTCCTGAGCTGCTGATGAAAATGAGAAGACATTTGTAAGTCAAATCCTTCACTACTGCGTTTTTTTTTTTTTTTTTTAATTTTTTTTTTTTTCGCGATGAATTCTGGAATGGCAGAGCAGCATACAGCATTCTGCCATCCCAGGTTCCCTTACATTCCAGGACCATCTCCTGTCCTTAACGTCTGGACCAGCATGACAATCCTGGCACATCGTATGACGTTAAGGGGGGTTAATATGTGGCAATGATGTATGCTATATACAGGTTCCATATTTAAGTAAGGCTTATAAAGTGGCACAGAATTGGCTTTGTTTGTTTGTTTTTTCAATTGGTGATTCCTTGCAACAACTCCCATTTTGCTCACTTAGGTTCCCTTTTTTGTATATGTATATTACTGTGTCCACAGCTGGTAGTTTTTTTGTTTTTTTTTTCTCTAACTTATGATGTATGTATGTATGTATGTATGTATGTATCTTTATTTATATGGCGCCACACAGTGTACGCAGCGCCTTACAATAGACATATGGTACAATAAATAAGAGGGGATGAAATAAGTGCGACATTCATAGAAACAATGGGAGAGAGGTCCATGCCCCAAGGAGCTTACAGTCTAAATGATGCCTGGTTTTCTTCCTTTTACTTTGTGTATGCTGCCTAACATATGATGCATCAGCCTCTTTGATGCAGCTCTTACATATCATATGTGAAATGCACCATAGAGGAAGAAATGAAAATATCCAATGATTTAAGCTGGGATTTTAACCCTTTGAATGCATTAGAGGCATGCAATGTACTGGAGACATCTCTAGTATTCAAGGCTTGTTTCAATTAATGCGACTTTGTGGAATTTGTATTTGTCCCCTAGGGTGCAGTTGGTTTGCTCCAGAGTTGCACCTTTTCAGCATATTGTATTGTAAATAAAGTCTCTTTCTTCCTTCCTAGGTGGAGCTTCTTGTTATGAAGGCTCTGTCAGTGGGACTGCTCCGAGGCAGCATTGATGAGGTGGATAAGCGAGTGCACATCACATGGGTGCAGCCACGTGTTCTAGATCTGCAGCAGGTAATAAAGTATCATTGTTAACCTATTCTTTATACTAATCAGGCTAAATGCACAAAGTGAAGCAATTCAGAGGCCATGCAGCATCATCGCATTGGAGAAATGAAAATTCCCATTGTTTTTTTACCAGGTCTAATCTTAGGGGGGCGGAAATCCAGATACTGTTATATATTCCAGAGTAGCGCTAATATGAAAGGAACAGAAAAAACCCTATTAGCAGCCTAAAATTAAAGGGATGGTAATGTCCCAAAAAATTATTTTGCAAATTGTAGTCATTAAAAAGTTGACCAAAGAGCAAAAAAAGTATCTCTCAAACCGCTATGGTTTGAGAGATACATGCATTTAAAGTTCGTGATTTCCTGCTGTCAGCTGTAAAGCTGTCAGCAGGAGATCCATGTCGGCCAACAAGGAGGCTCTGCAGCAGAGCCGCAATCACATTATTTAAAACAAATTACTTCACTGGAATAGTCAAAAAGGTGTACTTGGTTTGCACTACAATTTGCAAAATATTTTTTGTGGGACATTGCTATCCCTTTAAGGGACTTCAGAAATTTCCCTTATAATATACAACTATATACAAAAAATCTATCCCATATTAAGAGTCAAGTTTTTGTATATTGTCAGATACTGTTATGTTCTGCCATAGAACTTCAGGCAGCCATTTTGGAGTTCAGAAAACTGACTCGCTTTAGACTGGCTGGGGGTTAAAGCGATACAAGCAAAGCTTGTGATCTAAAACCTTTTGAGTGCTGGAAAAGGTATCTCGTGCATTAGATAGCTTTCTGGGACTCAAAGGGTTAAACTACAATTTCAAGTTTACTGTTCTGTTGTCTCCCATAGACAGCAAGCTTTGGGTTTGTACATATGAGGCATCAAATTTTAGGTTTTACAAAGAATTCTGGAGCAAATCAACTGCTATTGGAATAAAATAACAATGCCTCAAACTCTCCATTTATTTAAAGGGATAGTAATGTTTCAGCAGCTCAAATTAACCTTCATAGTATTTGAGCCATAGTGAGTGTTATTTCTATACTGTCAGAGTTGTGGTTCAAGAGTAATTGAATGATAAAATTTCCCCCTCCCACCCCTTTTACCTAGTGTAACGCTGCTCTCCTCAGATGTGTATTCTGGTTGCTTGACCAGACAGATAACAGCAAGGAACAATATTCTTACTGTGAGAACAATGAAAGCCCTGCCCCCCTTGACAGGTTTTTCTGCTTTTTCCCTTATCTTAATTGAAGATTGTCCCTCTTTGCAGTCTACCTGGGCACCTCCCTGCTGCTCTGAGCTGAGTAGTATTATATCCGTAAAAGGGGCGGGAGGGGGATACTTTGTCATTGAATAACTCTTGAACTACAACTCTGACAGAATTGAAATAACACTCTCCAAAGTACAAATACTATGATGATTAATTAGAGCTGCTTTTATTATGAAACATTACTATCCCTTTAATCAAGGTCTCCAGTGCATTCAGTGGGCTGAAAGCCCCTTAAACCCTTTTAGTGCCAGAGAGATACACCTCTGGAGTTAAAAATGTTAAAATAATTTTTACTACCCATAGTTTGGTTGATTTGTTCCAGAATTGCTCCTCTCTTACTCTGTGACTAAACCACTGAGCACAGCGGTTCTTATTTACAAATGTAATTAGGAGCAATTCTAGATTTAAATGGGGCTTTTAACCCCTTGAGCAATTTGCAGTGTGTTGCAGACCTCTCTAGCAATCAAGGGTTGAAAATCCTGATTTAAATCCAAACCATGGGCATATTTATTTCTACCCCAGCAGTGCTATTGGTTTGCTGTAGAATTGCTCCTTATTTTTGTGAATAAGGTCCCTTGTGTATAAAGGCAAACTGGAGAAATGTTGGATTACACCAACTGCACCACAGGAACAGGTAAAGTTTCCTGTTGATTAAAATGGGGCTTTTAGTCTCTTGAGTGCATTGGAGAGCGCAAGCATTGTAGGTGTTAAAATCTTCATTTAAATCGGATGGATTGCCCTAGAATTGCTTATATTTACCTTTATACATAAGTCTTTATGGTAATAAATGTGGAAGAGAGAGAACACTACCTAACTAGCACACCATAGCTACTCAAAATACAAATTCTGAAACGCCTGGGATAGAAAGCTGTATTAAATTGAATTTCTAAATGACCGGGGCACAAACCAGCTTGCCATTAATGTTAAATCCACAATAAAATCAAAACACAAATTAAAAGGGGAAGGTTTGGGAGAAAATCTTCAAATTGTACAGAACCTAACAGAAGACTTGGCTACTTGGATATGATGGCTGTGTAGAGATCAAAAACTAGATCTATTTAATAGCCTCCATCATTCTTTTCTGCTCTAAATTGTTAGAAGGCAGCCTGCCTAAACTTCACTTGAGCATTAGCGGATACTCTGCCTCAGACGAAGGCATTCGAAAAGCGCGTCAGGCGTGTATCTCGTAGTCTGAACCACCATGCTGCTCCTGTAAACTTAGAGCTCGAACTTAGCGATTTCTTGTTTTGATACAGCGTGGGGTGCTTAAAGGGATAGTAATACTTCATTTTATCTTTATTTTATTTTGTAGGCATTAAAAAAACATGAAGAACAATATAAATCTTATCTCTCAGACCTTTATGGTTTGAGAGATATTCACAAGCAAAGTTTCCCCTCCCGCCCCTTTTACCTAGTGTAAGCCATCTCTTCTCAGATGTGGAATACAGTCCATAGACCAGACAGATAACAGAAGGGGACAATCTTCTTCCTTTGAGAACAATGAAAGCCCTGCCCCCCTTGACAAGTTTTTCAGGTTTTTCTCTTAATTGAAGAGTGTCCCTCTCTGCAGTCTACCTGGGCACCTCCTTTCTGCTCTGGCTGAGCAGTGTTACATCAGTAAAAGGGGCGGGAGGGGGATACTTTGTCATTGAATTACTCTTGAACTACAACTCTGACAAAATTGAAATAACACTCTCCAAAGTCCAAATACTATGATGATTAATTAGAGCTGCTTTTATTATGAAACATTACTATCCCTTTAAAGTTGCCAACAGTGTTGACAAAAGCAACAGTGTATCTATCGACAGTAGTTTAGACACCGCTAATGCACAACTGAAGTTTAGGCAGGCTGCCTTCTAACAGTATAGAGCAGAACAGAATGATGGAGGATATGAAATAGATTTAGTTTTTGATCTCTAGATGGTCATCAAATCTATGTAGCTAAGTCTCCGGTTCTGTACAGTTTTAAGATTTTCTCCCAAACCTTCCCCTATTTCTTTGCTTTTTTGTTTTGATTTTGTTATTGATTCAAGCCAGTTTGTGCCCCAGTAATTTAGAAATTCAATATAATGAAAGTTGAGTTTTATACCGCTTTCTATCTCAGGCCTGGGTATTTCAGAATTTGCCTTTTGAGTAGCTATAGTGTGCTAGTTAGGCAGGGTTCTCTCTCTCTTCCACATTTATTGCAATTTTCCCCTGAAGCACCCTCCTGCTACCTTCTTATTTTGATACCAAATTGGCTGCTTTGATTTGGAGTGTGCGTAGTTTGTTACTGTTCTATACGTCCTTACGGGCCTTGTGTATAAAATCTATGTGGAATATCTAGTAAGGGCCTTATTCACAAATGCAATGAGGTGCTATTCTGAAGCAAACCAATTGCATTACAATGGTGTAATAAATATTCCCAAAACGCCCGTTGATGTAAATGGCGATTTTAAAGCAGAACTAGCATACAAATAATATACTGGCACCCAATATACTTGTAACATAGCGATTTGCAAATTCTTACTGTCTTTTAAGTCAATATGTCCGCGTTATTGCTGATAAACTGCTTCATTCCAAGGCATCAGGCTGCACAGAGTTTACAAGGGAATCTCTGTGCACCTGCACATTCAGGAACTTCCGGTTACCTTAAGGTAACCAACTAGTGTCACCATCAATGCTGACAGTGAACGGGACAGACGGCACTGTCATTTCCTCTAAGATGTCTTCACTGTCTGTCCTCTGGTTCCTGCGGAAGAAGCAGTGTATTGGCATTAACATGGACATATTGAATTTAAAGACAGTAAGGATTTGCAAATCTCTAGATTACGAATATATCGGGTGCCAATATTATTTGTATGACAGTTCCGCTTTAACCCATTGAATGGTGGAGAGGTTATGAGTTATAGCTTTGCAATGTATTGGAGACTTCCCTAGCTTTAACCCTTTTGGTGCCAGAGGGCTGTCCAATGCAATAATGCATTGGATGTCCTTCTGGCACTTGATGGGTTAAAAGGGATTACGTCTCATTTAGATCAATGAGAAATTCTTATTTGTCCTCTGTGGTGCAGTTGGTGAGCACAAAACTGTCCTCAGCTATTCCCCCAAATGGGGCGGGTTTTCAGGAACACAGGTGAATCAGTCAGTGGTTCGGTCAGTCTGAAGAATCTGAGTTAACCCCACAACAAATGGGGGCGGTCCTGTCACGTCACCAGTGTCGGTGCATTAAGGACCAATGACTGTTCTGGCACATCATGGGTTTTGTGAGAGAGCTGTGAGCACTACAGGAGTCTGTAACTGCTACAAGACTGTCCGTTTCAGATTCTCGTTCGGCGAGCCGGTACACATGATCAGTCATGTGTGCCGGCTTGTGGGATGATGTCTATGCTGTCTTTAAGAGGTGTCCAACCAAAGGATCGCTGGGTATTACGGCGTTAATGACATTCACTTGTGTTTGAGGAGATCCTGACAGGGCTGGATTTACTTCTCAGGAGCCTGTAGGCAAATAAATTTGAAGTGCCCCCCCCCCCCCATCTGTACTGGATACCTCCACAATGCTCCTAATCTCCACGTTGCCCCCATCATCTCCATATTGCCCTCACATTGCCCCCATCATCGCCACATTGCCCCCATTAGCTCCAGCTTGCCACCATCATCTCATATATCGCCCTCACATTGCCCCCATCATCTCCATATACTATATTGCCCTCACATTGCCCCCATCAACCCCATACTGCCCCCATCATCTCCATATACCATACTGCCTTCACACTGCCTCCCATCAGCTCCACATTGCCCCCAATCCCATCACCTCCAACTTGCCCCCACCATCTCTCCACATTGCCCCCCATTGGTTCCAACTTGCCCCCACCATCTCTCCCATTGGCTCCAACTTGCCCCCCATTAGCTCCACATTGCCTCCCCCCATTGTCTGTTTCCTACCTCCCTGGTAGGAGATCTGTATGTGCCTCCTTTGGCATAGTCTTGTACCTGATGGAGCTCCCGCGCGGTCTCCTATTTAGGAATGCAGAGTGATGGGAGATTATGTCATCTCCCAAGCGCTCTGCATTCCTGAAGAGGAGACCGCGCGGGAGCTCCATCAGGTACAAGACTGGGGGGGTGGGCAATGTGAGTGGGTGCCGCCGGCGCAGCCAGCGAGGTGGCTATTTAAAAAAAAAAAAATCCAAATGGCAGGTGCCCCTCGTTGGCGTACACCTGTAGGCAGGTGCCTACTTTGCCTAATGGCTAATCCGGCCCTGGATCCTGAAAACATGCAGTGTTGTAGAGGCATGAGGAAAGGTTTGAGTGCCCCTGCTCTAGAATTACTCCACATTTTGTTTGTGAATAAGGCCCTAAATGTATTTATACAAAACAAGTAAATCTTTCCATTGATTTAATTGGGCTTTTTGCCTATTGAGTGCTAACATGGTCCTTTAAGGTTATGTTGGGGAGTTCTATAGCATTCTAGGGGTTGCAATCCTACTTTAAAGGGATTGTAATGTCCCAAAAAAAGTATCTTCTAAATGGTAGCTGCATTAAAAAAAACGTTTAATGCGCTTAATCCTTTCTCTCAAACTGTTATGGTTTGAGAGGTAAGAAAATAAAGACCTCTGCTCCCTCCCCTTCTCATGCATCCACTGTACAGCGGACGTCATGAGAGCCTGTTACCGGGACCAGACGGCGGCTCTTTAGGAGTGCTGTCATCTAGATATCTAAGTATAATTACTTCATCGGAATGGTCTACAACGTGTGCTTGCAAGCCAGGCACACATTGTAGACCATACCGATGAAGTAATTGTAGTTAGATACCTGATGACAGCGCTTCTGAAGAGCCGCCTACAGTCGGGCGACCGGATTCTGCCTCTGACAGTTTTACAGCTCGTCAGGCAGAAAGGGGAGGGAGCGGAGGACTTTATTTTCTTATTTCTCTCAAACCATAACTGTTTGAGAGAGAGGATTAAGCGCATTGTGTTTTTTTTATTGCAGCTACCATTTACAGGATACTTTTTTTTGGGACTTTACTATCCCTTTAAATAAATGGGAATTTTGAGGCTTTATTTTTTTTCTCCTGATAGGCATTTGTTTTGCCTTGGAATTGCTAAACTTTATCTTATTTTGTATTATCCCAGTATTTACCAGCATACCTCCCTTTTTTATGCATCATTTAATCTTTTGTGTTTTTCTCCAGATCAAGGGAATGAAAGACCGCCTAGAGTTCTGGTGCACAGATGTGAAGAGCATGGAGATGCTGGTTGAACACCAAGCTCACGACATCCTGACGTAGATCATCCCTCTCCTTTCCTTACAGTACAGAGGCCGCCCCAGTCCCCTGTCAGTTTAAGGGACCTGCGTGATACATCTGCACAGCATTAGGGGGTTATAACAGGACTTGTATGGGAGCAATCTGGTCCCCCTAATGTCGGAATCTTCTGACCTGCTTCTTGGCTTTATTGATGGGCCTTTTTGTTACCTTTTGGGATTTGTCTGCACTGAGATGGCAACAGGAAAATAAACCGTTTTCTTTAAATATCTCATCTTCAGTGTTTGCATCTTGTATGAGATGTGTGTCATACAAGATAATGAGATAACTTGAGTTCTTCCTTATCCATAATGTAAATGCATTAATGTAGCCTTATTTATCAAGCGTAAGAGGTACAATTCTTGAGCAAAGCAATTAAACCATATGGAGAAGATTATTGAAATTAGGCTTTTAACCCTTTCAGTGCCAGAGGGATATGCAATGCATTGCTATACAATGCGGTGCGTACCCCTCTGGTGTTCAAATGGTTAACTCATTGACTGCTAGGTAGGTCTCCAGGTGTTGTTTAACAAAGCGCTGGAGACCACCTTTTGACCTGTAATGGGTTAAAACTCAGTTGTAGTCATAATTTACTGACTGTTCATGTGTCCCCTATGGTGCAGTTGGTTTGCTCCAGAATAGCACCATGTTTGCTTGATGAAAAATATCCCCCATGGTTCTCTCTCTAGTGGGCTGAATGGCAACTATAAATCAATTTCTAGTCTATTGGTTCTCAAAAGTCAATCTTTAACCCTTAGAGTACAAGAGTGGTATTCACTTTCAGTACCCCTCTGGCACGCAAAGGGTCAGTTAGTACTGGATATCATATCTATTGTGACAGACATAATTTTCTTGCAGGACCCCCAAATTCTTCCCACTGGAAAAAAACTTTTTTGGGAGGCGGTTGAGGCCCTGTTCTCCGCTTCGCTTAAAGGGATAGTAATGTTTCACAAAAACAGCAGCTCCAATTAATCTTCATAGTATTTGAGCCATTGAGTGTGTTATTTCAGTACTGTGAGCGTTGTACTTCAAGAGTAATTGAATGATAAAGTTTCCCTCTCCTGCCCCTTTTACCTAGTGTAACACTGCTCACCTCATATGGAATCCAGTCCATAGACCAGACAGCTCACAGTGAGGGACGAACTTCTGTGAGAACAATGAAAGCCCTACCCCTTGACAGGTTTTTCAGCTTTTTCCCTTATCTTAATTGAAGATTGTCCCTCTCTGTAATCTACCTGGACACTCTCTGGTGCCTGAGCTGAACAGTGTTCCATCAGTAAAAGGGGTGGGAGGGGGGATACTTTATCGTTCAATTACTCTTGAACTACAACTCTGACAGAATTGAAATAACACTCTCCAAGGCCAAAATACTATGATGATTAATTAGAGTTGATTTTATTATGAAACATTACTATTCCTTTAAGGCAAGTGGGAGTTCATTATTCATCATGTTTGTAGTCCCAAGTATGTGAATCTGATAAAAAAAAAAAAAAAAGCACTTCAATTCATATTAAAAAGTATTGCTTATTTAGACTAGCGTTAGACAACCTGATATCCTCCAGTTGTTGCTGGACTACAATATCATCCTAGTTCAACAGCTAGAAGACAAGACCGCCAAACAAGTCATTTGTTGCATTACGGGGACTACATCTCCCATCTTTCCTACAAGCCATTGACTGTAGTCCCCAACAGCTGGAGGTCCACCATTTTACTAGCCTTGGCCTGGTGTAAAAAAAAAAAAAAGTGTCTAAGCAGTAACTGAATGCTTTTCCATTTTTTATAAGATCAGAACTCTGCTACATAGATACATACATATGAATTAACCGTTTGAGTGCCAGAGGGGGTATACTTTGGAAACCCCTCTGGCACTCAAAGGGTTACATTTATAATTCTAACAGTAAGCCTTATCAGGATTATTGTAATCCCACAATCTTCTCCAATATAAACAGTTGGAGATGTCATTAAAGGGATAGTAATACTTGAAATGTAAAAAAAAATATGTTATTGGGTTTATCCCCCTGAGTAAAACAAGAGTACTCCCACTGCTGAAAGGCGTTTCATTCAAAAGTTATTCATTTTCAAAGTTGAATTTTTTAGGTGCAATATCACAGTGGCCTGAAATTGTACAGTGGCGCTGTTGCTACACGATCCTATGGACAGCTCTGGTCCCGGGACCATAAATCTCCATAGGATGGTGTAGCAACAGCGCCACTGTACAATTTCAGGGCACTGTGATATTGCACCTAAAAAATTCAACTTTGAAAATTAATAACTTTTGAATGAAACGCCTTTCAGCAGTGTGAGTACTCTTGTTTTACTCAGGGGGATAAACCCCTACAACTTTTTTTTTTTTTTTTACATTTTACGTATTACTATCTATCCCTTTAATATCTAGTGGTGACAAATGTTTCTGAAAACCCCATGCAAATGCAACTTGAATTATTTTACTACGTGATGGTTTTAAATTTCTTTATTTAAACACTTTAAACAAATATCGTACACATTCTCAAAATGTCATAAGGAATTGAATACAGAATGAAATGTTCAACAGTCTGAATTCACATCAATGAATGGATACACATTCCATTTAACCTTTCTATGAACTGTTTAACAGCAGCAAAAATGTACATGCACTTCTTGTGTCCATACAGTACTGCAGTCCATCATAATAACTTTGGCAATATCTACATGTCCATATATCTTTCATCATGCAGTTAATCCACCTCTTCAATAGTAGGGCCTTGCTGGGACTGGGTATTAGCGCTGGCTCCTGGCATCCCACCCTGGTACAGTTTGGTGATAATGGGATTACACACCTTTTCCAGCTCTTTCTGTTGGTGGGCATACTCCTCCTTCTCTGCCAGCTGGTTGAGGTCCAGCCATGAGATAACCTCCTTGCATTTGTCTAGGATTTTCTTCTTGTCCTCCTCACTGATCTTGCCCTTTAAACTGTCATCCTCCACCGTGCTCTTCATATTAAAGGCATATGATTCCAGTGAGTTCTTGGCACTGATTTTCTCTCTCTGGGCTTCATCATCAGATTTATATTTCTCTGCCTCTTGCACCATCCTCTCAATGTCCTCCTTGCTCAGTCTGCCCTTGTCATTAGTAATGGTGATTTTGTTTTGTTTGCCTGAGCTCTTGTCAACAGCAGAAACATTGAGGATTCCATTTGCATCTATGTCAAAGGTCACCTCGATCTGTGGCACACCTCTGGGAGCTGGAGGGATGCCACTCAGGTCAAACTTTCCCAGAAGGTTGTTATCTTTGGTCATGGCCCTCTCGCCTTCATACACCTGGATGAGAACCCCTGGCTGGTTATCTGAGTAGGTGGTGAAGATCTGGGTCTGCTTGGTGGGAATAGTTGTATTGCGTTTGATGAGGACAGTCATCACTCCTCCAGCTGTTTCCAAACCCAGAGAGAGAGGAGCCACATCCAACAAGAGTAAGTCTTGCACATTTTCAGACTTGTCACCCATGAGAATAGCAGCCTGGACTGCTGCACCATACGCCACAGCCTCATCTGGGTTGATGCTCTTGTTCAGTTCTTTGCCATTAAAGAAATCTTGGAGCAGCTTCTGAACTTTAGGAATGCGAGTGGAGCCTCCCACCAGGACAATATCATGGATCTGGGACTTGTCCAGTTTGGCATCCCTCAAGGATTTCTCCACTGGTTCAAGGGTTCCTCTAAAGAGATCTGAGCACAACTCCTCAAAGCGAGCTCTGGTGATAGAGGTGTAAAAGTCTATACCCTCATACAGGGAGTCAATTTCAATACTGGCCTGGGTGCTAGAGGACAGGGTGCGCTTGGCTCTCTCACAGGCTGTTCTTAGTCTCCTCAGCGCTCTCTTGTTTTGAGAAAGGTCCTTCTTGTGTTTGCGCTTGAATTCTTCCACAAAGTGGTTTACCATACGGTTGTCAAAGTCCTCACCTC